>BSBM01001063.1:5947500-7147500 GCA_027924585.1 Larix kaempferi
TAGATTGAGGCATATATAATAAAGTTCCAAGTTGTAAAACACAATATGTCAATAAGCAATGCAACAAAAATAATGAACATTTTTCATGCATATAAAATTATTACTTACCTCATGTATTTACCGAGATCATATATAACTTGTTTTATGTTGTCGTCAAAGCTATCTGGGAGAGCCAGAGGTAGAATGTACTGTAGCAAAAAGAAAATAATTATCTAATGTTTCCAAATAGGAGAGAACAATTACTAAAAAGATTTACTTAATGGAAATTATATACGTAAATAATTACCTTAATGAATATATGCCAGTTATGAGTTTTAACACCGCCAAAATCACCTTTTTTGGTTAATATATTTTGTATGTTCGACAGAAACCTCATCAGCAACCTTATTTTTTGAATGACCTCTTTTATAGCATTGCTTTGTTGCTCCGTCAATAACCATGGAAGACTAATATTTCGGTACCCATTTCCAACATTGGATAATTTTACACTTTGCAATGCGCGATTGGCTTCTACAATGTCACTACAATTTTTTCCAATTTTATCTTTGTCAGAACTTCCATCTAATGTCTACCATATCATTTCTGTTACATTCTTCCCGATATGCATTGTATCGAACAAATGAGCTATTTGTAGGTGCTCGTAGTAAAGAAACCTACTGAATTGTATGGGATAACTCTTCATTCCTCATGGAAGCCCATTCATGCCTTAAATACATTCATTAAACATAAATGAAAACACATTAACAATAATTCATGACACCCATGCTAGAGAAAATTCAGTAAAAATATAAAAATCATAATATTACGTAAACATATTGTATGTTGCATATACAATTTGCATACCTCGACGATTTATATTATATTCCAACTTCCATAGGTGAGGTGTCATTCTTCATGGTTTCTTTGCATTCTCTTATTTACCATTGAATTTTGTTTTTTCAATAGTTTGGTACCTATGGTTCTTAGGGAGGCACTGCCTGTACTCATCGAACACCTCCTTTGTTAAAATTCTTGAACGACGAGATTTTATCCTAGGACCACATATTGGACATGCAAATTTTTGTTTGAAGACCTATGAGATATATGTATTAATGTTATAGCATCAAAAGATTATTAATTTAAAAAAAAGATGCATGTTTTCTACCTTAAAAACATATAATTTTAACAACGTGCAACATAAAGTTACATACCACAAAAATGTAATAACCTAGGAGCGTCAAGAATTGTCCATGCAAGTATTCCATGGAACTGAAATTGTTTCTGCCCTATTGGTCTGGAGATGTCATACATAGTGATTCCATCCCATAACTTCAATAGCTCATCGATAAGAGGCTCAATATATGCATTCATATCTTTAACTTGGTACTTACCTAATTGATCAATAAACATACAATGTTTCTATTTAGTTATCCGTCCCAATATATAAAAGGTGTTCTCATGCAGAAATTAAACAAATAACTTAATGAAATAATATAATTACTTTCAAAAAAATACCTGGAATAATCATTACCAACATTGTGTGCTCTCTCTTAATCGTCATCCAAGGAGGTAGGTTATTATTTATGACGAAAACAAGCCACACTGAGTAAGTCGAACAAAGCTCACCAAATGGATTGAAACCATCAGCTGCCAATGAAAGTATAACATTACGAGGTTCATCTTTAAAAATTGGCCATTTTTCTTTAATGTTCTTCAATGCAAAACCATTTGCAAGCATTCAAAGAACACCATCTTCACTTCTGTTCTTCACATGGTAATCCATAAACTGTGCTATACTTTGGCACCTGAATAGTCATTGGAAACGTGGAATTATGGGAATATAACAAAGAACTTTGTGAGGGACCTCTTTTGTTACTTGATCAGTTTGATATCTACTAATTTCACATTGTGGGCATTTGTTTTCTGATGCATACTGGTGGACTCTAGGAATGGATACCTAATTAGGGTAGCTAAACCAGAAGCATACTTTAATTATCGACTAGGGATCTACAAACTTAAGAGGTTCTAAGCACTATATGTGCTCTATAGGATAGTCTTCGTCATTTTAGGATGTTGGGATGTATCTTGAAGGTTTCTCAAAAAGGAAATGGAAGTGATATGGTCTTAAACAATGAATGAAGGAATATGAAAATATTGTAAATCTGTGAACTAGAAATGATGAAACTAATAGATATTTATGCTAAGCATTAAATGTTGGAAGACTGTAAATCTAATCTGAGAAATAAAATGTTGAAAGCTTGGGAAACTTGATCTAGAAATAAAATACTGAAAACTGGAAGTCTAACTAGAAATTCAATACTGAAAATTAATCAAACTTGATCTATTCAAATCCAATGCTGAAAGTGATAATCACTTACTCTATTGAAATCCAAAGAACTAAAACAATTAACTCCTATATAACTGAAATTAGATAAAATAAATATTCATGGCATTGCAAATCTACATCATTGTCTAAAATAAATATAGTGAGCTAGAAAACAGAGGTAATTATGCCTGCACAGAATGCGTGTACAGGACTACAGGAAGCATATTGTAGAACTACAGAATCAATGTTGATGAACTATAGATAAAATGTGTTGAAATGAAATGATCACTGAACTAAAATAAAACTATGTCATTCAAACCATTGTCAAGTACTTCATATATGATAATGATTAAATCAATTAACAGGACATATGAGAAATAACTGAAATAAAAATGAAGCTCCTGACCTACGTGTTGGAGTGGCCCTCTCCAACTTGTATTTCAGGAGTGGAAAAATTCTTGTAAACACAAAGCTTGAAACAACATCACTTCTTCCATTAAAATCATAACTTCATGTTCAGAAGAGTCTTAAAACATAATTGTCTCGAATAACATATGCTGACGACAAGTTCTACAAAAATGCCAATAGGAACCTCTTGCTAACCAAGAGGCCCATATATATATCTATTTTGAAACATAACCTAACTCTATGATTTAAATGCCGATTATGCTGAACAAGAGCTCTCTTCTACAAATCAGGAAAAAGGGCGCTGAGCCACTTATGGTCTTTCAGTCCTTGAGCTAAAATTGATGGTTGTCTCTTAGATTACCTGGACCTACTCATACGCACTTATTTCCATATAATTAGCTCATAGAAAACGCCTTTAAGCATAAAAGAATAACCTCTAAACTACTCTATAAAATAATCAAAACAAATTATTAAAACCCACAAACAAAGGCATTTTCTGTATCCATTATTTTTCTTGTGTGGCATAAAAAGGATTATAAAGTACCTAATTTGGGGCTCATCATCTCCCCCAAACTGAAGGATTCACCCATCCTTAGGTGACACATTTTCACTGAAGGATAGTTTCTCTGATGTCCCAAGCAATGATCCTGGGAGCCCTTGCTTACATATGATAGCCATGGGTTCGGTCATCTCTGGCCCATGTTCTTTTCTCTTCCTCCTCGTCAATCTGTGCTTTGCTAATTAATGAGAAAGAATGGTGGACTGAGCTTCATTCCTATCCATATGAGATGGTGTTTGATCAAGGATTCCCTGTATAATTTGGGCCTAGTGAGTATCATTTCTAACCTGAAGGGGGAGTGAGGCTCCTTCTTCTTCAAATCTTCTACAATTTTTTCCCGCCTCTCACTAATGGCCTCATGTACCTCCTTCTATGTGCATTGACGGGTAAGATCAAAATGCGTGACTACCTCCTGTTGTTTCTAAATCAAGATAGGAATTAACTCTTCATCCATGGTGATAGATTGGTGGTCTTGAATGACTTTTTCAGGATGAGTTGCCTAACCCCTGATCCATAATGAGTTTCGCCACTCCTATTCAAGATATAGATGATCATCTTGTGCCCTCTCTACCTCATGGTTCATCGAGGAGCATAAGTTTCTTAGCTAGAAGTCGCCTATGTAGGGATTAGGTGACCAGTTAGGTGAGTTTGGCACCACGAAGTTGTGCAAGAAAAACTCGCACAATTGATCCTTTTCCAACTCTGTGCAGTTCTGTCACCTACCCGAATTTCAGAAATTATTATTTTATTTGCAAAATACTTTATGTTAAATTAATTACAAAGTTTTGTAATTATGATCAATTTTGATCAAGAATGAATGTAATTATTGATTAATATTATTTAAATAAATTAATTAGGAGACAAACACTCAAGGTGATTGTTAAATGAGTGTTCACAAACCCACTAGGAGGAATGGAAGCTATTGGAAGATATGGGACAGATGGCAGCAATTGAATCACACTACTAGCTGTTGGTTATGGGATAACTACCCCTAAAAATGTGGCATTATCCCCCAGGTGGAGGGAGTGAGCAGGAAGCTCATTTAATGACCCAGTAACAACTGAAAAGGGCTAGGCAGCCTACATAAGGCAAATTCGAATTGAGTAGGCAGCTCTTACACAATATTTCTACAGAATATTTCCTCATGTGCATTAGGTGATCATTGAGAGATTCGAATAGGGAGGCTAGTTGTGAGTGCAATCATAAGTCTGTATTTTGCTAAGAAGAACCAGAGGTGCTGGAGTAGGTCCTTTGGACTGCTATCTATTGAAGATTCAGAAGTTATTTGCTACTGCAAGAAGAGATCCTAAATTCCTAAGTTTCTTCCTCTTGGTGGTTCAGTGAACAGGCTCGGGGGCCCTAAGGCAAGTACTTGAATGTCTTCAAGAATTGGTTGGGTGGAATAGTCTTCTTGGGTTGTTTGTTTCCCTATAGATTAATCCAGGTTTTGCAAATTTTCAACTTTATCTCAGCTAATAGTTATGTTTAGTAAAGTTAGCAATCTCTGTTTTCTGTTTGAAATAAGAATCTATTTCTAAACTTGTTTAAAGTCCGAATGTTAAAGTTTAATGATAATTTGGAATTGATAAACCAATCTCTATATTTTTCCACATGCTATTCTATGCATCGTACTCTAGTATAGAGACGCAAATTAAGTACAGATGAAAGGTAGGCAAATTGCCATTAAATTCGATAGATAAAGATAGTAATTATATGTTTATTAGTTTCTGCCCTATAGTTAATAATAGTAGAAAGTTTTGTACAATACTTAAATATTATAGAATATTTCATTAGTTCCAGTTTAAACAAACATTGTTTATTTTATGTAGAAATATATTGTAAACTCTTATCTCTACTATGTACATAAGAAACCAATGAAATTCAAGTTTCCTTACTTCAAATCATGTCTACATTATAAATAGTCTTGCTACAAATAGATAACATCTTTTACGATTCAAGAACAAAACTAGAATTTGGGCGTGGCCCTATTCTATTTATTTTCAAACACAAAAACCATTACATCATTTACAGATTTTACAGAGTTATCATCCACGACAATCATTTAAACCCTGGCCTAGCTCAAAAGTCCCAATATCTACCTACAGTACTAAAACTCTTAATACAGACGAATAACATAGAATGATTTAGCATAATTTTCATTATCAAGGAGAAAAGCTTTGTATCCATTGTAAATGAGCCTCAGCTCCACATATCTTCTCATAACTTAAACAAACAGGTCGTAACTCCAATGTTTACACCAATACAAGTTCCAACTTCAATAAGGATAAACAATGTTCTTAGAATCAAAACGATTACAACATGTTTCCAAATAAAATCGCACAGGGTTTATTCCCAAGTGCAAACATTTTAAACAAGTCCAAAAACCCTCTGTATCGACGAGTTTATAACTCCAAGTTGGATGACATAGATATCAAAGTTTAAAGACCAAGTATCATGCAAACAAACGAAGGTCACATCCCTGTACAAAAATCACTCGAATAACAAGAGAGTCTTCAAAGTTTTTCCAACCAACAGACAATGATGAGGCATGGTGAAAAGCGGGTTACTCATCCCTTGAAACCACATCAACCACCGACAAAGGGCACCTACGAGGGTTTGAGACCCGGAGCTTACCAGGATTGGAAGCTCACTTTTCCTTTCCAAAACCTTGCTCAAAATCGGTCCTCAAACCCTACAATTGAAAAAAAACAACATCTTAGAAGTTGATAACGGTATTGTTTTTTTTTTAAACTGAAAATCGAAAATGCAAACAAAAGAATTACTATGCGTCAAGAAAGCTTACCTTCACAAACGCAGGCCAAGTTCTTTGCATTCACCAGAAAGACGACGAGGTCTCTGCTATAAACGAGATGAGAGAACTACTATTATTCTACAACTCGGTGTGTTTCATACAAACTAAAAAATGAAGAGCTTGAAACCATCGACTCAATAAAAACTCAAACCAGAGACCAAGATTTCTAATACAACGCCATTGCAGTAGAATAGAACCTGCAACTTAAATCCTACCTACAGGTCTCGGGGTCGAGCCCCTTACAAATTTGCTAACCCTAAATTTCGGCAGCCTATCAACCACACAAGACCGGAACAATAGATTAATAAACATCATTCAAATCTCTTAAACCAAAACAATGATAAAGGTTAGGGTTGTATCCAACGATCCACGTTCATCACATCCAATGTTCCTGAGATTGCCAACGATGTTGCATTGGGTCGAACAACCCTTGCATTTATTGCTATATCTTTTCACATACATGGCCATGCCACTTAGGCACACAGAGGATCAAACAATATGCAGTTTGGAGGTGTCTCAAAACACATAACCATTACATAGCGACATTGCAGAAACTATTAAATTGAATTCTCATTACATGAATCGCTGGCAATCCTTGTCAGCTGGAGTTTCGACTCAAGCTTTTAATGTAGTATTGAGACATGATCTTCACGATAGCTCGACGTTCATGTCATTTTAATGATTGTCAACTCGCCACCCTGTCAAGTTAAATGCTTGTCAGTGCCATCGAAATAAATGATATAACTTGCTTTGGATATTAGAATTTCAAACAAGACTTTATAGTGATAATCGTATAGTGAATAATAGTTCTCACACTATAGTTAAGAATTCGACTTAGTGTATCAAGGTTTAAGTCTAGCCATATAATTAAATTTCGATTGGCATATCATTTTAATATGGTGTATTATTTTTCATATGAATTCAATATTATAAACTTTGACATATATTGTGAATAGTTTAAAAATGTTGAAGTATTGCTTAGGATAGAAATTTATAATATTTATATGGTTAACATGTTATTCATAAGTTTTCATTTTTGTATTTATTAAAAAGACAAGAGTATTGAATTGTTAATTTTTAACAATTCTATGTTTTGTAATGAGTATAAAATCTATGCTATGGCCATGGACTTCATGTCCTATCTCTTATCACAATGCATATGATGGTTAACAATACATTTATGACTTTAGTAGTATACAAGTATTTATCATCTTAAGACGACGACAGATCTAGCCACCACAACGATGATGATATCAACGACTATTCTACCAGCCTGATGATGTTAATAAACGACATTTGGAAATCATAGTGGAGATGTAAGACAACGTTGAAAGACCAGTAAGCAGTACTAGACATTCATACCTGAGGATACTTGTTTTCGCAAAAGAATTCACAACATATCTAATTGACGTTGAATTGAATTACACTCGTACTTTAAACTATGCAGCCATGAAACTTCTTACCTGTCGTCTGCACATAGAACATTCAATTTGCTTTAGCATTGCAGCTAAGTAAGCTCCAGGGTCCCTCATAGGACACCCTTTTCATCAAAAGTCAAAATTGTCAGTGCCTTGTCAATATTACAAATTTCACATCATAATTTTGACCTGTCCGTACATTTAATTACATTAATCAGATTCACAAATATGTGTTAAAGTTGTCATTATCATAATGCTGCTAATACAGAAATTAAATGAGGTTTAATACTAACGAATTTTCATTTAATGCTGTCATAATCAGAAATTATTATTTCCACAATTATAATTATCGTACTTAATGTTAGTTTTAGAAGTTTTAATTTCTTATGAAAATTTGGGATGTTACATGTGGTATCAGAGCTCAGATTCAAACTCTAGGCCTGAAAGAGGTCCAAAAACATACAGCATAAAATTTTATACAATAGAAAATTGTACTAAATTGAAATTTTAATTATTATGTTATACAGAAACTATTTTCAGTTATAGGTATGGAGAATTCAGCTGAACATATAGACGATAGAATTCAACCAAACAACCACAGTTCAGGACAACACTATGTGGAATAAGGTCATGGTGAACTAAATAACAGTTCGTCAGAACTGTTACGTGCTTTTCATGAATTAAAAGCAGAAATCAGATCTGTGAAACAAGACAATGAAAGGATTCTGCAAGCACAAGAACAATTAAACCAAGTGTTGTTTGAACAGTACTCAACTGAGGAGCAAGAGAGAGAAAATGAAGATATCTCCAAAGTTGAGGATCTGCCTCATGCTAATAAAAATTAGAAAATGAAAACCAGTGAGGTGAAAAGTAGCTCGACCTCATTAGGAGATGTTATTGAAGTACACAAAAGGAAACATAACTACACCAGTGACAGCAGTGAAGGAGATTCCAAACCCAGAAGGAAAAATCATAAGGAGTATGAGCAGATTTCTGGAGAGTTCAAAAAGAATAGACCTCCAAATTTCAATGGAGAGACTGAGAAGGGAGAGACAGCTAAAGCTTGGATGTCTGGTATGAATAAATACTTCTAGATCTATAACTATTCAGAGTTCTTGAAGGAAAAAATGGCTATATATAACTTGACCGGAAAAGCGGATATTTGGTGGCAGGACATCAAAAGAGTAAAGGGCATGAAAGATAAATATGTAAGCTGGAGTACTTTTAAACGGTATTTTAAAAAGAAGTATTTATCTAAACAGTACTATGAAGAAAAATCCAAAGAGTTCTACGATTTGAAGTTGGGAGGTATGAACATGAAGGAAATGAATAGTAAATGTCTGAACTTATCGAGATATGTGTCATACCTCATAGAAGAAAAACCAAAAATTCAAAGATACTTGAGCTTCCTACCTTTCAATATTAAGGACAGAATAGAGTATGATAGTCCTAAGACCTTGGAAGAGGCAATGAGAAAGGCAGTTTTCTGCTATGACACAAATCGGAAAAGAGAAGGAATGTCAAACTGGAAGAGTCATAAGCCCAACAACTTTGAGCAGAAATGGAAAAATTTCAGGTTCAACGGAAATTCCAGGTTTCAAAAGAAAAAATTTCAAAATCGGAATTATCAAGGGAACAACTCCAGAAACAATTCATAGCAGAATTCTACAGCACCCAGAAATGCACCTAATAATACCAGAACCAGTCAGCCAAAGGAACCTATCAAATGTTTTGAATGTCAAGGCCCCCATTATGCATCAAAATGTCCCTTGAGGAAGCGGAAAGCAAACAATATCAACTCTATTCAGACTGAACCTACTGTTGGAGATGTGGTGAGGGAGATTCCCAGAATTAATGCAACACTCGACAACAGGTAAGCAGATCATCAAATCTCTATGGTGGAGACTGAATGTATGATACAAAAACATCCTGCTACTGTTTTAATTGACCTAGGTGCTAGCTTAAGTTATATATCACCAGACATTGTGGAAAGTCTTAAATTGAAAACTGAAAAATTTAGTAAATCTTGGCTAGTTAGACTAGCAACTGGAAAAAAGAGAAAAATATCAAATTTTATAGAAAATTGTGTTTTATCCATGAATCGTTTACAAACACAAATCAAGTTGAATATTCTACCTTTAGGATCTTATGATATTATAGTTGGGATGGACTAGTTAGAAGCCCATCATGTCATTCTGGACTGTTATGGAAAAAGTTTTACATGTTTAAATGATGAAGGAAAAACTGTAGAAATAAAAGGCATCCCAAGGAAGGTAACCCTTAGACAGATTTAAGCCATGCAAGTTAAGAGGGCAGTTAGGAAAGGATGACAGTTGTTTGCAATAAATGTAGTAAATGATGAGTTTATGGGTAAAGAGGACAAACATAAATTAGAGGACATACCTGTCCGAAAGGATTTTAAGGATGTATTTCCTGAGGAGATTCCAGGATTACCTCCTAAAAGAGATTTAGATTTTACCATAGAATTAATACCAGGAGCAGTACCAAATTCTAAAGCTCCATACAGAATGAATATACTGGAACTAAATGAATTAAAATCACAGTTGAAGGAATTGGTTGATAAGAATTATATAAGACCCAGCGTTTCTCCTTGGCGAGCACCTGTCATCTTTGTTAAGAAGAAAGATGGAACCTTAAGACTGTGTATAGATTATTGTCATCTTAATAAGATGACGATCAAGAATCGGTATCCATTGCCCCGCATAGGCAATCTATTTGATCAGTTGCGTGGAAAAACAATATTTTCTAAGATTGATCTAAGATCAAGATATCATCAAGTAAGGGTTAAGGATGAAGATATTTTCAAGATAGCTTTCCGAACTCGGTATGGACATTACGAGTTTGTAGTCATGCCATTTGGCTTGACTAATGCCCCAGCTGTATTTATGTGTTTGATGAATAATATTCTGCACAAATACCTAGACAAGTTTGTTGTTGTATTTATAGACGACATTTTAGTGTATTCTAAAAGTAAAGAAGAGCATGATGAACATTTATGGATTATCTTACAAGTTCTAAGAGATCATCAACTATGCGCCAAGTTCAGTAAGTGTGACTTCCACAAAGACAAAATTCAGTACCTAGGACACATAATTTCAGCAGAAGGAATCTCAGTTGACCCCGACAAGATAAGGGCCATTAATGATTGGCCAGTTCCTAAGGATGTCTCGGATGTATGATCATTCATGGGAATTACTGGATATTACAGAAAGTTTATAGAATTTTTTTCAAAGATTACCAACCCCATAACTTCCTTGTAGAAGAAATGGAAGAAATTTGTGTGGGATTAGAAATGTTCTGACAGTTTTAAGAAATTAAAGGAATTATTGACGATAATGCCTATCTTGAGGATAGCAGACCCCAACAAGGATTTTGTAGTTTGTACTGACACATGCAATGACGTACTCGGTGGAGTCCTGAAATAGGAAGGGCATGCGGTGGCATATGAATCTAGAAAGATAAAAGTACATGAAAAGAACTACTCTACATATGATTTAGAGTTATTGGCAGTAATTCATGCCTTAAAAATGTGGCATCATGTCATGTCCCAAATTTGGTATTGGGTCACAATGGCCTAATAACATTGGCCCTATTCATTAGAGTTTGTCAAATTGATGCTAAAGGTCAAATAATTGCCAAGGAGGAAAATTACTAGTTTCCTAGGTTTGGGGTGGAAGCTTTGGGATTTGGAATAATGGGGATAATAAATGATGTTTGAACATTAGAATGGCATAAATATTTAATAAAGGAGCTAAATAAATATATACAAGTGAAAATCAAAGTGGTATTTCATCATGAAGACACATGGAGGAAGTGGGACCCACATATGGCTAGATTTCCCCACTACACTTGGCATCATTCTCTCACCAATTCGAATTCAAGGTGAATGGTAACATACTTGGGGGAGTCCAAAAGGTATTATTCATGGCATGAATCATCCAAGGTCGAAATATAGAGGAAGAGTAACTCCCATGGAAGAGGAAGAGGCAATTTGGAGCTAGTGAGACACTTGGGCTAGATTCCCTAGCTCTATGACAACAATGATGAAGATGCTATGACACCTATGACACAAATCAGACCTGAAGGCTGACATATGACATATATGACATGTCAGGGCTAAAAATAGACTCCAAGAGGGCGCTTAAGGGTGTTAGGGAAGCTAAGATGCTTCCACATGTGATTTGGTGGAAGTGGGAGACTAGGAATTGTTGTACAAGTGGCGTTCTTTGGAATCTCTTCCCAACTTGAGTTGGCATGAGTCTCTTGGAAGGAATTCGACCCATGGAGGACATTAGAAATTTATAAATTTCAATAACAAAGAATGAAAGGAGCTTTTGATCATTTGTAGAATTTGCAATTGCATTTGTGAAGAGGGAGAGCTAGTGGATGACTAGTTTCTTGCCTTAGCCAATTTCGAGGGTGAAAGATTCCCATCCAAGTTGGTAATTGGAAAGGCCATTCAGACCTTTCATTTGGAGCTTTAATGGAGTCTTTATTTGCAGGTGTAAGCTACAGGGCATCTCATGGTTTCTTCTATTGTAGCTCACTCCTTCAACCATTTCCAGTTTTGATGGCATATTCTTGATCCTTGAGGGAGGGCGTTTTTGGTGAGCTATTGTACTCTTTGGGGAAGCTTTTAATGCCCCATTTATTTTGTAATATGAATTAAATACTCTATTCTTCATCTCCAAAAAGTTTCAGGTCAAAATTCCAAGTAGAAATGTATAAATCTCATTTTTAATGGAAGAACAATGCCATTTCCCCACTACCTTGTTGTGAGCCAATGTATTGATGATGATTTCGAATGAATGGATGATTCTCTGATATATTTGTGAGTAATATACTGCCATGGATGTCTTATACAAGTTTCATGTACTATAATTGAGCATTTGAAGCATTTTTACTCAATTTAGTTGTACTGGGAGGTGAAATAGTGCCATTTCCCCAAGGGTCGAATTGGGGATTTTTGCAGTTGAATGGGAGAGGGTGAGAACAGTTGTAATAAACCATTAATGGTGCATATGAGACCTTAATAACATACTTAACACATTACATACCTCTGTTCATAAATTTGAGTGGGTTTGGAGGCATTTGGGAAGCCATTTTCAGTACTTACCTTAGGGGGATTTGAACCCCAAATTACTAGTAAAATTGCATACTTGGTCCAAAATCTTAAGAGAGTTTGAAGAGGTATTTTGGTGGCCATATGTTATCCCTGAACATCATATTCAATTCCTAGTATCATTCATAAACTTTCCTTGAATATTTGAAGGCATTTGGAGTCAATTTGAGACCTAGAGATCAATACTAGTCAAAGGGAAATCACTAGTAAAGTTACCTACATTGACCAGAATTGAAAGAGTATTTGCAGAAGTGTTTTAAAGGTACAAAGGCATCACTGAAACACATATTTATGTTTTAATATCATTCATATACCTTCTCAGAATATTTGGGATCATTTGGGGCAAATTTGGGACCTAGAGATCGAAACTAGTCCAAGGTCGAACCAAGGAAAAAAGTGGAAAATTGCAATTTTAATAAAATTTCTAACAAGGGTCATTACAGTGGTATCAGAGCATGATCTTGGCACCTGATGTGGTCTAATATTCATGAGGACAAGAATTCAGGTACCACCATTAGATATTGAAACCAAAAGTGCTTTTGTTGAAGAAAAAAAAAAGTAGGAGAAGAAGAGCAAATTTTTTGAGGAAACTATGACTAGGGATGAAAAGGGAGCCTCATATGATGGTGAGGAGCATATAAAAATTATGAAAAAAATATTTGAAGATATGACCAAGCAACTTAAGGAAGGATTCGAATTGTTTTCTATCGAACTTGTGGAAAAAATTATTGATTTTAAGGAAACCAAGGGGCAAAATGCATCAGCTTGCTTGAAGGAGCAAAAGGAAGAGATATCACAAGATCATGAAGAAGATTCTATTGAAAATATGGAAAATAATTTCGAGACACCTTCTAGCTTAGACATGAACCAAAGAGCATCTACTGATGGATGCTTAAACTATGAAGGAGTACCTACTGATGGGTGCTCACACCTCTATGTTGGTGACATAGGGATCACTTTTGAAAGTGTTGCTGCAAGCCCAAGTTCCATTAAGCATGATAATGAAGACCTTGCAGCAGTTGAAGAAGAACCAAGATCAACTCCCTCATCACCACTTGAGCTTCATAAAGTTGGTCCAAGAAAAAATGAAGAAGATGAGGAGGTTCATTTGCAAGAGCCTCATTTTCTTGAAGGGTCCTTAAATATGAATAAAAAGAAGATCCAAGAGTCCCTCAACATTCTCCATGACACTCAAGCATTGGTGTCAAATTCTTGTTGGAGAGCTACTTCATTGGAGGAAACATCCTTCCTTGAAGACATGGAGAAGATTCAAAGAGCAATGTGCCACATCAAAGGTAATTTCATGTCTTTGCTTTTTGATATAAACCATTTGCTTGAGCTTAATGAATTGTTACATGATGCATACTTGAAGAATAATGAGGATATTCATAAGCTCACAATTCAAAATGAGCAATTTCTTGAAAAGTTGCAAGATACTTGTTTTTCCTCCTATGTTTCAGATTGTCAAATGGTAGATTGTTTGGAGGATTCTCATGACATGGTGGATCATGAGAAATGTGGGAATTTGAATGTGCTTAATGTGTTTGAAGATGAACTTGAAGAGATCCAAACACTTTATGTGGTGGAAGAGGAACTTGAATTGTCTCTTGATGAAGGTTATGCAATTTTTATAGAAGAGCATGATTCCTCTACATTGGAACCAATCTATGACAAAGGTTTCCCACTTTTGAAGGAGCTGCATGATACTACCCACATGGATCCTTCCCATGATGAAACTTCTGCACTTTTTGATCATTTGGGTGAGTTAGTTCATTCTCTTACATCCTACAATTCCATGTTTTGCAGTATTAGTCTCAATGAAGTATGGGTGAAAGGGTTCTTTTGGATGGTGCCACATGAGGAGTATGGAACTCCTAGATTTACCTTTTATGATGACATGGTTGGAGCACACTCTTATTCACATTTGCAGCAACATTATTTGTCATTTTATGATGATGCAAATCTACATGGATGCACCTATGATATGCATTTGAGTCACTTGAAGACTCATGGTTTTTCTTGCTCAACACTTGATTCATTTGATGTTGGAGGAACTTCATCCAACACTTGGGAGAATAGATTTATGATTGGAGAACATTTTTGTTGGCAGCCACATACTTTGTTATATTTTTATGATTCTCACATTCATGGATGTATGGGTGAGACTTCTTTGAGTTATCTGAAGTCTCCTTGTTTTATCTGCTCATTATTTGGTTCAGATTTTAGTGGAGATTCTTCATTCACTTCTTGGATGAAAGAATGCATGGCTGAATATTTTGATGCATATCACATCCTTTTGGAGCAGCATTATAGGACATGGGATCCTCACCTATGTCATTGGAGCAGATTTGATTGGTCACTTGAAGCTTGTATGCACTTGGAAAATGGTGGTCTACTTGCTTGGAGGTATAATCACTTTCATGACTCTTTGATGAAGCATATCCTTGATGTACATTTTCATTATGTTGTTATGTACTTTGATGATATATATTTGGTACTCATAATGTTTGGAAGAATGCATACAAGAGAATGGGATCCAGGAATCCTCTTATCTAATGGTGTGGGTTGGATAGCACTCTTAATTGTTGGGGTGCAATACAAGCAATGGGACCCTGGAATAATTTTTATCTCATTGGTTTCATATTTTTTGGGGAAGCAAGCAGTATGGGAGATGGATTCCCCACTTAATAAAGTGATTTTAATCAGATTAGTGCAGCAGCAAGCATGGTGGTTCCTCTCTAAAATCTTCATGGAAACTCAAAGACTCAAGGTTGGGCAATTCAATGGCAACTTCAAAGAATTATACAGAAAGCAGGTTCTTCAACACCCACGTTTAAAATTGCTTGAGGACAAGCAATATTGGGAAGGGAGGATTTTTCATGTCCCAAATTTGGTATTGGGTCACAACGGCCTAATCACATTGGCCCTATTCATTAGAGTTTGTCAAATTGATGCTAAAGGTCAAATAATTGCCAAGGAGGAAAATTACTAGTTTCCTAGGTTTGGGGTGGAAGCTTTGGGATTTGGAATAATGGGGATAATAAATGATGTTTGAACATTAGAATGGCATAAATATTTAATAAAGGAGCTAAATAAATATATACAAGTGAAAATCAAAGTGGCATTTCATCATGAAGACACATGGAGGAAGTGGGACCCACATATGGCTAGATTTCCCCACTACACTTGGCATCATTCTCTCACCAATTCGAATTCAAGGTGAATGGTAACATACTTGGGGGAGTCCAAAAGGTATTATTCATGGCATGAATCATCCAAGGTCGAAATATAGAGGAAGAGTAACTCCCATGGAAGAGGAAGAGGCAATTTGGAGCTAGTGAGACACTTGGGCTAGATTCCCTAGCTCTATGACAACAATGATGAAGATGCTATGACACCTATGACACAAATCAGACCTGAAGGCTGAAATATGACATATATGACATGTCAGGGCTAAAAATAGACTCCAAGAGGGTGCTTAAGGGTGTTAGGGAAGCTAAGATGCTTCCACATGTGATTTGGTGGAAGTGGGAGACTAGGAATTGTTGTACAAGTGGCGTTCTTTGGAATCTCTTCCCAACTTGAGTTGGCATGAGTCTCTTGGAAGGAATTCGACCCATGGAGGAAATTATAAATTTATAAATGTTAATAAAAAAGAATGAAAGGAGCTTTTGATCATTTGTAGAATTTGCAATTGCATTTGTGAAGAGGGAGAGCTAGTGGATGACTAGTTTCTTGCCTTAGCCAATTTCAAGGGTGAAAGATTCCCATCCAAGTTGGTAATTGGAAAGGCCATTCAGACCTTTCATTTGGAGCTTTAATGGAGTCTTTATTTGCAGGTGTAAGCTACAGGGAAGCTCATGGTTTCTTCTATTGCAGCTCACTCCTTCAACCATTTCCAGTTTTGATGGCATATTCTTGATCCTTGAGGGAGGGCGTTTTTGGTGAGCTATTGTACTCTTTGGGGAAGCTTTTAATGCCCCATTTATTTTGTAATATGAATTAAATACTCTGTTCTTCATCTAAAAAAATTTTTAGGTCGAAATTCCAAGTAGAAATGTATAAATCTCATTTTTAATGGAAGAACAATGCCATTTCCCCACTACCTTGTTGTGAGCCAATGTATTGATGATAATTTAAAATGAATGGATGATTCTATGATATATTTGTGAGAAATATACTTCCATGGATGTATTCTACAAGTTTAATGTACTGTACTTGAGCATTTGAAGCATTTTTACTCAATTTAGTTGTACTGGGAGGTGAAATAGTGCCATTTCCCCAAGGGTCGAATTGGGGATTTTTGCAGTTGAATGGGAGAGGGTGAGAACAGTTGTAATAAACCATTAATGGTGCATATGAGACCTTAATAACATACTTAACACATTACATAACTCTGTTCATAAATTTGAGTGGGTTTGGAGGCATTTGGGAAGCCATTTTCAGTACTTACCTTAGGGGGATTTGAACCCCAAATTACTAGTAAAATTGCATACTTGGTCCAGAATCTTAAGAGAGTTTGAAGAGGTATTTTGGTGGCCATATGTTATCCCTGAACATCATATTCAATTCCTAATATCATTCATAAACTTTCCTTGAATATTTGAAGGCATTTGGAGTCAATTTGAGACCTAGAGATCAATACTAGTCAAAGGGAAATCACTAGTAAAGTTACCTACATTGACCAGAATTGAAAGAGTATTTGCAGAAGTGTTTTAAAGGTACAAAGGCATCAATGAAACACATATTTATGTTCTAATATCATTCATATACCTTCTCAGAAGATTTGGGATCATTTGGGTCAAATTTGGGACCTAGAGATCGAAACTAGTCCAAGTTCGAACCAAGGAAAAAAGTGGAAAATTGCAATTTTAATAAAATTCCTAACAAGGGTCATTACACATCACCACCTTATTGGCAGAAAATTTATGTTATTGATAGATAATATGGGTCTGAAATATTTATTAGATCAGACAAACCTAAACGCTAGACAAGCTAGATAGTTGGCTTTCTTAAGTGAGTATGATTTCGAAATTCAGCATATTAAAGGAAAGGAGAACAAGGTTGCAGATGCCTTGAGTCATAAGGCAAAACTAAATTTTATTTCAGCCATCAGTACTTATTCAACTAATTTGGAAAATCAGATTCTTGAAAAGAGTGAAACAGATGAAGAATACAAAAAAATGAAGGAAAAGATAGCAAACAACAGTTCTGAAAATTTTATGGCAGATTTTAGCATGAATGAAAATGGGATTTTACTGTATAAAAACAGGTTGTATGTACTAGACATACCAGAAATAAAATTTCTTATATTAAATTAAATGCATTAAAGTCATTATTCTGTTCATCCAGGTTATCAAAAGGCCATTACTATGTTAAGAAAAGAATACTATTGGCCCAGAATGAAGGATGAAGTAGCAGAGTACATAGCTAAACGTTTGGATTATCAAAAGGTGAAGGTTGAACACCAACATCCTGCTGGATTGTTGCAACCGTTGCCAATACCAAGTTGGAAATGGGAAGTGATCAGCATAGACTTTATTACTGGATTACCTAAAAAATCATAAACAACATGATTCTATCATGGTGGTAGTGGACAAACTCAGCAAGGCAACACATTTCATACTTGTGAAGACTACTCATATAGCTCCAGACATTGCAGAAATCTTTATGAAACAAAGTTTTTGACTACATGGGATACCGAAAGTAATAATTTCAGATCGTGACTCTAAATTTACCGGAAACTTTTGGAGGTCACAGTTTAAGGGGTTGAATACAACCTTAAATTTCAGTATAGCATTTCATCCACAAATGGATGGACAGACAGAAAGGGTAAATAAAGTTTTAGAAGATTTATTAAGAATGTATGTTAAGGATCAGCCTGGTAAGTGGGAAGACTACTTGCACTTAGCATAATTCGCTTATAATAATCATTATCATGTATCAGCCAGACTTAGTCCTTTTGAAATTCTTTATGGTAGGAAATGTAATACACCTATTTCGTGGAATGATCCAGTAAATAGAGTTGTTTTAGGACCTGAATTATTGCAGGACTTAGAACTGATTGTGAAACAGGTACAAGGACATTTAAAAGCTGCCCAAGATAGGAAAAAGATTCAAACACATTTAAAAAGGACTCATAAAGAGTTCCAGGTGGGTGAACATGTATTCCTCAAGGTAAGACTGAAAAAGTGTTCACTGAAATTGGAAAGCTGTGCCAAGTTGGCACCCAGGTATTGTGGTCCTTTTGCAATATTGTCTAAAGTTGGACCAGTGGCATACCAACTGGCTTTGCCACCAAAATTAAAAATACATAATGTTTTTCATATATTGTTTTTAAAGAAATATGTACACGATGCTACTCATGTTGTAAACTGGAATGATGTACAGGTGGGACAAGACGGAGATTTTTTGGTGGAACTGGACTGTATCCTCAGAAGGAGGGAAACTATTCTCTGGAATCGCACCATTGGGCAAGTGAAGGTGAAGTGGAAGCACCTTAGCCCAAAAGAGGCAAACTGGGAGTTGGAGAGTAGTATGCAAGCAGCATACCCAACTCTGTTTTAGGAACACTCAAGGAATGATTAGCCAACATCGAGGATGATGTTGATACTTAAGGGGGGGGTGTATGTCACCTACCCAAATTTCAGAAATTATTGTTTTACTTGCAAAATACTTGATGTTAAATTAATTACAAAGTTTTGTAATTATGATCAGTTTTGATCAAGGATAAATGTAATTACTGATTAATATTATTTAAATAAATTAATTAGGAGACAAACACCCAAGGGGACTGTTAAATGAGTGTTCACTGACCCACTAGGAGGAATGGAAGTTGTTGGAAGGTATGGGACAGATGGCAGCAATTGCATCACACCACTAGTTGTTGGTTATGGACAACTACCCCTAAAAATGTGGCATTATCCCCCAGGTGGAGGGAGTGAGTGGGTAGCTCATTTAATGACCCAGTAACAATTGAAAAGGGCTAGACAGCCAACATAAGGAAAATTCAAATTGAGCAGGCAGCTCTTACACAATATTTCTGCAGAATATTTTTTCATGTGCATCAGGTGATCACTGAGAGATTCGAATAGGGAGGCTAGCTGTGAGTGCAATCATAAGTCTGTATTTTGCTAAGAAGAACCAGAGGTGCTAGAGTAGGTCCTTTGGACTACTATCTATTGAAGATTCAGAAGTTAGTTGCTACTGCAAGAAGAGATCCTAAATTCCTAAGTTTCTTCCTCCTGGTGGTTCAGTGAACAGGCTCGGGGGTCCTAAGGCAAGTACTTGACTGTCTTCAGGAATTGGTTGGGTGGAACAGTCTTCTTGGGCTGTTTGTTGCCCTACATATTAATCCAGGTTTTGCAAATTTCTACTTTATCTCAGCTAATAGTTCTGTTCAGTAAAGTTAGCAATCTTTGTTTTTTGTTTGAAATAAGAATCTATTTCTAAATTTGTTTAAAGTCTGAATGTTAAAGTTTAATGATAATTTGGAATTGATAAACCAATCTCTATATTTTTCCACATGTTGTTCTATGCATCGTACTCTAGTATAGGGATGCAAATTAAGTACAGATGAAAGATAGGCAAATTGCCATTGAATTCGATAGATAAAGATAGTAATTATATGTTTATTAGTTTTTGCCATAGTTAATAATAGTAGAAAGTTCTGTACAATACTTAAATACTATAGAATATTTCATTAGTTCCAATTTAAACAAACATTGTTTATTTCCTGTACAAATATATTGTAAACTCTTATCTCTACTATGTACATAAGAAACAAATGAAATTCAAGTTTCCTTACTTCAAATCATGTCTGCATTATAAATAGTCTTGCTACAAATAGATAATATCTTCTAAGATTCAAGAACGAAACTAGAATTTGGGCATGGCCCTATTCTATTTCTTTTCAAACACAAAAACCATTACATCATTTACAGATTTACAGAGTTATCATCCACGACAATCATTTAAACCCTAGCCTAGCTCGAAATTCCCAATATCTACCTACAGTACTCAAACTCTTAATACAGACGAATAGCATAGAATGATTTAGCATAATTTTCATTATCAAGGAGAAAAGCTTTGTATCCATTGTAAACGAGCCTCGGCTCCACATATCTTCTCATAACTTAAACAAATAGGTCGTAAATCAAATGTTTACACCAATACAAGTTCCAACTTCAAGAAGGATAAACGATGTTCTCAAAATCAAAATGATTACAACATATTTCCAAATAAAATCGCACAGGGTTTATTCCCAAGTGTAAACATTTTAAACAAGTCCAAAAACCATCTGTATCGACGAGTTTATAACTCCCAGTTCGACAACATAAATATCGTATTTTAAAGACCAAGTATCATGCAAAGAAATGAAGGTCACATCCTTGTACAAACATCACTCAAATAACAAGAGAGTCTTCAAAGTTTTTCCAACCAACAGACAATGATGAGGCATGGTGAAAAGCAGGTTACTCATCCCTTGAAACCACATCAACCACAGACGAAGGGCACCTACGAGGGTTTGATACCCGGAGCTTACCAAGATTGGAAGCTTGTTTTTCCTTTCCAAACCCTTGCTCAAAATCGGTCGTCGAACCCTGCAACTGACAAAAAACAACAGCTTAGAAGTTGATAATGGTATTGTTTATTTTTTTTAACTGAAAATCGAAAATGCAAATAAAAGAATTACTATGCGTCAAGAAAGCTTACCTTCACAAATGGAGGCCAATTTATTTGCATTCACCAGAAAGACGACGAGGTCTCTGCTGTAAACGAGACGAGAGAACTACTATTATTCTACAACTTGATGTGTTTCATAGAAACTCAAAAATGAAGAGCTTGAAACCATTGAATCAATAAAAACTCAAACCAGAGACCCAGATTTCTAATACAATGCCATTGCAGTAGAATAGAACCTGCAACTTAAATCCTACCTACAGGTCTCGGGGTCGAACCCCTTACAAGTGTGCTAACCCTAAATTTCAGTAGCCTGTCGGTCACACAAGACCGGAACAATAGAACAATAAACATCATTCAAATCTCTTAAACCAAAACAACGATAAAGGTTAGGGTTGTATCCAACGATCCACGTTCATCACATCCAATGTTCCTGAGAGTGCCAACGATGTTGCATTGGGTCGAACAACCCTTGCATTTATTGCTATATCTTTTCACATACACGTCCATGCCACTTAGGCACACGGAGGATCAAGCAATATCCAGTTCGGAGGTGTCTCAAAACACATAACCATTACACAGCGACATTGCAGAAACTATTAAATCGAATTCTCATTACGTGGATCACTGGCAATCCTTGTCAGCTAGAGTTTCGACTCAAGCTTTTAATGCAGGATCGAGACATGATCTTCACGATAGCTCGACGTTCATATCATTTTAATGACTATCAACTCCCCACCCTGTCGAGTTAAATGCTTGTTAATGCCATCGAAATAAACGATATAACTTGCTTTGGATATTAGAATTTCAAACAAGACTTTATAGTGATAATCATATAGTGAATAATAGTTCTCACACTATAGTTAAGAATTTGACTTAGTGTATCAAGGTTTATGTCTAGCCATATAATTAAATTTTGATTCGCATATCATTTTAATATGGTCTATTATTTTTCATATGAATTCAATATTATAAACTTTGACATATATTGTGAATAGTTTAAAAATGTCAAAGTATTGCTTAGGATAGAAATCTATAAGATTTATATGTTTAGCATGTTATTCATAAGTTTTCATTTTTGTAGTTATTAAAAAGACAAGAGTATGCAATTGTTAATTTTCAACAAGACTATGATTTGTAACTAGTATAAAATCTATGCTATGGCCATGGAATTCATGCCCTATCTCTTATCACAATGCATATGATGGTTAACAATACATTTATGAATTTAGTAGTATACAAGTATTTATCATCTTAAGACAACGACGGAGCTAGCCACCACAACGACAATGATATCAATGACTATTCTACCAGCCTGATGATGTTAATAAACGACATTTGGAAATCATAGTGGAGATGTAAGACAACATTGAAAGACCAATAAGCAGTATTAGACATTCATACCTAAAGATACTTGTTTTCGCAAAAAAATTCACAACATATCTAATTGACGTTGAATTGAATTACTCTTATACTTTAGACTATGCAGCCATGAAACTTCTTACCTGTCGTCTGTACATAGAACATTCAATTTGCTTTAGCATTGCAGCTAAGTAAGCTCCAGGGTCCCTCATAGGACACCCTTTTCATCAAAAGTCAAAACTGTCAGTGTCTTGTCAATATTACAAATTTCACATCATAATTCTGATCTGTCTGTACATTTAATTACATTAATCAGATTCACAAATATGTGTTAAAGTTGTCATTATCATAATGCTACTAATACAGAAATTAAATGAGGTTTAGTACTAATAACTTTTCATTTAATGCTATCATAATCAGAAATTATTATATCCGCAATTATAATTATCTTACTTAATGTTATTTTCAAAAGTTTTAAATTTTTATGAAAATTTGGGATGTTAAAGTGTCCAAAAATTTCCTTGGATTGTTCTATTCCATTGGTAGGCCTTGTTTTAATCTCTGCAGCTGGAAATTTCCTCACTTTTCCTTTAAGTAGACCGTATAGATCTTGGATGGTGGTCTGATTTGCAATATTCCATCATAGATTTTTGTAGTGACAGTCAATGTATACTCTAATTGCTGGATTTTATGGTCTTTCTGAGCCAATTCTATTCGAGCTTGGCCCAATTTCTCCCTCAATGCTTCATTTTGTTGTTCTACTAGCTTCAATTCCCCTGTCTGCTGCATCTTCAATATCTAAGTCTTCTCCTGTACAAACAGTGGGGGTGCTGGTGAAGTTGCCTGGCTTCTCTGAATCCTTGCTTCAATTTTTAATGCTACCAACTCCTCCCTAACTTTTTCTAATTCTGTCATTGCCTCAACTTGCTAGTGTTACCAGACAATCCACTTGGGCAGACACGAGCAAGATCTCCCTAGCTCAATGTGAGTCTACAAGAAATAGAATAGACTACAAACACGTTTCCTAGATCTTCTTAAGGATCAAGTGCTAGATGTCTTATCTCTTTGATTCGCTATCCTTTCTCTCAAATTTTGCTCCACGTCTCACGGTCGTTAGATCAAAGCTGCAAGACCTGTTAAGACACAGAAAAGTGAAACGAGTAAAGAGCATCTATACAATAAGAGATCTATGTAAATAGTTAAGCAGGTGAAGAACACAACATCATTACACATAAGAACAATATTGGTGGAAAGCATTTGTATTACTGTAAATAGAGGAGTACATGATAGAGATATAGAACTACAACCAATGACTTAACGTAGCATCCCTTCTCCACACAAGCCAATTGCCAATCCCTTCCAAGGAAGCATGAATTCTCCAAGAGGTGAGTGAAGGTGTCTTAAGAGAGATTTCCCAACATGTAAGCACTATAGGATTCCTCCCAAGATAGATTTCACTAGCATGTAGATACCATAGCCTTCCTCCCTTTGGTATGGGAGTGAGCCTCACTTATATAGGACTAAATGGATAGGTTTTGGATATGATAGGTTGAGGAAGGGTAGGAGAGAGATAGGGGATCTTCCCAAAGAGTTAGGGGTCGTGTACCAACTCTCCTAGAGGTTGGGGATAAGCCCCCAAATAAGCAAGTTTTGAGAAGGATCTTGAATAAGCTATTTTTTCCCATTAACAGACCTCATCGCACCCTGTAGTGGAGTAGACTGCGACGTCGCATGTTGCTAGTGTGCAACCTGCAACGACCCTTCAGAACCTGGAACAAATGAGTGCAAACCCTCCCAGGATGATTATTAGTCCAAGTATCTTCAGGGGTGTATACACTGAATCTAATGATGAGTAGATTTTGGGTGTAACAGAATGCCCCCCAAGCATGAAGCTGCTAAGGATGTACAGGTGAAATGCTTTGATAGAAATAATGGCAAAAGACTCGTTGGATGAAGGACGTTGCTGCAGTACAACTGACTCTGAACTGACAATATCATATGAAGTACAACATGGCTGCCGACCAATACATTGCAGATCCATGGTAGTAATGACCGACTGAACACAATCATGGCTACTAAACATAAGCATAGATCCATGATGAGATGATAACACAGCCACGACCAATACAAAAGTGGATCCATGTAATATGACTCAATACAAACTCCATCGCAACCTGGGTAAAAATGACTCCCCAGGGTCTTCAAGCTGAACCCACAATGATACGAATCTATCCATGTGATTACAAATGTCTTGACGTCGAACATGGTAGAAACCACTTGATTACCGGTCATTGATGTAAACCATTAACAAGTGTGAGGGAGATCACCATTAATGTCGATGATTCCCAAGGTATCACAGTACATATCATCAAGCGTGAATAAATGGGTTGAAGTCGAACACAAGATGAAATCTTTCAATCAAGATTCAATGATGTAAACTCATGATGAAAGCAAGGTAACCTGCCATTGAGGCATGCAGGGCCAAGGTACTTGTCTGGTTTCTAGATTCAATCCTTGGATGATGAGTTGAAGTCGACAAGGATGAACCCAACGAAGGACGGCCATGATGAATCCCCCATCAATCGACACGAAACACGACAAAGATGTGTAGAGTGGATTGGATGGTACAACAACACATGAGACTGACTCAAAGTAACAACGACATGACGACGTCTGTACTGACTGCAAATGGTAGATGGTGAATGTGTTCTTGAACATGGGCATGGCATGACTTGGCAGTATTGACATGAGAATGACGTAGACTTCTAATGCAACTAATGGTGGAAGCTTTCTCTGAATGGCTCAGAGGAGTAACAAGACTAAAAAAGTAAGCAGGGACTCATAGACAAACAGATGACCCAAGTACTGTATGCAAATGCAAATGAGTGACATGTTCAAGAACGACTATATACTGCCACTAAGGTATGTAACACAAACACTTTCCTTTTTCCCCATCATGATTGATGAGTGCCTCATGTGTTTTTTACGAGCTTGATGAGGGTAACCAAATGCTCGGTATATCTCATCTCATAGATGAGTCCGATCCCAAATGTTTTACGAACCTAGGAATGGAGGGGTTCGTCCCATGGATGGGCCCTTTGATGTTTGAAATTTTAACGAGTCCAAAGAAGGAAAACTCAGTGTCATTTCATGTTTAGAGAGTCTGAAAAGAACTAAAGGAGACTCCAACAGTCCTTTTTCATAAAGTTAGCCTCATTTCCCGAAAAAGGGTAAAACAACGCGGGAGAGGACTCTTCCAGCCATAATTGGTTGGAGTATTCCTTTTTCGTAAATAGTGCTTCCTGGTCCGAAAAAGGGGTAAAATGTCACCAGAAAGACGATCATTCAAATGCTTTTACAAGCGTGAAAGCATCAAGTTCGCTTGGCAATCTTTTCTTATTTAGGGAGTCTAAAAAGAGCTTAAAAAGGACTCCATGAACAACTTTGTCATGGTTGATGACCGAGTACGACAAAGGAAAAAGTAAACTTGGCACAGTTCCTTTTTCATAAATAGTCTAGTGAGGCTAGATAAAGTGATAAACCTATACTCCTTAGACACACCTTTTTATTCAAATTTTTAATGAGCACGATAATGGTATCAAAAGCACTCAGAATCTTTTTCATGTTTGAACTAGAGCACAAAAAAGTAAGAAGTAAGCTCAAACCACTTTTCATCTTTTAACCAGAGCACAAAAAAAGTGAAAAGTAAGCTCAAATGCCATCTTATTGTTTTTAACGAGCTTGAAGATTGGTTGGAAGAATGCTCATGATGTCTGCTTCATTTTTTAACGAGCTTGTAACAGAAAATGAACTATGCTCGGGATAATTTTCATGGTTTAATGAGCTCGAAACCTAAAAAAGGAAAGTATGCT
Organism: Larix kaempferi; assembly: GCA_027924585.1. Classification (NCBI taxonomy): domain Eukaryota; kingdom Viridiplantae; phylum Streptophyta; class Pinopsida; order Pinales; family Pinaceae; genus Larix; species Larix kaempferi. The sequence continues at coordinate 5,974,062 of BSBM01001063.1, forward strand.
CGAAAATGTTCCCAATGGTGAACTCCTTCTCATAATGAAATCCAAAGGTTGGTACATGCCCCCAGCATGATTGCTAGAAGTAAGTGACTTAGCTCCAACATGGTGTGGAGAGGCAATCGAGTTGACTTCAATGTAACTTTTAGAGGTTGAAGACATGCCCCCAAGATTCATTTCATTCGCCTACGGCATAGGCAAGTGAAAAGAAGGTTCATGTACTAAGTCTATGAGGAGACTCGACTCAAAGGGAAAATATATGTTTCATTTTTTAACGAGCTTGACACAAGATTATAACTCTGCTCATGGGAACCTATTTCATTTTTTAACGATCTTGACATAGATAGGGAACTATGCTCATAGGTTAAGGCCCATTGACGGGTTCCTTCCCAACATGATGCCCAGAGGTTGGTAAATGACCCCAACATGATTGCTAGCGGCTTAACAGGGTAGTGTTCCCTCAACATGATTGCTGACGATACGACATGTGGCATCCCCCCCAAGCTTCATTTCGTCAAAAAATGCTACTTGCTAACCCAAATACCAACCTGGCTACTAATGAAAATGTTCACCAAGGGGGGGAAAACGAGAATCAGATTAAATGAAGGTTCAAGCTCTAACTCTAGCGATAGACTCGAACTGATGGGAGGGAGATCTATTTCATTTTAAACAAGCTTGAAATAAACACTAACTATGCTTGAGGGGGGCCATCTTATTTTTTAACGAGCTTGAAATGGAATAAAACCATGCTCGAGGGGGGCCATCTTATTTTTTAACGAGCTTGAAATGGAATAAAACTATTCTCGAAGGGATGGTTTCATTTTCATGCAAGCTTGAAGCCAAAGGTAAACTATGCTTAGAGGGGTCTATCTCATTTTTTAACGAGCTTGAAATAGAATAAAACTATGCTCCAAGTGGATTGGTTTCATTTTTATGCAAGCTTGAAATCAAAGGGAAACTATGCTAGGGTGGTTGGTTTCATTTTTTAACGAGCTTGAAACATAACATAAACCATGCTCGTAGGAGCCTATTTCATTTTTTAACGAGCTTGACATAGAACAGGAACTATGCTCATGGTTAAATGGTTTCATTTTTATGCAAGCTTGAAATCAAAGAGAAACTTTGCTTGAAGGTTGGTTTCATTTTTTAACGAGCTTGAAACAGAACATAAACTATGCTCATACCCCTATCCTTAAGGGGAAGAAACCACTAAAAGATGTGGAACATTCAGGGAAATCTGATGACTAGGAGTCATATGATGCATGGGTGTCACGAAGGAAAGCTGATCAATGGTGAAAATATTCCCATGATGAGGAAAATACATCACTTGAAAAAGCGTGGACACTACAACTTTCATAGCATAGACAAAAGCACGTCCAAGGAGCATATTGAAATCTAAAGGACCTTGGAAAACCATGACATAAACATAAACAGTTTTACCTCTCAACGTGATAGGTAACTGTGGGAGAATCCCTAAAGGTCCGGTAGGCCTTCTATTAAAAGCCAAAATATTGTTAGTTACTGGCACAAGCTGAGGTGAACCTATAGATTCCCAAGCAGTTGAGGATAAAATACTAACAGAAGCTCCCTCATCAACTATCGTACGAAAGATTTCTTTATCGGAAACTCCTACAAATATTTCAAAAGGAATACTCGAAGGAAGACGAGATTCTATTAGACCATTCCAATCAAAGGAAATGACCTCAATACTTGGAGGGGGTCCTGTAGAAATCGATAGGGTTTCCTCTTACCTAGGACATTCTGAAATGACCAGGAAAACATCAACGGTTTCCAATTCACTCACTTGGAAGATACGAATGAGACGAAGATTGTGTCATGGTGACTGCTTCAGTCTAGAATTTCTCCAATGAAAGAGCGAGATTGAGTGGAGATGACAGCGACTCAATCACTTCACTCTTGGAAGGAAGAGTGGGATCAATTACAGATGAAACTGAATTGATCACTTGGTCAACCAGCAGGGGATCAAGGGACAACTTACTATCGCTTGTTGGAAGCACCTGTTGAGAACTAGTAATATCTTCCAACCACCATGAAGCTTCATCCATGCTTGGACAAAGGTAAGTACGATGCATTCCCTTGCATATCCAGTAAGGGTCTGCAGCTCTACCCTTCCAACCCTTCACCAAAGGGTCACTGGTCGAGGGAGTGTCATCAACATGATGGTCAGAGGTTGACGATACAAGTGGTTTGGGGTTTTTAGACCACACTTCTGACACACGGGAAAGACCAGGACAATTCTTGAGAAGGTGATCACCCTTGCAAAGTTTGCAAGGGAACTTTGGCTTACGAGGTGTTCTCATAGAATGAGTGCCATCAAAGGCAGATGGTTGACACTTGGTCTCTTTCTTATCTTTCTTCTTCTTAATCATCCCTTTCTTCTTTTTCACACTTGCCTTCTTACTAACATCAGAGTTTTCAGTAGGAGAAGAGGAAGAGATGGAAGCCGATTCAACTTTCGATGGAGAAGGAGCAGGGTCATCATGAGATTGATGCTCATGTGGTGAAGGACCTAGGTCCGACATGATTGGTGCAATTGGCATAACTGGATTGGAGAATAACCATACTGGTAATCCTATCGTTAATCCAAGAAGACCCAACGTAGCCATAAAGGGAGGACCAACAGTTCCACAAGGGGGAATAACAAATGGCATACCCTGGAATGGGGCACCTTGGTTGGTAGTACAGGAAGAATCTTCCATATCTAAACCTCCTAAGAGTCTCTAAAGTACCACACAAATCAAACACTACTCAAGTCTAAAAGCAACACGCAAACTGTGTGAATAGCAGTGGATTCAAAGTCTGGAACCTCACGGGATTATCAAGGCATTGCAAATCGCTATATACTGCAGGGTCCAACAATATGACGTGACAAGGAGGATTGGGACCGTACCCTTTCCTGCATACCCGATTACCTGGACAGTATGTGTGTGCTAATCTACCTGAGTGTTGTTCTCAGTGTATTGCTTTTCCAAGACGGCCAAATGGTTAACTCGGTTGGTTTCAGGAATCCTAATTGTGTCTCTCGATATACGTAAGGTACGTGGGAGCTCAAATCTGTAGTGGTGCTATCTAATGCACAGCAATTAGCACGAGACCTTTCGATATATGTTTCGAGTCCATGATAAACCCTTCGATATACACCAAGTATGGATTATGGTACTTGGTGGGTACGTGAAGGAGCTCGATATACCAATGTACGTGGAAGACTACAATACCCCCGGACTACAGTGCTGGAAAATAACGACAACTGCCATGCTTAACGACGTCGGAACATGTCTCTAACTTACACACAATTACCAAATGATTTTAACCTAAGCTAGCATTAATTTTATCTTGTATGGTTAGGTGGATGCATGAGGTGAGTACATAAATATAAACATAATGTAATCCTCAACTACATGATATTGCACATTTTCCTTTCCTTTTCAATGAAAACTACTTAAGGTAAGGGGAGATTTTTCTTTTCTTTCAAACCAAAAGTACTTAAGTAGTAGCGAAAAGAATAATTCCTTCCTAGAGTGCAATACCTCTAAATTTCTGCAATAATCAACTAAAAAGCGCAAAGAAAATGAAAGATGCAACTAATATTAACAATATATAAGACAAAATAATGAAGCACTTTCGATTTTCAAATGCATGTACCAAAAAATGGAATTTGATAACTAAACACTTTTCATATCTATATGCAAAAAGTGAGGGAATATCTACAGCACTCTAATCTTTCAAAAATTCGCAAAGAAAAATGGCAAGCACCCAAACAACTCAAAGGCACTCAAGAGAGGCTCAAAATCTACCAAATGCAATAATTATAACTCATTTCCTATCTTTTTACACTTGAAAAAGACACATCTAAGCTACGAAAGAAGGATTCCACTAATATTTCCAATCAAATGCAAGACAAAGGAAAGCATTTAACAATCTTATCTAACTCAAATGCATACAAATCTGAAATGAATCTTTCTTCTTCTTATGAGTGTGAGACCAAGAATTTCAAATGATCAAATTAAAGCAAGAAGAATACTTATGTTTTCCAATTTCATGAATATAGCAAAAGAGTGAATCAAGCTTTTCTTTGAACTAAAGTGGAGACAAAGAATCAATCTTTCCCAATAATCATTAGTTAGCTTAGCATGTAAAGGAAACAAGGTGCATAACCCATTTCGCTTAAAAATGCAAGCAAAACACTAGTTTTTACTCAAGGGGCCAAACATGAATCCAAAACTCAATAGACCCAAAAACCAATACAAACAAGCTAAACAAAACAATGCTGGACAAAAGGGTCTCTGTCTAGAAGGTACAGTGCAAAGTAGTCTGCACACAAACCAAAACTCAAATCAGAAATGGAGAAAAGGTGCCTGTATGGCAAAAATGGTAGATCGTCGCACTATGTGCTTATGCACAGTGTGACATCGTAGGATGCCAATGCGGGAAGTGCAACACTATCGCAGTACACCAATGGAAGTACTACGACAACAGACTAAAGGAAAAGAACAAAGATAAAAAACACACAGTGTCACTCTGGGTACACTAACCAGGTGCGACGGGTGAGATATGAGTTCAAAAATGAACCAATTCTCCAGATAATGAGCACTAAACAGGTCTGCAAATGGGATGTGCAAACTCAAAGGAAGGCAATCAGACTCTTCAAACCAGAGATCTGATGGTGAAAGGGCTTAAGACGAAAATGGCCAAAGAGATGGCTTGGAAAAGCAATCAACTGAAACTGACATTTAGATTGAAAACAACAATGTTCTCCCTAGTGGAGTCTCTGAATTTGATACTGGACAATCCACTCGGGTGGACACTAGCAGGATCTCCCTAGCTCAATGCGATTCTAGAACAAATAGAACAGACTACAAACACATTTCCTATATCTACTTAAGGATCAAGTGCTAGATGTCTTACCTCTTTGATTCGCTATCCTTTCTCTCAAATGTTGCTCCACATCTCACGGTCGTCAAATCGAAGCTGCAAGACCTGTTAAGACAGAGAAAAGAGAAACGAGTAAAGAGCATCTATACAATAAGAGATCTATGTAAACAGTTAAGCAGGTGAACAACACAACATCATTACACATAAGAACGATATTGGTGGAAAGCATTTGTATTACTGTAAATAGAGGAGTACATGATAGAGATATAGAACTACAACCAATGACTTAATGTAGCAGCCCTTCTCCACACAAGCCAATTGCCAATCCCTTCCAAGGAAGCATGAATTCTCCAAGAGGTAAGTGAAGGTGTCTTAAGAGAGATTTCCCAACATGTAAGCACTATAGGCTTCCTCCCAAGATAGATTTCACCAGGATGTAGATACCATAGCCTTCCTCCCTTTGGTATGGGAGTGAGCCTCACTTATATAGGACTAAATGGATAGGGTATGGATAGGATAGGTTGAGGAAGGGTAGGAGAGAGATAGGGGATCTTCCCAAATAGTTAGGGGTCGAGTACCAGCTCTCCTAGAGGTCAGGGATAAGCCCCCAAATAAGCAAGTTTCGAGAAGGATCTCGAATAAGCTATTTTTTCCCATTAGCAAAACTTGGCCCACCTTGTAGTGGAGCAGACTGTGATGTCGCATGTTGCTAGTGTGCAACCTGCGACGACCCTTCAGAACCTAGCACAAATGAGTGCAAACCCTCCCATGATTATTATTAGTCCAAGTATCTTCAGGGGTGTATACACTAAATCTAATGATGAGTAGATTTTGGGTGTAACACTGGTTAGTGGCTCCAAGGTTTACATTTTGATCAGCAGGGTTTACATTTTGATCAGTGGGGTCCCATTGGTAGGCATCCTGTTCTTCTGGTGTAGTTGGGTCATCCTGTTCTACCCACTCATCATCATCACCAGATAAGTTTTGAATTGTGGGGTAGGGTACTTTTTCTACCTTCTTTTCCTCTTCGTTCTTGGGATCCTGTGGGATCCTCTAGCTTCGTTGTTTTGCCCCTTGCTTGCTGGTGGAAACCCCTGCTTCTTTTTGGCGGGGGGTGTCTTTCAAATGTTTTATTTTAATCAGGGTATCGGCCATAACTTCATTGTCTCTATCCAATTCAATCTTTCTCTTAGCTCCTGATACGGAAGTGGATTTTTTCTTTGACCCTAAAGCTAGGGGTATGCCTACATTGGGTGTACCCCTCATTATCTGCACATCATATGTTGAGATTACCACAAACTCCTCCCATTAAAGTTCTGGAACCTGTACTGTTAATACTTCACAAATTATCAATTTGATTAGCCCATGGTGTGATAGTGCATATTCTTTTCCTTGAACTACCTTTTTACTCATTTCTCCCAGAGATTGAAGAAGATAATAGGGAATGTTGATGTTTTTATTTGGTGTGATATGGCTCCTGTACCTCAGGAGCTCCAAAATTCGGAAGTGTAAGAGAGGGATATAGCTCAGCCTCCCTGTACACATTACATATTTATGAACGACATTGGCTATTTAGTCCCAGGGTGCTTCAATGCTGACTCTCTTAAATCCATTTTTGTTTTATTCATAAACTTCTCTTGGTCCGAAGAAGGTTGCATTTTCCCTCTAATTGGATTCCCGGTCATCCCTGCTCCAGTGTATACCCATGGGAAGCCTTGTGTATTTTGCAATTGCCTCCTCATCCAGTCTGATACGTAGTCCCCTTACCTGGGTGACAAACTGTTCATCTTTGATGTGCTTCAAGTTCCTTGCAAATTCTAAAGCCACCTCTGTGTTAGACCCTCTCAGCCCTGAAAAGAAGGGCATCTAGCCCACATTATGGAGGATTGATAAAACCTGTGGGTTTTCATAAATGGGCTTGTGATCCTCTATTTCACTCTTTTTGAACCCCTTTGTCATCTTGAATTTTCTACTATAATCAACAAACCAAAAACTTTGAGTGTGGTTGACTTACCTCAACTGTCTGGGATTGATCACAGGTTCAAGGGCATCTTGCTGGCTGAGTGACAACACAATTTTTTGGTTTTCCTGCTTCTAGAAAGCTTGTATTGCAAGACTGGGTCTTTTTTGTAGATTATGTTGCCTTATTTAGTTGTTTTCACACACTTATCCCGATCATTGTGCATCTTATTTGCTTCCTTATGCATTCCTTTTCATTATTTCACCCTGTGTTTCCTTCCATCATTGTACCATGCACTGCCACTTTGATCATTTTGGGATATCATTTGGGGATATAGCGGCTAGATGCGAATGTTGTCATCTTCTAACATGTCTGAAGTAGGTAATCATGATTCTGTGTGGTTACTTCTGAACCGTGCTGCCGATTTAACTTATAAGCTGTCCTCAGCTTTGGAAAATATCTTCTTTATGGGGGGTAATGATTTGCTTTGAAAATAAAATAGAGATTTAAGTGATTACCTTTCATGCTGTGCATACCTGACTGTATGATTTGTTCTTGATTGTATGGGCGTGGGATTCTGTAGTTGAGTTCAGCTACGTTTGTAGTGATTTTGGGCATCTCAGTAGTCGCGTCTTTTTCCTTTTTTTTCTGCTTTTCTGCTAGAATTGATGCCTTTGTTTGCTTGATTTCCATGCAAGATTTGCTGATGTGACTTTTCATTGTGTTGTACATGCTTCAAACGGTGATTTGATTTCTGTAGTGATAGCTTGCTAGTGATCTTGCTTGAATTGACTGATGGCTCACTTGATGATTCTTGGCTCACTTGATTGTAATTCTTAAAATGATGTTTGTTTGTTGTTCTTTTGTTTTCTCCTTTTAATATGCTGCTAAATCTTGGATGGCTCGTTTAAAATGTGTTTGCTGGCTCACTTGAATTTGCTTCCTAGCTCGCTTGATTTGGCTTCCTGGCTCGCTTGACATTTTCTTTTTGGTTCTTCTTTGAAGTTGATTTTGGTTCTGCATAGGGATGAATCAAGTTCATCAACTTTGTTTGTGAGAACCTGAGTGGATTTTGGTATTGTCCTCTTTCTTTTTTCATTTTTTTTCCTTTTTCATTCTTTTCTATTTTTCATTTTCTTTTTTCTTCTTTTTTTTTATTTTATTTTTTTCATCTTTTTTTTTTTTTTTCTTTTTTCGATTCCTTTCATCATTTTTTTTTTCAAATCAAGAAATTTTAAGTGATGTTCTAGGCTCTCTATCAGCATTAGATTCTGTTGATAGAGTGTCTATGTGAACTCTTCTATGGAATTTGGTGTCTTATAGAGTTTGAGTATGTGTCCATTCATAATCATGGGGAATTTTTCCTCGTCTATTGTTGTAATTCTGACAGCTCCATTATCATAGATGTTTTCAATGATGTAGGGTCCGATCCATCTGGTTGTCAATTTTCCTTTAAATGTGTGAAATATGGAGTCATAGAGTAGTGCCCAGTCACCTTCTTTGAACTTCTTCTGCTTGATGTTCTTGTCATGCCATTTCTTTCTTTGTTGCTGGATGATTTTAGTGTGGCCAAGTACTTTTTGGCATTGCTCATCCAACTGATTTGATTGTAGTATTCGTTCTTGTTGGATGTCTGAAAGTTCCATGTTCAACTCAAGTGCAATCCTCAATGTTTTGATCTCAAACTCAATGGATAGCATTATTTTCTTTCCATAGACTAGCTCATATGGGGTGAAGCCTATTGTTGTCTTCCATGTAGTATTATAAGCCTATACTGCCTCACCTAGTCGATCTGCCCAATCTCTTTTGTGGAGTTGTATAGTTTTTATCAAGATCCTTTCTAGTTCTCTATTTTTCACCTCAGCTTGACCATTAGCCTGAGGGTGGTAGAAAGTATATTTTCTGTGTTTAACCTTGTTTCTTCGAAGCAGGTCCTCTATGAGGTTGGATGTAAATTGTGGGCCTTGGTCATAAATTAGCTCTCGTGGGACTCCAAATCTGTGGAAGATTTGTTCTGTAAAAAAATTTTCCACATTAGTTTCATTTGCCACTACAAGTGCTACTACTTCTGCCCACTTTGTAAGGTAGTCAATGCATACTAGGATATAGCTTTTTTTATTTGATTATGGGTTAAATGGGCCAATGAAATCAAATCCCCATTTCTCGAATGGTTCCAATGATATTTGTGGATGGAGAGGTATTTCCTCTCTTTGTGTAGGCTTCCCCATTCGTTGACAATCATCACAATGTGAAACATATTCATAGGTTTCCTTGTGGAGTGTTGGCCAATAATACCCAGTCTGTAATATTTTATAGGTTGTTCTCTTTCCAGCATAATGTCCTCCACATGGTTCATTATGGGTGGCATGCAGTATGTCATGGACTTCATCTTCTCTAATGAATCTTCTTAATACTTGGTCTGGTCCTTTTTTGAAGAGAATGCCCTCTATCCATGTTTAAGTGGCACTTTTCCTTATGACTCTGTTCTTCTCTTGGTGGCTGTAATGTTGTGGGAATTTTCTAGACACTAAGTAGTTTGCTATGTCAGCAAACCATGGGCTTCTTGTGGATATTGCAAAAATATCCTCATCAGGAAAATTGTCATTTACCACTTCATTGTCTTGTCCATGGGTGAGCCTTGACAGAAAATCAACCACTAGATTGTGTTTTCCTGGCTTATCTTGAATTGTGATGTCAAGCTCTTGCAGGAGGAGTATCCATCTAATGATTTGGGCACTTGTATTAGGTTTTTTCATGAGATACCTGATTGCTGAATGGTCTGTGTGGACAAAAACTTGGTACCCAGTTATGTAGTGCCTGAATTTGTTAATGGCATGTATGACAGCCTAAAAATCCTTCTCTGTGACTATATAATTTAATTCTACTCCTGCCATGTTTTTACTGATATAGTATATGGCATATGGCTTCTTGTCTCTTTCTTGTCCAAGGACCGATCCAATGGCCTTATCTGATGCATCAAAATGGATGTGGAATGGAAGTGCCCAATTTGGTCCTTGGAGTACTAGAGCTATAATTGTTTTCTCCTTGAGTTTGTCAAATGATAACATACAATTTTTTGTGCAAATGAATTCTGTGTCTTTTGTGATACGGGAAAACGTTGGTGCAACAATTTTTCTATAACTCTCAATGAATCTTCTGTAGTATCCTATTTGTCCAAGAAAAATTTCTTTCGATCTCTTTGTTTCACAGGTGGTGGCAGTGTTCTGATGACTGTGACTTTTGCTTGATCAACCTCAATTCCTCTCTGTGAAATATGGTGTCCAAGCACGATGACTTCTTCCATGACCAATCTTCATTTATCCTTGCTGAGGCATAAGCTCATCTCAATACATTTTTTGAAAACCAATTCTAGATGTTTTAGTGCTTGGTCGAAATTCTAGCCATAGGGTGTGAAGTCATCCATGTAGACCTCCATTTGGTCATTAATAAAATTAGAGAAGATGCTTAATATTTCCCTTTGAAACGTTGTTGGGGCATTACAGATCCCAAAGGGAAGCACTCTGTATGCATAAGTGACCCATGGGAATGTGAATGTTGTTTTGTCTTGATCAATTGGGTGAATGAGGATTTGGTTGTACCCACTGAACCCATCCAAGAATGAGAAAATTTTGTTCCCAGCTAATGTGTCTAGTACTTGGTCGATAAATGGGAGAGGGAAGTGATCTTTCTTGGCTTCTTTATTGAGCTCTCTGCAGTCCACACAAATCCTCCACTTCCCTCGTTTTTTAGGAGCTATGACCAGTGGTGATACCCACTCACTATCTGAGATTGGGTATATGAACCCTGCATCTAACAGCTTTTGTAACTCTAGCTTTACTATGTCCTTTAATGTTGGGTTCATTCTTCTCTGTGGTTTTCTAATGGGAACAACATCTTCCTTTATATAGATCTAATGATTGCAGATGTCTGGGTGGATACCCTTCATGTCAGTGTATGTCCATGCAAAGGCTTTGTTGTTGTCTGACAGTACCTTCAGTAATTGTTGTTCTTGTCCTGGCTCCAAATTGGAGTTAATATTAACTATCCTGCTAGGAATTATCTCAACTATTTTTAAATGAATTGGATGTTGTTCAAGTGTGAGTACCTCTGCCCACATTCTGTCAGGATCATGGTTAAATGTTTCCTATCCTTACTGCTGACCTGTGCAAGAAAATCTTCAAACATAATATGATTAGAAGAAGCATTTTGAATAAACCTATCTAAATGACTATCTTCGTGGATGGCTTTTAGTGATATGGAAACTTCAATTGTAAGGATGGGTAGTATGTTTTGGTTGGATGTGTCATCATAATCGTCTGTCCAGTTCTGATATTCTAGGTCTAAAGACTTCCTTGCTAGAGAATAAATCGTGATTTTCTTCCTAGCTTGGCCACTGGTGATTGTCATGTTTCCTGATTTGCACCCTATGTAAGCATCTACAGTTGCTAGCCAGGCTCTCCCTAGTATTATTGATTATCCACTAAGTTTACTCTTTACTTCGATGACTATAAAGTCAGCTGGGTATTCCCAGGATTCTATGTTGATAATTATGTCTTTAAGCATCCCTTCAGGTTTTACTGTCGATGTGTCATCTAGTTGTAGGATGGTAGTTAGTCTGACCATCGATTGTAGTCCCAGGAGTATCATGGTATCCTTAGTCATCACATTTATTGCAGCCCCTAAATCAATTAGGATGTTGGCGATATGTTTGTTGTTGATGGTCACATTTACTACTGGGCTGCCTGGATCAAGATATTTGTGGTTAACAACGACACCTAGCATTAAATCTGCTAATTGGCTTACTACGTTTATGGTTGGTGGGTTACGTCTTCTTCTGCCAGGTCTTCTCAAATGATTCTCTTTAATAAACTTGTTACAGATTGGGACATCTCTTATGGCCTATAAAATTGGAATCTGGATGTTTAAGTGCTTCAATTCATTCAGAATCGCATTTTCCTTTTCTTCTTTAGTATTTCGTATAAGTTTTTCAGGGAATGGAGGGTTTCTATTTTGTGTTTGTGGCCAAATTTCTTCTTCCTGAGGGCTTGGCTCATCTGGATGTTGAATTTGAGGTTGTGTTGTTTGTTCATGAGATTCGTCTCCTTTATTATTCTGTGTGTGTGTTTTGCAATGTTTTCCTAGACCTGAGATTAATTTTGTTTATTTCTAGGGTATCCACTACATAAGTAGGGAACTGCATGATTTTTGTGTTATAGGTCTATTGTTGTCCTGGCCTATTGTTGTTAGGGTTTGGAATTTGTTGGGCAGGGATTGGTGGAGGTCTAGGAGGTAGTTGGTTTTGTGGGGGAAGCATGATGAGTGGCTACTGCAATGGACCCCTCCAGTTTGATGAATAAGGATATTGATTTCCATAATTTGTGGTTGGCTGAGAAAAAGGTGGGGGGTATGGAGAATAAGATTGTGGGTAATAAGGTTGTTGATATGGTTGGCTTTGATTCCACCTGTTTGGACTTGGCTGAGATGGCCACGGGGCTGGTACTGAGTTCCAATTTTGCTGGTTACTTCCCTAATTATAGTAGGCTTGGTTGTTGGGTTGGTAAGGCCTAGCAAAATTATTTCTCCTTTGATTGACGAAACAGAGTTGTTATATTGCACCTTCAGTTGTGGGCTCTTGAATAGCATCTTTGCATGAGGGAAACATAGGACATTTATCAGTGGAGTGATCGTTAGTGCAGATGACACATATTTCTATGGTGTTTAGTGTGCACTACCCGTTCTCATGTTTTTTTCTACATCGTGGACAAAATATTTCCAAGGCTTGGTTTATCTCGCCTTGATTTTTCTTTATTTGGAGTGCATCAAGTTACATGGCCAGGGATTGTAGGATATCAATATTCATGTCATCTAGAAGGTTCCCTAAATCATACTTTGTAAGGTTTGGTCCTGAATATGTTGACCCCCCAGTAAATGGGTGTGAATCCCTTGTTCCACTTTTACCTTTCCTAGATCTAGAGTAGTTTTTGAAGATTTGTAGGATTTGGTCATAAGTTTTATGGAATATATGTCCCTCTCCTAGAAGGTTCAAAACATCTAGATTTTCCTCTTTTATACCTTTAAGAAGGACAAGTTTAAGTGATTCTTGATCTAAGCTGCAGTGTCTAGCTTGCTTGTAGCTGAGTTGAAATCGTTGTGCGTAATCTTCTAAGGATTCTCTTTCCCCTTGTTGCATTCTAAAGATTTCATCTCTTGGATATTTTTCTTTATAGTAGTCCCTGTATTTTTCTACGAAAGTTTGTTTCATTTGGTCCCATGTAAAATGGTTGTTCCCTTCTAGGATCATAAGCCATCTGCGTGATAGATCTTTCAATGTAGAAGGAAAGAGTCTTAGTTTTTGTGCATTAGTGGAGTAGCCAAATGACCTACATACTACCTCAAACTCAAATAGGAATGTGTAAGGATCCTATGAGGTTAGGCCATGGAAGTTTGGTAGGTTATTAGGGTTGATATTCTTCATCTTGGCATCTCCAAGAGGTACACTGATGGGAAAAGTGAACAGTTCTCTAGGTTCATCATCTTCCTCTACCATAGTGGTGTTTGAGCTCGAGCTAGCAAAGAAATTATCTCTGTGTGGATCGTAGCTAGAATCAGCTTCTTCTTTTGAGTTAATAAATTCAAATTGAGAATGATCAGAATTGCTATTACTCATAGGGCGGGTAGGCAGAAAGCATCCAAATCTATCTCTCTGTCGTCTAGGCATTCATGGTAAAAAATTTATGTTTCTGGTTGTTTTTGTGTGTGTGTGTGTTTTTTTTAAGATGTCTCATATGAATTAAGCACCTCCCCAGCAACGGTGCCAAAAAAAGTGGTGGACTCCAGGAATGGATACCTAATTAGGGTAGCTAAACTGGAAGCATACTTTAATTATCAACTAGGGTGCCTAAAAACTTAAGAGGTGCTAAGCATTGTATGTGCTCTATAGGATAGTCTTCATCGTTTTAGGATGTTGGGATGTATTTTGAAGGTTTCTCAAAAAGGAAATGGAAGTGATATGCTCTTAAACAATGAATGAAGGAATATGAAAATATTGTAAATCTGTGAACTACAAATGCTGAAACTAATAGATCTTTATGCTAAGAATTAAATGTTGGAAGACTATAAATCTAATAGGAGAAATAAAATGTTGAAAGCTTGGGAAACTTGATCTAGAAATAAAATACTGAAAACTGGAAGTCTAACTAGAAATTCAATATTGAAAAATTAATCAAACTTGATATATTCGAATCCAATGCTGAAAGTGATAATCATTTACTCTATTCAAATCCAAAGAGCTAAAACAATAAACTCCTATATAACTGAACTCAGATAAAAGAAATATTCATTTCATCGCAAATCTAAATCATTGTCTAAAATTAATATAGCGAGTTGGAAAACAGAGGTAATTACAACTGCACGGAATGAGTGTACAGGACTATAGGAAGCGTATTGTAGAACTACAGAATCAATGTTGACAAACTACAAATAAAAAGTGCTGAAATGAAATGATCGTTGAACTGAAATAAAAATGAAGCTCCTGACCTACGTGTTGGAGGGGCCCTCTCCAACTCGTATTTTAGGAGTGGAAAAAGTCTTATAAATGCAAAGCTTGAAACAACAACACTTCTTCCATTAAAATCGTAACTTCATGTTCAGAAAAGTCTTAAAACAGAATTGTCTCGAATAACATATGTTGAAGATAAGTTATAGAAAAATGCCAATAGGAACCTCTTGCTAACCAAGAGGCCCATATATATATATATATATATATATATTGAAACATAACCTAACTCTATTCTTATATGTCGATTATGCTGAACAGGAGTTCTCTTCTACAAATCCAGAAAAAGGGCGCTGAGCCACTTATGGTCTTTCAGTCCTCGAGCTGGAATTGATGGTTGTCTCTTAGATTACCTGTGCCTGCTCATACACACTTATTTCCATATAATTAGCTCATAGAAAATTCCTTTAAGCATAAAAGAATAACCTCTAAACTATTTCAAATAATCAAAACAAATCAATAAACCCCACAAACAAAGGCATTTTCCTCAGCTTTGGAAAATAACCGTTTTGTGGGGGATTATGATTTGATTCCAAAATAAAACAAAGAGTTAAGTGATTACCTTCTATGCTAGCGTACCTGAGTGTATGATGCGTGCTTGATTGTATGGGCGTGGAATTCTGTAGTTGAGTTTAGTTGCATTTGTAGTTAATTTGGGCATGTCAGTAGTTACATCTTTTATGATTCTCTTCTATCAGTTCCCTTGAAATTGGTGCATTTGATTGTTTTAATTTTTGTGCAAGTTTTGTTGATATGACTTTTCATTGTGTATTCAGCATTGCGTTTGTACTGGTGCTCTAAACTTGGTTGATTTTCTTTCTGTAGTGCTAGATTTCTGCTGTTATGGCTCGCTTGAATTGATTGATGGCTCACTTGATTGTAGATTCTGAAATTGTTGATATTGCTTGTTGGCTCTCTTGATAGATTTTTTTTTGATACTTTCCTGTTATTCTTGTGATGGCGTTGTTGATTTCTTTGCTGCTAAATTTTGTTGGCTCTCTTGAAATATGGTTTTCGGCTCGCTTGAAACATGCTTTCTGGTTCACTTTAAATTACTTGTTGGTTCTTCATAGGGATGGATCAAGTCCATAAATTTCGTTTGTGATAACCTGAGTGGGTTTTTTTATTTTTGACTCTCTTTTTTTTTCATTTTTTTCTCTTTTCTTTCCTCTTTTTCTTTTTTTTTTCATTTTTCTCTTTTTCTCTTTTTTCTTTTTTTTTTCATTTTTTTTCTTCATTTTTCTCTTTTTTCAATTATTTATTTATTTATTTATTTTGTAACCGGAATCAATAATGTTCTATGCTCTCTATCAGCATTAGACTTTGCTGATAGAGTGTCTGTGTGAACTCCTCTCTGGACTATGGTCTCTTATAGACTTTGAGTATGTGTCCATTCACCGACATGGGGAATTTTTCTTCATCTATTGTTGTAATTCTAACAGCTCCATTGTCATATATCTTTTCAATGATGTAGGGTTCGAGCCATCTGGTTGTGAGTTTTCTTTTAAAAGTGTGAAACCTAAAGTCATAGAGTAGTGCTCAGTCACCTTCTTTGAATTTCTTCTGCTTGATGTTTATGTCATGCCATTTCTTCCTTTGTTGCTCAATGATTTCGGTGTGGCTAACTGCTTGTTG
Source organism: Larix kaempferi (assembly GCA_027924585.1). Classification (NCBI taxonomy): domain Eukaryota; kingdom Viridiplantae; phylum Streptophyta; class Pinopsida; order Pinales; family Pinaceae; genus Larix; species Larix kaempferi. The sequence continues at coordinate 5,990,099 of BSBM01001063.1, forward strand.
GAATTGCTCATCCAATTGATTTAATTGTAGCATGCATTCTTGTTGGATGTCTGAAAGTTCCATGTTTAACTTGGCTGTGATTCTCAGTGTTTTGATTTCAAACTCAATGGGAAACATTATTTTCTTTCCATAAACTAGCTCATATGGGGTGAAGCCTATTGTTGTTTTCCATGTGGTATCATAAGCCCAAACTGCCTCACTTAATCTGTCTTTCCAATCTCTTTTGTGCAGTTGTATTTTTCGTTGTCAATATTCTTTCTAGTTCTATGTTTGTCACCTCATCTTGACCATTAGCTTGACGGTGGTAGGAGGAGGAATTTTGGTGTTTAGCATTGTTTCTTCGAAGCAGGTGCTCTATGAGGTTGGATGTAAACTGTGTGCCTTGGTCAGAAACTATCTCTCTTGGGACTCCAAATCTGTGGAATATTTGCTCTATAAAAATTTTTGCCACATTTGTTTCATTTGTTGTTGCAAGTGCTTCTACTTCTTCCCACTTTGTAAGGTAGTCAGTGCATACCAGGATATAGCTTTTCTGATTTGATTGTGGGTTGAATGGGCCAACGAAATCAAATCCCCATTTCTCGAATGATTCCAAGGAGATTTGTGTATGGAGAGGTGTTTCTTCTCTTTGTGTAGGCTTCCCCATTTGTTGACAGTCATCACAATGTGAAACATATTCATAGGAGTCCTTGTGGAGTGTTGGCCAATAATATCCAATTTGCAATATTTTATAGGTTGTTCTTTTTGCAGCATAATGTCCTCCACATGGCTCATTGTGAGTGGCATGCAATATGTCATGGACTTCATCTTCTCTGATGCATCTTGTCAATATTTGGTCCGACCCTTTTTTGAAAAGAATTCCTTCTATCCATGTGTATGTGGCACTTTTCCTTATGATTTTGTTATTTTCTTGGTGGTTGTAATGTTGTGGTAATTTAGCAGACACTAAGTAGTTTGCTATGTCAGCAAACCATGGGATTTTTGTTGATATTGAAAAAAGGTGCTCATCAGGGAAGCTATCATTTACCATTTCATTGTTTTGTCCATGGGTGAGTCTAGATATAAAATCAGAGACTACATTGTGTTTTCTTGGCTTATCTAGGATTGTTATGTCAAACTCTTCCAAGAGGAGTAGCCATCTAATTATTCGAGCACTTGTATTAGGTTTATTCATAATTTACCTGATTGCTAAATGGTCAGTGTGGAAAAAAACTTGGTATATAGTAATGTAGTTCCTGAATTTGTTTGTGGCATGTATGACAGCCAAAAAATCCTTTTCTGTGACTGTATAATTGAGTTCTGTTCCTGCCAAGTTTTTGCCGATATAATATATGGCATATGGTCTTTTCTCTTCTTCTTGTCCAAGGAATGATCCAATGGCCTTATCTGATGCATCAGAATGGATGTGGAATGGTATTGCCCAATTTGGTCCTTGGAGTACTGGAGCTGTGATTGTCTTCTCCTCGAGGTTATCAAGTGCTGACATATAATGCTTTTTCCAGATGAATTATGTGTCCTTTGTGAGAAGAGAAAACATTGGTGCAGCAATTTTGCAATAGATTTCAATAAATCTTATGTAGTAGCCTGTTTTTCCAAGAAAACTTCTCGCATCTCTTTGTTTGATAGGCGGTGGCAGTGTTCTGATGAATGTGACTTTTGCTTGATCAACTTCAATTCCTCTCTTGGAAATATGGTGTCCAAGCACAATGCCTTCTCCCATCAGCATTCTGCATTTATCATTGCTCAGACATAAGCTCATCTTGATGCATTTTTTCAAGACTAATTCTAGATGTTTTAATGCTTGGTTAAAACTCTGGCCATAGGGTGTGAAGTCATCCATGTAGAATTCCATTTGATCATTTTAAAATCAGAGAAGATGCTTAAGATTTCCCTTTGAAATGTTGTTGGGGTATTACAGAGTCCAAAGGGTAGTACTTTGTATGCATAAGTGCCCCATGGGCATGTAAATGTTGTTTTATCCTAATCAGCTGGGTGGATTAGGATCTGGTTGTACGCATTGAACCCATCCAAGAATGAGAAAAATTTGTTTCCAGCCAATGTGTTTAGTACTTGGTCGGTGAATGATAGAGGGAAGTGATCTCTCTTAGTTTCCTTATTGAGCTCTCTGTAATCCACATAGATCCTCCACATCCCTTCTTTCTTAGGAACTATAACCAATGGTGAGACCCATTCACTATCAGAGATTGGGTATATGAACCCTGCCTCTAATAGCTTTTGTAACTCCATCTTAACTATGTCTTTTAACGCTAGGTTCATTCTTCTTTCTGGTCGTATGATAGGAGCAACACCTTCCTTGATATATATGTAATGTTTGCAAATGTCTGGGTGGATACCCTTCATGTCAGTGTATGTCCATGCAAAAGATTTGCTGTTGTCTGACAGTACCTTCATTAATTGTTGTTCTTTCCCTGACTCTAAATTGGAGTTAATACTATCTTTCCAGGCATTATCTCAATTGTTTTGATCTGAATTGGATGTTGTTCAAGTGTGAGTACCTCTGCCCACATTTTGTTAGAGTTGTGGGTTGATGTTTTCTCTTCTTGTTGTTGACCTATGCCAAAAAATCTTCAAAAATATCCTAATTAGAAGATGCATTTTGAATAAATCTATCTAAATGACTGTCTTCATTGATGGCTTTTAGTGATAGGGCAACTTCAATGGTACGAACAGGTTGTATGTTTTGGTCTGTTATATCATTATAATCGTCTGTCTAGTTTTGATATTCTAGGTTTCAAGACTTTCTTGCTGGAGGATATATTGTGATTTTCTTTCTAGCTTGCCCACTGGTGATTGTCATGTTGCCGGATCTGCAACCTATATAGGCATTTGCAGTTGCTAGCCAAGGTCTCCCTACTATTATTGGGTACCCGCTGAGTTTACTTTTCACTTTAATGACTATGAAGTCAGCTGGGTACTCCCAGGATTCTATGTTGATAATGATGTCTTCGACCATTCCTTCAGGTTTTACAATTGCTGTGTTAGCTAGCTGTAGTACGGTAGTTGTTGGTCTGACCATCGATTGGAGTCCTAGGGCTATCATTGTGTCCTTTTTAATCACGTTGATTTCAACCCCTAAATCAATTAGGATGTTGGCAATATGTTTGTTGTTGATGGTAACATTGACTACTGGACTTCCTGTATCAAGGTATTTGGGGTTGACAATGACACCCAACATCAAATCTGCTAATTATCCTACTACATTTATAGTTGGTGGGTCACATCTTTTTCTGCCAGGTCTTCTTAAGCCATTCTTTTTAATAAAATTATTATAGATTGGCACATCTCTTATGGCTTGTAAAATAGGTATTTGTATATTCAAATGCTTCAATTCGTTGAGGATAGCGTTCTCCTCCTCCTCTTTGGTGCTTCGAATGAGTTTTTCGGGGAATGGAGGGTTTTTATTTTGTATGTGTGGCCGAATTTCTTCTTCCAGGGGGTTTGTCTTGGTTGGTTGTTGAATTTCAAGTTGTGTTGTTTGTCCGTGATCTACATCTCCTTGATTATTCTGCATGTGTGCATTTTGTAATGTTTTCCTAGACTTGAGATTAATTTCGTTTATTTCCAGGGTTGTTCGGATATCCACATCATCATTTTCAGGACCTTGCATGCAATTAGGGTTTGCATGCAATTTGCATGCATCCCAGTCACCAGGTTGATTCCTCCAGCACCTTAGCCACCTTATTCTAGCACCCGGGAGCGTCTTACATCAGTTCATTAGCCCTCCTAGTCAGGAAGGCACCCACTTCTCACCTATTACCAGAGAAGGGTGCACTTCTTCACCTACCACTGCAGTTCCACTTCAGTTACACTCAGTTAGCTCCGATTCTCCCTGATTTGAGGCTAGTTTCACTCCTAACTGACTGTTTCACTCCGTTGGACCTCTAGATTGACTAGATGACTTGTTCTGACTTCAATTAGCCTCCCATGTGCCCTCCACTAAGCCCACTTCCCTATATCAGTGCTACACACTTCAGTTACACATGTTACACTCAGTTAGACTCAGATTGACACCTGGATGACTAGTTCTTGTGCATTGATGACCACCACTGATTGATGATGAGGACTCCTAGTTGGAGTCAAGCTACTCCATTCAATGATTCGAATGGCCTACTTAGTCAATTCCAATTGCTCACTCACTGTTACTGTATTCTATTGTAATCATTCACTCTTACTGGGATATTGAGCACTGTTGCATGTTTTGCAGAGTTTTACACCATATTTTCTATGTTCATCTGTTGTGATTGATTTACTTGTTCATTAGATCTGCTGTGACTAATTTTACATGGTATCAGAGCCATGGCAGGGACAAGACTTCTTTTCTACAGTTTTTCTACATGAAGATTGAGTGAATTGCTCACCAATATATTTCAGCAGCGGCATGTAAAATCTCATGTACATTCGCTCATGTGCATGCAAGGCTGAAAACATAGTGTTTGTTTGTGTGTGATTTGCAGGTTTCTTACTTCCTCCATGTGCATTCGCTAATGCAAAGATGGAGACTTCTTCTTCACAAAATATTCTTACTCCATTCAACTATGATGAATGGAAACCAAAGATGATTGCATTCTTGAAGAGACAATGTCTTTTTGATATGTGCATTGGTAATACAAGAGTTTTTGATTCCGATGAAGAGGGGAATGATTGGCTCAATGATTGTGACAAAGATTTTGGAGCAATATGTCTTGCTATGTCTCCTTGTATGCACTACCTCAGTAAGACTGCTGAAAATCCAAGTGATCTATGGGTCCAACTTGACAGAGAATTTGGAAACCACGAAGAAGAGGATCATGCTAGCCTTTTGGAGAACAAGCCTAGTGAGATCTCCTTATGTGTTCTTTCCGATCATGTGTTGGCCTCAACAATTGTTCAAGATGAAGAAGAAACTGTAGATTCAAAACTCACTCTCTCAAAGTCTTGTATTTCGAATTCTTAGCAAGATAAACCAGGTCATACTCTAGATTCCGAAGAGGTTCTTGAATCCTCTCTTTCACATGAGTTTGCCGACATGCAGAATAATGATCTACTTGATGTTTTGGAGGTAAAATCTGATTTTGTAGGTGAAGCATTTGTCCTCCTTGATTGCATGCCTCCTATAAACTTTTGTTCTATCATTTGCACAGTTTCTCAGAGTTTTACTGAAGATAAAGAGCACTACCATTCGCTTGAGTTCAATTCTCATGCACTTTTTGCTGATTTTGGTTTTGATCTCACCCTTGTTGGTTCAAAGGAGATCTCAAGAAACCATTCATCTATTTTTGGAGCTGATTTAACTTCTATTGATAAGAAGTTCAAGTTTCAAGATCTATTTTATCCGATTGGAGCTATTCCTACCTCACTTGGTTCAAATCACAGGTTCCAGGATCATCCTTATATTTTCAAATTTGTTCTCACCATTTTCGGTATGAAGAGCAAGTTCTTAAAGTCTCCACATTCGCTTGCATCCACTGATGGAGAATTCAAGCACATGTTTTTGGAGCATGATCCATTTACTCCCAAGAGTAAGATACCACCAGACATATCTACTTGATTTTGGAGCAGTTAAATCTTTTGGTGTGCTACAGTCTATTTTGAGGGGGGGTATTTTTCCCATGAGGTTTTCCCCATTTCCTCGGTTTATTGGTTGTTATTAGTTTGGATTATTATTGTATTGGGGTGACCTTTGGTCTTAGTTACCAGGGCCCCACTTTATTTTTTTTGCACATCATAGTCTAGCTTGAGGGGGGGTGTTCAGATATCCACATCATCATTTTCAGGACCTTGCATGCAATTAGGGTTTGCATGCAAATTCTAGGGTTTGCATGCACTTTGCATGAATCCCAGTCACCAGGTTGATGCCTCCAACACCTTAGCCACCTTATTCTAGCACCCGATACCTTCTTACATCAGTTCATTATCCCTCCTAGTCAGGAAGGCGCCCACTTCTCACCTATTTCCAGAGAAGGGCGCACTTCTTCACCTACCACTGCAGTTCCACTTCAGTTACACTCAGTTAGCTCCGATTCTCCCTGATTTGAGGCTATTTTCACTCCCGACTGATTGTTTCACTCCGTTGGACCTCCAGATTGACTAGATGACTTGTGCTGATGATGCTGATCCCCCACTGAATGGATGTGAATCCCTTGTCCCACTTTTACCTTTTATGGATCTAGAATATTTCTTGAAGATTTGTAGGATTTGGTCATAATTTTTCTGGAATATATCCCCATCTCCTAGAAGGTTCAGGAATTCTAGATTTTCTTGTTTGATTCCTCTAAGAAGGACAAGTTTCAGTGACTCTTGATCTAAGGTATAGTGACTAGCTCATTTGTAACTGAGTTGAAAGTGTTGTGCATAGTATTCTAGGGATTTTCTTTCTCCTTGTTGCATTTTGAAGATTTCATCTCTTGTATCTTTTGCCTTACAGTAGTCCCTGTATTTTTCTAGGAAGGATTGTTTCATTTGGTCCCAAGTGAAAATGTTATTTCCTTCTAGGCTCATAAACCATCTAAGTGATAGATCTTTCAATGTAGAAGAAAAGAGTCTCAATTTTTGTGCATCTGTAGTGTAACCAAATGACCTACAAACTACCTCAAATTCAAATAAGAATGTGTCAGGATATTCTAAGGTTAAGCCATGGAAGTTTGGTAGGTTATTAGGGTTGATATTCTTCATCATGGCATCCCCAAGAGGTACACAAATAGGAAAAGTGAATAGTTCTCTAGGTTCATCCTCTCCCTCTGCCATAGTGGTGTTTGAGCTAGAGCTAGCAAAGAAGTTATCTCTGTTTGGATTGTAGCTAGAATCAGCTTTGTCTGCTGAGTTAAGAAATTCAAATTGAGAATGACCAGAACTATTATTACTCACAGGGCGGTTAGGTAGAAAGCGTCCAAATCTATCTGTCTGTCGTCGAGGCATTCATGGTAAAAATAATTTTTGATTTTGTGTTTTCTTTTAAAGATGTCTTCTATAGATTAAGAAACTCCTCTATAATGACGAGAAAAAGTGGTGGAATCCAAGAATGGATACCTAATTAGGGTAGCTAAACCATAAGCATACTTTAATTTATCAACTAGGGAGTGTACAAACTTAAGAGGTGCTAAGAACTGTATGTGCACTATAGAATGGTGTTTGTCGTTCAGGGTGTGTGAATGTATCCTAAAGGATTCTTTGAGTAAAAATGGAAAAATATAAGTATTTCTCTAAAACAAAGAAGCTGAAAATATGAAAGGATGCAAATCTGTAACCTAATTTTGCTAAAAACTGGAAATTTAACCTAGGAATGAAATACTGAAAACTTGACAGATCTAATCTAGGAATTAAATATTGAAAGCTGGAAATCTAATCTAAGAATCAAATACTGAAAACTGGAAATTTAATCTAAGAATTGAATATTGAAAATTAATAAAACTTTATCTATTCAAATTAAGTACCGAAAGTGAGGATCACTACCTTATTCAAATCAAAGAGCTGAAATAATTAACTTCTATATGATCAAACTTAGATAAGGCAAATATGCATGGAATTGCAGATCCGAATCTATGTCTAGAATTAATATAAAATGTTGGAAAATAGAGGTAAAATATGCCTGCGCAAAATGCATGTACAGGACTACGGGAAGCATGTTATAGAACTACAGAATTGATATTATCGAACTACAGAGAAAAATCACTTAACTGAAATAGAAATCTTCTATTCAAACCATTATCAAAGCACATCACATATTAGCATGATTAAACCAATTAACGAAACATATGATAAATACCTGAAGTAAAATGAGGCTCCTGACCTACGTGTTGAGGGGGCCCTCCCCAACCCGTATTTCAAGAGTGAGAAAGACTTATAAACTCAAAGCTTCGAAATAACACTAGTCTTCCATTATCAAAATCGTAACTTCATGTCTTAGAAAAGTCTTAGAACAGAACTGTCTCGAATAAAATATGCTGAATATAAGTTCTACAAAAATGTCAACAGGAACCCCTTACTACTCAAGAGGCTCATATATATATCTATTCTGAATCATAACCTAACTCTATGCTTTAAATGTCGATCCTGCTAAACAGGAGTTTTCTTCTATAAATTAGGAAAATGGGGCACTGAGCCACTCGTGGTCTTTCAATCTTTGAGATGGATTTGCTTGTTGTCTCCTAAATCACCTGTGCCTGCTTATACATGCTTATTTTCATATAATTAGCTCATAAAAATGCCTTTAAGCATAAAAGAATAATCTCTAAACTACTTTACTAAATAATCAAAACAAATGCATTATTCCCCACAAACAGGGGTATTTTCCTTATCCATTATTGTGCTTGTGTGGCATAAAAAGGCTATAGAGTACCTAATTTGGGGCTCATTAGTTGTCATTTTATGGCCCCTTCCAACTCGCATCCTAAAGGCCTTCAGGGACACCTGTTGAATACTTATTGAGGGCATAGAATTCCAACTGTGCAACTAAACTAGGTTCCAGGAAGTCTTGGAAGTTTGTCTACGAAGGTTCTAGTTGGGAACGCTATCCATAAGTCCTCGGTCGATGATTTTTAAAAGTTGACCCCCATGTGAAAAAATTGCACAGTCCCTTACTGAGCAAAACTCTAATTTCCAAAATGGACCTAAAGGTTGACACCTGGGCCATCGAACTGGAGGAGAGGGGCACTCTTAGCACTATCTCGATGTCCCAAATCCAATGGATTCGACGGTTTATCAATTCGAGCCAAGGTCATCATTTTATGGCTCATTCCAACTCGCATCCCAAAGGCCTTCAGGGACACCTATTGGATACCTACCGGGAGCACAAAATTCTAACCGTGCAACAAAAATAGGTTCCAGGAAGTCTTGCAAGTGTGTCTAGGAAGGTTCCAGCTAGGAAGACTATCCATAAGTCCCCGGTAAATGATTTTGCAAAGTTGAACACCATATGAAAAAATTGCACAGTCCCTTAATAAACAAAACCATAGTTTCCAAAATGGACCTAAAAGTTAACACTTGGTCCATGGGACCAGAGGAGAGGGGAACCCCTAGAACTATCTTAATGTCTTGAATCCAACAAAGTCGACGGTTTATCGATCTGAGCCATGGTTGTCATTCTATGGCTCATTCCAATTTGCATCCCAAATGCCTTCATGGACACATGTTGGATACCTATCAAGGGAATAGAATTCCAACCATGCAACAAAACCAAGTTCCGGGAAGTCCTTCAAGTGTGTCTAGTAAGGTTCCGACTGGGAATGCTATCCATAAGTCCCCGGTTGATGATTTTTCAAAGTTGACCACTATGTGCAAACATTGCACAGTCTTTTACTAAGAAAAACCATAGTTTCCAAAATGGACCTAATATTTGACACATGGGCCATGAGATCCTAGGAGAGGAGCACCCCTAGCACTATCCAAATGTCTTGAATCCAATGGATTCAATGGTTTGTCAATCCGAGCCACAATCATGATTCTATGGATCATTCCAACTCGCATCCCAAAGGAATTGAGGGACACTTGTTGGATACCTACCGGGGGCATAGAATTCCAACCGTGCAACTAAACCAGGTTCCGAGAATTCCTGCAAGTGTGTCCAGAAATATTCTAGTTGGGAATGCTAACCATAAGTCCCCAGTCGATGATTTTGCAAAGTTGACCCCCATGTGCAAAAATTGCATAGTCCCTTATTAAGAAAAACCCTAGTTTCCAAAATGGACCTAAAAATTGACACCTGATCCATGGGACCGGAGGAGAGGGGAACCTCTAGTACCATCCCAATGTCCTGAATCCAACGGAATCAATGATTTGTGGATCCTATCCATGCTCATCATTTTATGGTTTGTTCCAACTCGCATCCCGAAGCCCTTTAGGGACACCTGTTGGATACCTACCGGGGGAATAGAATTCCAACTGTGCAACAAAACCAGGTTCCAGGAAGTCCTGCAAGTGTGTCTAGGAAGGTTCCATCTAGGAACGCTAGCCATAAGCCCCTGGTTGATCATTTTGCAACGTTGACCCCCATGTGCAAAAATTGCACAGTCCCTTTTTGAGCAAAACCCTAGTTTCCAAAATGGACCTAAAATTCAACACATGAGCCATGGGATGGGAACCCCTAGCACTATCCCGATGTCCTAAATCCAATGGAGTCAACGGTTTGTCAATTTGAGCCAACAATTTTATGGCTCGTTCCAAATCACATCCCAAAGGCCTTAAGGGACACCTGTTGGATACCTACCAGGGGCATAGAATTCCTACCGTGCAACAAAACCAGGTTCCTGGAATTACTGCAAGTGTGTCTAGGAAGGTTTCAGCTAGGAACACTAACCATAAGTACCTGGTCGATTATTTTTCAAAGTTGAACCCCATGTGCAAAAATTGCACAGTCCCTTAATCACCAAAAACCTAGTTTCCAAAATGGACCTAAATGTTGACACTTGGGCCATGGGAGTGGAGTAGAGGGGAACCCCTAGCACTATCTAGATTTACTGAATCCAATAGATTCAATGGTTTTTCGATATGATCCACAGTCATTATTCTATGGCTCATTCCAACTAGCGTCCCAGAGGCCTTTAGGGACACCTGTTGGATACCTATAGGGGGCATAGAATTCCAACCATGCAACAAAACCAAGTTCCACAATGTCCTACAAGTGTGTCTAGGAAGGTTCTAGCTAGGAATGCGAGCAATAAGTCCTTATTCAATTATATTTCAAATTCGACCCCCATCTGCAAAAATTGCATAGTCCCTTATTGAAGAAAACCCTAGTTTCCAAAATGGATGTAACAGTTGACATATGGTCCATAGGACTGGATGAACGTTGCACCTGTAGCACTATCCCAATGTCCTAAATCCAAGGGAGCTAATGGTTTGTCGATCTGAGCCACAGTATTCATTCTATTGCTTGTTCCAACTCGCATCCCAAAGGCCTCCAAGGACACCTGTTGGATACCTACCGGGGGCATAGAATTCCAACCGTGCAAAAAACCTAGGTTCCGAGAAGTCTTGCAAGTGTGTCTAGGAAGGTTTCAGCTAGGAACACTAGCCATATGTCCCCGGTCGATTATTTCGCAAATTTGACCCCCATGTGCAAAAATTTCACAGTCCCTTAATTAGCAAAATACTAGTTTCCAAAATGGACCTTAAAGTTGATACCTGGGCCATGTGACCGGAGCAGAGGGGCACTGCTAGCACTATCCCGATGTCCTGAATCTAACGGATTCGATAGTTTGTCGATCTGAGTGATAGTTATCATTCTATGGCTCATTCCAACACTCATCCAAAAGGCCTTCAGGGACACCTACTGGATACGTACCGGGGGCATAGAATTCCATCTGTGCAACTAAACCGGGTTCTGGGAAGTCCTAGAAGTGTGTATGTTAAGTTTCCAATTGGAAACGCTAGCCATAAGTCTCTGGTCGATTATTTTTCAAAGTTGACCCACATGTGCAAAAATTGCATAGTCCCTTATTGAGCAAAACCCTAGTTTCCAAAATGGACCTAAACGTTGACACCTTGGCCATCGGACCAGACGAGAGGGGCTCTCCTAGCACTATCTCGATGTCCTGAATCCAATAAATTCAATGGTTTTTCGATCCCAGGAATGGTCGTCATTCTATGTCTTGTTCCAAATCACATCCCAAAGGCCTCTAGGGACACCTATTGGACACCTACCGGGGCCATAGAATTCCATTCATGCAACAAAACCAGGTTCTGGGAAGTCCTCCAAGTGTGTCTAGGAAGGTTCTAGCTGGGAACACTAGCCATATGTCCCTGGTCGATGATTTTTAAAATTTGACCCCCATGTGCAAAAATTGCACAGTCCCTTACTAAGCAAAATCATAGTTTCCAAAATGGACCTAAAAGTTAACACTTGGTCCATAGGACCGAAGGAGAGGAGAACCCATAGAACTATCCTGATGTACCGAATCCAACAGATCTGACGGTTTGTCGATCTGAGCCACAATCATCATTCTATGGCTCGTTCCAATTCACATCCCAAAGGCCTTCAGGGACACCTATTGGATACCTATCCTGGGCATAGAATTCCAACCATGCAGCAAAACCGAGTTCTGAGAAGTCTTGCAAGTGTTTCTAGGAAGGTTCCAGGTGGGAACATTAGCCATGTATCCTCGGTCGATTATTTTTCAATTTCCCCCATGTGCAAAAATTGCATAGTCCCTTAGTTAGCAAAACCCTAGTTTCCAAAATGGACCTTAAAGTTGATACCTAGGCCATGGGACTAGATGATAGGGGAACCCCTAGCACTATCTTGATGTCCTAAATCCAATGGATTTGATGGTTTGTCAATCTGAGCCACGGTTGTCATTCTATGGTTCATTCCAACTCGCATCTCAAAGGCCTTCAAGGACACCTGTTGAATACCTACCGGGGGCATAGAATTCCAACCGTGCAACTAAAATGGGTTTTGGAAATTCCTATAAGTGTGTCTAGGAAGGTTCCAGTCAGGAACGCTGGCCATAAGTTCCGGGTCGATGATTTTTCAAAGTTGGCCCCCATGTGCAAAAATTGCACAGTCCCTTACTAAGCAAAATCATAGTTTCCAAAATGGACCTAAAAGTTAACACTTGGTCCATAGGACCGAAGGAGAGGAGAACCCATAGAACTATCCTGATGTACTGAATCCAACAGATCTAATGGTTTGTCGATCTGAGCCGCAATCATCATTCTATGGCTCGTACCAATTCACATCCCAAAGGCCTTCAGGGACACCTATTGGATACCTATCCTGGGCATAGAATTCCAACCATGCAGCAAAACTGAGTTCTGAAAAGTCTTGCAAGTGTTTCTAGGAAGGTTCCAGGTGGGAACATTAGCCATGTATCCTCAGTCGATTATTTTCCAATTTCCCCCATGTGCAAAAATTGCAGTCCCTTACTTAGCAAAACCCTAGTTTCCAAAATGGACCTTAAAGTTGATACCTAGGCCATGGGACTAGATGATAGGGGAACCCCTAGCACTATCCTAATGTCCTAAATCCAATGGATTTGATGGTTTGTCAATCTGAGCCACGGTTGTCATTCTATGGTTCATTCCAACTCGCATCTCAAAGGCCTTCAGGGACACCTGTTGAATACCTACCGGGGGCATAGAATTCCAACCGTGCAACTAAAATGGGTTCTGGAAATTCCTAGAAGTGTGTCTAGGAAGGTTCCAGTCAGGAACGCTAGCCATAAGTTCCGGGTTGATGATTTTTCAAAGTTGACCCCCATGTGCTAAAATTGCACAGTCCCTTACTGAGCAAAACCCTAGTTTCCAAAATGGACCTAAAGGTTGACACCTAGGCCATGGGACTAGAGGAGAGGGGCACTCCTAGCACTATCATGATGACCCGAATCCAATGGATTCGATTGTTTTCCAATCTGGGCCAAGGTCATCATTCGATGGCTCATTCCAACTCGTATCCCAAAGGCCTTGAGAGACACCTATTGGATAACTACTGTAGGCATAGAATTCCAACCATGCAACAAAAACAGGTTCCAGGAAGTCATGCGAGTGTGTTTAGGAAAGTTCCATCTAGGAAGGCTAGACATATAGTCGATGATTTTGCAAAGTTTACCCCCATATGCAAAAATTGCACATTCCTTTACTAAGCAAAACCATAGTTTTGAAAATGGACCTAAAATTTCACACCTGGTCCATGGGACCAGAGGAGAGGGGAACCCCTAGAACTATCCTGATGTCCTGAATCCAACAAAGTCAACAGTTTGTTGATCTGAGCCATGATCATCAGTCTATGCCTCATTCCAATTCGCATCCCAAAGGCCTTCAGGGACACCTACTGGATACCTCTCGGAGGCATAGAATTCCAACCGTGCAACAAATCCAAGTTCCGGGAATTCCTACAAGTGTGTCTAGTAAGGTTCCAACTGGGAACTCTATCCATAAGTCCCCGATTTATGATTTTGAAAAGTTGACCCCCATGTGCAAACATTGCATAGTCTTTTACTAAGAAAAACCCTAGTTTCCAAAATGGACCTAAAATTTGACACCTGGGCCATGGGATCGGAGGAGAGGGGAACCCCTAGCACTATCTCAATGTCCTAAATCCAAGGGATTCAATGGTTTGTCGATCTGAGCCATGGTCGTAATTCTAGGTCTCATTCCAACTCGCATCCCAAAGGCTTTCAGGGACATCTACCTGGGGCATAGAATTCCGACTGTGAAACTAAACCACGTTCCAAGAAGTCCTACAAGTCTATCTAGGAAGATTCCAGCTGGGAACGTTAGCCATAAGTACCCAGTCCATGATTTTTCAAAGTTGACCCCCATGTGCAAAAATTGCACAGTCCCTTATTGAGCAAAACCCTAGTTTCCAAAATGGACCTAAAAATGGACACCTGAGCCATGGGACTGGAGGAAAGGGGCACCCATAGCACCATCCCGATGTCCTGAATCCAATGGAGCCAATGATTTGTCGATCCAAGCCAGGGTCGTCATTCTATGGCTCGTTCCAACTCACATCCCAAAGGCCTTCAGGGACACCTATTGGATACCTACCCGGGGCATAAAATTCCAACCGTACAACAAAATCGGGTTCCGGGAAGTCTTGCAAGTGTGTTTAGGAAGGTTGAACCCCATGTGCAAAAATTACAAGTCCCCGTTTGATTATTTTTCAACGTTGACACCCATGTGCAAAAATTGCACAATCCCTTATTAAGCAAAACAATAGTTTCCAAAATGGGCCTAAAATTTGACACCTCGTCCATGGGATCGGAGGGGATGGGAACCCCTATCATTATCTTGATGTCTTGAATACAACAGAGTCAACGGTTTGTTGATATGAGCCACGGTCGTAATTTTATGGCTTGTTCCAGATTACATCCCAAAGGCCTTAAGGGACACTTGTTGGATACCTACCAGGGGCAAAGAATTCCAATTGTCCAATAAAACTGGGTTCTGGGAATTCCCACAAGTGCATCTAGGAAGGTTTCAGCTAGGAATGCTAGCAATAAGTACTTGGTCGATGATTTTTCAAAGTTGACCCACATGTGAAAAAATTGCGCATTCCCTTAATCAGAAAAACCTAGTTTTCCATATGGACCTAAATGTTAACACTTGGGCCATGGGAGTGGAGGAGAGGGGCACCCCTATCACTATCCAAATGTCCTGAATCCAATGGAGTCCACGGTTTGTCGATCCTAGCCACAGTCGTTATTCTATGCCTCGTTCCAACTAGCACCCCAAACGCCTTCAGGGTCACCTGATGGATACCTACCATGGGCATATAATTCCAACCATGCAACAAAATCTGGTTCCATGATGTCCTTCACATGTGTCTAGGAATATTCCAGTGAGGAATGCTAGCGATAAGTCCTCGGTCGATTATTTTGCAAATTCGACCCCCATGTGCAAAAATTGCATAGTCCCTTACTAAGCAAAACCCAAGTTTCCAAAATGGACCTAAAAGTTGACACTTGGGAAATGCGACCAGAGGAGAGGGGCACCCTTATCACTATCCTGATGTCCCGAATCCAATGGATTCAATGGTTTGTTGATCCGAGACACGGTTTTCATTATATGGCTCATTCCAACTTGCATCGCAAAGGCCTTCAGGGACACCTGTTTGATACCTATTGGGGGCATAGAATTCCAATCATGCAACAAAACTAGGTTCCAGGAAGTCCTACAAGTGTGTCTAGGAAGGTTCGACCTAGGTATGCTAGCCATAAGTCCTTGGTCGATGATTTTGCAAATTTTACCCCCACGTGCAAAAATTGCACAGTCCCTTACTGAGCAAAATACTAGTTTCCAAAATGGACCTAAAAGTTGACATCTGGGCCATGGGACCAGACAAAAGTTGCACCCATAACACTACCCTGATTTCTTGAATCCAATGGAATCTATGGTTTGTCAATCCGAGCCATGGTCATCATTCTATGGCTCGTTCGAACTCGCATCCCAAAGACCTCCAAGGACATATGTTGGATACCTACCGGGGGCATAGAATTCAAACCGTGCAACGAAACCGGGTTCCGGGAAGTCCTGCAAGTGTGTCTAGGAAGCTTTCAAATGAGAACACTGGCCATATGTCCTTGGTCGACGATTTTGCAAATTTGACCCCCATGTGCAAAAATTGCACATGGACCTTAAAGTTGATACCTAGGCCATGGGACCAGAGGAGAGGGGCACTGCTAGCACTATCCCAATGTCCTGAATCCAATGGAGTCGACGGTTTTTTGATCCAAGCCACGTTTGTCATTCTATGGCTCGTTCCAACTCGCATCCGAAAGGCCTTCAGGGACACCTATTGGATATCTACCAGGGGCATAGAATTCCAACCATGCAACTAAACTAGGTTCTAGGAAGTCCTGGAAGTGTGTCTAGGAAGGTTCCAATCAGGAGCTCTAGCCATAAGTACTCGGTCGATGATTTTTCAAAGTTAACCCCCATGTGCAAAAATTGTGCAGTCCCTTACTAAGCAAAACCCTAGATTCCAAAATGGACCTAAAAGTTGACACCTGAGCCATGTGACTGGAGTAGAGGGGCACCTTTAGTTCCATCCCGATGTCCTGAATCCAATGGATTCAACGGTTTGTCAATCCGAGCCATGGTCGTCATGCTATGGCTCGTTCCAACTTGCATCGCAGAGGCCTTCATGGACACCTATTGGATACCTACCGGGGGCATAGAATTACAACCGTGCAACAAAACCGGGTTCCAGGAAGTCCTACAAGTGTGTCCAGGAAGGTTCCAGCTGGGAACGTTAGCCATAAGTCACTGGTCAATTATTTTGCAAAGTTGATCCCCATGTGCAAAAATTTCATAGTCCCTTACTGAGCAAAACCCTAGTTTCCAAAATGGACCTAAAATTTGACACCTGGGCCATGGGACCAGAGGAGAGGGGAACCTCTATCACTATCCCAATGTCCTGAATCTAACGGAGTTGATGGTTTTTCAATCTGAGCCACTGTCATCATTCTATGGATCGTTCCAACTTGCATCCCAAAGGCCTTTAGGGACACCTATTGGATACGTACCAATGGCATAGATTTCCAACCGTGCAACAAAGTTGGGTTCTGAGAAGTCCTGCAAGTGTGTCTCGAAAGGTTTTAGCGGGGAATTCTATCCATAAGGCCTCGGTCGATGATTTTTCAAATTTTCCCCCATGTCCAAAAATTGCACAATCCCTTACTAAGAAAAACCCTAGTTTCCAAAATGGACCTAAAAGTTGACAGTTGGGCCATAGGACCAGAGGAGAGGAGCACCCCTAGCACTAGCCTAATGTCCTGAATTTAATGGATTCGATGATTTGTCGATCCAATCCATGATCATCATTCTATGGCTCGTTCCAACTTGCATCCCAAAGGCCTTCAGTGACACCTGTTGGAAACCTATCGTGAGCATAGAATTCCAACCATGCAACAAAACTGGGTTCCGAGAAGTCCTACAAGTGTGTCTAGTAAGGTTCTAGTTGGGAACGCTAGCCATAATTCCTCGGTCAATGATTTTTCAAATTTGATCCCCATTTGCAAAAAATGCACAGTCCCTTACTGAGCAAAATGCTAGTTTCCAAAATGGACCAAAAAGATGACACCTAAGCCATGGGACCGAAGGAGAGGGGCACCCCTAGAACTATCCTGATGTCCTAAGTCCAATGGAGATGATGGTTTTTCGATCCGGTCAAAGAATATCATTGTATGGCCTATTTAAACTCACACCCCAAAGGGTTTTAGGGACATCTACAGATGGCTATACAAGAGAAAATCCAACAAAATAATAATGAGCATGGGGATAGTGATAATGAGCATGGAGATGGTGATGGTGATAGTGAGCATGAAAATGTGCATGAGGATGCATATATTATGGTTTACTTAGATGGGAGAAAAAAACAAAAACAAATCCATGATTAAACTTGTGCAATTTATCAAGTTGTACCAAGTCTATGCAATTTATCAATCTACCAAGCTATCAATGTCTTTCTAAGATTTCTAGGCCCATTTAAACTCCAAAGAAAATGTGTTCGGCCTGTATGATTGAATGGGGAGGATGGCCCTATTGAAATAGATGTATTGCAACTAATGACATGTCCTTTCAATGCACAATTTTCATTTCGTGCCTCCAATTTCATTTGGGTCAAGTGTCTCAAGGAGAGATGGAAAATTCATCCTTGGGCATAATAACCAAACCAAGCAACAAAATTGAATGTTTTTATTTTTGGAAAGTGTGTTTGGGAAATACCAACATGAGCGCATTGTCCTTAAAATCTCATGCAAATGTTCTATGAATTTGACCTTTTAATGCAAAATCTTCTTTTCCTTTTAATGAGAAAAACCCTAGTTGGATACGTGTTCTAATAAGATGTTTTTTACTCCACATATGGGTACTCATCCCTTGGTCATGATCATGGAAGGGAATCAATAGACTTAGGTCCTTGACCATGCTTAGGGGAGGGAACCAACAACCTTAGCCCTAAAGATAACTTCTTAGGCTCAACCTTCATGAATCTGTCATTACATCTCCACATAGGACAATGAATGCGGTGTGGGGCCTTAGCCATCATCAACTGATGACACAAGTTTTTTATGATCATATTAAATTTTTTAAAGATTAAGAGCATTGGAAAAGTCCTTTAACTAGAAAATGAGAACTTTGTAGGGGGTATTTAACATCTAACTGGGATACAAGTTCCATTAGTAGGTTTTGTGCACTATAAATAAGTGTGAGGAATAAACATGGTTGGGGTGACTATGGATTTAATTCCAAACTTAACATTATTGAGCTCAAACACCATGACAGAATCCCTCTCATAGGAGTATTTGGAATCCAAGTTGAATATGGACACCATGATCAAGTTTGAAGAAAAACTAGTATTCAATAACTCATTACCAACCTGAGAAGTGACCAATTGTAATTTTTTTTCTTTCATTCCCTCCATCAATATCATACGTGACATATTTGAATGACTGCAAGTTCACCTACTGCCTCCCAATTTCATGCTCATCGGTCACATGTATGCATTTTTGCAATAATGCCAATCCACCAAACCGTGGGCATGTCCCATCTATGCAATTTTTTTGATAAAATGTGCAATCGTTTGGCCTGCTACACAAAATGATATGAATAAAATATCTAGATGACATCGGTGGTAATGTAGTTGAGCATTCCTGCACAAGAGTGTTATGCAATACACCAAAAATATATGTATATTTGTCATAATAGTAACCATACTCAATATGGTATCAACAACAACATGTGTTACGAATTGTGTTTATTTTAACATACCATGGTTTGAATTTTTCAAAGGATCTTTGGACCAAGTTAAGTTCATTATGGACCAAGTTAAGTTCATTATGTTCATTCCTAAATCTCTCATGTAATTGTGTTTGTGTCATTTCAAGAAAATGTTTAATGTGTGTTTCACGATCCTTGAAACCCTTCTCAATTTTAATACATCTTTTTGGTTAGAATAAGGTCTAGTGTTGTCATGCCAAAAAGTTTGCACTAATCCCTTTACTGCATCAATGATCTTCATATCAGAGCGTGGCAACCTACCAATGAAGGCCCAAACATGTTTTTGACCAGTTCCAAGTTGTTCTCTTCTAACACAATACCTACGAAGTGTCTTCACATTCAAAATAATAATTTTGGAGGTAGATTTAACAAAACGAAGTGCCCTAGTGTTTTTGTTCACGATTGATTGTGACAACACACGATGAGCCGCATTGTGATCCTTTGAGCGAATATTTCTTTATAATTGTACTAAATGCTAACTTTTAACAATATGAGAACTTGGTTCTAACTTTTTGGTCATATTTATCCTTAACTTGCTTCTAACAACAACCATAGACCTAGATTTTAACAATGATAAAAATAATTTGCATTGTCCACATCACTTTTAGAATAAAAAAAGTTATCAAGTATTTATCGAGTTTGATAAGAAATAGCACGTTTAGACAACGTACCTTCAAGTGAACTAATGAAAGTTTCATCAACCTGTATACATTTTGGAATTCTTTGGCATGTATTTGCTAATGGAGGTAAGGGTGTTGGAACTGGAGCATGTACAAAATCACCAGGACACTCCGGTCTTTCAATATGAGCCTCTTGTCTTCATTCTCTTGTTGGTAGTTGGATGTGGGAAATTGGACTTTCTCTTGAATGGTCCCGATGACATTTTCTTCTTTCATTGTAAATCCTTGATTCAATTCCTCCCTAACTTCATCTCTTGTATAACCACAACCCGACAAGTCATTCACGTCCATAGTATGAGGTTGACTTGATGTGGGAATTGAAACATCCCCCGATGAGAAACTACGTTTTAATTCTTGACTAGTGCCATGGGGTGCTTGTTCATCAAATGTTGTTGAAATTGAGGGCCCCTCTAGTGATTTTTTCCCTTTTTCTTGAGGTGGATGGGTAGGAACAACCGTGGCATCATCTATGGCTGGAATTAGGTGATTTTCCATGGAATTCCTTCAATTCCACATGTCCAATCTTTTCTTTTCTCTAACTTCTTCCATGGTTTCTTGAGGCTTCTCTTTCCTTTCCGATTTCCTTTTTTGATTGCGTGAATTACCCTTGAACACAATGAGCAATACTAAGAAAATAGATTCTAGAGATGTGCTCAACTATTCAAATATCCAAATTCTTTATCAATTGTGAATATAGGTTCTTCAAGATTTCTCAATTGTGAATACATATACTTCCTCAATTGTGAATATAGATTCCTGAAGCTTGCTCAAATGTGAAAGTAACTTCTACCTCACTTGTGAATATAGAAAATTCTTCATTTGGGAATATATATTCTTCAAGCTTGCTCAATAGTGAATGTAGATTCTTCTTCAATTGTGTTCATATAGATTCCTCAAGCTTGCTTGAAATTGTGAATGTAGAATATTCTTGAAGCTTGAAATTGTGAATGTAAAATCCTCTTGAAGCTTGAAATTGTGAATGTAGAATCCTCTTGAAGCTTGAAATTGTGAATGTAGAATCCTCTTCAAGCTTTCTAATTATGAATGTAGAATCCTCAACTCCCAATGCTAACTGTAGAATCCTCTTCAGGCTTGTTGATTGTGAACATAGAGTGTCAAGCTTCCTCAATTGCCTTGATTGTTGATTGTGAACATAGAGTATGAAGTTTTTTTGCAGCACTATCGGGGAGACAAAACACAAACTTTGGGTATGAAATAGGAATAGTATTCTGCTGAATTTTTGCACAGACAAAACGCACTAGCGTTCTGGACACACAAAACGTGCTAGCATTTCTTAAAACTATAATGTGCGCGCATTTCTTGAATGTTAAAAAATTCCTAGGCAATTAATATGTTTGATCCATGGCTAAATAACATATAGTGGCCAAAAACGTGCAAGCATTTCTTCATCCAAAAATGTGTTATTTTTATGGCAATCTACACAATTTGCATTTTCATCAAAACCTTATTTAATAGTTTCTTCCCAAGAATTTATTTTGCCTAGATCCATACTTATCTTGAAAGGTTTTGGGCTTCATGTTCTATGGTTTAGGAGGTTAAATAGGGATTTGGTTTTAGGGGCTTAGGGGTCAGAGATGGGGGGTGGTTAGTGGTAGGGGAAGGGGGATTAGGAGAGAGAGAGGGGTGGAGTAGGAGAGAGAGATATAGAGAGAGAGAGAGGGGGTTAGCTAGGGGTAAGGGGATAGGAGGGGGGTTAGTGAGGGGGAGAGAGAGAGAGAGAGAGGGGGGGGGGGGGTGGTTAGTAATGGTTGGGGGGGAGAGGAGGGAGAAAGAGAGAGGAGAGGGTGTTAATTGTAGGGAGTGAGAAAGAGAGATGGGTGGTGTGGTTAGAGGTAGGTGAAGGTGTAGGGAAGAGAGAGAGACGAGAGAGGGGGTTAGTAAGGGCTAGGGAGAGGAGAGGAGAGAGATAGAGAGGAGGGGGTTTTGGGATAGGGGGAGTAGGAGAGAGATAAAGAGAGTAGGATGGTTAGGGATGGGGGAGAGGTTAGGGGGAGAGAGAGAGAGAGAGGTGTAGAGGCAGGGAAGAGAGAGTGAGAGAGGGGGGTTAGTTAGGGGTAAGGGGAAAGGAGGGGGGTTAGCGAGGGGGAGAGAGAGAGAGAGGAGAGGGTGTTAGTTATAAGGAGTGAGAAAGAGAGATGGGAGGTGTGGTTAGAGGTAGGTGGAGGTGTAGGGAAGAGAGAGAGACTGAGAGAGCTTGGGTTAGTAAGGGATAGGGAGAGGAAGGGAGAGATATAGATAGGAGGGGCTTTAGGGCTAGGGGGAGTAGGAGAGAATAGAAATAGTAGGATGGTTAGGGAGAGGGAGAGGGGGTTTAGAGAGAGAGAGAGAGAGGTGTAGAAGTAGGGAAGAGAGAGTGAGAGAGGGGGGATTAGTTAGGGGTAATGGGATAGGATGGGGGGTTAGAGAGGGGGAGAGAGAGAGAGAGACTAAGAGAGGGGGTTAGTAATGGTTAGGGGGGGAGAGGAGGGAGAGAGAGAGAGGAGAGGGTGTTAGTTGTAGGGAGTGGAAAAGAGAGATGAGAGGTGTGGTTAGAGGTAGGTGCAGGTGTAGGGAAGAGAGAGAGTCTAAGAGAGGGGGTTAGTAAGGGCTAGGGAGGGGAGAGGAGAGAGATAGAGAGGAGGGGGTTTAGGGCTAGGGGGAGTAGGAGAGAGATAGAAAGAGTAGGATGGTTAGGGATGGGGAAGAGGTGAGGGAGAGGGAGAGGGGGTTTAGAGAGAGAGAGAGGTGTATAAGTAGGGAAGAGAGAGTGAGAGAGGGGATTTCTAAGGGTTACGAGGAGGAGGGTATAGAGAGAGGGGGATTAGGGGTATGGGGAGTAGGAGAGACAATATTAGAGGGGAGGTGGGTAGGTGTGGGTGGGGTGGGGTGGGTTAAGGGGTTATACAGAGATAGAGAGGGAGGAGGGTGTCAAGGGGTTAGAAGAGAGAGAGGGGTGGGGGATAGGGGTTCGTGGAGGAGTACAAAAGAGATAGAGAGAGAGAGGGGGTTAGTAAGGGTTAAGTGTAGGAGGGGAGAGAGTGAGCAAGGGTTAGCAGTGACAGGATTAGGAGAGCGATAGAGACAAGGGTGTTTAATAGTGGTGGGGATTAGGGAGAGGGAGAGGAGGGGTTAGAGAGAGAGACGTTATGCATATAAATTTATTCAACACTTAAAAACATAAATTTGTGAAGTTAATAACGTGCACGTATTATGCATATACAAAATGCTCAATCGTTTTGTATGTACATAACACGCTCGCGTTTTGTATATACAAAATGCTCAACCATTTTGTACATACAAAATGCGCATGGATTCCTTCTAACACCAAGAGATCCAATCAAAATATTTGAATTTAAATCGAACACATGCGCATTCCTGAGCACCTAATCACCCCCTCCTCCTGCACCCACGTGTCAGCCACAGTCTTATGCGGTGTTCGGACTTACCAAACCTGTGCTATGGAATTTACTGAACCATAGCTAATTAGTCATTTCCACCATTTTTCTCAATGTTCATTCTTTTCATTGCTCTCTACAACATGACATACATGACCATTATTGACGAAATTTTAGGCACAGATAGCATTTTTTATGCAGATTCCAAATATGTAATTTAAAAAAAAATATGATATTTTCTATTTGTTTCCTAATTTTCTTGTGTCATCAATCCTTGAGTCAAAAAACATGTTGTTAATGTTTATTATGTAACTTTTTCATTTCACAACCATTTTAAAAAAAATATGTATGCTACACTAGTAGACACCGACCTCTACATGCTATAAAAAATAAAATCTGAAATAACTGCATTAAGACCTCCAAAAGTTGCACCCACATTTGACGTACTGTTATCGAGGTTTGATCACTTAAATAATTTCAAAGAAATTAAACATTTAATTTTGGAACAATAGTGCTACACTAGTGCTACGGGTTCTATACATGTCTACCGATTTTTGTATCCAGAAACCATCATTTAGGCACTGAAAGGCTGCACCCACAAAAATATATACCTTACCATTTGCCAAAAAAATAAAAAGTGACTATTAGAAAATATGAAATTTGACGTATTTATGTAAATTTTCAATACTTAAAACTTATATATTCGGAAACGTGGCTCAATTTCCCACATTTAATCTTTTTTGCTCGATGCAAAATATCTTGTGTAAATATCTCAAAAAAAACAAGTAAGTTAAGGGATGCCTGATTTTTCAGTTTTCTATTGCATCTAACGTGCCAAAACTGACCCTCATTAGCTTACACATGCCCCCAACATATTCTAAATATGGGGATGGAGGTTGAGAGAATATCTCAACAACCTCCAACAAATCCAAACCAATAGCTAACGAATTCTATTGTAAGCAATATCTCTAACATCCTCCTTCTCTATGTTAATGATATTGTTCTCATAACAACGTGACCCTTTGATCTTGATAAGCAATTAAGAATTCTCGAGGATTTTTTCTTTAATATGGGTATGATTGTTAACACTGGCAAAGAAGGTCAAGTCCAAGAAGGTCATTTATGCTAGTTTTTTTTATGACAATAACAACTTAGAGGAGGTGTCTTCCTACAAGTATCTCGGAATTGATATACATCACAAGCTTAATTGGAACTATAGCATTGAGAAAAGGATCAATGGAGAGTGGAAAACTTACTTTGGTCTTGAAAACAGTTGCAAATTAGCGAGCCTTGTGATGTGTGATAAGAAGAAGTTTATTTTTGAAACTCTCAGTATCTTGTATGATTGTGAAGTTTGGGGTTGCAACATCTCTAGATAATCCTAGAGAAAGATTGAACAAATCCATAAGCATTTCATAACGTATAACCTTAAGATTAAAATAAATATACCCTATCATATTCTCCTTCTAAAATTGGGTCTCCCCCCCACCGCGAGAACCTCTATGACTAGATACTTGGTGTACAAGGACAAGATAAATAACATGGGAGAACTAGATACTTCCTAAGTTGCTTTGAAATCTAGTCAAGACCAACCCCAGCTAAAGAGAGGCTGGTATCAAGACAACATGGCGTGGTTAACCCATTGGGGGATCAATGAAAAATTCCACTTTGCATTTTATCACTAACATTAAAAATATCATCACATCTAATTTCAAAGAGAAAATGTGGGGCGAGAAAGATTTAGAAGTTAAAAGGAAATTAAGATATTATAAGGAGGTCATCAACCCTAATTTAGAAGATAAAAAATATCTCTCTGTTTTAACTAGTTCAAAGAATAAAATTAATATATCCAAGATAAGAATGAACTCTCATGAACTTCATAGTGAAACGGGGCAATGGACAATTCCTAAAACATCATGGGTGGAAAGGATTTTCCATTTCTGTTAGACTACGAGCGTTGTTGCTGAAAGTTATTTTCTCTTAGAATGCACTACGCACACCCAAATTACATTGCAGTTTCATAATATTTGTTACAATACAAACCTCCCTAACCTTCTAGCATGTCAAAACTATGGATACTTAGGAGTGATTCTTTCCAATCTTTTTCAGCATGGAAATAAAATTTTACAGGGCTGGTGCAAGCTAATGTTGGCCACTCATGATGTGTTAGTCGCAATGGAATTCTGGAAAAAATAAATATGAACGTCAAAAAGAAATATCAGAGCTACCTACATAACTTTTTGGAATATGGCGTAATAAGATGAAACGTAGACAATCGGATTACCTTCGAGAATATATAAATATTATTTATGGAAATTAAGTATAACTCCCAAAAAATGGGGTTCTCCTAAGGTTGGTATGTTATTTTTGTAAGAAAACATAATGAATATGTTTGCGTTGGTCCCCTGATTTGGTATGCAAATGGTGGAATTTTGTGAAAAAAATTATATGCAGTCATAGATAATAGGCCGTTCTAGTGCATCACTATTTTTCCATATTTATTTATGTTAATTTTAATTTTTGTTTTAATTAAGGAAGTCAGCCAAGCCCTAAAATGACTAGGTCGAGCGTTGGTCCCCGACATCATGGTTTTAACATAAACAATGAACTTTTTTTTTTTTAGGATGTAGGTCTTTGTGTGTACTTGTGTGGGTTCTTTTCCATTAGGTGAGCCAATCAAAAGTTATAGATGAAAGAAATAACCTACTTTTTCTGTAAGATTGATGTTAGTGCAATTAAAATTAATTAAAAAATAGAAAAAAATAATAAATTTAATAAAAATTACATATTTGGAATTTGCACACATAGTTCTACAAGTGTGTGTAATTTCATTAGCAGTGGACAAGTGTGGCATATACAAAATCATGCTCGAAACAAAAGAAGTTATAGAATAAAATGTATTTTGTTATAACTCAGTCCAAGCCACTTGGTTTGGCAACCCGAACCTAAAACCATAGTGGCCAAGTCACCCACCACGTTGGTGGGAAAGGACTTGCCTGCCAAAATTTAGAAATTTAAATGGTGCATGCACATTATTTTAAATGCGCGTACGCATAAATAGTGTGTTCGTACTAAACAGTGCGCATGCTCTATTTAGTGTGTATGCACTATTTAGTACTTAGGTGGTGGACTATTGACTACAAGAAATGGTGACTATTGGGATTTGATATACCATTCAATGAATACAATGGATTTACCAAATCCTAGCTAAATTGCATGACTATTGGCTTTTGGAAATGGAAACTATTGGGATTTGGTATCCTAATCTACAACAAAAATAAAACAACACACCAATATGAATACATTGTATTGACCAAACCCTAGCTCAATTGCACATATGCATCCATACAAAAATCCTATTGAATGAATCAAAACATAGGCATAAGAGTGATTGTAGGGTATGCATTTATTAGTATTCACATGCACCTACCTACTTGGAGGTACTAGGGTGTTTCCTACTTCCATTTCCTTGATATACATGACCCACCCATTATTAACATTGATATTTTTCTCTCTTCAAACAAAGATTGTTATGTGCTAGATAAATATCTATTGAGTCACTTTACCTTACCCTATATGCATGAACCCCTTGTGATGTCTAGTGCTTAATTAGCATTTGATATTTCCTCCTCTTCATTATTATACCTTGAATAATTAGTTTGACTCTACTAGACCCTTTGGGAAACCTTCCTACTTACTAGGTTTTGTCTTGGGATCCAACCTTGTGATTTGGCCCATAGTTAGTTGGAGTGCTTAATTTTGGTTAATCAACAACATAACTCTAGGAATGATTAAAAGGGGTCACTCTAGTTCAAACCTTGATTCCCCCTTCTTGATGATGATGATGATGATGAATATGATGACGAAGATGATGGTGATGAGTAGGAGGATGATGATAAGGATGAATGCGGATGAGGGTGATGACGATGATGATGAGGAGGAGTATGATGATGATCATGATGAGGATGAGGATGAGGAGGATGAGGATGATGATGAGGATGATGATGATGATCATATTCATCATCATCATCATCCTCCTCTTCGTCATCATCATCATCATCATCATGAAGATGATGACGAAGATCTTGATGATGATGAAGATGATGAGGAGGAGGAGGAGGATGAGGATGAGGATGAGGATGAGGATGAGGATGATGATGAATATGATGATGATGATGAATATGATGATGATGGTGATGACGATGACGATGATGATGATGACGATGATGATGATGACGAGGATGACGAGGATGATGATGATGATAATGATGATGCTAATGATGATGAGGAAGAGGGTAATGACGATGACGACGACGATGATGATGATGATAATGATGAGGATGAGGATGATGATGATGATGATATTAGTCATGATCATGATCATGATCATCATCCTCATCCTCATCATATTCATCCTCATCATCATCATCATCTTCATTATGATGAGGATGAAGATGATGATGAGGATGAGGATGAGGATGATGATGGTGACGATGATGATGATGATGATGAAGAGGATGAAGATGATGATGAAGATGAGGAGGAGGAGGAGGAGGAGGAGGAGGAGGAGGAGAAGTAAGAGAGTGATGAGGATTTTGAGGATGATGACGATGATGAGGATGATGATGATCACAATGATGATGATGAATCATGCTGATGATGACGGATATAATGATGATGATGATGATGAAGATCATATTCGTCATCATCATCATCATCTTCATCAGCATTATCATCATCATCATCATCATCATCATCATCATCATCATCATCATCTTCTTGATGATGATGATGATGATGACGTGTAACGTACCCTCCCGCGGACCCAATTAGAGGAAGGGAGCATGCTAACAATCTATGGGGATTTTACATAAACTCATCCCATTCAGTAGATTCATACATTTAAAAATAAGAGTGTGCAGATGCAAATCAAGCAAGTATGCACAACGAAATTAAAACAACATCCACACACATTTCATGCTCATCCAACATATCAAAATAATCATGAAATTAAACATTGCAAAAGTAAATACACATAGAGATTACTTATCTTCATTGTTCAATTGTCCCAAGCAACTAGCTATGTCGCTACAATGTTCCACCAACCATAGGCCAGTTGTGTTCATCAATCTCTCAACACAACTGCCACCCCCGAGCTGAACATGATTCTTACAAGGAAAAGGGGACATTCAAGCAGATGAACAACCCAATTAATCATCTCATCTGAGCCAAGCCAGTCAACAGCTGGGTTTATCAGGCTACATTTGAACCTTGGATGCTTGCACTCAAGCCTAAGCCAAAACAATGGATTCCCATAACCCATACCCAACATACTCTATCTACACACAACAAGCACAATCATTGGGCATGGATACACATGTTTAACAATGGAATTTACAAACAGGATGGCCATGGGATTTCCCCAATTGTTTCCAACAAAAAATGAATTGTGGGATGGGGAAAAACAATCATAGGGAGGAAAATGAATTCTCTCCAAACTAACTAAGCATTCAACAGCCAAAACGGTCTCTATGGAACCCCAGCTCCATTCCCTTTCTTCCCCACTAGTATATAGCATGAAAACGCCCTTCTCCCAACTGAGAATGAAGGAAAACATAGGAAAACATGGATGGAAAATGCCCAGGTAGTTCGAAACTCGTGAGGGAGAGCAACTGGTTGATGGATAATGGATTGGGGAGAAATTCATGGCTCTTTTCTTGCCCAAGAAGCAAAATGCAATTTCTCATGCAGGGTGGCTTGCCCATACCCGAATTTGTATAGCCATATCTATCATTCCCCAAGGCATTAACTACCTTAACCAACTCTTGGGAGAAATCAATGATTGGGTACAAAAGTCAACATGGGTAGTTGAGGGTTTGATTAGTTCTCTCATTGACACTTGGATTGACTTGATTGGCTCCAAGGGTTTGAATTTTTTCCCTCCAAATTCCTTGTAAAAATCATGCCCCCATCTCTTGTTGCATTGCATAGCTAGTTGTGGGTATTTTATTAAAATGCATATTTACATGATATTCACAATTCCACCATGTCTGGCTAGCACACGAACCATATGCATCAATAAATCGATGGCGTGGCCTTGGCCTTGAGCTCACAACCATGATTTTACAACAATATTACATCATTTACATTTTTAATTTAATAGGGTCAAGATGGGGACGTTACATGACGAAGATGATGACGATGATGATGATGATGATGATGATGATGGCATGATGATGATGATGATAATGGAATCCATATCAAACTTTGATTATAAAGACCCCTTAGAGAGGTTCCATGCCCATATTTGCACATGTTGTTGATGGCTATTGAACTTAAGAGATTATGTTTAAGACCCGAGGATGAAGTGTTTTCCTCCCCAAACCATGGCACTTGATCTTGAAAAGGTTACTTTATGGTTGAAGCCATTTGTTCCACCTAGGCATGTTTAGGACTATAGACCCATTCCAAATTCATGAAACCTACTCATGTTGAATGTATCCCTCTAACATACTTAGCAACACTATCCATGGCCTCAACAAACATTCTCGGCATGGGTCCAAGACATAATATTGTTTAAGGCATGTGATGTAGCCTAATCATGGTATATGTATCCCTCTACATTTTCTAGAGATACCCCACAAGGGTTATGTGTGGTGGTTTGAAGATGCATTCAAAATCGTATCCTAAGAAGATTCTTGAGTTGTGGGTGTTGTTCTTGGTGCTTGAGAATGAGAAGCTTCATTTAAGGCATGCGGAGATTATTGTTGTCCCTATACCTTTGTCAGACCTTGACACCCATTTTTTATTCACAACTAACCTAGTCGTGGCACACATAACACACTTGAAGTTGACTAATACCCTATATATTTCATATGCGGTGGTTCAGGGACTCATTCATGGTGTTTGTTCCCTAGAAGCAAGAGTTAGTGTTGGAGGCTCTTGTTTCCCCCCACTTGCCATGGTTAAGGAGCCAATATAAATCCTTGATTACCAAGACATCATAATGGCAGCCATATTCGAATCATATTCAAAAGAATCCTTGTAGAGGGATGTTAATATTTAATATGCTAAGACTGAAAATAGCAGCATTACATTCCATTTCACAATAATAACATATACAGGATCACTGAAGAAACAACAAGCATAGCATAAACACAAGAGACACAGATTTATCCTGGGAAACCCTCATGGGGTAGAAAACCCAGTAAAGCTTCCTCAATATAGATGACCAGCAATACAAAAAGATGCAAACCAAAGATATGATCTCCTCCTCCACCATAGCAGACCTCTCCTCCACAAGTGCTCCTTTCTCAAGTGAGTGTATGTGTCAAATGAGGAACACACCTCCTCTATTTATACACTACACTGACATGTATTTTACCAGGTACACGTAGGCTCGTATTTAACCAATGGGTTAAATACCCCACTACAACTGACTAGGCCGACCCCTCTAGGGTGGTCTAATAACCCTTTGACCCACATAACATATAGAGGGCCGACCCCCACTAGGGAAGTCTAATAACCCGAGTTACCACATTCCGACGGAGGAATAAACATCTCCGGATATACAATAAGATCTTCATGGAGGAATGAAACATCTCCGGAATAATAAAGTACAAATATAATATTCTTTGAAGTTACAATATCTCAACAAGGGATAGTGTCATGGCTTCTATGTGTATTGATGACGCTTGACGTCAAGAAGTTTCAATTAAGGCTCAAGTGGAATTCAATTGAGCTCAGTATGCCTCAATAAGATCTCAAGGAGACCATTTTCATTCTTTTACGATGTTCAAGGCCTTGCAACATATCTATGGCCTTGCATGGTAGTCTGAAGATGCATTCACTGCATTTGATCTTGACAAAATATGTTTCAGGTCTAAGATTGTTATTTCCCTCCATAAACCATGGCCAAGGGCTTGAGGCTATTGTTTTTGTACCAAGACTATGGTTAAGGGCCCAAGAACCATCCACAATGCATAAATCATGTTAGGGATAATCTACATTGGACAATTAATGGTGTCCATATGCCCAAGAAGAAAAGATTATTGATAAAGGATCTCGTTTAATTGTCGAACATGATTCCCAAGAGATTGTAATGACACTCACATTCATCTTTGATTCCAAATACACCTTATAGAGGGCTCACGTTGTGGCTTTTAGGTTTTTTTCTTGGCACTTGAGGTTAAGAGGGTCATTTAGGGATTAAAGTCCTTGTTTCAGTTTACAAAACCTACTTATGTCTCATGTATCCCACTGTTGTGACCACAACACCCCGCTAGGGATAATCCAGGGGTCCCTTACAATTGTTTTTTAAAGTTGGACTTATGAGATGGTTTTTTTGTATTATTTCCTTACTCGGCCATGTTTGAGGACATATGGGCCATCTTTGATGTGAAAAACACTCATATCCAAATGATTTAGGGCCCATGGCCCAAATCATTTCATCCCCATATCGTAGCTCCTGAGTTATGAAACGTTCATTTAGGTCTCAATCCTCTTCTTTCACCCTCTAAGCATGTTTACATTTCAAATCTTGTGTGGCGTTGCACCGAGCGAGTATGACGTGGGATGCTACTGCACCCCCCCTAACCCCATGATCTCTTTCTCTCTATCTCTCCCATATCCCATCTTTCATTATCTCTCTACCTCTCACTCTCCCTACAACACTACATCCCTTAACCCCTAAACCATTGAACCATTCAACTTGTAATCCCACAACCCTAAATCCTAAAAAACCTAACCCACAATCCTTAAAGTCCAAATACTTAAGACCTTATGCCTTAAGTCCTAAACCCTTAAATCCCTAAAATCCTTAACCCCCCTCTCTTTAGCCATTCATCTATCCACTTTTGAAGTATAGTCCAATGTATGCAAATATTTTAGAAGTTGGGGAAGGTTTGGCATTAAATGGTGTAAACGTTGGTTAATAAATGGTGTAAACATTATGCAGGGGCACGTGCGCTTGTTTTAGCACATACATGCTAATGACGCATATGCTCTAAAAACATGCGTGCACGCATTTAAACACGCATCCGCGTGTCTGTTTCTAGTTTAAAATAATAGAGTTTTTTGTTCCTGGGAATGATACCATAAAACCCAGGGTTTTTGTCTTTCGTAGGTTTCAAGCTCTTCTGGGTTGCTTATTGGATCATATTCATTGATCTTTTGGACACTCGTTTATCTATTGGACACAAAATCGCTCTTGGAATCTAACAAACATCTTCAGTGGTCTTGGAATCTAGTGGATACATTCAAGCTATCAGTTTCCATTGCAAGTTGAGATCATTTCTATAGGTATGGTGAATTGTAAATAATTCTTTTCATTCACAATATTTGAGATTCTCCCATTCCTTTTTTTGTTATCATATGCCTACAGCAATATCCATGCATAGACAGCAATGAATTTGACAAGAAGAATTCCCAAGTTCCCATCTAAAAAAACTCATATTCACTAGACAAGATGAATTATGCAATGTAAAGCAATAATTATTACCATGAATATATTTTGATTTCACACAAGGATGGTATGGATGAGGTACTCTCTTGAACCTCTTCAATTTGAATAAAATCCTAAGAAGCAATCATGGGAGAGGGTCCATATTTATTAGTTCATGAAATTTTGTCCATGCTCTCATTTTCATGCTATGCTTATTTCATGTAGAAAAACTATCAAACTATTCCCAAGGCATCTCTAGCATAAACTCTTTTTCATTTGAAAAAAATACAAATAAATGGTTTAATAAACCTCCATCTTTTACACATTGTACACCATAGCAAAACGTATAGCATAAACTATCAAACTATTCCTCCCCCACACATTCCCATCTAGGATGAGGTTCTCTCTTGAGCCTCTTCAATTTGAATAAAATCCTAAGCAAAAATCATGGGAGAGGGTCCATATTGATTAGTTCATGAAATTTTGTCCATGCTCTCATATTCATGCTATGCTTATTTGATGTAGAAAAACTATCAAACTATTCCCAAGGCATCTCTAACATAATCTCTTTTTCATTTGAAAAAAATACAAATAAATGGTTCAATAAACCTCCATCTTTTACACATTGTACACCATAGAAAAAACTATAGCATAAACTATCAAATTATTCCTCCCCAAAACATTCCGATCTATGATGAGGTTATCTCTTGAGCCTCTTCAATTTGAATAAAATCCTAATAAGCAATCATGGGAGAGGGTCCATATTGATTAGTTCATGAAATTTTGTCCATACTCTCATCTTCATGCTATGTTGATCATAACGTTTCTTTAATATCATGCCTTTGAGCTTGACTACTTTCCTCTACCTCATTGAATTCTCCTTCCTTGGGGGAATTTGCAACCTCCTCATTGTGTAATTAGAAAACTTATTCTATTTACCTTATTTGATGTAGAAAAACTATCAAACTATTCCCAAGGCATCTCTAGCGTCTCTAGCTAGGCAAGACACTAGTTTCTCCATTCTACACTTGCCCAACCATCATCTAAATTGATTGGAATTGCAAGGGATAACGATGTTTATTCGGACACAAATAAACCAACATTGTTTGTAGTTGTATGTGTTAATTTGTAAAGTAGTAAGTTATGTTGGAATGTGTCAAGTTCATTGTATAATGGAACTGATATCTTATTTGTTGTTTCTTTTGTAGGGGTAGGCCTCATAGTTTTGTTAAAGATACTTTTGGAGATGGGAAACTCACATAACAGAACAAAAAAATATAGAAGGAATATGCCCATTGAAAAGGTCAATGACTTGAGAGAAAAGGCCAGGTTGGCAATGGAAAGAGTGAGACATGGTCCTGTCATTGCCTCGGATCCTGCCACTGATCCTAACACAGTTGTTGACATGACGACCTCTTGTTCAGAATCACGGGTAAAACGGTCGCTTCCAATGGACCCAACTTAAATTCCAACATCAACACAATCTCCAACCAACAATCCATCAATGAGTCATGCTGAAGTTCCTCACAACACAGGAATATTGGGAGATGATGCATGTGTAGATATGGACATACAAGCAGTGCTTAATTTGCAATCTCCCCAAGAAGACCACAACCATGTCGAGCACACTCCCATTATGGCCCAATGTGTGAACGAAGCACCACAAAAAAAAGCTCTGGTATTCATGTCTCATGTCCACCTTCCCTACCTTAACTATCCAGTGCAAGAAGAAAAAATCCTAGACGTATTCATGTGGATGAAAGTGCTCTGTCGAGCCTTGAAGGTAAGTTGCCAAAACGCAATACCGAATGGCAATGCAGCAAAATTGTCAAGGAATATTTTGAATCCAAAGGTGATGCAGGTAAATGTCAATTATTGCTATGTTTGTCAAAGTCACATTGTTTAGCTATTGTTAGGAGAATTTTGGGCATAAATATGGTTAAAAGTTCAAAGGCTAGAAGTCATATTGTTAGAAATCTCCAATCTACATTTAATGTGATTGGGAAGACATCTTGTACAAAATATCTTTGTGCAGCTTGTCGTATGTTAGCAGAATCAGTTGTAAGCAAGTCCACAAGGCAATGTCTCCTGCAATCACATACTTCTCACATCCTTAAATTAATTAGAAAAACTATTAAAAGGTACTTTGTTATAAGAGAAAATATTGACACTCTAGGTGGAAACAATTGTTGGAATTTTTTGGTAGGTTTCCTTGTGGAGATAGGAAGCTAATTGATGTTCTTAAGGAGTTAGTACAAATTTTTTGGCATGATCATACCAGACCTTCATCAAACCAAAGAGACGTGGTAAAGCTAAGAAAAGGTTCTACTGAACGTGAACCCCATGTTAAACACTTCTTTGACACCACACAGACTGAACTCTATGAGAGATTTAGGAATGAGCACACACAATTGAACTTGGACCAAAGGTTCTTTGAGAAATGCAAACCATGGTATGTTCGTATATGCATTGATAGGAACACCTGTTGTAGTAGATACCACGTAGAATATGAATATTATTATGACACATATAAACATATATTTTGTGATTTCCATACTAACATTGTGTAGGGATGCAATGAATCCATACTAACACCAAATTCATCAAGAGACTTTATCCACAACATGATGTGTCCAAAGCCTGAATGAAAAATCATGTCTATATGGGACGTGTTCTAGGTGCAGTGGGTTTTCTCTTTTGAACCGTTGCATTCATGAAAGTGAGGAGCACAAATTTGGCAGGATGGGCATGGAGATGCAGATCTTCAAGTACGTAACCTATCAATTAGATAGTTCCACGGAAAGTAAAAATATTGCATTAATGAAGTCACAAGTACAAATGAATATTGCATATTTTTCATATTACACGTTCAATTTATGACATATACATTTTTCCAAAGCCCACATTGTAATATTGCCCTTGTTTTCATCGTAACAACAATGGGTATGTCAATTCTTAACAGAGTTCTACAAGAAAACAGAGCAGTATGTTCAACATGTGCATGTAGCATGATGGCAAGATGAGTAGTACAAAAAATGCAGGGACACATTTACTGTAATTGGAACCATAGTGTCAATTGTGGATTTTGCATAAAAGTACACCCTTAAGCCACAAAATGAAATCCAGAGTCAATACTACCATTCATACCAAGTCAACATCATGGTACATATTATGTATAGGCATGGGCCAGAGAGCAGCAATGACATGATGATAATACTGAAGGAGACAAACTTTTACATAAGTGGTGATAGAACCCATGATCTGCATTATGTGCAACCTTGTTTTCGAATTTTATATGATCAATTGAAGGAGAGAGATATATAGATGGATCAGCATTAGATATGGTCGGATGGTTGTGCGAGCTAGTTAAAAAATGCCCGAGTATTCCAATGGATGTGTATTTTGCATAAGACTTATAATGTGCCGCATATCTGGACCTATTTTGAGATCGGGCACAGCAAAGGAGAGCATGATGGGGTCATTGCATGCATCAATACCGCACTATGAAGGGAAGAGATGAGGTTTAACATAGACCCTCATATCCGAGATGCAGAATCCATAATTCAACGGTGCTCTAAAACAATGTCAAACCGAGTAAGAGATCAACAAACATCAACATTGATAAGATGTGTGGGAAGAAATTTTTTGCAAGTGGTTGACATAGATCGATCGCGTTCCTATAGTTGCGGCACAGTATAAGGAACACATGGATTTCATTCAGTTCAAAGCTCAAACAACCCCTTATTTGAAATATGGATGTGAAAACTTACTTGCATTTGTAGCCCTTGCAGCAGTGGCGAATGGGATGAATGCAAATGTATGGATTGGTTTGATGAATGGGATAGTGTGCCACTTGCAGTTGTTGAAACGTCCCAGTTAGAGGAGGGTCAGTCAGCGATTTCGATAGACTATGACCATATCTCAGATCTTGTACAACCAGGGCACATATACGTAGTTGTTGGCCAAAAGACAATGAATGGGGAATGGATTATTGGTTGGCATGGTGCATCCAAGGTAAGCAAACCTTCTACAGATCATTAATCGACGATAAAGGAATTAAATTTCCTATTGGCTCGATTGTGGTTAAGGGGGAATATCTTACACTAGATGGGAAGTCAAGAAATACTAGTGGGTATGTATTCATGGATTACTTGTTAACTTTTCAATAATTTTATTCAATATTATCTATGATCACTAAGAGAATAACAAGCACAGCATAGAAATCATAAGAGACAATGGACACAAAAAATTTCACCAGGGAAAACCAAGAAGGTGAAAAACCTTGTAACTTCCTCAGAAATAGAATAATCCCCAATACAAAGATCACAAGGATCAATCCCCAAAATATAGATGTCTCCAGCAACTACTCCTCCTCCACTTGTGTGCACTCCTCTCTCTCAACTATGCAAGTTGGATGAGTGAGTGAATGAGTAAAATGAGAGAGACATACTCTCTATTTATGCAGCAACTTAACCTACCTTTAACCCTAACTGGGACGACTTCCTAAGGAATCCTAATAACCCATCCACATGACTCATACAGGGCCGACCCCACACAAGTGGTCTAATAACCCATCAAATATAAGTTATGACATTTACAATGTAACTTGCAACACTTGCAAATACAAATGATGACACTTCCAATCGGAGGAATAATACATCTCCATTGGGGATACAATAAAGTACAAACGTAATACATACAATATACACGTGAATATCTTCCGAAGTTACAAATACATCAACACTCCCTATTAACTAGAAAGGTATTATCTTGACACAGGTCATCAATACATATAGGCACAAGTCTTCAATACTGGAGTTGGATCATCATCACTGGATCACAGAGCATCATCATCACTGCTGCTGTACTCGTCATCTCGATCACTAGGGCTATCTCTTAATTATTCTCATCATAGGAAGTTCTACAGAGCCAGCCCTTTTTCATGTTGGATGTAGGCCTAGCTTCCTGTAGGTCTTCATCATCTCTGCGAGCTGGCCATCCTATGGAATCCTCAGGGATGATTATGTGCATCAACAAAACCTCGAAAGAGCATCCTGAGACTGATTACGAGCCTAGTGCTCAACCTATCAGATATCCCAGTACTTTTACATGTGACCTCCAAAAAACCTTAAAAGAGTGTCTTACGACATGAAAGATCTCTAAAGAGAATCCCAGGACTGATTACGAGCTTACTGCTCAACCCATCGGATCTCCAAGAATAACTACATGTGGTATCGACAAAACCTTAAAAGAGTGTCTTGTGACCTACAAGATCTCTAAATAGAATCCCAAGACTTTTACGTGACTAGCACAACCTATTGGATCTCCAGGACTGATTACATGTGAACAGGAAAAACCTTAAAATAGTTTCTTGCGACCTACAAGATCTCTAAAGAGAATCCTAGGACTGATTACAAGCTTACTGATCAACCTATCAGATCTCCGGGACTGATTACATGCCTCCCTCACAAAAACTTGAAAGAGCATCCCAAGACTGATTACGAGCTTACTGCTCAACCTATCGGATCTCCCAGGGAGCTATTATATGCCACTGCACAACCTGTCCACGGCCACAGAGTATCATCCTGATACTCATGATCAAACTGATCATCTTCTCATGGAACATCATCCTGATGCTCATGATCATACTGATCATCATACAGTACATCATCATGATGCACATGATCATCACATGATCATCCTAATCATCATCATGCATAGCATCATCCGGAGCATTGTCTTGATGCTTATCACAGATGATCATCATGATCATCATCATACAGAACATCATCTGGAGCATCATCCTGATGTTCAGCACACAACACTTACATCCACAGCCATGAGAAGGATCCTCCTACCACCGTGCTTGGAATGGCTCCTACAAATGTGTCCCATCACTTCCTCCTTGAAGTATCTTCTATCTGAAGAACACCAAGCCTCTCTCTAAAGTAACCGAACACCACTCTAGCT
Organism: Larix kaempferi; assembly: GCA_027924585.1. Lineage (NCBI taxonomy): Eukaryota > Viridiplantae > Streptophyta > Pinopsida > Pinales > Pinaceae > Larix > Larix kaempferi. The sequence continues at coordinate 6,028,804 of BSBM01001063.1, forward strand.
AGTGGTTTCGTCAACACATTTGCAATCTGCTCATCCTTCGCAACATACTAGAGCTTCACTGCTTCTCTTTGCACCATATCCATGATATAGTGATACTTTATCTTGATGTTCTTTGACTTGCCATGGAACACCGGGTTCTCTGACAACTTCACACAAATCTAGTTGTCACAATAGATACAAGTAGCATCCAACTGGAGATCAAATAAATCAGATAGTAGCTTCCTTAGCCATACTGCCTCACAACTAGCCGAACAAGCTTCGACATACTTTGCTTCGGCTATACTCAGTGCTATGCAGGATTGCTTCCTTCTAAACCAAGAGATCACACCTAATCCTATACTAAAGCAACACCTCGAAGTGCTCTTCCTATCTGCAGCATTTCCTACCCAATCTGAATCAACATAACCCTCCAAGTTAAACTTTTGATTTGCATCATACTTGAGCCCATAATCAACCATACCCTTCAGGTACCTCAGAATATGCTTTACATCAATCAGGTGAACATGTCTAGGATATGTTAGGAACTGGCTCAAAGTGTTTACCACAAATCAAATATCTAGTCTCGTGTTCATCAGGTACATCAAGGACCCAATCATCTGACGATACATCGTGGCATCAACCGACTCTGATGAAGCATAACTCAATAGCTTCAGGTTCGATGTCATAGGTGTGGCCATGACCTTGCAGTCCATCATCCCAAACTGCTTCAGGATATCTACTACATACTTCCTTTGTCCAAGGAAGATTCCATTTGCACTCTGCCACACCTCCATAGCTAGAAAGTAATGCAGCATACCCAAGTCCTTCATCTCGAACTCGTCAGCAATCTTCCTCTTCGTGTTGGCAATCAACCTATCCTCACCTGTCACAAACAGGTCATCCACATACAATAGGAGTATCACTGGATTTCCTTCCTCAACCTTGTAGTAAAGGTTGGAATCTACTTGACTCTTGGTAAATCCCAAATTAGACAGGAAGCTGTCTATCCTGCCATACCATGTCCTAGGTGCTTGCTTCGATCCATACAAGGCTTTCTTTAACCTGCACACATATGACTCCTTGTCATGTGTCTGAAAACCAAGTGGTTGCTCCACATACACTTCCTCTTCGACTACACCATTCAAGAAAGTTGTCTTGAAATCCATTTGGTGTATCTTCCACTTCATTACTTCAGCCAGAGCAAGTACTATTATGATGGAAGTGTATCTGGATACAGGTGCAAAAGTCTCTTCATAATCTATCCCTTCTTTCTAAGAGAAGCCACGAGCCACAAAACTTTCCTTGTATTTCTCTATGCTACCATCTGCAGCATGCTTGATCTTGTAGATCCACTTGGAAGTCACAACAGACTTCCCTTCTGGTCTTGGGACCACATCCCAAACATCATTCTTCGTGATCGAATGGTATTGCTTGACCATGGCATCCTTCCATTCTTTCTTTTCTATTGCTTCTTCATAAATGGAAGGTTCTTTGTTCATTATGTCACAGAGTAAGGAAACATAGTTGGTGTGTGACCTTGTCCTTTTTCTTTTTCTGTGTTCCTCCTCTGGAATACCATACCTTTATGCATCTTAGATGAGCTCTCCAACCCATGTTGGTTTCCTCTTGTGAGAGTTCTTCTCACGAGGTGGATCTACAGGTTCTTGTGGATCTTCTATTTCATGATATTCTTCTAGAATTGCTTCGTTCATGGTGGTGTCTTGTATTCTGGGTACTCTTGGTTCTTCATTGTGTTCAACAGGTGTCTTCCTCGATTTGATATATGACGAGTCTTCATCAAAGGTCACATCCTTGCTGATGTCAATCTTCTTGAACCCTGGAAAGTAGATTCTATATGCCTTCGATCTTTCACTATAACCCACGAATATACCCTTCTTTCCTGAAAGATCTAGCTTTGTCCTCTTTTCTTTTGGAATGTGTGTGTATACTGGACATCCAATTATCCTAATATGGATAACTTCTGGTTTCTTACCAAAGAAAACTTCTTCTGGTGTCTTGTTGTCAAGTATATTGTGAGGTGTTCTGATTTGCACATATACAGCTGTTCTTGTTGCTTCTTCCCATAGGTGCATAGGTAGATCTTGGTCATGTAGAATTTCTTGTGCTACTTCCATGATTGTTCTATTCTTCGTCACTTGAAGAGTCTTCACTTTCTACCTTAGTCTTCTTCCTGGGAGGTTCATCATCCTCAGCAGCATGAACATGATATCTCTTCTTGTTGTTGTTGAAGCCCTTTCTGTTCTTAGGACATTTTGAGGCAAAGTGTCCCTTCTCATTACATGAGAAGCATCTCAGATCTTTCTTCTCTCTTTGATGGTGGTGAGAAGATTTCTTGTGATGAGGTTGCTCCCTTTTGAACTTACTTCTCTTGGTGTGTGTTGTGAGAGCTTGATCTTCATTTCCCATATTTTCTTCTCGGGCCACAAGCCTAACTTCTTCTTGTGAACATTCCTCCCACAATCTACTGAAAGAGATCAATTTCTTTCTTACACAGATACCTTGGATGAAGGAGTCCCATGACCTAGGTAGGCCATTCAATGTGGTCATCACAATTTCTCCATTCTCCACTACTTCATCCACAACTTAAATTTTTTCTTTGATTTGACAGACCTTAGTAAAGTAGGATTGGATGGTCTCTCCATTCTGGATCTTTACCCCTTTCAGTTGGTTCTGCAGTGTCATCTTCCGATTTATATTCTTTCCTTCAAACAACTTGGTCAAGGAGTCAAAAATATCCTTAGGTGTCTTTAGACATGTGGTATGAGATGATCTTTGATGGAATCAACAATGATTATCTTGGCTTTGACCAAGTTCTTCTTGTGTAAGGCCTTAGCCTCATCTCCCTCTGGAACTGGAACCTCTTCACTTATGTAGGTGTCCAATTCATTCTCTTCTAGGATTAGCCCAATCCTATACTTCCATGCTCGGAAGTTATCATCCCCTTCAAGATTATCCTCAAGCTTGGTGTGGTGAGACATCTTAATGAGAAACTCAAATGGAATCAAAATATTTAGGTCTTACCACTTGATTTGCTGAAACTGGATCTGGAGCTGGAATAGGGTTTATCAGAGAAACCCTAAAAATTCAAACTTTGAATTTCAAAATTTTGATTGGATGGAAAGATGCACCTTGCTGAGCTGATCAAGTTGGTATACTTCAATTTTGAAATCTCCAAAACTTAACCCCTCAAAATTGACTTTGAAACTTTCGGATCTGTAGTTTCGGGTTTTCTGGTTTTTTGGTCAAAATCCCGAACTAGGGTTTTAAAGTGCCCGTAGTTCTTCCTAGCCAAAAATTTTGATCTTGGTCTCTAAACTTTGATTTTTCTTACGATCATCCATCCATGGTCTCAGATTTCAAAAATTCCAACTTTCTCTGAAACCCTAATTTACCGCAGCAATGACAGGCCAAAAACTGAAAATGCTCAGAATTGAATTATGTCTGGACAGAAAGATGTTCCCTTGATAGGATAGTCAATCTAGCCTCTTGCCTTTGATGAACTGTGGAGAGAAACCCAACAATTAAGAATCCCTAGCTTCTGCAGCTGCATAGAGTCTTCTTCTTAGTACCGCTCTGATACCATGTTAATTTTTCGATAATTTTATTCAATATTATCTATGATCACTAAGAGAATAACAAGCACATCATAACAATCACAAGAGACAATGGACAAAAAGCATTTCACCGGGGAAAACCAAGTAGGTGAAAAACCTTGCAACTTCCTCAGAGATAGAATAATCCCCAATACAAAGATCACAAGGATCAATCCCCAAAAAATATATGTCTCCAGTAGCTACTCCTCCTCCACTTGTGCGCACTCCTCTCTCTCAACTATGCGAGTTAGATGAGTGAGTGAACGAGTAAAATGAGAGAGACACACTCTCTATTTATATAGCAACTTAACCTGCCTTTAACCCTAACTGGGTCGACTTCCTAAGGAATCCTAATAACCCACCCACATGACTCATACAAGGCCGACCCCACACAAGTGGTCTAATAACCCATCAAATATAAGTTACAACATTTACAATATAACTTGCGAGACTTGCAAATACAAATGACGACACTTCCAATCGGAGGAATAATACATCTCTGTTGGGGATACAATAAAGTACAAATGTAATACATACAATATACAAGTGAATATCTTCTAAAGTTACAAATACATCAACATTACAAACCAGGTTCAGTGGTGTATCACTTCACAAACTTGATCATTGGCACAAACATCCATCTACAGACAATGACAAGCAAGAGCTTAACCAAGGTACGCTACTACCTGCCTCATTCAAAGCACGAGAGATTGATGGAGACAATTAGCAACAGAGAGGATCCAGATGGATTTATTGAATGAGGTCAGTCAACTTTACATAAGAGATAAATTGTATCAAATAATGTTATGTTCTACATCGAGGTATGTGTAGTTTTATGTTATTTTGTTGGTACATGCATTTTTTGTTGATACATACATACATACATGTGAACAATTCAAGTTCTCTATTATCTAAACATTTCTAATTTTAAATCCACCATCCATCCCTAAGAGCCTTCTAAGTCATCCTAAAACCATCCTCCATCGCACTACTTCCATCTACCCTCACTTAGCTCCACTCATACACACTTTAAAGACATCAAACATTAACAAAGATACTTCATAGTCACTTGTGTCCTACCCCTACGTCAATATTTTGAGGTGTACATGTGTGTCTACTTCTAATTCATGTACATGTGTGTCTTGCATAGGTGGACCTGCAGGCACTGATGGAATCCCATTACACTTCCTGGTTTGCTTTTTCCACCTCAGGCTTGAATTGACATTGTAATACTCACATTATCTAACACTCTTGAATCACCCTCAACAACATCCTCCATTAAGGCATCACACCTCTCTAATGAATAAGTAGAACCTAACTCACGTGACACAAGGACACGGGACACGAAGGAGACTTAACCTCTCTATATATATATTTAATTTTTTGATCTTCTCTTCACATCATCACCATGTGCTTGCCATGTTTTTCATACTTGTCACCTTTTCCATTCCTCAATCCATGTCAACATGCCCTGTGTGTTCTCCTTGTCTTTGCGATGTCACTAACACTTGTCATGCTTGCCAAATTCACTTTGCTTGTTTTCCTAGTCAACAAAATTTGTCATGCTTCCTCCATGTCAACAAGTCATCCTCATCATCCATGTCAACAACATTTTTCATGCTTATTTGACATGAGATCATGCTTGCTTGATCTTTGCATCATCATATTGTTGTCATTGTCATACTTGGCGATCTTTGCATCATCATATTGTTGTCCTTGTCATACACCTTTTTCATCCTCTCAATCTTTCTTACCTTGGCATGCTCCTTTGTTGAGTCATCAACACTTTTTCATTAATGTGTTGTCCATTTCTTGTCCTTCATGTCATCTTGTCCTTCTAAAACTTAGTCTATCCCTAGAAGCACTAATATAACCCTACAAACCTAATCTAGCCCTAGAAATCCTAGAAAGCTAAACTAACCCTAGAAACACTAATTTAACGCTATAAAACTAAGATAGAATACTATAAACCTAATCTAGTCCTAGAAACCTAAACTAACCCTAGAAACACTAATCTAGCCCTAGAAACTGGTCTAGAATCCTAGAAACCTAATCTAGCCCTAGAATCCGTGAACCACCACACGTACCCTCAATAGGGGTATTTGGACTCTAAGTGGGACAGGATCACTATTATAAGGGTTTGTATATGAGGGGTCGGTCTCAAATGCTTGGCCATGGCTATGGTGTTAGTTTTTTGTTTCTTTGAGACGTTCTCCTGGGACAAGTGAGGATGAGTGTTGAAGGAGATTCCTTTTAGATTGGGAAATCCACATGGAATAGAATACCTTATACTAGTATGATAGATTCCTTACAATTATGAAAATTAATAGATTCTCTTTTTTTGTGTAAGGTTATGTTATATTTTTTCACAGTTATGGCATATTACTCTTAGACATTATGACACGTTTATGATGAGAATTACACATGCTATTAAATAAAGGACATAATCTCTTCTCATGCAAACTCTAGCCATGTCTCTTCCCCTTATATTCACCAGTGGTTATATCTTCATGATCCCTAACATATAACTCCTAGGGTTTCCTCAGCAACCCTATAATCTCTAGGACATCTAGGAATCCCTTATTGGCTTCAACAACAAGCTTATGTTAATCAATGTCTCCCCACTAGCATGATTATCTTTATTAGGGTTTAAAAAACCTACCCATGTCACGTCACACAAGTACACCACTAGAGAACTCAACTTATAGAATCCAATTCTACATGTCCATATTGGTATTTCGATCCTCAAACCCTAGGTCTTATACTCTAGCATCAAACCCTAATATGCATTTGGTTAATGATAAGAATGAGATGCTTTATGTTGGGATTTAATTATTTCAATATTTTAGGCCTCTAACACCTCTGCAACTTCTTCCACCACCATGATCTCATATTTCAATGGTGTTAATGGCTTGTGATTATGAGATACAAAGGTTGCAGTCATCTCCAAGACGTTAAATTTGCCTCGCAAATAAATATAAATAGTTCTTTTTATTGGAACATTGGAGTACATGCAAGAGCACATGAACATGTTAATATGATATATCTCATGCAAACCCTAGCCATGTCACATCACACAAGTACACTGCAATATAACACTATTTCTAACATCCAAGGCTACATGTCCATCCTGGTATTTCAATCCTCAAACCCTAGGTATTATAGTCTAGCATCGCACAAGAGAAATCTCTACAAGAACATCCAAAATGTCTATCTTTCCCTTATCTTCTCCACTAGATATATCTTCGTGATCCATAAAATCTAAATCCTAGGGTTTACTCATTAACCCTATAATCTCCATGATAGATAAGAAGTCTTCTTTGGATTCAATAACAAGCTTATGTCAATCAAGCTCTCGCCACTAGCATGATTCTCTTTGTTAGGGTTTACAAACAGTAGCCATGTCACATTACACAAGTACATGGAAAGACAATGTTATTGATAGCACCCAAAATCATCTTATGCATTAGCTCCACTTTGCATGTTTTCTATTAGGGAAATGACCTTAGTGTTAGAACAAGATGCTCAACGTTTGACCTAGTTGGTCACTTTCTCAAACTTACTTGGAATTTCCCTTTGTGAGGTCGTTTACTTGGGGTTACCAATTATATCACATACTTTTAGACCCTCAACCATGGGCACACAAAAAATCTCAACTCTACTCTCAAAAACACTGGCTAGGGAAAATAGTGAAAGCCCTAGTTGAACCAAGGAGATATAACATGCATGAATCACTAAAACAAGTCGTCCAATGCAATACATCTTCTTCTCTTGTTATTATTTAGAAAATACACCTAGGGTTTCATAAAAAAACCCTAATAATAAACCTCCAAGGGATGTAACCCTATAATATCAGAAGGATCAAGCTGAAGCCAAGTTGTCCTCCCTAGACTTCAGATATCCTCCTAGGGGTGTTTTCATGAACCATAGTGAATTCCTCCATGAAGCTAATTACAAATAAAACAGTGTGATATTAATGGTATGAGAAGGAATAAATATTTATTCTATATATCATTGCAATTGGAGGTATCCTCTAGTGTTGACATCCAAAATCATTTTAGGTGTTAGCTCTTCTCTCCATGTGTTCTACTAGGGAAATGGCCATAGTGTTAGAACAAGATATTAGTAACCTTAGTGATCATAGGTATTCACAAATGTGAAAGAGAGGTGATCCAAATTCGCTCAAGGGGTTCGTTTCTCATCCGAAGGCTCCTGGATGAGTGTGGCTATTAGGAACCCATCTCAACCCTTCAATTTACTTTGTTAGTATATTGTTGTTGGATGCATATGCTTTGTAAGTCATCCTGTAGTATTTGTTGATCCATAGTTTGTCTTATTGTTGTTGGACGCATATGCTTTGTAAGTCGTCCCGTAGTAATTGTTGTTCCATAGTTTGTATTGGCCCATGGTTTGTATTGACACATGGTATTGGCGCCTAGACTTAGTATATAAGTTTGTGTTGAGACCAATGAAGGTACCATGAAGTTATTTGTATTGAGCTTGCTCAAAGGAGGTTTCCCCCTCGAAGTGGCCTGCGATCAATAAAAGTGATTCTAAGTTCTATTATTTCTTCTATCTCGTGTATTTTCATTAATTAGTTATTGTAGGTTCTTCACATCTGGTATCAAAGCACTTTTTTGGGCTCACTGGGTGAAATTTCTGGAAAAAAAAAAATTCGGATCTGTTGCAGCTTCGGATCTGGGAATAATCCCTATCCACTTAACTGTGGGAAGTACATGGGCATAAGCCCTAAAAATCATTGAGAGGAGTACCACAGGAACCCCAAAGTAGCTAGCCCATTGAGAGGACCCGCCAGCGAAAAGGGAAATGGCCCCTACCTTATTGACTAGTTCCCACCCATGAGGTAAACCAAGAGCTATCATTTGTGGCAAAGCGGTTATTATTTTTACCTGAACCATGGAGTGAGGGGTGCTGCCCCAATACGCAAGCCGTCAGACAGCATTGGTGGCCGAGTGAATCCCCTGAACTGATAGGAAGTCGAACATACTTGGGGTCCATATTTTCAGCTTAGCTATTGTTGATCACTTCCATGCCATTGCAGATCTATCTGTTGTCGATCACTTCCGCGTCCTTGCAGATCCATTCTGAAAGCCAGTTCAGATCCATTCTAAAATTCATTTCAGATCCAACTGTTTCCGATCCATTCTAAGCCGTTCCAAACCCCGTTGTTTCTGATCCATTCCGAAAGCCGTTTCAGATCCTTTTTGAAAAAAAAAAATCCCTTGTTTTAACTCTATTTTTCCTGAAAATTCACTGACACCCCCTGCAATCCCATTCTACATATTTCATTCCTGAGGACCCTATCCCAAATTCCACTTCCCAAAGCCAAAAATCTCACATTTTTCTATTTTTAGGGTTTGCCATAACTTCTTCAATTTTCACCCACTCGCCTCCAAATGTTGCCACCATGTTCATTCCCTATTTCTACTTCTTTGTCCCTCTTTGACAAATTTTTTCATTCTTTCACCCAGCTTATGAAATCCCCATTTTTTGCTTCCTTGTCCATTAGAAAGTGTCCAAAATCTAGTCAAACCCCAATTACCCCTCCGAGTTTTTCCCAAATCCAAATTTGTCTTTACTAAATAAGCTTTTGTTTGTGCTTTTCTATCCATTCCCCCCCCCCCAAAAAAAAAAAAAAACTCATGGTTATGGTTGTCATCCGCGCAGGAGAAAAAACCATGGAGGAAGCACTTGCAGCCATCCAAACCAAACTCCAAGATCTGGATGACAAATTTCCCATCCTCCATCTTCAACATTCAGCCATGAACAATAACCGATAGCAAGAATCTTATGCAACCAATGGGTTCTCTTCTTCCAGCAATTTACGTGGTTTGAAGCTTGAATTTCCTTGCTTCAATGGTACTGATCCGACTTGATGGATCTATTGTGTAGAACAGTATTTCAGTCTGCATAATACTTTTGATGTCCAAAAAGTTCCACTTGCATCCTTTCATTTGGAACAAGAAGCCCTTCAATGGTACCGTTGGTACATCAAGGCTCATGATGAGCCAAAATGGACAGAGTTTTTCCAACTCCTTTTGCAACAATTTGGTCCTAGTGCTTTTGATGACTTCACCAGAGCACTCACTAAACTTCGTCAAAGTGGCACTATGAGAGTATCAGACAGAATATGAGAAACTAGCCAATCACACAGAAGGATTGTCTGATGAATTCTACATGAGTTGTTTTATCAATGGTCTTAAGGTTGCAATCTAGTCATAAGTTAAAATGTTCTGTCCCAACACAATGATGGAAGTCCTGGGGTTGGCTAAGTTGGAAGAAGACAAAATTGCATCCCAACAGCGCTCCAAACCCACTTTTGTTCCTTTTCAAAATATGGGTTCTCAACGACCTCCCATCCTGCCCGCTCCTCGACCAACTCCTATCAAGCATTTGTCTAAAACAGAGATGCAGGCACGCAGAGAAAAAGGGATTTGTTATAATTGTGAGGAGAAATTCACTCGGGGAGATAGATGTGTTCAACAAAAGCTCTATCGCTTGGATATGGATTCTCTGCTTGCCTTTACAATTGGTGAAGAAACTCCAGATACAATGCATGATCAAGTCGATATTCAGGAGCTGCCTATTGACCCCCAATCTTGGGATGAACAACTAGAGAAATCTCTCCATGCTGTATCCAGAATCACCACCTCCCAAACAATGCAGGTCAGTGGTTACTTCAAGAAGCTTCCTCTTACAATACTCATTGATTCTGGTTGCACTCATAACTTCATTGACCCTCGGATCGCCAAACATGTTGATTTTTTTGTCCATCCTTGCTCCAACTTTGAAGTCATGGTTTCCAATGGGGGCACCTTACCTTGCAAGGGGAAGTGTCACAATGTGCGTATCTCTCTCGAAGATTATAACCTATGCTCTGACATGTTTTCCTTGTCCCTAGGCCGATGTGATGTGGTTTTGGGCGTTCAATGGTTACGCACACTTGGCCCCATATTATGGGATTTTGCTGAACTTTGGATGCAATTTTCAGTCAATGGGAAACAACACAATTTAAGGGATTACAACAAGGGTCTCTCCGCACCATCAGTTTACATTGCATGGAAAAGATCCTTAAGATGAATTCACATGGCTTCATTGCTCAAATCCATTCCATCCAGATGCACCCATCAATGGTCTCCCCTACTTCCTTGGATAGATATGCAGGTGTCCTTGCTGAACCAGTGGGCTTGTCTCCTTCAAGAGATCTTTCCGGTAATAATTTAGTCGCATCTACATCTCAGCAGGAAATGATGGCTATTTTGCATGCAATACAGAAGTGGCAGCCATACCTATTAGGGAATTATTTCTACATCAAGACTAATCTCCAGAGTCTGGAAAATTTCGTGGCACAATGGGTCTCCTCCCCACCACACCTGAAATGGGTTAACCAAATCATGGGTTATGCCTATGCGATCACTTACAAGAAGGGTAAGGACAATATGGTGGCAGATTCTCCTTCTCACACATTTGATGACCCAGTTTCTCTTACAGCTATTTCTCTACTTGTTCCAAATTGGTTGCAATCTGTTCAACAGGGCTATCTCTTCTATGAACTCCATGCTTCTTCATTATGAGGGCACTCTAGTTTCCTCAAAATGTATGACCGGGAATAATGTAACTTCTTTTGGAAGGGACTGAAAATGAAAATTCAACATATAGTGGCTGACTGTGATACTTGTCAGGTCAACAAGGGTGAAACAACACTCCTTTCGGGACTACTCGAACCCTTGCCCATCCCTACACAGATTTGGACAACTATTTCTATGGATTTCCTAGAAGCACTACAATGGTATAATACCACATCTAAAAGGATACTGTATGAAGCAGTCTATGGACAGGCATTGCCAATTCTTCTTCCATACACCCTCAACAGCTCCCCAATTCAGGAAATTGACTCGGTTCTTTGAAACCGCGATTAGATTCTTCTCATTCTGTAGGACAATATTCACATGGAAAGAATTTGACTAAAACAACAAGCCGATCAACACCATTCTAAGAGAAATTTTCATGCAGCTGATATGGTTCTTCTTCGTCCATAGCCTTCCAACCAACCCTCCCTGAAACTCACAAGGCATCAGTGGCTCAGAATGGAACCCGAGGATGCTACAGGAGAACCACTCCTTCAGATTCTACATCAATTTCCACATCTAAGCTTTGAGAACAAAGCTTTTTCTAAGGGAGAGGGGATGTTAGGAACCCATGTCAACCCTTCTATTTACTTTATTAGTATATTGTTGTTGGACGCATATGCTTTGTAAGTAGTCCCATAGTATTTTTTGATCCATAGTTTGTCTTATTGTTGTTGGACGCATATGCTTTGTAAGTCATCCCGTAATAATTGTTGATCCATAGTTTGTATTGGCCCATGGTAGTGACCCATAGTATTGGTGCCTAGACTTAGTATATAAGTTTGTGTTGAGACCAATGAAGGTACTATGAAGTTATTTGTATTGAGCTTGCTCAAAGGAGGTTTCCCCCTTGAAGTGGCCTGCGATCAATAAAAGTGATTATGAGCTCTGTTATTTCTGTTATCTCGTGTATTTTCATTAATTAATTGTTGCAGTTTCTTCATAGTGGCCACCGTGGACATGCCCACAATGGCCATGTGCACCTGTGGGAGACGATGGAATCCAAGTCCGCTCACCAGTTTGGGTTCCATGGCCCCAGATCAAATCCTCAAATTGTCCATGAATGGCCCCAAGGTGCCCGAAGAAAATTCTCGTAGCACCCAAACCATGTCTCCATTGGTGAATCCATTAATTCCGATCGATTCGGGATGCCGAGTTTCAGCTAGGGGACCCCCCACACCATGCCTCGAAGTCCCGAAAACGTTTCCAATGTGGCATCTCTAGAGCTAGGGTTTTGCTCAGTTAGGGCCATTTCAATTTTGCTCAAGGGGGCCATTTCTCATCCGAAGGATCCTAGGCATGCATCACCACCGTGGAAAAGTCCACAATGGCCACTTCCAAATGTGGGAGCCTACAAAATCCAATTCCGCTCATCGTTTTGGGTTCCGTGGTCCCGGAGCAAATCCTCAAAGTGACCTTGAATGACCTCAGGGTTCCCGATGAGAACGCCCGTAGCATCCAAACCGTGACTTCGACCATGAATCCATCAATTCTAATGGATCCAAGACGATAGATTTTAGCTAGGCCCCTGATCCGGATTTATGTGGGAACGAAACAAAAGATAGCATATACAGAATCATACACAGAGATATATTGCAAATAACACAGAGATACAGTAAACACATATTCTATTAAATAGCGGAAATAGAACAGACTGTAAAATACAATAGCTGGAATGGTGGTAGCTATCTCTGAGAAGAGATGTGGCCGCTATGCTCATTCGTGCCAAGATGAATACAAAGAGAGGCCGAAAGGGCCTATTTATCATAAGCATGAGGGAAAGAATCCCAAACATCCAAAAACCTAACCCTAGGAGATGAAGCGCCAAAAGTCATGTGGGCCCCGTTTGGGTAAGTTAGTACATCAACTTCCCGGGGTCGTAACTTTTGCATGCGATCTCCGTTTGGGGCGCTCGGTAGCCCGTTGGAAAGGTCTATCCGAGATTTACAACTTTCGACTGGGCCCAAATGTACGCCGGAGGCAACCATTTGGTCCCCCAAATCGCCAAAAAATGTCGTTTAGGGCCTCAAAATGGCTCCGGAAGTTCAGGACCTGAAAAACTGCTAAAAATAGTAATTTACCAAAATTGCCAGAAGACTGTTTTGAGCCCGTTGGAAGAGGTGGGCTGCCACCGATATCCACCTGGATCAATCCTCCCTCCTTAGGAAGCAATGGTCTCCATTGCGTTAAATCCCTTATCATATGTCGAGCTGTGTGTCGAGTTGAGCTCTTGGTGCGACATTTGCTGAAGCAGAAAGGTTTCCTTTCTTTGAAATCTTCAGAGGGATGTAATTGTTGTTGCTGGATGCGCTGGAGCTGTTCAAAAGTTTTGGTTGTTGTGGTATTTTTCATTGGTGTTGATGGTTTCTTTTTGGGGGAGCACCTTGAATGCGTGGCCTTGCACTGCAAAGGAACTCGAATAGGCGATGCTGCACTGAACTTCTGTTTTTCTTGTTTCTGCTGAGTAGAGGGATGATGGGCAGAGGTTGTGGATGTCTTTGCGATATGATGTTCACCTTTAATGGCAATTGCGAATAGGGAAAATTTCCCAGTGTGGGAGATTATCTTCCTTCCCTGCTCGTTTGGGGTAGGTGCAACTATCTCTGGTATCCGATAGAGTTGTCCTCCCAAAGTGACAATGACACTGCGAGGTCGTGATTCATATACAGCATGACGCTTCCACATATATGGTTGTCCTAAAAGAACATCACATACTTCAAGTGGGGCCACATCACACAATACCTCATCTTTGAAGGGCTTGATGCCATATGGTAGACGACATTGGTGACTGACACGGATCCTTCGTCCTTGGCTTAGCCATCCAATGGTGTATGGTTGTGGGTGTGGCGTTATTGGTAGCTCCAATCTCTTGATGACTTCTTCTGAGATCAGGTTCTTCTGGCTGCCGCTATCCACAACAAAATGTAGGGGAATTCCCTTCACCCACATCTGTGAGTGGAAAAGGCGCTCCTCTGCCTCCGACTCTTCAGGATCCTCTAGCTGAATCTGTGTGGTGGCAACAACGGCACTGGGTTCTGCATCAATGATCTGCTTCCCTTTTCGCGCGGCTGTGAAATTAGGTTCCGAGTCAGAATCAGAACTGGGATCTGATTCTGAAGCTTTGATCTCAGCCACCAATGACTGTTTTGAGCGACAATCATCAGTGTTGTGCTAGGGGCTTTTGTGGAACTCGCACCACTTCCCGGTGTCCTTCTTTGTCTTTTCTTTACCCTTCCTCGCCTGTGGTTGGGACTGGTTGTCCTTTTCCTGCCCCGTGCTCTGCGAGCCAGAGTTTCCCTTGCCCTGCTTCTGCGCAGGTCCGAAGTCACGCTTGTTCTTTTGCTGAAATTTCTGCTCAATTTTGACAGCATATCGATAGGCGGATCCGAGTGAAGAGATTTCCAGGAAATCCATCTCTGTTCGGATGTACCGGTGTAGGCCACTGCGATATTTCAGTACTAGGTGCCGCTCGGAGTCCTTGATACCTAGCTTTGTGCGCAAGGTATGGAATTTGTTGGTGTACTCCGACACCGTTTGGTCCCTCTCTTGATGCAGAATGGTCCATTTTGTGTACTGGTCATCATAATTTCCAACAGGGTAATATTGTTCCTTGACGGCATCTATGAACGAGGCCCAAGTGGGATTGGAATATTCAAACAATCCAGACTCGTCTGATGAGTTTTGCTCACAATAAGTTTCCCACCAATTTTTGACATGGGGGACGGCCTTAAGGAGCGCAAAGATGATCTTTTCCCTGTCGGAAAACTGGTGGACAGAGAAATACCCTTCTAGCAGATTCAACCATTTATCTAGAGCATCGGCATCGATTTGGCCTTCAAATAAAGGGATATCAAAATTAACTTGTACCTTGAAGGGAGTCGTATCTCCGAAATGGCTGCTCGTTGAGGGTGAATTTGCCGCTGTTGGCATGCGTTGAAGGATCTGGGCGAAATTATCCATCATCTCGTTCCTCTGTCGCGCGAGGGCTTCCTCGAGCAACAACTTGATAGGATCTACTGCTCCGTCGTCTCTCTTTTCTTCCGCCATGGGAGGCCGTTTGGGGCGGCGAGAGTGGTCTTCCCCAAGTGAAACTAGTTCGAGACCCAACTCTCTGTATCCTGACCTCGTCGGGGACATGCACCGAGAAACAATCAAAGAGCAGACCGCTCTGATACCACTGATCCGGATTTATGTGGGAACGAAACAAAAGATAGCATATACAGAATCATACACAGAGATATATTGCAAATAACACAGAGATACAGTAAACACATATTCTATTAAATAGCGGAAATAGAACAGACTGTAAAATACAATAGCTGGAATGGTGGTAGCTATCTCTGAGAAGAGATGTGGCCGCTATGCTCATTCGTGCCAAGATGAATACAAAGAGAGGCCGAAAGGGCCTATTTATCATAAGCATGAGGGAAAGAATCCCAAACATCCAAAAACCTAACCCTAGGAGATGAAGCGCCAAAAGTCATGTGGGCCCCGTTTGGGTAAGTTAGTACATCAACTTCCCGGGGTCGTAACTTTTGCATGCGATCTCCGTTTGGGGCGCTCGGTAGCCCGTTGGAAAGGTCTATCCGAGATTTACAACTTTCGACTGGGCCCAAATGAATGCCGAAGGCAGCCATTTGGTCCCCCAAATCGCCAAAAAATGTCGTTTAGGGCCTCAAAATGGCTCCGGAAGTTCAGGACCTGAAAAACTGCTAAAAATAGTAATTTACCAAAATTGCCAGAAGACTGTTTTGAGCCCGTTGGAAGAGGTGGGCTGCCACCGATATCCACCTGGATCAGCCCCCCCCCAAACCATGCCTTGAAGACTCGTAAATGGTGCCAATGTGCCATCTCTGGAGCTAGGGTTTTGCTAAGTGAGGGCCATTCCCATTTCGCTCAAGTGGGATATTTCTCATCTGAAGGCTCCTGAGCATGTGTGGTCATCGTGGACACATCCAAAATCACCACTTGCACCTATGGGAGCTGACATAATCCAAGTCCGCTTGTTGGTTTGGGTTTCGTGGCCCCAGAGCAAATCCTCAAAGTGTCCCTGAATGGCTTTAGGGTGCCCGACAAAAATTCCCATTGCACCCAAACCGTGACTCCGATCACGAATCCTTTGATTTCGATGGGATTGGGGCACCAGGTTTCAGCTAGGTGACCCCCCATACCGTGCCTCTAAGTCTCGAAAATGGTGCCAATGTGCCATCTTTAGAGCTAGGGTTTTGTTCAGTGAAGGCCATTCCAAATTCGGTCAAGGGGGCCATTTTTTACCCGAAGCCTCTCGGGCATGCGTGGCCACCGTGGAAATGTCAACAATAGCCACGTACACCTATGGGAGCCAACGGAATCCAAGTCCACTCGTTGGTTTGGGTTATGTGGCCCCATAGCAAATCCTCAAAGTGTCCCTAAATGGCCCCGGGGTGCCTGACGAAAATGCCCGTGGCACCCAAAACGTTGCTCTGTTCGCAAATCCATGGATTCCGATGGATCTGGGAAGTCAATTTTAAGCTAGGGGATCCCCCACATCATGCCTCGAAGTCCCGGAAATGGTGCCAATGTGCCATCTCCAGAGCTAGGGTTTTGCTTAATGAGGACCATTCCAAATTCGCTCAAGGGGGCCATTTCTCATCCTAAGGCTCCCGAGCATGCATGGCCACAATGGATACATCCAAAATGTCTATTGTGGACGTGTCCACGGTGGCCACCCATGCCCGAGAGCTTTCGAATGAGAAATGTCCCCCTTGGACGAATTTGGAATGGCCCTCGCTGAGCAAAACCCTAGCTCCAGAGATGGCACATTGGCACCATTTCTGGGACTTCAACACATGGTGTGGGGGGGGGCTTAGCTGAAACCTGGCACACTGGATCCATCGAAATTGACGGATTTGCGAACAAATCAATGGTTTGGGTGCTACAGGAATTTTCATCGGCCACCCCGGGGTGATTTAGGGACACTTTGAGGATTTGCTCCGGGGCCACGGAACCCAAACCGATGAGCGGACTTGGAGTCCGTCAGCTCCCATATGTGCATATTACCATTGTGTACGTGTCCAATATGGCCACGCACACCCGGGAGCCTTCGGATGAGAAATGGCCCCCTTGAGCGAATTTGGAATGGCCCTCACTAAGCAAAACCCTAGCTCCAGAGATGGCACATTGACACCATTTACGGGACTTCGAGGCATGGTGTGGGGGGGTTCCCTTGCTGAAACTCGATGTCCCGGATCCATCGGAATCGATGGATTTGCTTCCAGATCCATGGTTTGGGTTCTACGGTCATTTTCATCGTGCACCTCGGGGCTATTCAGGGACACTTTGAGGATTTGCTCTAGGGCCACAAAACCCAAACCGACGAGCGGGCTTGGATTCTGTCGACTCCCATAGGTGCACATGGCCATTGTGGATGTGTCCACGGTGGTCATGCATGCCCTAGAGCCTTCGGATGAGAAATGACCCAATTGAGCGAATTTGGAATGGCCCTCATAGAGCAAAACCCTAGCTACGAAGGTGGCACATTGGCACCGTTTCTGGTACTTCGAGGCATTGTGTGCGGGGTTCCCTAGCTGAAACCTAGCATCTCGGATCCATCAAAATTGATGGATTTGCGAATGGAGCAACGGTTTGGGTGCTACAGACATTTTCGTCGGGCACCTCGAGGCCATTCAGGGACACTTTGAGGAATTGCTCCGGGGCCATGAAACACAAACCGACGAGCGTACTTGGATTCGGTCAGCTCCCATAGGAGTGTATTTCCATTTTGGACGTGTCCATGATGGCCACACACTCTCGGGAGCCTTCAGATGAGAAATGGCCCCCTTAAGTGAATTTGGAATGGCCCTCACTGAGCAAAATCCTAGCTCCAGAGATGGCACATTGGCACCGTTTTTGGGACTTCAAGGCACGAAGTGGGGGGACCCCTTGCTGAAACCTGATGTACTAGATCCATTAGAATTGACGGGTTCACGAAAAAATCCACGATTTGGGTGCTACGGGCATTTTTTTCAGGCACCCAAGGGCCATTCAGAGACACTATGAGGATTTGATATGAGGCCACAAAACCCAAACCGACGAGCATACTTGGATTCCGTCGGCTACCACAGGTGAACATGGCCATTGTAGACATATCCACGGTAGCCACGGATTCCCGGGAGCTTTTGGATGAGAAATTCCCCCCTTGAGCGAATTTTTAATGTTCTTCACTAAGCAAAACCCTAGCTCCGGAGATGGAACATTCGCACCATTTATGGGACTTCAAGGCATGATGTGGGGAGTCCCCCAGATGAAACTCAGCACCTCGGACCCATCGAAATCAATGAATTCATGATCGAAATCATAGTTTGGGTGCAATGGGAATTTTCATCAGGCAACCCGGGGCCATTCAGGGAAACTTTGAGGATTTGCTTTGGGGCCACGGAACCCAAACCAATGATCAGAATTGGATTTTGTCATCTCCCACAGGTGCAAGTGGCCATTGTGGATGTTTCCATGATGTCCACGCATGCCCAAAAGCGTTCAAATGAGAAATTCCCCCCTTGAGCGAAATTGGAATGGCCCTCACTAAGCAAAACCCTAGCCCTGGAGATGGCACATTGGCACCATTTCTGAGTCTTTGAGGCATGGTTTGGGGGGTTCCCTAGCTGAAACCTGGCGCCTTGGATCCATCAGAATCAATGGATTCATGATCGGAGGCACGGTTTGGGAGGTTCCTTATTTGAAACCCGACGCCCCGGATCCATCGGAATCAATGGATTTGTGATTAGAGTCACGGTTTGGTTGCTACGGGAATTTTCGTCGAGAACCCCGGGGACATTCATGGACACTTTGAGGATTTGCTCCAGGGCCATGAAACCCAAACCAATGAGTGGGCCTGGATTTCGCTGGCTCCCATAGGTGCAAGTGGCTATTGTGGATGTTTCCACGGTGGCTACGCATGCCTGGGATCATTCGGATGAGAAATTGCCCCCTTGAGCGAAATTGGAATGGCACTCACTGAGCAAAACCATTGCTCTGGAGATGGCACATTGGAACCATTTTTGAAACTTCGAGGCATGGTGTGAGGGGTCCCTTAGATGAAACCTGGCACCCCGGATCCATTGGAATTGACGGATTCACGAACGAAGCCATGGTTTGGGTTCTATGGGAATTTCCGTCTGGCACCCTGGGGCCATTCAGGGACACTTTGAGGATTTGCTCTAGGGCCACAGAGCCCAAGCCAACAAGTGAAATTGGATTCCATTGGCTCCAATAGGTGCTTATTTCCATTACATACATGTCCATGGTGGCCATGCATGCCCAGGAGCCTTCAGACGAGAAATGGGCCCCTTGAGCGAATTTGCAATGGCCCTCACTAAGAAAAACCCTAGCTTCGGAGATGGAACATTGACATTGTTTCTTGTACTTCGAGGCACGGTGTGGGGGATCCCCTTCCTGAAACTTAGAATACTAGATCCATCGAAATCGATGAATTTGCGAACAGAGCCATGGTTTGGGTGCTACGGGCATTTTCGTCGGGGCACCCCGAGGCCATTCAGGGACACTTTGAGTATTTGCTCCGGGGTCACAGAACCCAAACCAGCGAGGGGACTTGGATTCCATCTGCTCCCACACGTGCGTATTTCCATTTTTGACGCGTCCACGGTGGCCATGCACACCTGGGAGCGTTTGGATGAGAAATGCCCCCCTTGAGCGAATATGGGATGACCCTCACTAAGCAAAACCCTAGCTCTGGAGATGGCACATTGGCACCATTTTTGGGACTTCAAGGCATGGTGTGGGGGGTCCCCTAGATGAAAACTGGCACCACGAATACATCAGAATCGACGGATTCACTACCGGAGCCACGGTTTGGGTGCTACGGGAATTTTCGTCGAGAACCCTTAGGCCATTCAAGAACACTTTAAGGATTTGTTCCTGGGAAATCAAACCTAAACCGACAAGCAGACTTGGATTCCATCGGCTCCCACAGATGCAAGTGGCCATTATGGATATTATATATTTTAAATAACCTCAAATCGTAATATGTTTTAAATATTATATTAAATAATATTTTAAAATTTATTAAAAAATATCTATTATTTATATTTAAATTTATCAAGCTTTTGAATTTCATGATAGTGGCACCATTATGGAGAGGGTGAAGAGGTAGTGTTACTTGTAGGGAGATTAGAACATAATGGAGGAAGTATCTAAAGGGTACATAGGTTTTAGTGCTAGGGTTTGGGTGAGGGTTAGGGTTAGAGTTATAAAAGGAAATTGAATTAGGTCATTTCTCTAATGTACATTTTATACTAATGGTATGGCTTGGTCTAAGGTGGTTCTCTCAAAAATATTTAACAAGACATGAATTAAATTTAAGATAAGTGTTTCTTTAGAATCCTAAATTTAGTCAGAGATTAGTAAAAACCTCTATGTATTGTTGTATACTTTTTCTATAGTCCTATCACAATTGGAACCACCTATTTATTAAGTTTGATTCATAACCTAGAGGATACGAATTTTCTTTTCAAATCCTAACACAATGCATCCCATGTAATGTGTCATGGTGAATATCACTAGTGGATTGTTCCTCATTGAATTTGTTGTATATATTTGTAGGGTGGGACTGGCATAGGCTTGGACAAGTCCCTCTAAGTGGTTATCTATAGGAATCAAGCATCAATCTTCAACCATAAATGAGCATGTTTTAAAATAAATTGTTAGGATACATATCTAAGAGTCTAGAAGATCTCTATGCATTTTTCCACCAAATTTGGTCAAGGAGATTCTAGTATCTAGTTAGAATGTATTAGTGGAAACCCTAGGTTGATGACACGATGCTTTGATAAGGGCACTAAATCTAAAAAGTAAACCTTATGCTAAATAGATTCAAGTAGGGTAAATTCCAAAGAGATTGAGTTGCTAAGAGAAAACGTTGTTGGAGGAAAATGGCACATCGTAAAGGAGGTTTAGAAGATGACGCAACATAAGAGATGATTTTGGGTGGGAGAGTAGCCTCCAAAAACCCAAAATATAGCTAGATTTGGGTGAGCATTGAGCATGGGGAACAAAATCTATGAATATGTGTATTGTTAAATATAATTTTGTTGCTTGAAGCCAATAACCAACATACTCAACATAATATAAGAGTTTTTTGGGTTGGGGATATACCTCAAGGTACCCAAAGCATGAAAAAAGTTTGGGTGGGCACAAAACCAAGAGAACAAAAAATGTTGAAGAGGACATGTGGGGTGGGAGCTCGACCTCCAAAAAATCAAGCATTGACATGAATGAGGTAGGTCTAAAGCAACTTCTCTCATACCAAATGCGCGAAGTGGTAGGTAGGTCTCTAGGTCTCTAAAGCAGCTTCTCTCATACCAAATGAGGTAGTTCTAAAGAAACTTCTTTTGTGGAGTGGTGTTGCATTTTGAAGTTCCCTTGGTCATTGTGTTCTAGTTGCATTGTTGGTTTTGGCTATTTGTTCCCAATGTTAGGATTTTTTCTTGTTTTTTATTTCCAGTTACAATGTAGAACTCTAGGCATCAATGGTTGTTGGGTGTCTCCATCCACATAAACAATCCATATTAGCTATGTAATGATCCAATTACAAAATGCATATGTATGCAATCAAACAAATTGAGAGGCAAATGCAATGCATACTCTTTCTAACTATGCAATTTGAAGGACTGAGCATTAAGTGTATCGAAACATATAGTGTCGAGTTGTGAGCCTCCATCAAGGCCATAAGGGGTGAGCTTCCAAAAGGGGTTGGTTCCAATTTGTTTTCTAAGATACTTTGTAAATAAACACTTCAATTGAGCATGAGATGAGATAAGTGCAAGCGGGGTTTCTACAAACCTAGTCAAGAGTTGTAAAAGGAAAACCTTGTAGCCATACTAACTATTACCAGGACATATTGTGGTTGGATTGAAGTTGTATGTCTTGCATTTTGAGTAATTCTTCGAGGATGTCTTCTCTTCTTTATATCGCAAATGTTGTTAAACTACAAAAGTTCAATTTTAATTACTCATTTGATTCTTTGGTACTAGTCAGTGAGTTGGATAGTTTCTATGATGGAAAAGTTTTGCTTCTTGTTTCTCTTTCACACATATTTAAAAAGTTATTGAACTTATTGCAATCATGTGACACATATTTAAAGAGTTATTGACCCTCTTTCAATCATGTGAGCAATATGGAAAGGTATTTGGTTTTCTTATGGGTTGTCATAAGCTTCTTTATCATTTATTATTTCATATTTCAAAATTGTTGTTATTTAATTCTTTGTTTCGACCATTGTTGTTTCTATGCTCATTTATGAAAACATTTGGAAGACATTCATGTTAATGTAGAATCACATGTACATGTTATCAGCTTTGGTTATCTATAGTTTGAGTTTACTTTTAATGCAGACTCGCATCTACATCCATGTGCTTGATGTGTGAAAAAGTGTAAGATGCAAGACCCATTCAAATACAAGGGACTCATATTGAGGTCGCTTGGTGTCTAGAAATAACATCTATATGTATGTGAAATTTTTTTCCATAACATTGTTATTGAAGACAAAATCATGTATGCAAAAATGTAATCAAAGACAAAGTCATATAGACAAGTGCAGATCCATCTATTAATATGCAAAAATGATCCAATCATGTAAAATTTTTGGAAAAATGGAACATCATTCCCAACGTCTATATAATGGAAACTCGTTCTCTGTACAAAATATGGCAACTTGTGCCCTATATAAAATATGGCAACTCGTACCCAAAATGCCACATCATGGCTAGTGTACATAGGAGGGTCTCTCAATCCTCTTGCCCACCCTCAGAGCTCCTAGGTGCATCTAAAAAATCGATCTTCCTCTTCTTCGTGCTAGAGGAAGCTGGGTCCTTCTGGCGACTTGGACCACATCCCCCTGTGCCCTGAAATGACAACAATAATATGTCAACTTTTCCTAGCAATTATGCAAGTATAAAACATAATTTAAAAATAAAAATAGTTTTCAAATCTTAAATAACTCACCGCATGCGAGACTGTACATCTTAGGGGGTTTCTCTCCTTTGTGCTCCAAGTCTCTCAGCAATTCCACCCTGCAACATTTAGAAAAATCAGATAAACGATGAAATTAGATGCATATAGTAATTTTCGTTAAAATTGAACGAGATTTTCATAAACTAGTCAATCTCACCGTGAACACAATCGGCTGGTCTTCGAGGCTGGCGGATGGAGCAGTTGGCTAGACAACCTGCTCCAATGATACAGTGAATGGTATAGGGGCGGATGTAGCCACATCGACGGTGGCTACACCACTGGGGGGCATAGTGGAAGAAGGAGATATGGAAGGAGGTATGGACTGGTGTGGCCGAAGGGGAGATGCATGTCTAGGGCGATAAACCCGAACTTGCTGTAGTATGGATGGGGTCATCGTGGAATGGGAAGCGAGTGTGGTGGGGGAATATGGGTGGGGGCGAGGTCTGT
Organism: Larix kaempferi; assembly: GCA_027924585.1. NCBI lineage: Eukaryota > Viridiplantae > Streptophyta > Pinopsida > Pinales > Pinaceae > Larix > Larix kaempferi. Next base: position 6,052,499 of record BSBM01001063.1, read on the forward strand.
GTTGTGGTGGACGGATGGGTGAATGTGGATGGGTGGTGGAAAGGTTGGGTGGGGTGATGGGATGCAGGATATGAAACAGAAGGGGGAGATGGATGGAAGTGTGGTTTTGGATAGGAGGGGGGGATGGATGGAAGGGGGCATGTATGTTAGGGGATACAACTGGCATATACGGTGTCCGAAAGGCTAGGGAGGGAGGAATAACGACACTGGAAAGCCGAGGTGCTCGCACCTGCATACACATTTATAACCTCATAGTTTAATATAGAAAAATATAAATATACAAAGACAAGTCATCATATTTGAAATTAAATGTATGCTTTAAGACACACGATACCTACACACATGGAGATCTGTTGATCCCCGGTGGCGATGGCTGGTCGCTGGAACCTGCGGGCACCTGTGCGAACACTACAATTTTTAGATTGAATTTATAAAAATAGTATTAACAATATTAAACACAATTCCAATGAGAATGAAAACTATAGTACTTAATAAACATGATTCCAATTAATTTAGATTCAAGTTAGATGATAGTGGTTTGATGGCCTTTGGATATTATATAAAGTTTTTATTAGATTGGTGCAGCCCATTTGTTCAAGACTTGGTAAAGAACATGGTTGTGGGGATCATGTCCATTGACCCACAATGGATTGGTCCCATGATAGGAACAAATGACCTATTCTGTGGTCATTCATTGAAGATAATGTGGCAAAGAAGATTGACAATTTATGCTTGAAGTGTTTGATGGCCAAAGTTGTCATTGATGACAACACATTAATGACAAAGGTCAAAGTCATGACATGGCAAAGACTTCATTGGAAAAATGGTAACATGACAATCTTTGATGACTTGACAAGTGGCAAGAAAGCATGAAAACTGTAGAAGAATTGAAAAAGTGAAGACATGACAAGGAATTGATAATGACATTGATGACAATACATTAATGACAAAGAGATGGAAGAGTTAAGAACATGGAGCATACACATTATGGCAAGCACAATGGAGATGGTGACATGGATTAAGGAATGGAAAAGGTGACAAGTATGACAAACATGGCAAGCATCAAACATGGAAATCATGACAAGTGTTTATGACAAGCATGGAAGAAGGACATGGCAAGCTAACGACAAGACAAAGACAAGTGAGAGGAAAGCAAGCTTGATGACTTGTCAAGCATGGTGTTTGATGACATGGAACATGACAAGGAGGACATGCTTGATGACAAGAAGGATTGATAAATTGGTGACATGGATGATGATGAATTGCAAAACATAAGATTAGAGGAAAGAGACAAGATGATGAGGTGGACAAGAAGATGTGCGGGCATTTGGAAAGCCCTTTGCGGGCATTTCAAAGCCCCATTGAGGGCATAATCAAAAGGACCCTGCGGGCATTCTTTGAAGCACCCACTGCAGGAACTATTTTCTAGGCCTTATGGAGTTGGGGCCTTTGACATGATCAATAGAGGAGAATTGAACATGTTTTTAATGCACATGTGCACTCTTGGATGTATCTTTGGAGGGGGGGGGAGGAGAGGGAGAGACTTGTAAATGGATAAAGAGAATGAGGTCAAGGGATGGTGAAGTGATAGGTCTAGGGGGAGGGAAAGAGTGAGTGAGTAAGAGGCAAAGAGGGAGGCACTTATTGATGAGTCCCCAAATTAGGTACTCTATAGCCTTTTTATGCCACACAAGCACAATAATGGATAAGGGAAATACCTATGTTTGTGGGGGATAATAAATTTGTTTTGATTATTTAATATAGTAGTTTGAGAGATTATTCTTTTATGCTTAAAATAATTTTCTATGTGCTAATTATATGGAAATAAGTGTGTATGAGCAGGCGTAGGTAATCCAAGTGACAACAAGCAATTCCAGCTCGAGGACTGAAAGACCATAAGTGGCCCAGTGCCCTTTTTCCTCATTTGTAGAAGAAAACTCCTGTTCAGCAGGATCGACATCTAAAGCATAGAGCTAGGTTATGTTTCAAAATAGATATATATATGGAACTCTTGAGTAGCAAGAGCTTCTTGTTGGCATTTTTTTAGAACTTATATTCAGCATATGTTATTCGAGACAATTCTGCTTTAAGACTTTTTTGAACATGAAGTTGTGATTTTAATGGAAGAAGTGATGTTATTTCAAGCTCAGCGTTTAAAAGTCTTTTTCCCACTCCTGGAATACGAGTTGGAGAGGTCCCCTCCAACACATAGGTCAGGAGATCCATTTTTACTTCGGGTATTTCTCATATGTTATGTTAATTGATTAAATCATCATCGTATATGAAGTACTTGACAGTGGTTTGAATGACATAGTTTTCTTTCAGCTCAGTGATCGTTTCAGTTCAACACTTTTTATCTGTAGTTCTGCAAAGCGCTTTCCGTAGTCCTGTACATGCATTTTGTGCAGGCGTATTTACCCTTGTTTTCCAGCGCATTATATTAATTTTAGACAATGATTTAGATCTGCGATTCCAGGCATATTTCCTTTATCTAAGTTCAGTTATATAGGATTTCATTGTTTTAAGTTCTTTGGATTTGAATAGAGTAAATGATTATCACTTTCAGTATTGGATTCGAATAGATAAAAGTTTGATTAATTTTCAGTATTGAATTCCTAGCTTAAATTTCCAGCTTTCAGTACTTTATTTCTAGATCAAGTTTCTCAAGTTTTCGGCATTTTATTTCTTAGAATAGATTTACAGATTTCCATCAGTCAAATTCTTAGCATAAAGATCTACTAGTTTCAGCATTTCTAGTTCACAAGTTTACAATCTTTTTATATCCTTTCAATCTTTGTTTAAGAACAGATCACTCCCATTTCCTTTCGAGAAACCTTTAAAGATACACCCCAATACCCTAAACGATGAAGACTATCCTATAGAGCACATACAATGCTTAGCACCTCTTAAGTTTGTACGCTCCCTGGTCGATAATTAAAGTATGCTTCCGGTTTAGCTACCCTAATTAGGTATCCACTCCTGGATCCCACCACTTTTTGGCACCGTTATCGAGGAGGTGCTTAATCCATAGGAGACATCTTAAAAAAACACACACAAAAACAACCGAAACATAAAATTTTTACCATGAATGCCTCGACGATAGAGAGATATATTTGGACACTTTTTGCCTAACCACCCTATGAGTAACAGCAGTTCTGATCATTCTCAATTTGAATTCCTTAACTCGGAAGAAGAGGCTAATTCTAGCTACGATCCACACAGAGTTAACCTCTTGTCTAGATCTATCTCAAGCACCACTATGGCAGAGGAAGACGATGAACCTAGAGAACTATTCACTTTTCCCACTAGTGTACCTCTTGGAGATGCCAGGATGAAGAATATCAACCCTAATAACCTACCTAAATTCCATGGCCTAACCTCAGAGGATCCTGACACATTCGTATTTGAGTTTGACGTAGTCTGTAGGTCATTTGGATACACCACTAATGCACAAAAAGTGATACTCCTTCCTTCTTCATTGAAGGATCTATCTTTCAGATGGTTTATGAGCCTAGAAGGGAACAAAATTTTTACATGGGACAAAATGAAACAAACTTTCCTAGAAAAATACAGGGACTAATGTAAGGAAAAATATACAAGAGATGAAATCTTTAGAATGCAACAAGGAGAAAGAGAATCCTTAGAAGATTACACACAATGATTTCAACTCAGCTACAAATGCGCTAGTCATTGCACCTTAGATCAAGAATCACTGAAAATTGTCCTTCTTAGAGGGATAAAAGAGGAAAATCTAGAAGTTTTGAACTTTCTGGGAGATGGAGATATATTCCAGAAAACTTGTGACCAAATCGTACAAATCTTCAAAAAATACTCTAGATCTAGGAAAGGTAAAAGTGGGACAAGGGATTCACACCCATTTTCTGGGGGATCAGCATCTTCAAGACCAAATATTACAAAGTCTGATTTAGGGAACCTTCTTGATGACATGAAAAATTATATCCTTCAATCCCTAGCAATGCAACTTGATGCACTTCAAATAAAGAATAAACAGGATGAAATAAACCAAGCATCAGCAGTCTTTTGTCCACGCTGCAGAAAGAAGCATGAGAAGGGGCAGTGCACACTAAACACCATAGAAATATGTGGCCTCTGCACTGATGATCACTCCACTGATAAATGTCCTATGTTGCCCTTGTGCAAAGCTGCTATTCAATATCCTACAACTGAAGGTGCAATAGAACAACTCTGTTTCGTCAATCAAAGAAGAAATAATTTTTCTAGGCCTTACCAACCCAACAACCGAGCCTACTATAATTAGGGAAGTAACCAAAAAAATTGGAACTCAATACCAGCCGCATGGCCATCTCAGCCAAGTCCAAACTAGTGGTAGAAAATCCAACCATATCAACAACGTTATTACCCACAATCTTACTCTCCATACCCCCCACCTTTTTCTCATCCAACCACGAATTATGGAAACCAATATCCTTATTCATCAAACTGGAGGGCTCCATTGTAGCAGCCACTCATCATGCCACCCCCACAGAACCAATCACCTCCTAGACCTCCACCAATCCTTTCCCAGCCGATTCCAAACCCTAACAATAATAGGGCAGGACAATAACATACCTATAACACTGAAATCATGCAGTTCCCTACTTATGTAGTGGATACCCTGAAAATAAACGAAATTAATCTCAGGTCTGGGAAAACATTGCAAAACACATGCACATAGAATAATCAAGGAGATGAAGCTCACGAACAAACAACAAAACCTCAAATTGCATCCAGACGAGCCAAGCCCTCAGGAAGAAGAAATTCGGCCACAAACACAAAATAGAAACCCTCCTTTCCCTGAAAAACTTATACAATTTACTAAAGAAGAAGAGGAAAATGTGATTCTGAATGAATTGAAGCACTTAAACATCCAAATCCCAATTTTATAGGCCATAAGAGATGTGCCAATTTGCAACAAGTTTATTAAAGATAATTATTTGAAAAGACCTGGCAGAAGAAGACGTGCCCACCAACCATAAACGTCGTAGGCCATTTGGCATATTTAATGCTAGGTGTCATTGTTAACCCCAAATACCTTGATCCAGGAAGCCTAGTAGTCAACGTGACCATCAACAACAAACATATTTCCAACAGACTAATTGATTTAGGGGCTACAATCAACATGGTAACCAAGGATACTATGATAGCCTTAGGACTCCAATCAATGTTCAGACCAACAACTACCGTACTACAGCTAGCTGACACATCGACAATAAAACCTGAAGGAATGCTCGAAGACATCATTATCAATATAGAATCCTGGGAATACCAAACTGACTGCATAATCATCGAAGTGAAGAGTAAACTTAGTGGGTACCCAATAATACTATGGAAACCCTGGTTGGAAACTGCAGATGCTTACATAGGGTGCAGATCGGGCAACATGACAATCACCAGTGGCCAAGCTAGGAAGAAAATCATGATTTATCCTCCAACAAGGAAGTCTTCAGACCTAAAATATCAAAACTAGAAAGACGATTATAATGACACATCCAACCAAAACATACAACATGTCCTTATGAATATAGTCATTTAGATACGTTTATTCAAAATGCATCTTCTAATCAGGATATGTTTGAAGATTTTCTTGGCACAGGTCAACAGCGAGGAGAGGAAACATTAAACCACAGTCCTGACAGAATGTGGGTAGAGGTACTCACACTTGAACAACATCCAATTCAGATAAAAACAGTTGAGATAATTCCTGGCGGGACAGTTAATATTAACTCCAATTTGGAGCCAGGACAAGAACAACAGTTATTGAAGGTACCATCAGACAACAACAAAGCCTTTGCATGGACATACACTTACATGAAGGGTATCCACCCAGACATCTGCAAGCATTATATCTATATAAAGGAAGGTGTTGTTCCCATTAGACAACCATAGAGAAGAATGAACCCAACATTAAAGGACATAGTCAAGATGGAGTTACAGAAGCTGTTAGATGTAGGGTTCATATACCCAATCTCATATAGTGAGTGGGTATCACCATTGGTTATAGTTCCTAAAAAGGGAGGAAAGTGGAGGATTTGTGTGGACTACAGAGAGCTTAATAAGGAAACCAATAAAGATCACTTCCCTCTCCCATTTATCGACCAAGTACTGGACACATTAGCTAGGAACAATTTTTTCTCATTCTTAGATGGGTTCAGTGGGTACAACCAAATCCTCATTCACCCAGCTGATCAGGACAAAACAACATTCACATGCCCATTGGTCACTTATGCATACAAAGTGCTCCCCTTTGGGCTCTGTAATGCCCCAACAATGTTTCAAAGGGAAATACTAAGCATCTTCTCTGATTTTATTAATGACCAAATGGAGGTCTACATGGATGACTTAACACCCTATGCCAGAATTTCGACCAAGCAATAAAACATATAGAATTGGTTTTGAAAAAATGTATTCAGATGAGCTTATGCCTCAGCAATGATAAATGCAGAATTCTCATGGAAGAAGGCATCGTGCTTGGACACCATATTTCACAGAGAGGAATTGAGGTTGATTAGGCAAAATTCACAGTCATTAGAACACTGCCACCACCTGTGAAATAGAGAGATGTGAGAATTTTTCTTGGACAAACAGGATACTACAGAAGATTCATTAAGAGTTATAGCAAAATTGTTGCACCAATGTTTTCCCTTCTCACAAAAGACATAGAATTCATTTGGACAAAACATTGTATGTTATCATTTGACAAACTCAAGGAGAAAACAATTACAACTCTAGTACTCCAAGGACTGAATTGGGCACTTCCATTCCACATCCATTCTGATGCATCAGATAAGGCCATTGGATCGGTCCTTGGACAAGAAAGAGAGAAGAAACCATATGCCATATATTATATCAGCAAAAGCTTGGCAGGAGCATAATTAAATTATACAGTCACAGAGAAGGAGTTTTTGGCTGTCATACATGCCATTAATAAATTCAGGCACTACATAACTGGATACCAAGTTTTTGTCCACACTGACCATTCAACAATCAAGTATCTCATGAACAAACCTAATATAAGTGCTCGAATCGTTAGATGGCTACTCCTCCTACAAGAGTTTGACATCACAATTCTGGATAAGCCAGGCAAACACAATGTAGAGGCTCATTTTCTATCTAGGCTCACCCATGGACAAGACAATGAACTGGTAAATGATAATTTTCCTGATGAGCATCTTTTTGCAATCTCCACAAGAAGCCCATGGTTTGCTAACATAGCAAACTACTTAGTGTCTGGAAAATTCCCACAAGATTATAGCCACAAAGAAAAGAATAGAGTCATAAGGCAAAGTGCCACCTACACATGGATAGAGGGAATGCTTTTCAAAAAAGGACCAGACCAGATATTGAGGAGATGTATCAGAGAAGATGAAGTCTATGACATATTGCATGCCACTCATAACGAGCCCTGTGGAGGACATTATGTTGCAAAGAGAACAACCTATAAAATATTGCAAACTAAATATTATTGGCCTACACTACACAAGGACTCCTATGAATACGTTTCACATTGTGATGATTGTCAACGAATGGGGAAGCCAACTCAAAAAGAATAAAGGCATCTCCATCCACAAATCTCTTTAGAAGCATTTGACAAATGGGGATTTGATTTCGTTGGACCAATCAACCCACAATCAAATCAGAGCTATATCCTAGTATGCATTGAATACCTTACAAAGTGGGAAAAAGTTGCAGCACTTGCAGCAGCAAATGAAACAAATGTGGAAATGTTTTTTACAGAGCAAATATTCCATAGATTTGGAGTCCCAAGAGAGTTGGTTTCTGACCAAGGCACCCAATTTACATCCAACCTCATAGAAGACCTGCTTAGAAGGAATAATGTCAAGCACATAAAGTCCTCCTCCTACCACCCTTAGGCTAATGGTTAAGCTGAGGTGACAAACAAAAAACTAGAAAGAATCTTGACAAAGACTTTACAACTCCACAAAAGAGATTGGGCAAACCAACTAAGTGAGGCAGTTTGGGCTTATAATACTACATGGAAGACAACAATAGGATTCACCCCATATCAGCTAGTCTATGGAAAGAAAATAATGTTTCCCATTGAGTTTGAGATAAAAACATTGAGGGTTGCAGCCGAGTTGAACATGGAACTTTCAGACATCCAGCAAGAACGAATGCTACAATTAAATCAGTTGGATGAGCAACGTCAACAAGCACTTGGCCACACTGAAATCATCCAACAACAAAGAAAGAAATGGCATGAAAAAAACATCAAGCAGAAGAAGTTCAAAGAAGGTGATTGGGCACTACTCTACAACTCCAGATTTCACACATTTAAAGGCAAACTGACAACCAGATGGCTTGGACCCTACAACTTTGAAAGCATCTATGACAATGGAGCTGTGAGAATTACAACAATAGATGAGGAAAAATTCCCCATGATTGTGAATGGACATAGACTCAAACTCTATAAGACACCAAAATCCAGAGAAGAGTTCACACAGACACTCTATCAGCAGAATCTAATGCTAATAGAGAGCCTAGAACATCACTGAAAATTTCTTGATTTGAAAAAAAAAATAGAAAAAATGATAAAAAAATTTGAGAATTTTTTTTTTTTTTTAAATGAAAAAATGATCTACTCAGGTTCTCACAAACAAATTGATGGACTTGATCCATCCCTATGCAGAACAAGAAAGCAAATTCAAGCGAACTAGAAAGCAATGTCAAGCGATCCAGAAAGCAAATTCAAGCGAGCCAGAAAGCCAATTCAAACGAGCTAGAAAGCAAATTCAAGAGAGCCAGAAAACCAATTCAAGTGAGCCAGAAAGAAAATTCAAGCAAGCCAGCAAACATTTAGCATCATCCTAAAAAAAAAAGAAAAAAGAACAGCCAACAAACATTAGCTTTCTGAATTTACAATCAAGCAAGCCAAAAATAATTCAAGCAAGCCAACAGTCAATTCAAGCGAGCCAGAACAGTAGCAAACCTACCCCTACAGAAATCAAATCACTGTTTGGAGAAAATGTTGAACACAATGACAAGTCATATCAACAAAGCTTACATGAAAATCAAGCAATCAAAAGCAGCAATTCAAAAAGAACAAGCAGAAAAAGGGAAAAAAGACGTGACTACTAACACGCCCAAAATCACTATAGATGCAGCTGAACACAACTACAGAATTCTGCTCCCATACAATCAAGCACGAATCATATAGTCAGGTACGCAAAGCATGGAATTTAATCACTTAACTCTTTATTTTATTTTCAAATCAAATCGTTATCCCCCCACAAAGAAGTTATTTCCCAAAGCTAAGGACAACTTATAAATTAAATCCACGGCACAGTTTAGAGTAACCTTACAGAATTATGATTACCTACTTTAGACATGTCAGAAGATGACAACATTCGCATCCAGCCGCTATATCCCCAAATGATCAAAAACAGAAACGCATGGTACAATGATGGAAGGAAACATAGGGTGAAATAATGAAAAGGAATGTAGAAGGAGACAAGTACGATGCATGATGATCGGGATAAGTGTGTGAAAACAGCTAAATAAGGTGGCATAGTCTACAAAAAAGACCCAATTTTGCAATACAAGCTTTCCAGAAGCAAGAAAACCAAAAATTCATGTTGTCACCCAGCCAGCAAGTTTCCCTTAAACCTGTGATCAATCCCGGCCAGTTGAGGTAAGGCAGCCACACTCAAAGTTTTTGGTTTGTCGATTATAGTAGAAATTCAAGATGACAAAGGGGTTCAAAAAGAGTGACCCGGAGGATCACAAGCCCATTTATGAAAACCCACAGGTTTTATCAATCCTCTGTAATGTGGGCTAGATGCCCTTCATCTCAGGACTGAGAGGGTCCAATACAGAGTTGGCTTTAGAATTCACAAGGAACTTGAAGCACAACAAAGATGAACAGTTTGTCACCCAGGTAAGGGGACTACATATCAAATTGGATGAGGAGGAAATTGCGAAATACACAAGGCTGCCCATGGGTCTACACTCGAGCAGGGACGACCAGGAAGCTAACCAGAGTGCAAAGGCAGCCTTCTTCAGAGAAGGAGAAGTTTATGAAGAAGATAAGAATGGATTCAAGAGAGTCAACATGCCGGCACCCTAGGATGAGATAGCTGTTATCGTTCTGAAATATGTAACATGTACAGGGAGGTTGAGCTATGTCCCTCTCTTCCACTTTTGAATTTTGGAGCTTCTAAGGTACAGGAGCCATATCACACCAATTAACAACATCAACATTCCCTATTATCTTCTCCAATCTGGGAGAAATGAGTAAAAAGGTATTTCAGGGAAAAGAAGATATGTTAGCCCACCATGGGCTAATCAAATTGATAATTTGTGAAGAATTAATGGTACAGGTTCCAGAAATTTCATGGGAGGAGTTTGTGGTAATATCAGCAGATGATGTGCAGAGAATGAGGGGTACACCTAATGTAGGATTACCTGTAGCTTCAAGGTCAAGGGAAAAATCCACTTCCGCATTAGGAGCTAAGAGAAAGATTGACCTGGATAGAAACAATGAAGTTATGGTCGATACCCTGATTAAAATAAAACATTCAAAAGACACCTCCCACAAAAAAGAATTAGGGGTTTCCACCAGCAAGCAAGGGTCAATATGGAGAAGTAAGAGGATCACACAGTAGCCCAAAAATGAATAGGAAAAGAAGGTAGAAAAAGAGCCCAGCCCCATAATTCAAAACTTATTTGATGATGACGAGTGGGTAGACCAAGACGACCCAACTACACCAGAAGAACAAGATGATTACCAATGGAACCTTGTTGGCCAAAATGTAAACCCCGGGGTCACTAACCAACTAGCTGAGGCAATGACAGAATTAGCAAAGGTCAAGGAGGATTTGGTAGCATTAAAAATTGAAGCAAGTATCCAGAGAAGCCAACCAACTTCACCAACAACCCCACTGTTCGCACATGAAAAGACCCGGATCTTGAAAATGCAGCATGCAGGAGAGTTAAAGCTAGCAGAAAAACAAAATTTGTCACTGAAGGAGAAGTTAGGCCAAGCTCAGGAAGAGCTGGCTCAAAAAGATCAGAGAATTCAGCAGTTAGAGGATACATTGATGACCACCGCTAGGGTCTATGATGGTATATTGGGACTCAAGCCCCCATCTAGTAATCTTCATCTATGGTGATAGTCCTATGGTCCAAAGGAGTTTGTTTCCACTTCTCTGAGCTGCACAGAGTTGGAGAAAGATCAATTGTGTGAGTTTTTCTTGCACAACTTCGTGGTACCGAGCTCACCTAACTGGTCACCTAATCCCTACGTAGGCGACTTCCAACTAAGAGCACTTTGCTCCTAGATGAACCACAAGATCGAGAGATCATAGAATGCTCATCTCTATCTGTCTGAGGAGTGGAAAAACACATTATGGATCAGGGGTGAGGAAACCCATCCTGAAAGAGTAATCCAAGACCACAGGACTATCACCATAGATGAAGAGTTGGTCCATATCCTTCTTGCAAAACAACAGGAGGCAGTGACACACTTTGATTTGACCCTTCAATGCACATACAAGGAATTTCAGGAATCCATCGGTGAGAGATGGGCAAGGATAGCAGAAGATTTGAAGAAGAGGGAGCCTCATTCACCCCTCAGACTAGAGACTGCTCTCACCAAGGCCAAGTTATACAGGGAATCATTGATAAAGCATCAGCTCGTATGGATTTGCATGAAGCTAAGCCCACCATTCTTTCTTCCCTTGATTATCAGAGAATAGGTCAATGAAGAAAATGAGAAAATAGCATGGACCAAAGACGACTAGACCTTGGGTTATCATAGGCAGGCAGGGACCCTTAGGGTCATTAGCTGGGACATCAGAGAAGTTGTTCAAGAACATGATATGTCACCCAGGGATGGGTAACTCCTTCAGTCTGGGGGAGATGATGAGTCCCCAAATTTGGTACTCTATAGCCTTTTTATGCCACACAAGCACAATAATGGATAAGGGAAATACCTCTATTTGTGGGGATAATACACTTGTTTTGATTATTTAATAGAGTAGTTTGAGAGATTATTCTTTTATGCTTTAAAGCATTTTCTATGAGCTAATTATATGGAAATAAGTGTGTATGAGTAGGCACAGGAAATCCAAGTGACAACAAGAAAATCCAGCTCGAGGACTGAAAGACCATAAGTGGCTTAGCACCCTTTTTCTTGATTTGTAGAAGAAAACTCCTGTTCAACAGGATCATAATCTAAAGCATAGAGTTAGGTTATGTTTCAATATATATATATATATATATATATATATATATATATATATATATATATATATATATGGACCTCTTCAGTAGCAAGAGGTTCCTGTTGGCATTTCTGTAGAACTTATATTCAGCATATTTTATTTGAGACATTTCTGATTTAAGACTTTTCTGAACATGAAGTTACAATTTTAATGGAAGAAGTGATATTATTTCAAGCTCTGCATTTATAATTCTTTTTCCCATTTCTGAAATATGAGTTGGAGAGTGCCCCTCCAACACGTAGGTTAGGAGCTCCATTTTTACTTCGGGTATTTCTCGTATGTTATGTTAATTGATTTAATCATCATTGTATATGACGTACTTGACAGTGGTTTCAATGACATAGTTTTATTTCAGCTCAGCAATCATTTCAGTTCAACACTTTTTATCTGTAGTTCATCAATATTGATTCTGTAGTTCTGTAAAGCACTTTCCGTAGTCCTGTACATGCATTCTGTGCAGGCATATTTACCCATGTTTTCCAGTGCGTTATATTAATTTTAGACAATGATTTAGATCTATGATTCTAGGCATATTTCCTTTATCTGAGTTCAGTTATATAGGAGTTCATTGTTTTAAGTTCTTTGGATTTTAATAGAGTAAATGATTATCACTTTCAATATTGGACTCAAATAGATAAAAGTTTGATTAATTTTCAGTATTGAATTCCTAGCTTAAATTTGCAGCTTTCAGTACTTTATTTCTAGATCAAGTTTCTCAAGCTTTCAACATTTTACTTCTTAGATTAGATTTATAGTTTTCCAGCATTCAAATTCTTAGCATAAAGATCTGCTAGTTTCAGCATTTCTAGTTCATAAGTTTACAATTTTTTTATATCCTTTCATTCTTTGTTTAAGAATAGATCACTCCCATTTCTTTTTGAGAAACCTTTAAAGATACACCGCAACACCCTAAATGGTGAATACTATCCTATAGAGCACATACAGTGCTTAGCACCTCTTAAGTTTGTATGCTCCCTGGTCGATAATTAAAGTATGCTTCCGATTTAGCTACCCTAATTAGGTGTCCATTCCTAGAGCCCACCACTTATACATGGAGATGAAGAGAGAGAGAGGACAAGGTGGGGAAGAGTGATAGGTCAAGGGGGAGAGAGAGTGAGTGAGTTATAGGTGGAGAGATAGAGAGAGAGAGAGAGAGATGTAAAGAGGGTGAGAGAGAGAGACTTAAGGAGGGAGGGAGATGGAGATATTTGTGGGAGAGATAGATAGATAGAGGAATATAGTGAGATGGAGGTAGGGGGGAGATAGAGAAGGAGAGAGGGAGAGAGAGGTAAAGTGAGAGAGTGAGAGAGAGAGGGGGAAAGTGAGAGAGTGAGAGAAGAAGAGCGTTGAAATCCTCAATCATAAGTGCAAGTAGCATTATAAATGAAATAAGTTGAAAATGGAGAAGCAAATGATGCCTAAAGTGAACATGAACATGTGTTTAGTTTTCTTAGGTTTTCATGTTTGATAAGGTTTCATTTTTGTTTGGTTGGATTATATGAATTTATAGCTCTCAAATAATTTAGACAATATGATAAACAAAACTGTAAAATCCAATGATAATATGATAGACATGTTTTGGTGAGAATTATTCATTTTTAGTTTAGTTTTAAACGATGATAATATAAAAAATGGTTACTCAGTGCTAACTAATTTGTAATTACTGAACAAAAATTACTCATAACTAGATTTAATTATTCAAAGTAAAGAAGTTACATGTGTGTATGGTGCCACAATCTCCTCTGTTGTTGCCATGGCTCGGTCTAGGTCAAAGGAACCGATGTCCTCCCACCTAGAGGATGGAGACTCGGGCCTGAATAACTGTACATTAAAACAAATAAAGTCAACAATGTGTAATTCAAAGTTAAATATATAAAAAAATACGATATCAAATAAAATACAATAAATACTTGAACATTAAATAAAACAATGACCAACTTGGTCCATGTAGCTCTCTGTGGCATGTTGCTGCATAGGACCATGGAAAGAATGACCATAGTGAGAACAACGATGTGTCGTTGTTCCATTCGAACTAGATGATCCCTCCTGGGTTCCACTTGTACCTGGCATGTCCCGACCACCACCCATAGACCGTGCAGCTATGTGTGTCTCATCAATGTCGTCCCGGTTCTGTGAAGATATAGCCACAAATTTGGTATGTCTAAGCAAATGATGTGTGGCATGTCTAACTGAGTCATCAATATCATCTAGGCCGCTACTAAACCCAAGTGGCTGAGGATGGGGGTTTGGCTCTCTCCTGGGTGCAGGAGGTCCTCTGAGTGGGTTGCGGTGGGATTGAGGTCAATCTTGGGAAGATCCAAGACTGACACCCTGAAACTCAATGATGTCAAAATAATTGACATGGTAGCCTAGCTCAAACTCGACCCACAATTTCCTAAGAAAATACTATGGGACCTCCAAATTATTGCATGGGGGCCTGTCAAACGCCATAAACCATCTCTTTCTCCAGTTATCTCTCCATGGCTGGTAAATACACCAGTCCATGCAAACCCATCTCTTCCTCACATCTAGAGCCTGTCTTGTCATGGGAATTATGAATTTGTTGTACAGCTGTGCTTTCGTGATGTTGAGGTCTTTACTTTGTTCTTTGGATATCCCAGTGGAATAGTGCTCCCTCAATAGAGCCCTGTATTGACTCATATTTGTGATCTCACTGTGGGCAATGTTGATGGATTCAATGATGTTTTGCAATGATGAATCTAGGAAAACCTGAGAGGGTTCCTTGGTGTTCTTCAATTCATCTCTTAATACCCTTAATTCATTTAAATCTTGGTGTAATTGATCCTCGAGGTTTTCAGATGGTTCATCACCAGGTTCATTATTCGTTCCAATGTTGATATTATCTTCTTATGGTTCGGTTTCATTGGTTTCCTCTGATGGTTGTGGTGTGTTTGTCATTTTGTTAGGTGTATTTAATCTGCAATGACAATTTGTTGGTTTTTTAGTTGATTGTAATTTTTTTTTTTAATTTAAAATTGCAATGGAAAACAAAAAAAACAACAAAAACATGATTCATTGAGCACCTACCTAGAGGCAACGTCGGCAATGTAGGGGCGGATCAGATTGATGCCGAGTTGGAGGCTTTGGGTGCTCCACAACGCGCTCGTGGGGTGCTTGTTTGGCTGCTCTGCGCTCACGGGTTTGTTAAAACAATAACAAACCCATGCTTTGCTTTTTTTATATAAAAAAAGAAGCACACACACGCGTTATTAGTGAATGCCAACACCTTTTGTCCACATCAACTCAACAACATGGACATTCGGCATTGTCGAAGCAGGTGCGTGTACACGTGTTTGAATGCACATGCGCGCCCTTGTTTTTTTTCCACTCACGAGCTTCTATTGCGGCCTTTTTGGGTACCAGCTTTGTGCAGGTACCCTACACCAATCAAAGTAATCTTCTTAAGGTCCAATAGAGAGTTGATATAAATGCCCCATCATGATCATCATTAAAAATTTTATTTAATATTTAAAATAAAAATATTAATAAAACACATTTCATTTAGGAATAAATATCACTTTACTTACTATGATGTTATTTTTTTATATAACTTAAATTTTAATGATTTCTAATTTTTATTATTACTATTATTATTAAACAATTTTATTATCTTTATTATTTTAGTTTTCAAAAAGTTTTTCGAGCGAATTTAGTTTTCAAAAAGTTATATTGTAATTAATTTGAAGTTAATTTGCTTTTATTTTAAATAAATTAACAAAACTTAAAAAGTTTTTTAAAAATTTAACTTTATAATTTAAAAAATTATATATTTTAATTATTTTTAAAAATATTGATTTTTTATGAAATTGGTTAAAATGTGACGTGATCTTGAATTGACCATTTTTAATGTTATTTCTTTCAAAATGATATGAATTTTTTTTTAATATATTTTCATACTTGTGATTGACTTTGTTCTCGTAGGTGTCAAAGTTATAATGTTTTTTAAATTTGAAAATGTGATTATTATTTAGTGTAGATTAAATATTTTATTTTCTAAATAGACTATTTTTTATTATTTTATTAATTTATTTAAATATGATTTAATTTCATATTATTTTATTTGAATATTTTTATTATTATTCTATTAAGTTATTTTTAATAAATTTAAATTATTTGATTTTTCATTTTTTAAAATAAATTTTTAGAAAAAATAATAATATTTTTATTAAAAAAAATTATTATTCATTTTTTAAAATAATTACTTACAATGAATATTTAAAAAACATTTAGCTATTTACAAATAAATTTAATCTTTTATTTTTTTTAAATTATTTTTTTCTCATTTATTTTAAAAATAGTAATAACTTTAATATAAATAATCTCTTAACATTAACCTCAAATAAAAAAGAAAATTTATAAATAT
Source organism: Larix kaempferi (assembly GCA_027924585.1). Classification (NCBI taxonomy): domain Eukaryota; kingdom Viridiplantae; phylum Streptophyta; class Pinopsida; order Pinales; family Pinaceae; genus Larix; species Larix kaempferi. Next base: position 6,069,146 of record BSBM01001063.1, read on the forward strand.
AACAAAACATCCAAAACTTATTTTTAAACAATTTTATCTTCTTATACTTTAATAATATTTAAAAAAATATATTTCATTTAAAAAATCGATGTATCTTCCTTTCCATACAGCTTCAAAAATAAAATAAAAAAATCTCTTATCACTCCCTTATACATAAATAAATAAATCAATCAACATCAAAATCTTTTTTTATCTATACAAACTCTTTTGCCAACTACATTTATTAACCATTTTCTTACAGAATCTCTTTCACACCATAAACTCTCATTGATTATCTTTATTTTCTTGGTTCATCTTAGTCAATCCATCATTTTCTAAGCAACATCCTTTAGTTCAACTTTCTTTGCTAACCCAATCAATCAAAATCATCATGCCTTCTCACCACATTTCCTAAGCAGCATCCTTGATCTCAACTTTCTTTGCTAAACCAATCAATCAAAATCATCCGTGCCTTCTCACCACATTTCCTCCGTCATTTCCTAAGCAGCATCCTTTATCTCAACTTTATTGGCTAACCCAATCAATCAAAATCATCCGTGCCTTCTCACCACATTTCCTCCGTCATTTCCTAAGCAGCATCCTTTATCTCAACTTTATTGGCTAACCCAATCAATCAAAATGATCAGTGCCTTCTCACCACATTTCCTCCATCATTTCCTAAGCAGCATTCTTTATTAGAATTCACAATTATAATTGGCAGGATATTTCGAGGCAGGGAAGCAGGTCAAAGACTCAATTAAATATGGTGATTGGCGACTTAAAAACTCAATTATATACGGCGATTGGCGAGTTAAAACTCAATTAGAAAGCTGTGCATAACATGCATTTCTTGTTTTGTCGGAATGGTGGGCTGTTTTGTATTTTATATTTGCTGAAACCCTCCAGATTTGAGCGAATTTGATGTTGTGGCGCCCTGCTGAGAGAACGAATCCATCTGTTTCAAGGCTTTTGTTTGGTACTTTCCTATAATTTGGCGCTGTTGCAGAAGGAGGTAAAAATATGGAGTTGAGGAAAGGAATACAAGTTGAGGTATGCAGCAGTGAAGATGGATATGGCGGAGCTTGGTTTGAGGGAGTTATCCTTTCTGTTACCCCAGATGGCCGGCGTTGCAAGATACAATATGATAAGTTTGTGACGGATGATGGAAAGCCATTAGAGGGGGAGGTTTGCCTGCAGACTGAAGTGAGACCCATTCCACGCCGCATTCAGTTGCCCCTCCATTGCTCAGTTGGCGACGCAGTGGAAGCTTATGACACCGATTGCTGGTGGCGCGGCATGATCGTCAAACTGGTTACGGGCGCGGAAGAGGAGCTTTGGGTGGTCTACTTTGGTGACACTCGCACTGTCAAGGAATATCCCCGCTCAGACTTACGCCCAGCTCAAGAATGGCTCCGAGGACATTGGATCCGGCCGCCTCAGGTTCTATTCTTAGCAAATGTCTGATACCCATTTAAGTGGGCTTTGCTGCTTGTAATAATTCATAGAAGGTTTTGTAATCTGGTGTTGGTTTTAAAAACCATTTGAATATTCTGTTAAAGTAGGGTTTCTGTTGTTATACGCTGATCGAGTCTGAGCAATGAAAATTCAACTCTGTGCAGGAAAGCAGCACAATCATCGAGCAAGTAATCCGGAATTTTGGTTTGGAAAACTCGGAAGAAACTTCTCTGAAATCAGGGGGAGAAAGCGATGGAGAGAAAAAGAGGTGGGCTGTTCAGTTCAAAGGAGCTTCTCTGAAATCAGGCGGAGAAAGCGATGGAGAGAAAAAGAGGCGGGCTGTTCAGTCCAAAGAAGCTTCTCTCGGCCGAGGAGATTCTGGTAAAAGGAAGAAGTTGAAGACAACTGTTAAGTCTACTGTGTTGGAAATTGGGCCTTCTTTTTTCAGCTTTAAATTCTCTAAAAAGAGTCCAGGACGGAGGGCAGCTGAAGCAGTCCAGAGAAACGGGACTGGAGCATATATGGATAATGAACAGCAGAATTAAAACAGGTATGGTTTCGCAGGACGGGAAGACACAAATGGATTTATTGTGATTGTTATTTTGATTATTAAAATTGTAATTTTGATTATAAAAATAGATTTATGTGTTTATTATGGGTCACTCAAATTATGTAATTCCAAAAACTACAAGCTAAAAAACGGTAAAAAAATGACAATATAAATCATTTAATTTACACATTGTTTGATTCCTTCGAAAATGCAATTCCAAAAACTACAAGCTAAAAAATGGCGAGAAATTGACAATGCAATACATCAATCATTTAACTTACACATGGTTTGATTCCTTCACAAATGGATGAATTATATTTAAATTTATTTTTTAAATTAATAAACAAAATTAAAAAGTTTTTTAAAGATTTAACTTTATATATATATATTATATTAATTGATTAAAAATATGATGTGATTTTGAATTGACAATTTTTCATCTATAATTTTATGGAAAAATATTAAAATTTTCATCTAATTGATATATATATTATCTAATTGATTAAAAATATGATGTGATCTTGAATTGACAAATTTTTCTCTATAGTTTTATGAAAAATTATTAATTTTTTTCTTAATTTTATAATTGTATCGAGAGGCAGATCTTGTTAGTCTCGAGTGTTTATCTATATTTTCGGCCATAAATAACATTTATATGAGGAAGATCTTGGAAGTTGAGTGTTTGTCGATATTGTCGACCATAAATAACATTTGTATGATGAAGATCTTGTAAGTCGAGTGTTTGTGGATATTGTCGACCATAAACAAATAAAAAATATTATGATAATAAATAAATAAATAATATTATGTCTGCCAATAATTAAAATTAAAAATACATGTATTTTCAATTGGAATTTTTAATTTGATCAAAGTAGCAATTTTTATTTTAATATATAAATCTCCTCCAAAAGCTACTTGAGTGCAATACCTACTTGAGAAGAGGTTTGCATCTTCGGAGATTTGATCCCTCTCGGCGCTTGATAGAGCCTAGGATTTGGATCTAGGCTGGTATATATAAAATTGTGATTGGCTTTGGTAAAATAGGTGTAGGGTAAAGACGTGACAAAGGCTGTTTTTTTTAAAATAATTTATTGGTTTTTAATTTGTTGTTATAACGATGTTTAAATTTTAAAATATAATTTTTTATTTTTTATAAATTTTAAAATGTAATTTTTTATTTTTTATTAAGTATGATTTGATTGGCTTTGGTGAATGGTTTTTAATTTGTTTTTATAATGATGTTTAAAATTTAAAATGTAATTTTTTTTTTTTTATTAAGTATGATTTGATTGGCTTTGGTTAAGTAGGTGTAGGGTAAGGATGTGACAAAGGGTGGTCTTTTCTTTAAACAAGAGAATTAGCTGCAAAGAAACTAGTCCCTGCCATAAGATTATGTCTACAGTTGACATAATTTAGTTCACATATAATTTACATAAAAAAAAAAGAGAAAGTGAAGGATTCTAAGAGGAGGTGCAAGGAATGACTATCATGGTGGAATAGTTTTGAAATGAAGGGATTAATGTGAACCATATGAGTAGGACAAGCAAAGACCAGCCAAACGCAAGCATAAACTAGGGTCAAGGTGGAAAACTAGTGGACGATGGGTAGCAAGAAGAAAGACACGTGGCGGAAGGAAATTTGCTTGAGGGACGACCAATTTGGCTATAGTGTTCCAAAATCCTACCCTCTCATAATAACGCATATCGAAATCAATATTTATATAGAACCAAGTTAGTGTATCATTCTATGGATGGTCCTTATTTGTTAGAAGATATATAATGTGTTTCTTAGATGTGGTCCTAATAATAGATATAGAGGTAGATGAGCTATTCAATAATAATTGAAACTTCATCACAATTTTTATGGATAAATGAGATAATAATTTTGATAGTTAATATTTATAAAAAAAAAAAAAAGTTTTTTAATAAAATATAGATGTTTTTAAATATATACGTGAGGGTTGGTGCAAGCTAATGCTGGCCACTCATGACGCGTTAGTCACAATTGACTTCTTGAAAAATAGAAATCTGAATGTCAAAAAGCAATATTGGAGCTACCTGCACAACTTTTTGGAATATGGCGTAAGAAGATGAAACAAGACAATCGGATTACCTTCCGGAATATATAACTATTATTTATGGAAATTAAGTATAACTCCCAAAAAATGGGGTTCTCGTAAGGCTGGTATGTTATTTTTTTAAGAAAACATAATGAATATGTTTTCCTTGGGCCCCGAGTTTGGAATGCAAATGGTAGAATTTTGTGAAAAAAATTATATACAGTCGTAGATAACAGGTCGTTCTAGTGCAACACTATTTTTCCATATTTATTTATGTTAAATTTAATTTTTTTTAAATTAAGGAATTCAGTCAAGCCCTAAAATGACTAGTTTGAGCGTTGCACCCCGACATCATGGTCTTAACATAATCAATGAACTTTGTTTTTTTTTAGGATGTAGGTCTTTGTGTGTACTTGTGCGGGTTCTTTTCCGTTTTCAAAATAGGTGAGCCAATCAAAACTTATAGCCAAAAGAAATAACCTACTTTTTGTATAAGATTGGCGTTAGTGCAATTAAAATTAAATAAAATAATAGATTTAATAAAAAATTACATATTCGGAATCTCCACACATAGTTCTACAAGTGTGTCCAATTTCATTAACAGTGGACAAGTGTCGCATATGCAAAATCATGCTCAAAATAGAAGAATTTATAGAATAAGATGTATTTTGTTATAGCACAGTCCAAGCCACTTGGTTTGACAACCCGAACCTAAAACCAAAGCGACCAAGTCATCCACCACCTTGGTGGGAAAGGAATTGCTCGCCAAAATTTAGAAATTTAAATGGCATGTACGTGTTATTTTAAATACATGTGTACGCACTAAGAGCGCGTACGCACTAAAAAACGCATACGCACCATTTAGTGCGTACGCTCTATTTAGTGCATACGCACTAGTAACGAGTGTGCATAACTTTTTACTAACCCAAAATATAGTTTTGTTTTCATCTTCGTCTATCTCAAACCCCCCTGCCACCCCTCTCCCTAACTCTAACATTAGAGATATTTTGAGGTAAAAAAATGGCCTCTTAAGAGATGCAATGAAAAAATATGAGATATATTAAAATATTATGAGTTAGGGATTTTATGGGGTAGGTATATATGACAAGTCACTTCCTACACTATTTTCTATGCACAATATAAATAACCATGGTTGAGTTACTTTTCAAAATTCACTAGAAATAAAATTAATAAAATAACTCTACGTTGATGTGTCTAAGATTCATTGTAAATTCTCAAAATTTATTGTCTTTTAGCATTTATTTGTCTTGAAATTGCAAATGAAATTAAATAATAAAAAGCATTTTTAAGAGCTATTTTTAGTCCCTGCCGTAGGCAGGAGACTATATGTTCCGCTTTTGACAATTAATTTGATAACAAGATATAATTATACATTATGTTTTATAAAGTTACTACAAATAATAATATTTTTTTATTTGTTTTTTTTCGAAGTTGATTAAATAAAACCTCTAGATTTGACAAATTTTATCCTTCCGCGCTATTAACAAAAATAATAAAATAAATTATTTTTCACAAACATTATACTCAGCAGAAATATTTCTGACATATCACTATTTGTTTTACTCGGAATACTGTGCGCTCACATTGTGATAGTCTCTGTGTTGACAAGAGCTGTAGGCTTTCATTTCACAAGTAGCTCCTCAGCTGTCATTTCAATTAAAAAATTAAATCGGTTGTTTTTGCGAGTGTTGGATATGGGCCATTGTGCCTCCATGGGTGAGAGCAGTGTGAAGCAACCTCTGTGCTGCTCTTCCCAGGGTGAGAGCAGCATTAGGAGAAAATGGACCTTCCAGGTTTCAGATTCTATCCCACAAAAGAAGAACTATTGAGTTTCTATTTGAAAAAAAGGGTCACAGGCTACTACCAACTGAACCTCGATATACTCATACCAACCGTAGAGCTATATAACTATGATCCCTAGGAGGTTACCAGGTACACTAAACTTTTCTTTCTGCTTTTTCCCTTATATCGATTTGAAAATTAATTTTGACATAGTATTGATGTATTGATCGTATTCTTGTAGGTTTGGCTCATTATATTGGGGAGAGACAATGGTTCTTCTTCGTTCTGAGAGATCATAATAAGTCATGCCCTTGGCCCAACAGAATGACAGTGTCTGGTTACTGGAAGGCTATGGGTTCAGAAAGAGCAGTTCACAACGAGTTGCTTCAGTGCATCGGTGTGAAGAAAATTCTAGTGTTTTATAAATGAAAAGCCCCGTGCGGTCAGAGGACAGACTAGATAATGAATGAGTATAGGATGCCATATTCCTGATTGTCTATGCCCAAGGTGATCAGTTTTCCTTTGATACTCCTTTATTGCAGATCTCCTTTCATGTGTGTAACATTTTGTTTTTAAAAAGTATAGAGGCTTCACGCCAGAGCCATGATTGCTTGCAGAAGCTTTTATCAAAGTAAGGAAAGAGGCCAGTAGCAGTTTCAGTTTTTCTAATTGCTTTGACTCGGTTTGAACTGGATGATTTTGGCACAATAATTAGTTCTTGTGATTTACAGAGCCACACAAACACACACTTTGGAGAGATTTCCAGCGGCAATGTATCTCAATGTTTCTCTTTTATATGAATGAAAACAATGTTTCTCAAACTTGTAAATTTGTGCTTTTGTGCAAATTTGGGCTTTTGGGATTTTTGGGGGTGTTTGCATAAATCTATTAGCAGTTCTTGGTGGTTATCATAGGTCTACAAATTCGAGACATGCAAGGTCGTTGGCTTCTTGTAAACGGGGATCTTGGTCCACAAGATATTCTTGTTTATCTAGGGCTTGCTCTTTATCAAGCCACAGTTGGTTATATAAGCCCGACACTTCATAGAACAGACATTGGAAGCCTGCAAGGGAATATATATGGGAGGTGCTCATTATCCGTTAATAATTCTCCCTCATCCGGTCCAGTCCATGCGTCAAAACAAAACAGGAACAACGTTATTAGTCTTCATAATTATTTATCTCATGTTGAGCCCAGTGGGCTCGAGTATTGTAACCTAATGCTATGATACCATATGTAATATACTAAAAAATTAGGGTTAGTAAAAATTGGTAAACATTTAAAAAAATTTCATCATGATAATAATAAGATATGTAATACACCAGTTTCTCTTTAAACATAACCTCAGTTAAAATGGGGCATACATAAACCTTTTTACCATTTTTAATCTATCAAACTCTTACAAAAAGGTAATATTAATTATTCGATTTCAGTGCATATATAGTACATTCCTCCAAGGTAAAAGTATGAGTCCAATACCTTATTTAACACAGTTTGTATCAATTAATAATAGTACTATTCATAACAGTACTAGATTTACCCTCATCCTCTAGTGTTAGCTTGATCAAGAGACACATTTACAGGAATATCACATGGTCATCATTAATTTCCTTTGCATGCATATTGGTATATATAACAATATCATCATTGTTTAAAAGAATTCCTAAGGAAAACCAAAAGGTGATCAACCTAAAATAACCTCGAAAACACCATAGTTGCAAAACACAAAAGAGACACAACAATTACAACCACAAAAGTCAAGAGAGATGAACACATAAAAGATATGTACATAAGAAGACATTTTCACGTGGTTCACCCAATCTAGGGTTATGTCCACAAAGGTAGTTATCTCTTTATATAAATCAAACAATCTGCTCAATGCTTCCTCAATTTCATTAATTACAAAGCCTTATTGAAATATAACATTAATTATTAAACCTATTTATGTTGATGGTTGCTATATATTTACAGAGATCTGCTTCTGTAATAATATCATATGTGTAATGACATTCAGGGATCAAAATCCCAAATCTTTTCACAACAAAGATACACCCCTCGCGCATATATTAATAACTTGAGATGCACCTGCAACAATTAATTAACAAGAATATGCAAAATAGCAAAAATGACAGAACTCGGAATCACTTTTATATTGATCACAGGCCACTTTGAGGGGGCAACCTCCTTTGAGCAAGCTCAATACAATTAACTTCACGGTGCCTTCATAGGTCTCAACACACACTTATATACTAATTCTAGGCACCAATACTATGGGTCAAAACCATGGGCCGTTACAAACTATGGATCAACAATACTACGGGCGACTTACAAAGCATATGCGCCAACAACAATAACATAAACTATTGATCAAAAAATACTACGGGACGACTTACAAAGCATATGCGTCCAACAACAACATACTAACAAAGTAAAGACATGGGTTCCTAACATCCCCTCCCCCTTAAAAAAAGCTTTGTCCTCAAAGCTTTAGATGTGGAAATTGTTGTTGAATCTAAAGGAGTGGTTCCCATGTAGCATCCTCTGGTTGCATGCCGTGCCACTGAATTAAAACCTTTGTGATAGAGCGAGAGCGAAGCTGACGCATGCGCCGATTGAGGATGGCCTCTGGCTCCAAAAGGATGGATCCTTCATTATCTAGTTCGGGTAAAATCGTTTGTCCAGTGATGTTGGTGCCAAGAACTTTCTTCAGACAAGAGACATGAAAGACTGGATGAATGTGGGAAGAAGGAGGAAGTTCCAATTTATAAGCAACGGACCCAATCTTCTGAAGAATCCGATATGGCCCATAGAACTTTGGAGAGAGCTTATGACGTCCTTTGAGTTTCAAGGATGATTGTTTGTACGGCTGGAGACGAAGAAAAACCATATCGTCGACTTGAAAAGTACACTCAGAACGGTGCTGATCAGCTTGTTGCTTCATGCGATTTCTTGCCATGTGAAGATTGTCCCACAAAATGCGAAGAAACTTATCGCGGTTTCGAAGGACCGTGTCAACTTCCTGAACTGGTGAACTGGTGGGGGTGTATGGAAGAAGAGCTGGAGGTGCCTGACCATAGACTGCTTCATATGGGGTCATTTTAGGGGCATTGTGGTAAGAGGTATTGTACCACCATTCCGCGAGAGGGAGCCATTTTTCCCACTGATGTTGTTGTTTCAAGGTGAAGCAACTAAGATAAGTTTCCAAGCATTTATTGACAATTTCAGTTTGACCATCTGTTTGTGGGTGATACCCTGAACTCATCTTCAGTTTGGTGCCAGTGTGGCGAAATAGTTCTGTCCAAAAATGACTAGTGAAAGTCGCATCACGATCCGAGACAATGGAAGAAGGGATGCCATGAAGACGAAATATCTGGTCTAGAAAAATTTGAGCGACGGAGGAGGATGTATAGGGATGGCTGAGCGCACAAAAATGACTATATTTGGAGAGGCGATCAACCACAACGAGAATCACTGTCTTCCCGCCAGATTTAGGGAGCCCTTCAATGAAATCCATAGAAATATCTATCCAAATCCGTGTAGGTATCGGCAAGGGTTCAAGCAATCCTGGAAGGAGTGTTGTTTCACCCTTATTGCGTTGGCAGGTATCACATTCGGCCACCATCTGTTGAATTGTCCTTTTCATGCCCTGCCAAAAGAAGTTATGCCATGCTCGTTCATATGTTTTGAGGAACCCAGAGTGCCCTGCCAATGGAGAAGCATGGAGTTCATAGAAGACAGCCTGTTGAAGAGCCGTGCACTGGGGAAGCACCAGACGACCCTTGTATCGCAGAGAAGCACCATCCCAAGAGTAATGTGGTACAGCAGAAGGGTTGTTGGTCAAGCGTTGGATGATTTGAGATAAGGAGGAGTCATTGACATAACCTTGATGAACAGATTGCAACCAATTTGGAACAGGCATAGAAATAGCTGAAAGAGAACCTTGGGCCTCAAATGTGCGAGAAAGAGCATCTACCACAATATTGTCTTTACCCTTCTTGTAAGTGATCTCATAGTCATAACCCATGAGTTTGCTAACCCATTTCTGTTGTGCCGGGGAGGAGACACGCTGGTCCAAGAAATATTTCAGACTCTGGTGATCAGTCTTGATGTAGAAATGATTCCCTAATAGGTATGGGCGCCACTTCTGTACTGCATGCAAAATAGCCATCATTTCCTTCTCATAGGTAGAGGCAGCTAGATTCTTACCTGAAAGGGCTTTGCTGGTGAATGCAATGGGGTGTTCATCTTGAAGGAGAACAGCACCAAGTCCATTACCGCAAGCATCACTCTCAATAGTGAAGGGCTTGAAAAAATTGGGCATAGCTAGCACAGGTGTAGTACACATAGCTTGTTTTAGTTTGTCAAATGCACACTGAACAACAGGTGTCCATGTGAAGGCATCCTTTTTCAATAGAGCAATTAAGGGAGCTGCAATCTTCCCATAATCCTTGACAAACTTGCGGTAGTAGCTAGTCAACCCCAAAAAACCACGAAGGCTCTTGAGTGTCTGAGGCTGTGGCCAATTGTTCATGGCATCAATTTTGGTAGGATCCACGCGAACCCCTTGTGCTGAGATAATGTGCCCGGGATACTCAACTTCCTTCTGTCCAAAAACACATTTAGACTACTTGGCATGGAGATGATGGTTAGAGAAAAGTTGCATGACAAGATCCAAATGCTGGAGATGTTCATCCCATGTTTTACTGTAGATGAGGATATCATCAAAGAATACCAGAATGAATTTCCGCAAGTAGGGTCAAAATATTTTATTCATTAAGGCCTGGAATGTGGAAGGAGCATTAGTGAGGCCAAAGGGCATGACCAAAAACTCTTAATGGCCATCATGTGTGCGGAAAGCTGTTTTAGGGATATCATCCTCATGAACCCGAATTTGATGATACCCAGAACGAAGATCCAATTTGGAGAAAAAGTGAGCCCCATGAAGCTCATCAACAATAGGAATTGGAAACTTATCCTTGATGGTGAGGTGATTAAGTGCTCGGAAGTCAATGCAGAGGCGCCATGACCCATCTTTTTTGCGGACAAGAATAACTAGAGAAGAAAAGGAACTAGTGCTTGGGAAAATAATACCTTGCTTCAATAAGTCCCGAACGAGCATTTCAATCTCCGTTTTTTGGTGAAATGGGTAGCGATAAGGCCTGATGTTGGGAGGAACACTGCCAGGAAGGAGCTGAATACAATAGTCTTCTGGCCTTAAAGGTGGCAATCCCACTAGTTCAGCAAAGACACCTGTATATCGATCCAGAATTTGTTGTAGATCCAAAGGAGTAGTGGAGACTGCTGATGGTTGCATTTGGATGGAATGGATCTGAGCGATGACACCATGTCAATTCTTCTTATGGAGTTTTTCCATGCGATGTGAACTGATGATGCTGAGAGAACCTGGTTGTAATCCTGTCAATGTGTGTTTGTGTCCATTGAGGGAAAACTGCATCCAAGGTTCAGCAAAATCCCATAAGATAGGGCCAAGTGTGCGTAGCCATTGAGCGCCCAAAACCACATCGCATCCGCCTAAGGGCAAGGTAAACATGTCAGAGCGCAAGGTATAATCTCCCATGGAGATACGCACATTTCGACACTTCCCTTTGCAAGGTAAGGTACCCCCATTGGCAACCATGACTTCAAAGTTGGAGAAAGGATGGATAAAACAATCAACTTGTTTGGCGATCCGAGGGTCAATGAAATTATGAGTGCTATCAGAATCAATGAGTATTGTAAGAGGAAGCTTCTTGAAGTAACCCCTGACCCGCATTATTTGGGGGGTGGTGATTCCAGCTAAAGCATGGAGAGATATCTCTGGCTGGTCATCCTGAGACGGAGGGTCAATAGGCGGTTCCTGAATGTTGACCGGAGCATCCAGTGTTTCTGGATCTTTGTCACCAATTTCAGAGGCAGGCGGAGACTCCACATCCAAGAGATAGAGCTTTTGCTGAACACATCTATCTCCCCGAGTGAATTTCTCATCATAATTATAGAAAAGCCCCTTTTCCCTGCATGCTTGCATCTCTGTTTCAGACAAACGCTTGATAGGAGTTGGTCGAGGAGCCTGCGGTATAGGTGGTCGTTGAGAACCCATATTTCAGAAGGGAACAAAAGTGGGCTTGGAGCGTTGTTGGGCTGCAATATTGTCTTCTGCCAACTTGCCCAACTCTAGTGCTTCCATCATTGTGTTGGGACAGAACATTTTGACCTCAGAGCGGATGGCATCCTTTAGACCACTGATAAAACAACTCCGGTAAAATTCATCAGACAATCCTTCGGTGTGGTTGACTAGATTCTCAAATTCGGTTTGATACTCTCTCACAGTTCCAGTTTGGCGAAGTTTAGTGAGGGCTCCTGTGAAGTCATCAAAAGCACTAGGACCAAATCGTTGCAAAAGGAGCTGGCAAAAGTCTGGCCATTTGGGCTCTGGATGAGCCTTGATGTACCAACGGTACCATTGAAGAGCTTCCTGTTCCAAATGAAAGGATGCCAATGGAACTTTGTTGACATCAAAAGTATTATGCAAATTGAAATATTGTTCTGCACGATAGATCCATCCAGTTGGATCGGTACCATTGAAGCGAGGAAAATCAAGCTTCGGACCACGGAAATTGCTGGAAGAAGAGAACCCATTGTCTGCTGAAGACTCGGAATGTCGTTTGTTGTTCATAGCTGAATGTTCAAGATGGAGAGCGAGAAATTTTTCATCCAGATTCTGGAGTTTGGCTTGGATGGCTACAAGTGCGTCCTCCATGGTTTTGCTCCTGCACGGGCGTCCTCCATGGCTTTTGTTCCTGCACGGGTGACAACCATAACCAGGGGGGGTTTTTTTTTCGGTTGACTGGGTAGGAAAACAAAAACAGAAACTACTTCAGTAAAGGAAAATTTGGACTTGGGAAAAAAACAGAAGGGTAATTGGGGTTTGACTAGGTTTTGGACACTCTTGGATAGACAGGGAAGCAAAAATGAGGATTTCAGAAGCGGGGTGAAAGAATGGGAAAATTTGGCAGAGGGGAACAAAGAAGTAGAATTCAGAAAGGAACTCTGTGGTAAAATTTGAAGGTGATTGGGTGAAATCTGAGGAAGTTATGGCAAACCCTAAAAATAGACAAATGTGGGATTTCGAGCTTCGGGAAGGGGAATTAGGGATAGGGTCCTCAGGACTGAAATATGCAGAATGGGATGACAGGGGTTCCCCGAAAATTTCAAGGGAAACAGAGTGAAAATAAGGGAGATATGGAGTAACAGTTCAGGGGTTTCACTCGGCCACCAATGCTGTCTGACGGCTTGCGTATTGGGGCAGTACCCCTCACTCCACGGCTCAGGTAAAACTGATAACCGCTTTGCCACAAACGACAGCTCTTGGTTTACCTCACGGGTGGGAACTAGTCAATCAGGTAGGGGTCGTTGCCCTTTTCGCTGGTAGGTCCTCTCAATGGGCCAGCTACTTCGAGGTTCCTGTGGTACTCCTCACACTGATTTTTAGGGCTTATGCCCAAGTACTTCCCACAGTTAAACGGATAGGGATTATTCCCAAATCCGAACCTGCAACAGATGCGAAAAAAAAAATTGGCAGAAATTTCACCCAGGGAGCCCAAGAAAGTGCTCTGATACCAGATGAGATGCACCTGCAACAATTAATTAACAAGAATATGCGAAATAGCAGAAATGACAGAACTCGGGATCACTTTTATATTGATCACAGGCCACTTCGAGGGGACAACCTCCTTTGAGCAAGCTCAATATAATTAACTTCACAGTGCCTTCATAGGTCTCAACACACACTTATATACTAATTCTAGGCGCCAATACTATGGGTCAAAACCATGGGCCGTTACAAACTATGGATCAACAATACTACGGGCGACTTACAAAGCATATGCGCCAACAACAATAACATAAACTATTGATCAACAAATACTACGGGACGACTTACAAAGCATATGCGTCCAACAACAACATACTAACAAAGTAAAGACATGGGTTCCTAACATAACTTCCTTGTCTTTTTGCACAATAATGCCTATCAACAATCATCATACCACTATTTCATCCTCCTATAATATAACATAAAGAGGTCGACAATTGATAACATTCACCTCGTGAAGAAATTATGAACAATCCAGCGCATATATAAAGTGTGTGTCATTGTAACATCACCCAAAATATTGATGTTAGGATTTAGTGAATTTCAAAATTTCTTTTCACAGCACATAATAAAGATAAATAAACCCCTATGGAGTACTTTGTAGCATTCCACTAAGTAACATTTTCTATTGATTTCTTATTCTTTCACTACATACATTAAACTGGTCAAGATTGTCCTGCCGAAAAATTCATGACATTTATAATTTATCACATACATCTAGATACAACATTTATAATTTATCAGATACATTTAGATGCAACATTTATAATTTAACACATACATCTAGATGCAACATTTATAATTTAACACATACATCTAGATACAACATTTATAATTTATCAGATACATTTAGATGCAACATTTCAAATTTATCACATGCATCTAGAAGAGGACATACAAGTAATTGACACAACATCCCAATTGGAAAAATAATAAGCCAAATTTAAACACACTTGATCGAGACAAGGATATAGGTGGTTCACCCCGGCTGGGCTATATCCACAAAGGAAGGCCAATTCTTGTAATATTCAAAGTCAAGGGATACATTATGCAACTCAATTTTGCTATTCTTCGAGCTTCTCCTCTAGAGGGAGATCAATCTCAACAATAATCAAATTATATTCTTCTCGAAAGAGATTACATCTTGCGACACAGTTGTTGCCATAATTAATTGCCACTCTCATCAAGGGCATATCCAACACATCAAATTGTCTTCGTGTGGGCTTTTTCCAAGCCTATCATTCAAACTATAAATACTAACCAAACATTGTGCTATTGCTTACCCATTCCACTATACATAAATAAAATTGATCTTTTGATACCTCTAACCATTATACGAGGTCATGCCCTTACACACACACTACCTACAATCACTAAGCACAAGCTATAAGAGTCTTAGGTAATTTATTCATGGACTCTACCCATAATATAAAATGAGTTGTAGCACATCCCCTAGTAGCCTCATTCTATTGGAGAGGAGTATCTAAATTACAAGTCCGTGTAAGTTCATATACAATTATATATATATACCTATATATATGTTTCTATACATATATATAACAATAACAAAAAAAAGTATTCATACCACAAATTATGTATGATAAATATGATGAGAAGTGGAAATCCTTACTAACATAGGGAATTATACTAACATGCTACAATTACCTTGAAGGGCATTCTCTAAAATAACAATGATTTGTATTGGCACACTATAAATGCAAGTCAACCTTAAAGGGAGAGTAATTCCTAAGGAAAGTCTTAATAGCTACACATACAAATAAATAGTGATGATACATATCACTTATACTAACATTTTACACTTCATTTTAAGATAGTCGCTTATTTGAGCCGTTATAGAGTTCTGATAAACTTAAGTCAAGGAACATAATCAAACTTATGAGCTGACTCTATGATCTACATTACGTTGGCACGGTTGAAGGTAACAACACTTATTATAGTGACAAGTAGAGAAATCTTATACGATACTAATCATAATAAGTTGAGCAGGGATTCTAGCTACGATTTCCATATCAACAGTAAATCTATAAAACAGAGTCTCTCGACTTCAATCAATTTTGTGTCCCTATTTTTCACCCAACTCTACGATTATGATAGAGATCCCGATCAATAATCATAACTACATTTAAATTCAGCACAGAGAACCTCAAAGTAGAGATCCACAAATTTATCAACAATAATGAAATCAACAACCCTATAACTACGTTCAACAACATAGAATCCTAGAATAGGGATCCACCATTGATCCATGATTCCAATGAATTGAGATCCAAGATTTGCATCAACCATTGTCACTACCTCTTGCATATAATACAGAGATCTTCTATTGACCCATGATTCTAATGAATCGAGATCCAAGTTTGCAGCAACATTATTACTACCTTTTGCATATAATACATAGATCTTCTATCATTCACATGCCAGTCTTAGTTCTAATTTTTAAAAGATGTTGCATAAACAAAACGAATTATATATATATAAAAATTATAATTATCAATTTCAATTTTATAAAGGCATTTCACAAACAGACAAACTATATTTACACATAACCATTAAAAATGCCGAGTCTGGATTAAGGAACATGATGTAATAATAATTATGAGCTATTCATAAACACGATGCTGATTGAGACAACAAGGTAAGGAAAGATTGTACCAGGGTTCAAAATCTGGAGAATTAAAACAGATATCATGTGACACGCCCTCTTCCGCACTCGCTCGGTCAGATCGATGAGAAGACTCCACCGTTGTAAATCAAATCAACCCTGGAACTATATTCCAGATCCAACCGCTGACAGGAACTACTACTCCAGATCTTCTCTTGCTAACAAAACCTTTGAATCTGGTTCCCCTTCCTGCTTAAACAGTAGCAACATACCGAACCACTGAAAATAGATCTCGGATTCGACAGTGGCAGCGCAGAGGTTTTTCCCCCAAAATAAAAGCATAACTAAAATATCTTTGTCCATATTTTGCGACAAAAACAATGTAAGGAAGAAAAGTGAACTTAAAGCAGGTGTGCCCGATCTCCTGGATCTATGCGATCTGATATAGTAGACAGGATTAACCCTCCTATCGTTTTGTGGGTGAAGTACAGAAGTAAGGTATTAATTTATTCTTTTAAAAAAAGTGAAAAATACATCCACCTAGACCAATATTGATCGCTATCTGCGATCTGTCTTAGAAAATGACTCTACTATCGCCATGGGGTAAAGTACTTCGCACAGGGTGAATTAACCAACAAAACTATATAACCATTGGAAGAGTAAAACCTCAGATTTGATAAACGTATAGCAGAGGTAAAACTCCACGTTTTTGTATATATAATAACCCAGATCTCTGATCAACAATCTCAAACAGAAGGGCAGAGGTTGATCTAAGGTTTCAGCGTAGATACAATAAATCTACCATGTAACACAGAAGTGTAAGGTTGATCTAACCTCTCAGCATAAATAAAACAATCAACCATTCACATAATCAAATCTGGATTTCAATATAAAATTCCCAATTGTGATCGGCTAGCACCATGGTACTAGAATACCAAAATAAAACACCACACAAAAATGATCTCCCACTGGAATCGCCCTGCATTTAAAACAACAGAAGTCATAGTGAAAATTCAGAACACAATACCTGGTTATGGATCAGCACTCGTGACCGTCCTTACCCAATCATCTTTCAAGCAAAAGACTCACGTTCTTCGTGCAGAGGCAAAGGGTGGAACGGCTTCCTCTATTCCAGTAATCGGTCACTTGATTTCTTCCACTACTCCGATCGCATCCCTATTTTGAAACAATAAGCAGAGAAACCAAAACATTGACCCCCATCTTGCTGCGTTCTCCTTTCTTAAAGCATAGAAGAGTGCGCCTCCACCTCGATGAGTCCGCTCAACCCAGAGCTAAGACCTCGGATACCATCCACTTGGAAGGCGGTGCCCGTAGTGGTGTCAAATGGGAGCTCATGAGTCTCGTCTATGCGCTCAAGTGGATGACAGGTCCAGGTTTAAAATATATTTATTCAAATGTTTTTAACTAATGTGAGTTCTCCCCTTTCATGAAATAACAATTCTCTTATAACACAATAATGATTTTTAGAGTATGTATCCTATTTTAGCATCTCTTCTAAATAATAAACCCTTTATCTATATATATATATAGATATATCTATATATATATATATATATATATATATATATATATATAGATAGATATATATATATATATAGATATATATATATATAGATATATCTATATATATATATAGATATATATATCTATATATATATATATCTTTTGTATATATATGTAAGAAGTAAATATCCTTCTGTCACATTTAAAGATAGTGACTTATAGCATCTAGTCAGTTTTAATGTTTAAGGCTAAATTCTTAACTAGAGGTTCTAGCAATACCCTAATTAAGATTAAGATAATCTTCATTAATCATATAAGGTTTAGAAAACCTTTCATTTAGACATTAGTCGACACTTAGCACATCGATCAAACCAATATTTACCTCGACTTAGAAAATGCCTTAAGTTTAAGCATTCAAGTGCGTACTCATTCTTCTTACTGTGCGTGAGGCACCAAGACGAAACACATCTTGGACTCCAGGTTTCTTACGCATTTCACCTTTCCCCCAAGTCGTCAATCTTTTAGTCTCCTAATTCTACAAATTCACTTACGAAAACCTAATCATACTTACGAAGTTTTACCTGCAGAGCCCTTGCCACGAACTCCTTGTTGTTGGTGGGTACATAGTTTGTACTTCCTGCTGCAGAAATCCTAAGGGAGAAAGCAGGATATTACAGTCATATATATTTATTTTCCACTTTCACTATATCTGAGACTGCACCCAACGTCTAGCTCGTACGCTACTCGAAAACAGATCATTAATACATTAAAATCAACCTAGTATCTTACAGGGATTTAATCTTCGATAACTTTAACCTAACACAAAAGTAAAAGATGAATTTAAAGATAGCCTATAGATTCCTTTCTCTGATCCACGCAATTATATATTTCCCCGAGATCTAAAGATATAACATAAATTGAATCTAAGTGTTTACTAAATCACAGATTAAATGGAAGTTACACTAACCCCACGCGTTATCCTAAGATTAATGAGATCTGGAAATCAACTTACAAATGAGACTATCTGCTTACTGGGATCGCAGAGTATGGAAGATCAACTCAATTATTTAAGGATGCTATCAAGCAAGCAAGGGTTTCCTACCAAACCTCTATCGAAGTGAGCATAATAAGTAGAGGTTCATCCATCATAAACTATGTGCAGAAATAGAATTATCACATGAATTGTATGTTGCTAAGGCGTCTCCTACAGAATCACTAACACAAAAAAGGAAAGGTCGTTCAACAACAATAACAATCTTAAGCAATAATACTAAGATTGTATAAATCGAGCAACAAATGCATTTGAATAATCATTGCATATTTCGATCATCAAACGACGTTAATAAGCCCACGATGCAGAGATTGCTCCACAGGGAAAATAAAATACTGAGGCAAAAGATGCAGAGATTATAAGGATGGATCGATACTACAAAATCAGTAGTACAAGGATTGCATACATCAATCAATGGAGGTCACTATGATCAATACACGAGTATCAAATAAAGGAATTATACAATATATAATCTTAAGCCAACTAAACCCCAAGTGCAACAATCACAGGTAGTATAAAATTTAAACAAAGATTGTTTCATTAAATCGCAACATGCAACCGGTATCTATACCGAGATCCTCTCTTTAAGACGCAGGCAGCATATCAAACACGACTCTTTACCCAAATAGTGGCAGCATTCTCATGTAGTAAAATAAACTCAATGGCTCGCTATCTTCAGTAATTAAATCTGAGGTTTAAAATAAGATCCTGGTAGCATTTTTAACAAAAGAAGATGGGTAGATCTTGAAGTATCGATCCCTTCCAGGATTAGTTAAACAAGGGGCGCATTAATGTAGTGATGTGAAAATTTATCTAAGTTAAGCCAAACATCCAGACTCCAATGAGTGCAGAATGTATTGTATAGATCATGTCTAGAACATATTGTGCAGAAAATTGTTAGAGACAAGGATTCTAACAAATCAGACAACCAAGGAGTGTAAAATGACAAGCATACATTTTAAAGTAATCAAGAGAAATCACAGTAGGTAACTTACCTTGCTGTACAAAGAGACGGTTCACATCCCTTCTGGCATTTTCAACTACGTTGTAAGCATCCGATGGAGGCTACATGGGTCATCTCTATCACGCTAGCCCTTAAACACAATATCGACTATCATCCGATTCCCAAATTTCCCTTTCGTTCCAACCTAGCTATACGAAGAGAGCCCCCGCATCCTTCCTTCAACCCCCCCTTTGTAGTTCACGCTGTGAGGCTCAAATGCCACCGCATGATACAATGTGGCAAGGTGGTTGGAAATGGAGGTTTCCTCCAGGGGACAAACTCCCAAATATCTCTCACCGATATTCCCATTTCCAACGACAAGCTGTCAAAATGAGTACCGTGCTTTTTTAAAGGAGATCATGGGGATTGAAGTTTTTAAAGACGGCTCTTTCCTAGTTTGTTTGTTAAAAAGAACGCTCCTTTATATATAAGTATGACATATATATATATATATATATATATATATATATATATATATATATATATATATATATATATTTTACTATATATATCCATTTAGTATTTTTCACATTTCTTTAACCTTTCATTTATAAACAAGACATATATAATTATATATCTAATAGTTATCACAACTATTATATAATTGTACATAACATAATTATATATATATATGAAATTTCATATAAATATATATAATAGTTATCCCAACTATTATTTAAACCTTATATATATATATATATATATATATACTATCCACAACTATATATATATATAGATATATATATAATATCCATTAGATAGTTTTTATCATAGCTATTGATATAATATCCACCTAGTCGCTTCATTAATTCTTTTATCTTTTCTTAGGTGATCATTCATAGGATTTGTGTTTTAACAAGATCGCCACTAAACTACTTTACCCCAATTACCTATGGGTACCAAAGTGACATAGGTCATCATTGTCCTATCCCTATCCTAGTGCATTTCAAATGCCCATCGTGTAGTTGCGTCACCACTTCGAGTGACCTAGATCTACCACCTAAGTTTACAATATTTTAGGAAAAATAAACACCATTAGATACCATGTTTACTGGTGGGGCCTTAGCCTTGAGCTCCTCACTAGAAACGATTACAATAATTATCTACATTTATACAAAAATAGTGACAATAGGGATCAAATAGGAGGGATGTTACATCCTCCTCCCCTTAAGAATAACATCGTCCTCGGTGTTTAACAGTTTGTCTTTTGCATCCTTACATCATCTTTTGCTTGCTTTGTTCTTCTGTTATTGGTCATCTTCACATTTTCGCGATATCTACAAGCTCTTATCATTCATAACCTGCACATTATACAACTCGTACAATATTTTCCAACATTTTTCAACAATCATAACCATACCATTTGCAATTTTAATCATAAGGTAAGCACAAGTCTTGTGGAACACCTTATCATTCACAGGTTAGTATCATATACTTCACAAATTTCAAATAGTAAATGTTTAACATTTATCGTTCACCCTCATCCTTGAGGAAATTTTTGCTTACTTACATTCATACCTCTCACACATAAAGACATCCATTAGTCTACAATACAAATCATTAATATTTGTTATATCATAAAAAATATTTCAACAACACTTTGTTGATCATCAAACTCTCCCATCAGTTTGAAACTTTAGCAATCCTCTGCTGAACACAAAATTCTTCCTCAAATTCTGCCATCAATTCCTGTGGACTTATGGGCTACACTTTTGAGGTTACTCTCCTTTTTTATTGCTAGTCAAAACAATTTCCTCCTCAATACATCAAACAGCGTCCTGTCTCTAGATATTAATCTTTGTGCCTAGGTCTTTGCCATTGATACCACAAAAATCTTTCGCAATTCCCCTCAAGCCTTCTTGCTTGAGTACAGGAATTTCTTTTCCACCCAGCCTCCTACTTGAGTCCAGGAAAAGTTTTTTTTAGCAAATCAAAGTTGGGTCAAGTTTTATCACCTCAAGCCTCCTGCTTGAGTCCCAGAATATTCTTTTCCCTTCAAACCTTCTCGTTTGAGTCCAGGAAATAACAATCATTTGTTATTTCTTGTAGTTTTGGTTAACCACAACATGCAACATAATATTAGTATCAAATAGGTTCATCTATTTACTCATCAATTCGAACTCATGCTTTTATCATATCTCTTCATGAGTCATTGATCTTACCATATGCTTACCATGTATAGTGTATCGCATCCTTGTCTTTCCACAATTTCGATAGAATGTGACCATCTACCAAATTCACTTGTTGGTACTTCTTTAAATATCAAAAATCAATTTTCATGAGAAAAGTCTTCTCCTAACATAATAGTAAGGAAATCATTATTTACTTACAACATCCATACAAGATTTAACGTTCTCATGAATACAAGTCTTAAATTAATACAGTCAGTTTCAACAAAATATCATCATAAAGCTTTATAATTAAATAACAAGGCAATCCATAACAATTTCACAGACCTCCATATGATGATCTAATTTCACCTTACACTATTTCACAATTCATCATAATATATCAACTTTCAAGGTACTTTCGACCCTTTAAAATATACATACATATCTTGATAAGACGTGACAAAATTTTTCCCTACGACACTAATAACTCAACTTATAATTGCTATCATACATATTCATTTATATGATCATCACTCCTAATTTTCTTGAGATGATATTGTATCAATCGAGCACTCATGATGAATTTCCATTGATATATATATGACTTGAATTCATCAACTGAAACTTGCATTTTCATAAGGTGATATACTCTTATTATGATTATGCTTCACCT
Organism: Larix kaempferi; assembly: GCA_027924585.1. Taxonomy (NCBI): domain Eukaryota; kingdom Viridiplantae; phylum Streptophyta; class Pinopsida; order Pinales; family Pinaceae; genus Larix; species Larix kaempferi. Next base: position 6,091,628 of record BSBM01001063.1, read on the forward strand.
ATTTGAATATTCAACATGCAATAAAACCTATGCATCTTTATTTAAAAAGTTCTAATAAGAATCTTTATACCTCTATAATGAGATACCATATTACAATCTTAACTTTTAACAAAACTAGACAATATTCAAATGCATGAGTCACCTTATTAATGAATTTGTTCATATCTTTGAACATAACTTGTAACCTGGTATGTCAAATCCAGTCGGCTATCAATATTCAAGATTTAATAATTGCTTAGTCTATGGACTACATACCATTGGATCCAAAAAGAGAAAATCAGCCATATTTTTGCAATAACATACAACCACAATCTAAGTAAACAATGCACGTTCTTACTTTGATACCCTATGCAATTTAATGCATATTTAGAACACTATCCATACCTTTGTTTAGTCAAGGAGATAATATTTTTCACCAAAGTTAATCAATCATGAACCAAATCAATTTCAGAAAAACAAATAAGGACAACATCTATATCGATTAGTCCTTTATTTGAAATAAACTACACCCTAGTGTATCTTTCAAAATCTCTCATGTAATTTTTTTTTGTGTATCTTATCCAAACTAACCGGCACTTTAACCAATGTACAAACATCAATTAGTTTGATCTTTTTATGATTATGTCTTAGAATGTTATAACATCAACTAGGGTATTACATATGTGTTAACTATCATCGATTTCAATTTGAAGTACATCACTCACATACCGAAATCAACTAAGTATGAGTAATTTCTACTTTATATAAATCTCCTAATCTTTTTGCACATCAAAAATACCAATTCCTTTAACAATTCTATGTGATATTGTGAGCATCTATATATGGTATCTAGTAAGGGACAACTCGCGATAAACTGAAAACATACCTGACTCACAATATTGTAAGGAAACAATGACAAGATATACTTATCCTCACTCATGTGGAGAGTTTGAAGTTTAACTCCGTTAATAATTCTCCCTCATCCGGTCTAGTCCATGCATCAAAACAAAACAGGAACAACTTTATTAGTCTTCATAATTATTTATCTCATGTTGAGCCCAATGGGCGAGTATTGTAACCTAATGCTATGATACCATATGTAATATACTAAAAAATTAGGGTTAGTAAAAATTGGTAAACATTTTAAAAAAATTCATCATGATAATAATAAGATATGTAATACACCAGTTTCTCTTTAAACATAACCTCGGTTAAAATGGGGCATACATAAACCTTTCTACCATTTTTAATCTATCAAACTCTTACACAAAGGTAATATTAATTATTCGATTTCAGTGCATATATAGTAAATTCCTCCAAGGTAAAAGTATGAGTCCAATACCGTATTTAACACAGTTTGCATCAATTCATAACAGTACTAGATTTACCCCCATCGTCTAGTGTTAGCTTGATCAAGAGACACATTTACAAAAATATCACATGGTCATCATTAATTTCCTTTGCATGCATATTAGTATATATAACAAGATCATCATTGCTAACACCAAAAGGTGATCAACCTAAAATAACCTCGAAAATACCATAGTTGCAAAACACAAAAGAGACAAAACAATTACAACCACAAAAGTCAAGAGAGATGAACACATAAAAGATACATACACAAGAAGACATTTTCAGGTGGTTCACCCAATCTAGGGCTACATCCACAAAGGTAGTTATCTCTTTATATAAATCAAACAAAATGGTTTTCACAACCAGCAACTTAATTGTTGCAAATTTTTACATCCGCTCAATGCTTCTGCATTTTACGACCTTCAGCTCCAATTTCATTAATTACAAAACTTATAGAAATATAACATTAATTATTAAACTTATTTATGTTGATTTTTGTTATGTATTTACATAGATCTGCTTCTGGAATAATATCATATGTGTAATGACATTCAGGGATCAAAATCCCAAATCTTTTCACAACAAAGATGCACCCCTAGGCGTATATATGAATAACTTCCTTGTCTTTTTGCGCAATAATGCCGATCAACAATCATCATACCACTATTTCATCCTCCTATAATATAACATAAAGAGGTCGACAATTGATACCATTCACCTCGTGGAGAAATTATGAACAATCCAACGCATATATAAAGTGTGTGTCATATATATTTATTTTCCACTTTCACTATATCTGAGACTGCACCCAATGTCTAGCTCGTACGCTGCTTGAAAACAAATCATTAATACATTAAAATCCACCTAGTATCTTACAAGGATTTAATCCCCGGTAACTTTAACCTAACACAGAAGTAAAAGATGAATTTAAAGATAGCCTATAGATTCCTTTCTCTGATCCACGCAATTATATATTTTCTCAAGATCCCCAAGATCTGAAGATATAACATAAACTGAATCTAAGTGTTTACTAAATCACAGAGTAAATGGAAGTTACACTAACCCCACGCATTATCCTGATATTAATCAGATCTGGAAATCAACTTATTAATGAGACTAACTGCTTACTGGGATCGCAAAGTATGGAAGATCAACTCAATTATTTAAGGATGCTATCAAGAAAGCAGGGGTTTCCTACCAAACCTCTATCGAAGTGAGCATAATAAGTAGAGGTTCATCCATCATAAACTATGTGCATAAATAGATTTATCACATGAATTGTATGCTGCTAAGGCGTCTCCTATAGAATCAATAACACAAAAAAGGAAAGGTCGTTCAACAACAATAAAAATCTAAGTAAGCAATAATGCTAAGATTGTATAGATCAAGCAACAAATTCATTTGAATAATCATTGCAAATTTCGATCATCAAACAGCGTTAATAAGCCCACGATGCAGAGATTGCTCCACAAGGAAAATAAAATACTGAGGCAAAATATGCAGAGATTATAAGGATGGATCGATACTATAAAATCAGTGGTACAAGGATTGCATAGATCGATCAACGGAGGTCACTATGATCAATACAAGAGTATCAAATAAAGGCATTATACCTTAATATATAATCTTAAGCCAACTAAACCCCAAGTGCAACAGTTGCAGGCAGTATAAAATTTAAACAAAGATTGTTTCATTAAATCGCAACATGCAACCGGTATCTATATCGAGATCCTCTCCTTAAGACGCAGGAAGCATATCTAACACGACTCTTTACCCAAATAGTGGCAGCATTCTCATGTAGTAAAATAAACTCGATGGCTCGCTATCTTCAGTAATTAAATATGAGGTTAAAAATAAGATCCTGGCAACATTTTTAACAAAAGAAGATGGGCATATCTTGAAGTACCGATCCCTTTTAGGATTAGTTAAACAAGGGGAGCATTAATGTAGTGATGTGACAATTTATCTAAGTTCGACCAAACATCCCGACTCCAATGAGTGCAGAACGCATTGTATAGATGATGTCCAGAACATATTATGCATAAAATCGTTATAGACAAGGATTCTAACAAATCAAACAACCAAGGAGAGTAAAATGACAAGCATACATTTTAAAGTAATCAAGAGGAATCACAGTAGTTAAATTACGTCGTTGTACAAAGAGACAGTTCGCATCCCTTCTGGCATTTTCAACTACGTTGTAAGCCTCTGATAGAGGATGCAGGGGTCGTCTCTATTAAACCAACCCTTAAACACAATACTGACTATCATCTGATGCCCAAATTTCCCTTTCCTTCCAACCTAGCTGTACGAAGAGAGCCCCCGCATCCTTCCTTCAACCCCCCCTTTGTAGTTCACGCTGTGAGGCTCAAATGCCACCGCATGATACAATGTGGCAAGGTGGTTGGAAATGGAGGTTTCCTCCAGGGGACAAACTCCTAAAGATCTCTCACCAAGATTCCCATTTCTAGTGACTAACCTGACAGAGTGAGTACCATTTTTAAAGGATATTGTGGGGATTGAAGTTTTTAAAGACGGTTCTTTCCTAGTTTGTTTGTTAAAAAGAACGCTCCTTTATATATAAGTATGACATATATATATATGTGTGTGTATATATCCATTTAGTATTTTTCACATTTATTTAACTTTTCATTTATAAACAAGACATATATAAATATATATCTAATAGTTATCACAACTATTATATAATTGTACATAACATAATTTTATATATATATATATATATGACTTTTCATATAAATATATATATAATAGTTATCCCAACTATTATTTAAACCTTATATGTATATATATAAGACATAATATATATATAATATATATACTATCCACGGCTATATATATATATATATATATATATATATATATATATATATATATAATATCCATTAGATAGTTTTTATCATAACTATTGATATAATATCCACCTAGTCGCTTCATTTATTCTTTTATCTTTTCTTAGGTGATCATTCATAGGATTTGTGTTTTAACGAGCGATCGCCACTAAACTACTTTACCCCAATTACCTATGGGTACCAAAGTGACATAGGTCATCGTCGACCTATCCCTATCCTATTGCATTTCAAATGCTCGTCATATAGTTGTGTCACCACTTCGAGTGACCTAGATCTACCACCTAAGTTTACAATCTTTTAGCAAAAACAAACACCATTAGATACCACGTTTACTAGTGGGGCCTTGGCCTTGAGATCCTCACCAAAAACGATTACAATAATTATCTACATTTATACAAAAATAGTAATAATAGGGATCAAATAGGAGGGATGTTACAAAAAGAAAGAAGAAATGGCTTCCCAGGCCACAGTGAGAAGATGGGTGCTTAATAAACAAGGAGCCCTAGTTTTTCCAGCTCAAAGTGAAAAAAAAATGCAGTCAGCAATGGCGGACATAGAGACTCTTTAAAGTGAACAACAGATGTAACATCAAAAGCACATAGAGATTACAGAAAGATGTTGGTGGGGATAAATGGAGAAGATTCACACCAGTCAAGAGTAATAATAAGAAGATATAGTCTTGAGATGCATCGAAAATGGGAACAATCAAGGATGAGAGAAGCACGGAAATGAGCTTTGGCTAGCACTGGCCCTGAAATAGAACAGGATCAACAAAGTATGTTGATGCAAAGAATGAATCATGAGTTATTGAGGATGGAGGGAACCTCGAAGGAGTTTAGATGGAAGACGAGGGGGGAAAGCATAAAGTGAACATCATATGGATTTAAAGCAGACAACATAAAGTGGGCATCCTCCATCATACAGACTTAACAGACACGGCCTTAAAGCGGAAGATCATACAGACTTAGCTGCTTTCACCAATTTATGAATTCGGGGGCATACATCTCACAGTCACATGGAACACACGCATAGTTCAGAGCAGACTCGTCAAAGGAGCTGCAACAGTAAAATGTGAAAAAACCTGTTACTCTCGACATCTCACATAAGGACAAGACAACATGTGCAATAAATTAAAAAGGTCCAAGGTATTCACCAACTAATGCAAGAGAAAAAACAACATCAGTATCAGACTACATTCTCCTGATTCCTGATCCTATTCACACACATTTGAAGAATAAATTGCTCTTTGTAAATGCAGACGAAGCGCCAACTAAGTAAGACCGTAATTAATTTAAGTTATATTACACCCACATCGAATTTAACCTATAATTTGATTAATTCCAAAATTTTGTGAATTATTCATAAGGGAGCTGAACAAGGCATATGGAAATCATGGACAACAGCTGCTTACCTGTGTCATGTGTTCCTTTCATGTGAACTTCTGACCTCCACCACCTCCACGTGTTTGCTTCTTACTTATGTTGTCTGCACTTCCTTAAGTACTGGTGGCTGTCTTCCAAAGTTCCATGTCGTCGATCACGTGGATTTGTTGTGCCGATGGTTCTGTTTCCTTTTTTGTTTTCATTCCTTCTCTCTATGTGTCCTGGTTGCTTGCACGCAGACTGAAGAGAACCTTGGTCCTTGAGTAAATACGACAGCTACAACTACTGAATAGAATGATGCCAAAAACCCGATGCAACTTCTCTTTGTTACAAACTTATATGATAAACAGATTCAGTCACAAACTCACGGCATTAAGATTTTATGACCAAAGGATTTAGGGTTCACAGCATTAGGGGTCATGGCATGTTACAACATTATAAACCCATCTTCAATCTCTCCTCTGCTCACCCCATAGTGGTCATTGTGAATCTACAATGACAAAGACAAGTCTTTCCATATGGAAGAAGATCTCAAGCATGACATCCAACTCTCTGAGAACCTCTCAGCCCTGTCCAAAAACCATCCTAAATCCCTAATCCGATCGATACCATGGAAATTTGTAGGTAGAGGCAGACCAAATCCCAATTTACGATTCCGAAATATCAACAACAAAAGTAGCCTAAGTCTACTCGACATGGTAAAATGAATAAAGATCCATCCTACAACTACTTCGAGGTCCATCACATGCATTTAAGACTAGGCATTAATGCCAAGTGCCAACAATGAAACTATTAATCCACGATCAATCCAGAGTAATGAAAATCCAACCTAACTCTGCAACGCACATCTACTAGCTGAGTTAAAATATCTTACCAACAAATTTTAAGCATGCCGACTAGTCCGTTAAATTGACGACCACCTAAATTAATTGGACATTGCTAGAATCCTATGTAATGTATCATTATTTTTCCTTGTTGGGAACTCCAAAAGACCGCCCACTAACATCGCCAAAAAGAGAACGACATTTGAAGATTAATGCTTTTCTTTTTGGTCATTAATCATTTAATTAACCCTCAAATCAGACTAAATTTGCAAACCGAACAAAAAATTATGGAAATTCTGCCACTGTAGATGATTATTATAGCATTTAGAATTAAATGGGTTGTCTGTCATGATACGACTCACTGAGTCGCTCCCAGTGTTGATTCACACCCTCGGGGCCTGGTCCCACTAGAAACCATTTGACGGGCAAAATTTCAAATTGCCCTTCTGTTGCAATTTTACAACTCCGCATTTAATTTAAGTATTAACAGGCTGGTAATGAAATTAAATTTCTTTTGCATGGTAAAATTCGAGAAAGCCTTCTATGACATGTAAAATGGCCTCTGACGGGTCCTGAAGGCTTCAAATTTGAAGCATGGGCGTGATATATCTTTCAACAGGTTTTTTTATTGTTTCTAATAGATTTGTGTATTAGCAATTTAGAAGGATATGAAACTCAGTCTTTCGACCAAAAGCGTTGTATTATACCTACCTAACATTTCTAATAGATTTTTGTATTAGTTGCATATGAAACTCAGTCTTTCGATTAAAACGCTCATATTATATCTATCAAAATATGAAACTCGGTTTTTCGACCAAAAGCGTAATCGTTCTTATTAGAAGTAAGTTAAAGGTAGACAATTTTTATCTTAAATGACTGGAATCAGGTTAGATTTTTGTTGAAATAGTCATTTTCATTATTCAAATTGCATGTTTTATTGCAAAAAAATAGATTCAGTACTTAGCCTTAAGCACTAGGAGTAAGCAATTCCAACAACCTAAAATTGAACGCCAAAAAAATTATCAGAAAGTAAAATGCAATAAGTCAATCATTTAACTTACAAGCGGTTTGATACCTTCTTGACTTTATATTGTAATGGATAAGTTATATTGTAAACCCTTATGCATTGAGATCCAAGGGGACTGTCGGCATGGATGCCTCTTGTGAGATTATCGAGCTAGGTCTATCACCTCCGAGCTATATCCCTGCTAGAAAATAGAAGCTTACCCAAGAAGATTTGAGCCTGAGATTCACTACCTCCTCTCCACCTAGGGCGCTCAGAGCACAACCCTCGCAATTGGTGAATTCATGAAACTCGTCTCTTTCAACTGCAGAGGGTTAGCTAGCAACCCAAAACAACTGGCCCTTGTACGTTTACTAGGTATTAATAATCCAGATGTAACAGTATTACATGAAACTATGTGTGGTGGATAGGTTTTAGTAAGTAGTCTCAAGAAGTTGTTGATGGGTTTGGATTTTGTTTGGGCGGATGGTGAGGGTATGTCAGGTATTTTACTTATGGGCTGCAATGATCACATGAGCCTTACCAATAGTTCCACTTTCTGCTCAGGAATTGGCACTTCTTTCTCCTACAAAGCCCTTGCATTAGACTTCTCAGTTTTTAATGTTTATGGTCCTTATAACTAAAAAGTCTCTTTTTGGAACACTTTCTTTGGGAAATCATTTCTCAAATATCTCCCTTTCATCATAGCAGGAGACCTAAACTTTACACTGAACCAGAACGAGATTTGGGGTGGTGGGGCTCGCCTGGATCCTTTGTGGAATTTGTTCTCCCACCATCTCGAGGATATGGATATCATTGATTTTGAACCACAAGAAATCAAACCGACATGGTTTAATAATAGGTCACAGGTCGAGGCCATCTCCAAAAGACTCGATAGATTCCTTTGCTCAGGTGACTTATTAAGGAAGGTTGAGAATATTCGTACATGGAGAACGATGGTAGGAGGCTCGGACCACCTTCCTATCCTTTTCCGTATAAAAAAAGGTGAGAAAAAATTGGGAGCCCCCTACAAATTCAGTTCCCATTGGTTGACCTATGCAGATTATATTAGTCTAATCAAGGTGAATTGGAGACCTTTCAAATCCTCTTTAAAATTTTCTTGCAGTAGACAGTTTGTTGACTCACTGAATACTGTTAAAATAATATCCATGGAGTGGGCGACTAACCTAAGGAAGAGTAGGAATGCCCGTATTAAACTGATGGAATCAAATATCAATGCTCTAGTAATTCAAAACAGTGGTGAAATTCTTAGTCGTCAGGAGGTTCTAGACCTTTCATTTTTGGAGGTTAATAGAAATTCTATTTTATTGGAAAGAGCCGCAGAGGAAAAGTTGAAGAGCAGAGCGGTATGGCTTACCCTGGGTGATGAAAATAACGTTTTTTTCCATAAAATGGTAAACTATCTAGAAAGAAGAGATATATAATATGGGAATTGAAGAAAGAATCAGGGGATATTATCAGAGGTTTTTTGGCTTTGGCAGCATAAGGTGTCCATTATTTCACTGAGCTTTATATAGAATTGAATCGGAATCATTTGAAGGATTTGGTAAACACAGTTACTAAATTTCCCCGCAGGATTACGAAGGAAGATAATACCCTTCTAACCACTTCGGTAACTTTGGAGGAACTCCAAGCTACCCTCAGTAAATAAAAAAAAGAACACAGTCCGAGACCTGATGGGTGGACATCCGAATTCTTTCAAGATTTTTTTGATCTCCCAGGAGAATATCTACTGCAAGTAATAGAGAGTTCTAGAAATTCAGGGAAAATGCTTTCCTGTATTAACACAACCTTCATAGCCCTTATCCATAAGCTGGACTCTCCGGCCTCTTTTAGTGATTACCGACCGATATCCCTCTGCAAAGCCCTTTATAAGGTTTCCTCCAAGATTATAAAAGAACATCTAAAACCATTTCTGGCCACTAGCATTTCTCCCGAGCAGTTGGATTTTTAAAAGATCGAAGCATCCACGAAGCGGTCGGTTGTGCCCAGGAATGCATACAGTCGATTCACTATAGGAAGAGTGTTGCTAAGGTCCCGAAGGTTGACCTCTCAAAATCCTACGACCGCACTAGCTGGATGTATATCAGGTTGGTTTTAATCCAAATAGGTTTCTCTTTATCTTTTGTCAATTGGATCTGGTCTTGTATATCCTCCATACCTCTTTTTACTTGTGATGGACGGTCTTAGTAGGCTAATGAAAGACGCTCTTTCCCTTGAACGGATTCAAGGTATTGGCTTCAATTTGGAAACAATAACTCACATCCTTTTTGTGGATGATGAACTAATTTTCATGGGGAACTCAGTGGAGGAAAATCAAGTTGTAAAAGACTTGTTCTGGATTTTTAGTAAAGCAACAGGGATGCTCATTAATTTGGGAAAGTCGGCCTGATACTACAATAATTTGTAGGATGAAGACATGCTCACCTTTAGAAATACTCTCGAAATGGATAATTTTCACTTAAATAAAGCTTTCAATTACCTTGGTTTTTACTTGAAACCAAACTGTTACCGTAACTCTGATTGGGAGTGGTTACTCAATAATTAGGTTGAGTGCAGAATAAACTTGTGGTGCAACCGTTTCTTGTCCTTGGGGGGGGAATCGGTACTGATCCAAGCGGTTCTCAATGCCATATCGGTGTATTGGATGATTAATGCTAAACTTCCAAAAGTAATATTGAACTCCATGAGGAAGCTCTATTTCAGATTCCTATGGAAAGGAAATTATGAAAAAGGGTCTTCATTGGTTGTCTTGGAAATCATTAGCAAAACTGAAGGAAGAGGTAGGATGGGGACTAAAGGAGATCCACTCCTTTGGAACATCACTTGCAGCAAAGTTAGTTTGGCACTTCATTACAAAAGAAGGGAAATGGAAATATGTTATAAAAGCTAAATACTTGGGTTCTATGTCTACACTAGAGTGGGTTCAGGAACCACGTATGACTAGCAGCGGAGGCTCTCTGTTCCATAAATCCATTGTAAATTCCTTTCCCATCATAGGAGATCAACTAGCATGGGAAGTCATTGATGTCCATCAGGTGCAGATAGATAAGGACCGTATAGTGGGGGAAAACGTTCAAACTCTTCCCAGTGCATTGACAAACTACCTGTCCTCGCAGGGGTTCTACACTTTGGCTGATATAGCATACATAGGAGGTTCGGGTTATTCTTAGAAATGGTACAACACGGAATCTCTAGCTCTACCCGCTAGGTGGGATGATCTGTGGAATTTGTGGATTTGGTCCCTTCCCTTTAATTTCACTGAACTGTTGAACCATCGTGATCAAATGAAATGGATTGGAAATAAGGAAGGAGGTACGTTTATAGTCAACAAAGCCTATAACCTATTTTAGCATCATACACATTCCCGAGGCCAATGGTGGTGGCATCGATCTGGCAAGTACATGCCCCGCACAAAACTCGTATCTTGATGTGGCTACTTCTAAATGGTAAAGTATTGACATGGGAAAATCTAAAGGATCGATTCTTATATGAACCGGATAGATGTTCATTTTGTAGAAGCGCAGAGGAACCCTTGGAGCACTTATGTCAATTATGTCCCTTTTCAATCCAGGTTTGGCATGATCTTGAGGATATCCTTGTTTTACCTCTGTCATGGCAAGGTGTAACCATTGAGGAAAATTTACATTCCTGGTTTGTAAAACTGGCTCTCCAACCGTTGAGATGCTTACCTTTCTTGGTGGTTTGGTTTATCTGGATAGCCCAGAATGAATCAATATTTGAGGACAAAGACCTTCCTGCATATTATGTTGTTTCACAGGTTTTATCCATCTACAAATTATTCATTGATCAAAAGAAAATCAAGCAGCCAAAGTTAATGAAAGAGGTAAACATTTGTGAAGAAGACAACTATGGTTTCTTTGATGGTGCATGTGAGGAGGAGCAAAGTGGCTTGGGAGGTACCCTGGTCATATCCAAAATCTTTGTTATTAACTTCAAAGCAAATGGGGAAAAGGGACAAACAATCGTGCATAAGGCTTAGCATTGAGAACAATCATGCAATTAGCTCTCGAGGAAGGGGTGACCAAAATGAATATTTTTAGAGATTCAAAGCTATGGATCAACCACATGAGACAAGCTCAGAATATTAAAAGCCTCACTTTAAACAACTTTGCTCAAAATTTGCTTTGGATGGATACAATTTTCAGCAATATTGAATACACCCATGTTTATAGGGAACAAAACGAAGAAGCAAACACACTATCAAAAGAAGGGCTACTCATGGAAGTTGGGGCCTGTACAATGACAGTCAAGCATGATGGAATCATAACCCATTCTAGGAAGACCCTCGAATTTTGGGCGGAAGGATAAAGAACTTCGATAAAATTCCAGTTTTTCCTTTTAAGTAGGAAAAGTTTTTTATTTTTGTAATATAAACTATATAATCATGTTAAGGAGAAATCATTTTTGAAATATGTTTAAAAGTGCTGAATTACTGAGAAATTTATTGAATATGATTTTTTCCATGGAAAAAAAAGGTTATATTGTAAGTAGATTTTTAAAATTAATGAACAAAATTAAAAAGCTTTCCAAAGATTTAACTTTATATAGATAGATAGATAGAAAAATATTTATTTTCTATCTAATTGATTAAAAATATGATGTGATCTTAAATTGACAATTTTTCATCTCTCAAAATTATTGCTATTTTATTTGTTGTTATAATTATTTTTAAATTTTTAAATATAATTTATTAGTTTTTTATACAAGTATGATTTATTTTATATTATAATAAATGAAGTTATCTTCAACAATTCGGTTTTGTTCATTTTTATTTTAGTATAGGTTATTTTTAATCAAACTTAAATTATTTGATTTCCATTTTAAAAAATATTTTTTTTATTAAAAATAGTAATATTTTTGATAAAAAAATCATTATTCATTTTTAAAACATAATTACTTACAATGGAAATTTTAAAAACAATTAACTATTTACAGATAAAATTTAATCTTTTATTTATTTAAATATTTTTTTCTTTTTCATTTATTTTTTCATCGGAATTAGTAATAACTTTAACATAAATAATCTCTTATTTATTTTTAAAAATATTATGTTAATCTTAATAAAAAAGGGAAATCTTTCAATAGGGTGCCTAGAAATAACTTGTGGTATCGATTGGAAGAGCTAAAGGTTCTTTCTTAGTTGAGAGCTACTTGGATAAGGTTGTACGAGATTGTCATTGCAAAATTAAGAGCAATGAGGGATTGTCAAAGATATAAATTGTAAATTAGAGTTAAGCAAAGTTGCCCCCTGTAACATACCCCAAAATCCAAATCTGTATTAGTAAAAAAAATTAAAAAGAAAACTTTTCCTTGAAAACTTACATGTTAAAAACGGATTTCACTACACATAATTCATCTATATGAGTCCCATCTTAACTAAAATCTTAAGTTAAAACGAGGATTTATACTCCATAAGTTCTCTTCCTCAATAACATCTAGGTTATCTTATCATGGAACAAATATGGAAGACATCACATCTAAGGTGTAACAATAGCAAACTGCTTTAATAACTGATAACCATATACTTCAACCAATTCATTTATCATACTTAATCTTGTATTTGAATATTACTAACTATGCATGGAGTACTTATATAAAATACCTATACATAAAAGGAAAAGGTAGAGACAACTAGTTTTAAACAACAAATCATCACATTCACCCAACACAATTATCAAGGATAAATAAACACATAATATGTACATAAGGGAAATCATATATACGTGGTTCACCCAACTCTTAGGCTATGCCCACAAAAATATTTCATCTTTTATTATTACTCCAAAGTCAGATTTGGCTACATCCGGCAACACATGTTGCAATTTACCTTTTCAATGCCTCTCACATAGAGAGGACTTCTTTTCAAAATAATCATATCATATTCATCAAGTGAAAAATCATAATAATACAAGGGTTCGTTATCTAAGCCTTTCCAAACAATCTATTTCTTCCTAAATGTATTATAATCAAACTTCTCTTTTCAGTTATTAAAGCGTTTAAACAAATCATTTGTAAGGACTCCATTATCCAGCATACAAATGTAAAAATATAATCTGCATGCATATAAACTATTATAATACTGCAGGCTGATTTTGACTCCAGCATTTTGTTTTATTTCTTTTTCTTCTTACACAACTACAAACCAACATTATTGATCTATAATCAGGAGGAACATTAGGGATCGGGGATCAGGCCTCTCAAGCCGTCCTCTCCCACAGCTTACCACATAGATTAATTATGGAAAACAAAATGTGGACCATCGGCTTAACTATGCTTCAGAAGAAAACTGGGAAATACAACTCTATCTCAAAAATACGAAGACATGTGTTATGCATCCAGGTATAAATTAAAACGAACATCTATCAACATAAGGGATTTCTACCCAAGCTGGTACTCTGTTAATAAATATATATATATATATATATATATATATATATATGTATTCAGAGTTATAAAACCTGAACCTCAAACGAATTTCCCTGGAAGTCGCGATAGAGGTCTTAACAAGATCGATCCATACTGGAATCGTAACCTAGGGATCTGGGATTGGGATTTCCAAGCCGTTCCATTCCCCAATCTAAGATACACACACAAAGTGAAGCTTTTTAGATGGACAGTGTATAAACTAATACGCAGGGGAGTATAACCCTGGGATCAGGCTTTCTCAGTCGTCCCATCCCCAGTCAGAAATTTATAACCAATATTATAATAGAAACACAGTGATACTTTACAAAGAAGACATACAGAGTTCAGATTATGACTTATCCACATTACGGAGAGGACAAAAGGACATCGGTTTCTCCCGCTGTCTAGCCCAATGGCTAAGACACTCAATAAAAGTGTATAGACGGATAATGAAAGAAAAACGCAAAAATATAACTATTCACTGAAAACAGAGTTGTTTTCCCAATAAGTAATAAATCAAAGGTCCTTGATCATATCACATTTGAAGCTGGGTAATAACACAAAGATCCAATAACGCAATATACCTAATGATATTATAGATTCATGTAGAAAGAGCGTGATCACCGAGATAAATTACCGGGACTTCTACACTCATTCATTGGCAACACAGTAAACAAATAAAACTGACCTAGGAACCCTCGCCATAAGCTAATCTAAAAACTCTGGCTCAGATAAAAGTAAACCTGTTTGCGCACTCGCAGAGATCGAAACTCTGATCTCCACTAATTATAACAGAGTTGTGCATACTCAGATCAAATCTCTGAACTTAGTTAAATGTAATCACCTATCCTCATCAGGGAACCCACACTATACACTAATCCCAAACCCTGGTCCCAACTGAAATACAACCTGGTTGTGTATTCGCAGAAATCCATGGCAGTTCCACAATTTCATTATAGCAACAATAAAATAACCAGAATCGAATTAGCAAATGATATATCAGTTATCAAAACACATCTAAAGGAAATCATAGGTCGGTAACCCTAGCTCTGCGTAGTTTGAACCATAAATCTGCATATATACATATAATACAGGGATTGATAACCCCACTCCTTGCATGCAAATACCGTTTAACATATATATATCTTATCCCACAGGGACCAAGAGAGAGGCATCTCCAAGAGAAAACTACATATAACATTTAAATAACAGAAAATCAACATAGAATTAAACAGGGGTCAAGCTCATCCGTGAGCTATCCCTTCCCAAGTGGATTCGATGGATTCGATTGTTGTCGTATAAATGCGTCACCACTCTTAATCTCCTAATATTTACACTTTACGACTTTAGGAGTTGAGCCACATACTTACAAAGTTTATTGGTGGGGCCTTGGACCTTCTCACTAGTAAACAAGTACAATAAAATATTTGTATTTACAAAATACTAGGGTTTAAAGGTGGTATTTTATACCCCCTCTCCCCTACTCTTTTTGGCAATTACATTGATAAGCTAGAAGCTTGCTTAGAAGAATGATGGTGCATTGGCATGACTTTAGCTAGTATAACCGTCATCCTCATTTAAAAATTGAGATATGAGACATTGTTCACACAAACAATTGTTCTTATTCAATTACACTCACATACAATACATTTATATAGTTAGTATGAGATCCAATGTATTCTAAATATGGGGATAGAGGTTGAGAAAATCTCTCAACAACCTCCAACAAATCCAAACCAATAGCTAACACATTCTATTTTAATCAATATCTCTAGCACCCTCCATTATTTCTTACATTACAAATAACAAACATTAAAACACATACAACTTTGTCTCCTATCACAATCATCTGATAGGGTCTTTACTAGCACTTACACCCATTCTGAAATCTCACGGTTTCTGCTCTTTTCTTCACCACACTTTCGAACTTCCCACTTGATTCATTTAAAATATAACCTCTTCTGGCCATCATTTACATACTTTGCATAATTGAAACTTCTTGACCTCCCAAAGGACAATCTCGATACTAAATCATTCTATGGAATTGCTACCATATGTGAATACACGACCCTCCGCGATATTCACCGGTTATATAGGATAGCATTCTGGATACTGAATTTATTCAAAAGTCAATAATACAACTTGAACTTACATAAAAATAAGTTGTAACTGACACTCCTAGAGCACGACATGTCACATCACCGTATAAAAAACTTAGACATAATTAAATTAGTGATATGTTCTCAAGCTGTGGAGAACCACCAATTTGATTATGTTAGTCTATTCAATAATTGGCTAGTTCTTTGTGGTTCCGCATCATATCAAAAATATGCAAGAGATCCTTCTTCACATAAATTCATTTGCACAAAATATAAATCTGCAACCCACACCACTAAAACTGCAACTCACACTAACAAAACTATTAATTACTATTGTGACTACAACACATACTTGCACACCACACATAAATAGACATATATATCAGTAGAAAGGAAGCAGAAAGGATAGAAAATTATTTCGTGCATAGTATATAAATACACTTGATGCTCAACAGGCAGCAAGTCTGTTAGGACTGAAATTGTTCCTAGTCGTTAAGTGATTTTTCTTAAATGCTTTGTTCCTTATTTGATTTTCATTTTACTTTATCTTAAATTTTAATGACTTTGATTGTCTTTTTAATTTATATGTTATAGTTATTGCTTGATTTTATTTTATCCTTTCTTAGGTTTTCACCTAGTGGCTTATTAAGTATTACATTTCTTTATATGGTCTTCGAAATACTTATTTTAAGTTTTCTCTAATTCCTATATCCAAGGTTTAATCTTCATGTTGAGTGTGTTGCCAATTTCTTCATGTGGAAGTATTCATGTAACAAAAAATCCAAGAGATTTGGCTGAAGATTTAGGACAAGGTAGCTCTCATAAAGTTGATCCACAAGAAGAATCCAAAAACCCTAATGATGATGAACAGGGGAAAGCGTTTGAAGATAAGAACGAGCACATATTTAAAGATGAAGTAGTGGAAAAGGCAATTGATTCAAATCCCGAAGAATCCAGTAGCAAAAGAATCCCTAAGAAGAAAAAGAGATGCATAGTTATGGTCTGTTTTTTTTCCCTATTTTGGTCATTGCAATTGAGCGTGGATTATGAGTTGATGGAGATGAATTTTAGAAAACCAAAAGAGGTTTTGTCCAAAATAGATTCATTCACAAAAACCTCTCTCATTTTTGAAACAGGTGTCACCGTTTGAAAGTTTTGAATTAATCTTTGTGGCCTATTTTTCAAGGTTTAAGATATTTAATAATTTACTATTTTAGTCACAAATGTTAGGAACGTTTTCTGATCAATTGGAGAAGAATTTAAAAAAAAAGAGAGAGATTTTTCTTCATCATGGACTCATTTAAAAAAACCTCTCTCAGTTTTCACACAGGTGTCATGGATCGAGAGATATGGAGGCGTCTTTGAGACCCAGTTTTTCAGAAATTCGCCAAATTTCCCCAAAATCTGATTTGATATTCTTGGTTAATTAGTCTTTAAAGATTTGAGGTTAGTTTATAACTACTTAATGTAACTGCTTCAAAGCTCGACCTAGAAGTTAGTTATGAAACTGCCCTATTTTGAAAATGATAAAAGGAGAAAAGTTTAGTTTAGCAAGGTTGGAGTTTTGTTTCAAGAAGGGCTATAGAGCTAAGGATTGAAGTATATTCAGACTGATGTTTATGACTCTCATATAAATTTTTGAAGACTGAAATTGATATGAAATACAAGTATAAGCCACTTTTATCTATTGATTTTGTTTATGGCTAGTTTGACCACTAAGCTAATGATTTCATTTCTTGATTAAAGTTTTATTCATGTGAATGCTCATGTGTTGTGGACAAAACCAGTACTTTGCTTATGTTGCTTATGGTTTATGTTTGTCTTTATACATTTATATCTCAGTCCTTTGATGATTGTTACATGATTTAGTACTTGCATTAATTTGATAATCGATTACCTTCTTGTGAATGAAACCTTCAAACCAAAAAAATTACAAAAACAAATCCTATTTTCTTTTAATTGTTTTGAGATTGTACTAGTGTGTTCCCTTCGTAGTCTAGGGACAATTTCTAGCACAAACATCTTTGGCGCCATTGTCGGGGACGGATGTGAATATTATCTTCCCCGGGAAGAACCACAATGACATAGATCTGACTCTTGATGGCAGACAAGAGAAGGAAATAGATATATACTGCAATCATCTGCCTGGCGACTCCATGATTAAAGACTCCACTGGAAGGATAATTTTGTTGACAGAAAAATGGAAAAGCCAAATGGAAAGACCAGGTATCATCTTGTTAGTTTTCTCCATGAAATATTATTCTTATTCATCAGCTCTTTTTTGTCTTTCCCATTGCATGTAAAAATAATCATTCTTTGCTTTGTCTACTCTGAACCTTCAATTATATATCCCTCTTTGGAAGAAGAAATTTTGCATTTTTCCTATGTTGTAGATGTTGATCCTATCCCTTCAGCTGAAATCCATGAGAAAAATGACAAACATATACTCATATCTCCCGAGCCTGATTATTCTTGTCATCCTGTAGGTAATAAAGTTGATCTATTACCTTCTACCATCACTGCTAAAACTTGCAAACAACTTGTTGAGCCTCATTTTCAACCTACAGATTTTCATTCTAGACTTAGACAAAAGATGTTTAAACCTCTTAGGATGCCATCTCAATTAAATCCTTACCCTTCCTACTTTGTTGATTATCTTCCTCGGTTTACTGGAGAAGACCATATCACAACAGAGAAGCATTTGGGATCTTTTCATAATTTCATTGATAATTTCGAAATCATGCATGAGGATGTTGTCATGAGGTTATTTTCGAAATATCTAGTTGGAGATGTCGGGTCTTGGTTTCGAAGTTTAACATCCATTTCAATTGGATCGTGGGAAGAGTTACATGATTTTTTGAGGTATTGGGGTGAGAACAAATCTTTGGAGCAATATATTTCTGATTTCTTTTCCATGAAAAGGGAAGAGGATGAACATATTACTAAATTTAATCGAAGGTTTTATAGTTTTTGTCTCAGCATGCCCAGGGAGATTATACCTTCAGAAAAAGTTGTTATGATATATTATGCGACAGCTCATCAACAACGGGATTTTGTCCTTTATCTCAGAGAGAGGAAGTCATCACCCTTGCAACAGATGTTCTCAAATGCTAGAGAGGTTGAAGAAAACCTATGAGCTTGTGGAAAGCTTGTAGATCAAATTAGAATGAATATTTGAAACAAGAACAAATCTATGGACAGCAAAAAGCAGGTTTGAATGCAGAGGAATCCAAGGAAAAATATGGACTAGAAAAATCTGATTCGGATTTTCATTTTCCTCAGTATGCTAGTGTATCCCCTTCAGATTTTATTTCCTTCTTAGATTTTGAAGTTAATCGATCAGAGTTTTCTATTTTTAAAAGAGATGATTGCATGAGAAAGAGTATGCAGAGGATGATTGTATTTTTGTCTTAGTTGCTCCTCAATGTCTTGTTGATGATAGTAAAAAACAGCTGCCATTTTTAACCTTCAATGACTTTCATAATTTTATGTTCTCAAGTTCTGCTCAAGGATTTTGTTTTCATCAAGAAGCAAATCCTATATTTGACAGCTATGTTTCAAAGTCTAAGAATGATTTTGATAACTAGATTTTGATTTCAAATTTCAAGAGTAATGAAGACAGATTGCATATTTTTCATGCTTCATCTTCTGTAGTGCACTATGAAAAAATAAATGCGGGAATAAGGCAGTTGAAGCAACAGTTATGTTTCTTGATTTAACTAGAATTATGTCATGATTTTCAAGACCCAGTGGTCACTTACATGAAGTTCATATTTTCAAAGGTTTTTTCTTGTTGTAGCATTCGGAGTACAGGTAAATCATAGCAGTATGTATATGTTGCATATTAAATTCCTATCGCAAAAATTCCAGTTTTTATGCACTCTTCCATTTACTTGTGAACAGGAAAATTATGTGATTAGTCATCTGGTTGAATGGCTATATTGGAAATCTGTGTATACATAAGCAGATCAATCAGGTGGATAATATAGGGATTTTTAAATAAATGAGCTCATCTCTTGAGCATGGTTTCAATTTATAGTGTGCAAGTATGGTTTGGAATGAGTAGCTTTAGTTTGTTTTTAATAGTCAGAAGAGTAGGGTTGCAAGTTTTGGAACAGGTTGGGAATGAGATACAACTGACTCCATCACCCAATGAATAAGGCACAAGGTCTACATGATCTTGAAACCTCGCAAGGAGGCTTTCATCCACCAACCGGAGCCAGATGTTAGGATTGAAATTGTTCCTAGTCCTTATGTGATTTTTCGTCAATGCTTTGTTTTATATTTGCTTTTCATTTTACTTTATTTTAAATTTTAATGACTTTGATTGTCTTTTTAATTTATATGTTATAGTTATTGTTTGATTTTATTTTATCCTTTCTTAGATTTTCACCTGGTGGCTTATTAAGTATTACATTTCTTTATAAGGTCTTCAAAATACTTATTTTAAGTTTGTTCTAATTCCTATATACAAGGTTTAATCTTCATGTTGAGTGTGTTTCCAAATTTTTCATGTGGAAGTATTCCGCAGCGAAAAATCCAAGAGATTTGGCTGAAGAGTCAGGACAAGGTAGCTCTCATAAAGTTGATCCACAAGAAGAATCCAAAAACCCTAATGATGATGAACAGGGGAAAGCGTTTGAAGATAAGAACGAGCACATATTTAAAGATGAAGTAGTAGAAAATGCAACTGATTCAAATCCCGAAGAAGCTAGTAGCAAAAGAAGCCCTAAGAAGAAAAAGAGATGCATAATTATGGTCTATTTTTTTTCCCTGTTTTGGTCACTGCAATTGAGCGTGGATTACGAGCTGATGGAGATGAATTTTAGAAAACCAAAAGAATTTTTGTCCAAAATAGTCTCATTCACAAAAACCTCCCTCATTTTTTGAACAGGTGTCACCGTTTGAAAGTTTCGAATTGATCTTTGTGTCCTACTTTCCAGGGTTTAAAATATTTAATAATTTATTGTTTTAGTAAAAAATGTTAGGCACATTTTCCGATCAATTGGAGAAGAATTTTTAAAAACCAAGAGAGGTTTTTGTTCATCATGGACGCATTTAAAAAAACCTCTCTCAATTTTCACACAGGTGTCATGGATCAAGAGATATGGAGGCGTCTTTGAGACCCAACTTTGCAAAAATTTGCCAAATTTCCCCAAAATCCGATTTGCTATTCTTGGTTAATTAGTCTTCAAAGATTCGAGGTTAGTTTATAACTACTTGATGTAATTGCTTCAAAGCTCGACGTAGAATTTAGTTATGAAACTGCCCTATTTTGAAAATGATAAAAGGAGAAAAGTTTAGTTTAGTAGGGTTGGATTTTTGTTTCAAGAAGGGCTATAGAGCTAAGGATTGAAGTATATTCAGACTGATGTTTATGACTCTCATGTAAGTTTTTGAAGACTGAGATTGATTTGAAATACAAGTATAAGCCACTTTTATCTATTGATTTTGTTTATGGCCAGTTTGACCACTCAGCTAGTGATTTCATTTCCTGATTAAAGTTTTATTCATGTGAATGCTCATGTGTTGTGGACAAAACCAGTACTTTTCTTATGTTGCTTATGGTTTATGTTTTTCTTTATACATTTATATCTCAGTCCTTTGATGATTGTTACATGATTTAGTACTTGCATTAATTTGATAATCGATTACCTTCTTGTGAATGAAACCTTCAAACCAAAAAAATTACAAAAACAAATCCTATTTTCTTTTAATTGTTTTGAGATTGTACTAGCTTGTTCCCTTTGTAGTATAGGGACAATTTCTAGCACAAACAAGGTCTGTCAATTATTCCACACATCTGAACTAATAGAAATCAGCATTATCACTCAGTAGTCGATTTCCTTCATCAATTCGGTGGTCCACGATTCCAATCTAGTCATCTGCACATTCTTCCATCCTCATAAACATCAAATTTGATCCATCACCACTCCAGGATGACCACCTTAGCTCTAAAAATTCTTTACTCTGGCTACGTCTCCCTTTGATCAGTGGTTAGGGATGGATCCTTATTCACTGTCAAAGCGTATCAAAACTAGATGTTGCTCCAATTCAATGATGGTTATTCTTAGCTCCCAATCAGCATCTCTTTGAATCTTAGACTGGCGACACCTCCTCTTTCACTGTGAATCTCCTACCAGGTGATAGAAAACTACAGTTCTCTCACAGTCACGCAGGTTATGGCGGCGATCTAATCACGTGACAATGTGGCACTTTCAAGGCTATTTGCACACAAAAATAAAATAACACACAGAAATAAAAAAATCAACACTCTCCTACATTACATATGTACAGATCATTTTCTCTCAATCTCTCATATTCCAGGCCCTCTCGTAAGAGAGTCAGAGCTATCCTTTCTCTGATACCATTTTAAAAATTGAGTTATGAGACATCGTTCACACAAACAATTGTTCTTATTCAATTACACTCACATACAATACATTTATATAGTTGGTCTGAGATCCAATGTATTCTGAATATGGGGATAGAGGCTAAGAGAATCTCTCGACAACCTCCAACAAATCCAAACCAATAGCTAACGAAATATATTGTAAGCAATATCTCTAACATCCTCCTTCTCTATGATAATGATATTGTTCTCATAACAAGGTGCCCCTTTGATATTGATAAGCAATTAATAATTATCAAGGATTTTTGCTTTAATATGGGTATGATTGTTAACATCGACAAAGAAGGTCAAGTCCAAGAAGGCCATTTATGCTAGTTTTGTTTGTGACAATAAAAAATTAGAGAAGGTGTCTTCCTACAAGTATCCTGGAATTGATATCCCTCATAAGCTTAATTAGAACTATAACATTGAGAAAAGGATTAGTGGAGAGTGGAAAACGTACTTTGGTCTTGAAAACAATTGCAAATTAGCGACCCTTGTATGTGCAATAAAAAGAAGTTTCTTTTTGAAACTCTCGTTAGCTTGTACGATTGTGAAGTTTGGGGTTGCAACATCTCTAGATAATCCTAGAGAAACATTGAACAAATCCATAATCATTTCATAACGTATAACCTTAATATTAAAAACACTACACACTACCATATTCTCTTTCTAAAAGTGGGTCTCCCCCCCACCGAGAGCATCTCTATGACTATATACTTGGTGTACAATGACACGATAAATAAGATGGGACAACCAGACACTTCCTAATTTTCTTTGAAATCTAGTCAAGACCAACTCCAGCTAAAGAGAGGATGGTATCAAGACAACATGGCGTGGTTAAACCATTGGGAGATCAACGAAAATTGTCACTTTGCATTTTATCACTAACATTAAAAATATCATCACATCTAAGTTCAAAGAGAAAATGTGGGGCGAGAAATATTTAGAGGTTAAAAGGAAATTAAGATATTATAAGGAGTTCATCAACCCTAATCTAGTGTTGGAATATTAAATCTTCCTTCCTATCTATGTCATTTAATTACATTGGTAGCATTAATTAATCATTTATGGTTAATTCCTATGTAATAGACTAGAAAATTGCCATTGTGTGGACCACAAGGAAACATTGGGGGGACCACAAGACTTCCAAGAGAGAACCACAAGCTTCCTGTACCACTTGGGCACATTTCTAAAATATTCTGGATAAGATTCTGGTGGAAAAGGAGCCTTGCTGAGTTTTACTACTTTTTACTCTAGGGGGGAAAGCTAGTCAACTAGGGAAACTTGTTTTTTGGACCACACATCCTCTATGATGCTTCTTCTTTCCATATTTGGGATTTGGAATTTCTTTTCATCACACATCATCTACAGGTCACTAATTCAGAAATTCGTGAGCCTTTGGAGTGACTTGGAGAACACACTTGCCACCTAGGGGGGATGAGCATATTTTTAGTAAGTATGATGATACAAGGATCCAAATGGAATCTTTAGCCATTCGAATATCTATTGTAATGTTATATAACAACATCCTATTATTTTCCATAGGTTGGATGATGCATTTTATTCATGAGAGTTAATACAGTTTGCATTATTGTGAGTAATTTTCTGAGTTCTTTGACTAGTTGTGTGAGATCTTTGTGAGTGAGTGTAATCTCTTGATCAGATCTTTGTGTGAACTAAATTTCACATGGTATCGGAGCTATCAAGCTATTCCTTTCTCCTTCTATTTCCTTGCAGGATCCAACCAGTCTCAAGGAGGGCACAGTAATTCATCCACAGGGCGCATTCTTTCATCAAGGAGGCGTAGGAAGCAAGCTTTGGGCACACCCAAATCATTCCAAAATTAATTTCAGAGCTGACATGGATCATTCACAGCAGATCATCCTCACTCCATTCAATTATTTTGACTGGAAGGCACAAATGGAGATCTTACTGAGGAGCAAAGGGCTCTACAGGGTGACAATGGCAACTGAGGTTGAGCCAACCTCAGCAATTGAGAAATCTAAATGGCACAATCGAAGAGATCAATCCTATGGGATGTTGTGTCTCACTACATCCATGGATCTAGTATTTCATCTTGATGGTCTTACCTCTCCCAATGAAGTATGGCTGAACCTTCAAGAATTGTTCGGAAAGATGGATGAATTAAGAGGCCACCAACTGGATAATGAGCTAGTCTCATTGAGTCCACAAAATTTTGAGAACCTTCAGGATTTCTTTTCCAAATCAAATCACTTGTGTTGCAGCTGAAGCAATGTGGTATTGAAAAGAAAGATCAGCAATTATTCTTGGTCATTCTCTCCAAACTTGGCTCGGACTACTCAGTCTTTGTTTCGACCTTCCATTCCACCTAAAAAGCAGTTAAAAATTGGAAGAGCCCGACACTTTCAAAATTCATGGAGTCTTTGACACAAGAAAAATACAAATTGGTCTTGATGGGAGCCATTAAAAATCCATCCAAATACCATCGTATGAATGTTGGAGATTCAAAGGGTTCAAAAGGGAAGAAGAAGGGAAATTTCAAGAAGCCCACTGGTGAGAAAAAGGACAAGCAGAAAGTTAATGAAGAGTCCTCGAATTTCAAGAGGAATCCAAATAAGAAGAATGAGAGGACAAAGTGCAATTATTGCAGCAAGGGATTTCATCCTAAAATCTCTTTCATGAAGAATACCATTGAACAAATGGATCAACTCTTGGAGAAAGCCAACATTCCTCCTCCAGAGAGCACAAGGAGGAAGGATGGAGGACAAAATTCTGATGACAAAGAGAGAGTACATGCACTGATGGTAAGCACATCCAAGCCTACCTCATTCATTATTGATTTCGGATCTTCAAGACACACGATTTCTACAAGTAAGTTTTTCACTTCACTTGACTCTTCCAGTGATCCAAATATTGTATTGGGTGACAATTCTGAAACATCTTGAAAAGGAAAAGGTAGCATAGATCTCGAGTTTGGTTCATTTAATAATATATTATATGTACCTATACTTGCTGCAAACCTATTTCCAGTCTATCAGATGAACCGCACAAGGCTTCCCAAGAGAGTAACTTTTACCCCTAATGATGTTGAGATAGCTGAAATTTCAGCAAGAAAAACTATTGCATTTGGCACTGTTGATCACTGTTCTATAATCTACAAGTTTTCTCACTTTGTACCAGATCCCTCACCTTCTACTCTTTTAACCCATGCCAACGAGTCAAGCAAATTACGACATGAAATATTTGGCCACATGAATTATAAATATCTTTCCCAACTTCATGAGAAACAAATGGTTATAGGGCTGCCCAATATCAAATTTTCCAAAGGTGTCTATCAATCTTGCATCCTAGGAAAACACCTCGAGCATAAGTATGGGAGATCCACTACTAAGAGAACCTCTGCACAATTGGAGCTTATTCACACTAACATATCAGGTCCAATCCCTCATGAGTCTTTGAACCATGCCAAGTACATCCTCACATTCATAGATGACTTTAGCAGGTACTGTTGGATTTATTTCATCAAGCTAAAATCTGAAGTTTTTGGTATGTTCAAGCTATTCAAAGCTTCAATTGAGAGCCAATCTGGTAGGCATATTAAAATTATCAGATCTAATAATGGTGGTGAATATGTGAAATTAGAGTTTCAACAATTTTGTGCCTCTTCAGGCATTCAGATGCAACACATAGTTCCATATACACCTCAGCAGAATGGGGTTGCTGAGAGGAAAAACAGGTCTCTAAAGGAGATGGCCGCATGTATGCTTGAGCCAAAGTCATTGTCTCCAAAGATATGGGATGAGGAAATAAATTATGCCACATACATTCAGAATAGAGTGCCACACAAAGCTCTCAAAGGTACTACTCCTTTTGAGGCTAGGATGGGGCACAAACCTGATATCTCTCATTTCAGGATTTTTGGCTCAAAGGCTTGGGTTAGGATTCCACTTGAGAAGAGGAGGGCTATGTAGCCCCAAATCCAACCATGTTTGTTTGTTGGATATTCATAGGACTCTAAACGGTATAAGTTGTTGAACATGAGCACTATAAAAATCCTTCATATAAAGGAGTGTTCAGTTTGACGAAGAGCCCTCATAGAGTGTTGAAATTGGAGAACCATCTTCACCACCGCCTGAAGAAGAAGTAAGTGATGCCATTGAATTTTGTTATTCTGATATTTATGATGATGATGACCATTTTATTGCAGATTCTAAATCACCTACAAATCCTAAATGGGTTGCTAATACTTTGCAAACAGTAGGTGAACTAGTGGGCAATCGTCAGGACACAAGGAAAACTAGATCACAATTTGAGACTAATCTCAATGTGAATGACCCATACCTTTATGAGAAGTGTTATATGATGGTAGCTTCTGATCCTCAAACATATGAGGAATCTTCACATGACCCAATATGGCAGGTTTCCATGGATGAGGAGTTTCAGTCATTGCAGAAGAATCAAACATGGGAGCTAGTCAAGCTCCCCGCAGGCAGAAAATTGGTAAGGTGTAAGTGGATCTACAAAACAAAATGTGTAGCTAATGGTACAGAAGTGAAATATAAGTCTAGGCTGGTAGAAAAGGTCTTCTCTCAGGTCCAAGGCCTTGACTACATTGAAAATTTTGCACCTGTTGCACAGAAGGATTCGATAAAACTAGTTCTAGCAATTTCTGCATCCAAGCGCTAGGAAGTGCACCACGTGGATGTGAAAAGTGCATTTATCCATGGGGATCTTGAGGAGGATATTTATATGCAGCATCCAGAAGGGTATACACCAGATCCTAACTTTGTGTGCAGGTTGAAGAAGTCCTTATATGGGCTTAAGCAAGCCCGCAGGGCTTGGTATGCCAAAATGGACAATTTTCTCTTGTCACAATCTTATGTTCGGTATAAATGTGATCCTAATGTTTATATGAAGCTGATTGATGGTTCAATAATGATTATAGTGTTGTATGTTGATGATTTCCTAATCACAGGTAGCTCTACTGATCAAATAGCTTCCTTGAAGACCACTTTGCATCAAGCTTTTTCCATGAGTGACTTGGGAATTCTTAAGCAGTTTTTGGGGCTTGAGATTTCTCAAATAGAGAATGGAACAAAGGTATCTCAGTCCAACTATGCATCTGATCTGTTAAAGAAGTTCAAAATGGTTGATTTCAAGCCTTCTAAGACTCCATTCTTTTCAGGAGTTAGAATGGAAAAAGCAGAATCTACGCCATTGGTTGACAGCACCTTGTATAGGTAGCTTGTTGAAAGCTTGCTTTACTTGAATCACACTCGACCTGATCTTGCTTATGCTGCGAGTGTGGCATCAAGATACATGGAGAAACCACATGAGCTCAATTGGAGGGCTGCGAAAAGAATTTTGCACTATGTGTAGGGCACCAAGATTGATGGGATTCACTATGTTGCAAATTCTAGCCTAGATCTCTTGGGCTTCACTGATTCAGATTGGGATGGTGATAGCCTTGACAGAAAATCCGCATCTGGATTTGTATTCATGCTTGGAGGTGGTCCAGTTTGCTGGTATAGCAAGAAACAGAATTCCATTGCACTATCTTCAGCATAGGCTGAGTACAGAGGAGCAGTGAATGTTGCTACCCCGTGTGTATGGTTGGAGGGAAATCTTTCAGAGTTTGAGATTGCTTTTAGTACTCCTATTGTCATCTTTTGTGACAACCAAAGTGTTATAAGACTCTCAAGTGATCCAGTACAGAGAAAGAGGACCAAGCATATTGAGATACATATGCACTACATCAGAGGACTAGTTTGCAGTATTGCCCAACAGGTGAGCAAACTGCAGACATCTTCACCAAAGCTTTTACTGAGAATACATTCAGCTATCTTAGATCACTGCTTGCGATGGCTGAACATGTGGTGGAGTGAAGGATTGATCAGCAATATTTCAATTTTGATATGTCCATTTTTTGAGGGAAGGTTTTTCCCATGAGGTTTTCCTTCTATCCTTGTTTTGTGGACCGACAGTATTGTATAGGGTGACCAAGTCTTGTTACTGGGCCCTTAGTATTTCTATTTTCTGATATTTACACCATAAAGTCAAATTTATGGAGGGGTGTTGGAATATTAAATCTTCCTATCTATGTCATTTAATTACATTGGTAGCTCATTAATTAATCATTTATGGTTAATTTATGTAATAGACTAGAAAATTGCCATTGTGTGGACCACAAGGCAACAATGGGGGAACCACAAGACTTCCAAGAGTGAACCACAAGACTTCCAAGAGTGAACCACAAGCTTCCTAGACCACTTGGGAGCATTTCTAAATATTATGGATAAGATTCTGGGGGAAAAGGTGCCTTGCTGAGTTTTACTGCTTTTTAATCTAGGGGGAAAAGCTAGTCAACTAGGGAAACTTGTTTTATGGACCACACATCCTCTATGATGTTTCTTCTTTCCATATTTGAGATTTTTCAGTTTTTTTCATCACACATCAACTACAGGTCACTAATTCAGAAATTTGTGAGCCTTTGGAGTGACTTGGAGAACACACTTGCCACCTAGGGGGGATGAGCATATTTTTAGTAAGTTTGATGATATGAGGATCCAAATGGCATCTTTAGCCATTCTAATCTCTATTGTAATGTTATATAACAACAACATATTATTTTCCAAAGGTTGGCTGATGTATTTTATTCAAGAGAGTTAATATAGTTTGCATTATTGTGAGTAATTTTTTGATTTGTTTAACTAGTTGTGTGAGATCTTTGTGAGTGAGTGTAATCTCTTGATCAAATCTTGGTGTGAACTAAATTTCACATCTAGAAGATAAAAAATATCTCTCTGTTTTAACTAGTTCAAAGAAGAAAATTAATATAGCCAAGATAAGAATGAACTGTGATGAACTTCATAGTGAAACAGGGCGCTGGACAATTCCTAACACATCGTGGGTGGAAAGGATTTTCCATCTCTGTGAGACTACGAGCGTTGATGATGAAAGTTATTTTCTCTTAGAATGCACTACGTACACCCACATTACATTGCAGTTTCATAGTCTTTGTTACAATACAAACCTCCCTAACGTTCTAACATGTCAAAACTATGGAGACCTAGGAGTGCTTCTTTCCAATCTTTTTCAGCATGGAAATGAAATTTTACACCAATCATAGCAATCTTCTTAAGGTCAAATAAACCAAAGTTGGTATGGATGCCCCATCATGATCATCATCAAAGTTTATTTAATATTTAAAAAAAAATATTTTAATTAAAAATAATAATATTAATAAAATACATTTCATTTGGAAAGAAATATTACCATTTCCATATTACTTATTAGGATGTTATTTGTCTATATAACTTTAAATTTTAATGATTTCTATTTTTTATTATCATTATTATTATTAAACAATTTTATTATCTTTGTTATTTTACTTTTCAAAAAGTTATATTGTAATTAATTTAAACTCAATTGGCTTTTATTTTAAATAAATAAACAAAGTTAAAAATAAAAAATAAAAAATTGACTTTATAATTTAAAATTTTGTATATTTTATTTTTTTAAAATTATTTATTATTTTA
Source organism: Larix kaempferi (assembly GCA_027924585.1). NCBI lineage: Eukaryota > Viridiplantae > Streptophyta > Pinopsida > Pinales > Pinaceae > Larix > Larix kaempferi. The sequence goes on from BSBM01001063.1 coordinate 6,121,505, forward strand.
TCTAATTGGTTAAAATGTGAGGTGAGATTGAATTGACCATTTTGAATGCCAGTTTTTTCAAAATCTATGAAATTATTTTTTAATATATTTTTTTAATTGTGATTGACTTTGATTTTTAAATGTAATTATTATTCGATATAGTCTAAATATTCTATATTTTAACTTTTTGCAAGTATATTTTCCATCAAATTTAATATAAATAGACTACTCCTTATTATTTTCTTAATTCATTTAAATATGATTTAATTTCATATTATTCTATTTAAAATAAACGTGAAGAGTTTCATTTTTTTTTATATTATATTAGGTTATTTTCAATAAATTTAAACTATTTGATTTTTATTAATATTTTTAATAAAAAAAAAATCTTCATTTTTTAAAATAATTATTTACAATGAACATTTTAAAAAACATTTAACTACTTACAAATAAAATTTAATCTTTTATTTTTTTAAATATTGTTTTTCTCATTTATTTTAAAAATAGTAATAACTTTAATATAAATAATCACTTATTTAATCTTTTATTTTTTTAAATATTTTTTTCTCATTTATTTAAAAAATAATAATAACTTTAATATAAATAATCTCTTATTTATTTTTGAAAGATAAATAAACTACTCCTTATTATTTTCTTAATTCATTTAAATATGATTTAATTTCATATTATTCTATTTAAAATGAACGTGAAGAGTTTCATTTTTTCTTTTTTTTAGTATTATATTAGGTTATTTTTAATAAATTTAAATTATTTTATTTTTATTAATATTTTTAATAAATTTAAATTATTTTATTTTTATTAATATTTTTAATAAATAACTTTTATTATTCATTTTTTAAAATAATTACTTATAATGAATATTTTAAAAAACATTTAACTACTTACAAATAAAATTTAAACTTTCATTTTTTTAAATATTTTTTTCTCATTTGCTTTAAAATAGTAATAGCTTTAATATAAATAATCTCTTATTTATTTTTGAATAGATAACATTAACCTTAAATAAAAAAATTATAAATATAACAAAACATCCAAATATTTATTTTTAAACAAATTTTATCTTTCTTACACTTTAATAATATTTATATAATATTTAAAAATATATATATATCATCTATGTATCTTCCTTTTCAATATTATTTTATTTTATTTTACTTACTAAAAAATACATCTTGAAAAATAAAATAAAATAATCTCGATCAGTCCCTTATAAATAAATAAATAAATCAATCAATATTAAAATATTGATTGACCATCAATATTAAAATATTTCTTTATCTATACAAATGCTTTTACCTACTACAATTATTAACCATTTTCTTACTGAATTTCTTTCACACCATAAACTCTCATTGATTATCTTTATTTTCTTGGTTCATCTTAGTCAATCATCATTTCCTCAGCATCATCCTTTATCTCAACTTTCTTTGCTAACCCAATTAATCAAAATCATCAGTCCCTTCTCACCACATTTCCTCCGCAATTTCTGGTTGAATCGATTTCCATATCCTTACCTGTCATCTTTTATATTATATTTCTTCGCTATTTTGTATACAATGCAGGAAGCCAATATCCTCGGGTCTTTTGACCAAACCTCAAAATTCATAGGTTGACCTAAATCTTACTGGTGGAGAATCGTATGACAGATCGACCACCATGATTCTGGATATAAAAACTAAACCAGCAACTTGAACTCGTACTGACCCACAGAAATTAAATAGAAGGTGCGTTCTTCCTATCATTGCAGCCGCCGCGGTATTTCATCATATCTTCGCAGCCGCCATGGAATTATCCTACGATCTTCGCAAAAGCCCAGCTTCCACATGAAAACAACAGCGGTCTGGCCCACGATAAACACGTGGTTTGAAATAAAGAATGATAAACATATGGCTCTAAACTAACCCAATTGGATGATATTATATTTCGCAGAAAGGAGAAATTATCTGAGAATATCAGTTAACCCACTCCTTAAAATATCAACGTAAAGTTATCACAACATATTGAATTTTAATCCTTTATAAACAATATTCTTACTTTCAAACTCTTGGTATTAAATATTTATTAGTAAAGAATAGAGGTCTCCCTCCTTATGCACATAAGATGGCGCTCTTTTCATGCAATAAAAACCACATGAGTTTGAAACAATTTATACATGGTTCAACCTCTCTATGGAGGTCACCTTTCTTCCGATAGCAATTAATAGATGGGAGGGTTTATTGTCCAAAGTAGAGAATGCCCATTTATCCACAGAAATTAATACTAAGTAAGTGACTGACAGGAAAATTAAAATAGTATTAAAAAGAGTTGGGTCAGCTCCATCTACCTGAAGCAACCCAACGCCGAAATGGAGTTCCACAAAAGTAAAAAGTAGAGAGAGAGCGCTCCACGCTCTTCAAATTTTAACACAGATATACATAGGGGAAGGAGTTCACGCTTTTTAAAAGAAACACATCATCTTACAGGAAATACAAAATGCATATATACTTGAAGCAACGAGCCCTTACCTAGAGAATCAACACATAAGGAATAATTTAACGAGCTCTCTTTCATAAATTCTAGCGCACATGTATATAAACTAGAGAATTCTCCCAACCGGCAGTCCTTTCCTTTTCCTTCCTTAACGCATGTCGATTCTTGGTTCTTTCTTTATTTTAACCGCAAAAGGGAAGTTATCTCCTCTGATCGACTTCAGAGAATCGAAGCCATGACTTCATGACAGAGGCCTAAAAGCTTGACAGTGGGGAATCCGACTAAGTGAGCTATCCATTATGACTAATTATAATATATTTTTACACCAATAAGTATTTATATTTTAGAATTTGACCTGGACTATCTATATTTAGTGAATTTGGTATTGAATATATATATCTATATATATACAATGAACCCTTAGTGTGATAGGATTTAGTTTTGTCTTTGCATCTAAGGATATCTCTAGCCTAAGTTAAGATGATCTTCCTTTGTGATTAGTATGCACTTATGCTAAGCTCGCAACCATATAATAATTAATTTTCCACTCTTTATAAATGATGTGTTGCTTTGCAATACTTAAGAATTAACCTTAAACTTAGGCTAACATATATAGACTTCTAGGCAATTAAGTGAACATCACTTCGAGTGCCTAAGCCATCAATCTGACATCTAGTCAACAACGAATGGAATATCATGGCTTCCCATCCATTCACCTCTCCCCTTAGTGGATTTGTTGCCCCCGTTGTTTTGTTGCATTGCACATTCAACCTTAGGATTACTTTATTATGCAGCATTTGTTGTTTACATGATACATTCAAGGCTACCATGCTTTAGCTAACACATGGTTCCTTTATCAAATCACAGTACCATCTAATACTGCAATGTTCACTCGTGGGGCCTTGGCCTTGAGCTCCTCACCATGAACTATTACATGATTACATCTTTTATTTCAATTACAATAGAGTAGGGGTCAAGAGGGATATTGCAACTATACAAAAACAAAACAAAAACGAAATTTCGAAACTGGAATTTCTCAAATTTTGTGTTAGTCCTTAGTTAACTTATTCGAAAATGCAAGTTTTCTCACTATTTCTGGTTTACCAAGTTTGCACAAGGCACACGACAAATACCATACACAGTAAAGAAAACCATTTATGCTATGTTTCTTATTTGTTGAGTTGGCACAAAGCATATGAAAATCGAAAAGGACCGTGTTCATAAAATAGAAAACCTGGCTAAAATATGAAGAATATGGGAAATATTTTTTAAAATTCTATAAATGCAAATACTATACCTTTGGATCTAATAAAACAGCCATATCTTGGGAAAAGGAAAACGAAAAGTTTTTTAAATTGAAAGCGATGCTCCAGATGCAATGGAACACCTCTCTCCACCTAGAAATAAACATAAATAGAAGAATACATAAACCTTTTTGTGCACACGACTACACCCATATAAGGCCTCGATTAACTTTGGTAACATGGCTTCATAAGTTCTCTGATACCATGCTAGACTAACACAAAATATTTCCAAAATATTGAACACCTTGAGCAATCGCTCACATGTATACAGATCACAGATCAACACACTAGATTTTCAAGTGGTTAAAACCCTCGAAGATGGAAACAATCCACAACCCCAACCAAATAACTACTTGAGACAATATTAGTATGCAAAGGAAAAATAATGTTACAATGAGTTTCTCACAATCGATCATCGAGCAAATGTCTCTCCATGCTCTTTAAATATAGATCATGGACCAATCGGGTGCTAAGCCACAAATCAACATATAGCCATTAAGATAGAGGTGAAGATGAACCATCAAATCACTCTATGTCTAGAACATATTGTGATTGTTGGATTACATACTTGTACAAATGCATACTAATTTATAGTAAAGAAACACACTTTAAACCTAAAGACACATTATACCAAGTTGATGTTAACTAACTCCTAGGTGTCTAAATATCTTAATAGTTACCTCTTCGTGACTCCGCAATGATTTAGCGAAGACATGGTGTCTTTACGCCAACCTCACTTAAGTCACGGGTTGTTTTGACTAGAGCATGAAGCAATCTTAGGAAGCCTCTTATTTCCCATGTTTATCTTGTTCTTGTACATTAAATACCTAGTCATAGTCATGCTCTCAATGGGACATAAACTTTCTTCTATGAAGAAGATAGGATATGTTGTATTACCTTTAATATTGAGATTATATATCATAAAGTCCTTTTGGATTTGTTCTATCATTTTCTATGATTATCTAAAGATATTGCAACCTCAAACATCACATCCATATAAGATAACATGAATGCTGAGGAGTTTAATGTTATCCCAACCCCAAATTGATTTACAATTATTTTCAAGTTTATAATAAGCTTTCCATCTTCCATTAATTTATTTTTTAATACAATAATTGTCACCTCCATTAAATTTTTATTGTCATACATGAAATTAATATAAATAATCTTTTAGAATTCAATTATTATATTTATAAGAAAAAACTAAAAGTAGAAATTATAAAAACATATGCTTTCATATTCCTAGGCAATATTAATCACATATTTTTTAATTTAATTATTATATTTGTAAGAAAAGACTAAACTATTAAAAAAAAGTAAGTGGAGATTATTCTTATGAAAATTAATCACATCATATTAATCACATCTCTTTGAAGATTGTTAAAATATATTAAAATTATTAGCAATATATGAGGATTCGAAAAAAAAATATTTTTAAATTTATATAATTTTCAATAAATTAAACAAAATTTTATATATCCTTGAAAAATAAAATTATATATATTTTTTAAATTAAAATTTGTTACCAAAATTACGGCCGGTGAACATTTCGGTGGGTAAATGTTTCGTCACAACTATTTTAATATTTTAAAATCGTATTAATAAAATACATGATATACTTAAAAAACGACTTAACGCGGCATATTTACACGGAGTCAAGGTCATCTTTTATTGATTGGATTTTGATATATGAAATATTTTTCTTATTGTAGGGAAATATTTGTTATTGTATTGACAGTAGTTTAATAAGATGTTTTGAGTTTAATATGTAGTATGTTAGGAGGGAATTCATTGAGATGTAATTTTTTTATATTAATTTTTTATATTTCTTAGAAATAAAAAATATATATCTTGGTAAAATAATAAGACTTATAGCTAACAGGTTGGAAACTCTGTTACAAACACTGTCAAAATACATAAAACACTAATGTTCTCACTGGGTTCAAAATTGAACCAGTCACAGCCTGTCAAAGGAGTCCTAGCACGTCTCAGAAGTGCACCGAAAAAAATGGACGTAAAAAAATATTTTAATTTTAATTTTTGACATTTTAACTAAAAATTGCAGATTTAGATTAAAACTTCATTAAAAGGGCGGTTTTACAAACTGCCCGTCAAATATTAAATTTGGCTACGAGTATTAACCTACTATGCCCTGGATACGGATGTATGCACAGACTTCACGCGACCTGGTTCTTTGATCGATGGACACGTCCACTAGTAAGGACGACTGCTAACATGCCAAGGTACCTGGAGTTGTTGTCATTTAAGGAAGAGCGCGATTAGATGGGATGGGCTCTCCCATCGGTTAATACAGCTAGGCCATATATTAATTAAATGTATTAAGTTCGCAGGTGTCCGTGAAAGTTAGCAGAAGCAGAAATTCCTCCCAACTCCCGAGTCCCGAGTCTGCTACACTAAACCGGGTTAGATTTGCATTTAGCTCAAACATAAAAACTCCTCATAAAGAGCTAAAAAAAGAAAAAGACCAAAAGAAAAAAGTCCTCTAAATAGAGCATAACAATCTTCCCATTGCTAACAATAGGTCCCAAATCATCAGTATTCCATTGCCGAATCGCCGCTTATATCTGATTTCCCCTACCTAGATCCATGGGTGAGCCACACTACTGTCTTCATCTCCTCCTCGGAGGAATACACTGAATAATCCAGCCAATCTGCAAGAAATACCCGCATGAAACCATTGCAGACGATTTTGAATTAGAAAGGACCGGTGTCTTCATAGGTCAGGCACCACCGCCGACTGTGCCATCGGCCACAAGGGAAGGGTAACACATCCCAACATTAACGACTCCACCACATAAAATTGTTGCACCGCATCACTGCTTAGTGCCAAGCCAACCACTGTCTCGTCTATAGAATACCCTGCCTCTGTAGACGTCGTCGTCGCCGCAAATGAGCCATAAAAATATGCATCATAACAGGTCGCCGCGTATGGAGACTGCTCATTAGAGACTCGGGAGAAACATATGGAGACTGGTCATTAGAGAGGTGTCGGTGAAAGTTAGCAGCAGCAGAAAGTCCTCCAGACATGCCAAAGCTTTGCTTACCGACTTTTCTATCAATGGAGGGTTACGAATAAATTGTGTGTCTTGTCTTGAGGGATGCAGAGGATTGAAGATTGGGTTTTGCTTCATGTGTAGGGATCTGGAAATGCTGGTCACATTTTCAACAATTTCGACAACTCTCTGGACTGAACTTTTTAGGCTATAATCTTTCTGCTCTCGAGTCTGGCCCTCTTCATATTGTGGTTTTTCAGGATGGCTTTATAGAAGAATCCAAAACTGTTTAACCCCAACTAAATAATAAAATCTGATGTTCCATAATAGCCAAGGACCCGGGATACGAAGTTGCAGCATTTTTTAATCATGCTGAGACATTTTTTATTTGCGGGATTTTGAGTTGCAACATTTTTTTTTGAAGGGTTTCTTTTCTGGAATCAGTTTTCTTTTTACTAAGGAAGGATGCATACTAGAGCATGTTGTTATGCTTTGAATCTGCGATAGTGGATAAATGTAAGCGATTAAAATGAAACGGCCTCTTTTGATGACATTCTGGATGAGCTCCTGATTTCTGTCCCCATATGGATTCAAGGTAGACTGTTATCTCACTTCTCTTTTTTCTTATTTTTTTCAGTGTTGAAATCAGTATTTGAAAAGTTCTATTTCTCTTTTTTCTTATTTTTTTCAGTGTTGAAATCAATATTTGAAAAGTTCTATTTCTCTTTTTTCCTTTTTTCAGTATTGAAATGAGTATTTGAAAAGTTCTATTCCATAAATAAATCTATTTTTACGAAAAAGTTCTATTTCTCTTTTTTTCTTTTTTTCAGTGTTGAAATCGGTATTTGAAAAGTTCTATTCCATTAATAAATTTATTTTTAGGAAAGTAGTATCATGTAATTGCATTTGGATTTATCAATTTTTTTAGTTGAAAAAATTGATTAAAAATGTAATATTTTATTTACCAATTTTTTTTATGAATTGCTAAGTTAATTTATTATTTTAAAAAACTTGATTAAAAATGTAATATTTTATTTATCAATTTTTTTTTATGAAATGTTAAGTTAATTTATTATTGTCGAAGTGTAATTTTTTTTTAAACTTTTCATCGTAGAAAAGCTGCATTAATTTATACCCTTCTATCTGAAATCAAGACCAGCCCTTCAAATTTGATCCCTCAGTACACCGATATCTTCAGTTCTCCTATTCCAACATAAAAGCTGAACCCAACTGTCTAATTAAAGTTCTATTCCAACATTAAAGCTGTTCTGCTGAACCCAACTGTCTAATTACAGTTCTATTCCAACATAAAAGCTGTTCTATTCCAACATAAAAGCTGAACCGGACTCCAGATTTTCATCTCAGCTGTCAGTTAAAATAGTTTTAAAATTCCAATCACGGTGTCACCCACTTCCCAAGTAAAGTATTGGTTCTAAAAATTTACTTTCGGGTTGTGTTTTCTCTAATTTGTGGAAAATGCGTGGATAATTTTAGGTAGTTTTGCTTTTCCGCTTTGCCTTTATTAGAATTCAGAATTATAATTGGCAGGATATTTCGAGGCAGGGAGGCAGGTCACGGGTGTGCTTTTTCTAAATCAAAGACTCAATTAAATATGGTGATTGGCGACTTAAAAACTCAATTATATATGGCGATTGGCGAGTTAAACACTCAATTATATAGGGCGATTGGCGAGTTAAAAGGCAATTAGAAAGGTGTGCATAACATGCATTTCTTATTTTGTCGGAATGGTGGGCTGTTTTGTATTTTATATGTGCTAAAACCCTCCAGATTTGAGGGGATTTTATGTTGTGGCGCCCTGCTGAGAGAGCGAATCCATCTGTTTCAAGGTTTTTGTTTGGTACTTTCCTATAATTTGGCGCTGTTGCAGAAGGAGGTAAAAATATGGAGTTGAAGAAAGGAATACAAGTTGAGGTATGCAGCAGTGAGGATGGATATGGTGGAGCTTGGTTTGAGGGAGTTATCCTTTCTGTTACCCCAGATGGCCGGCGTTGCAAGATACGATATGATAAGTTTGTGACGGATGATGGAAAGCCATTAGAGGAGGAGGTTTGCCTGCAGAATGAAGTGAGACCCATTCCACGCCGCATTCAGTTGCCTCTCCATTGCTCAGTTGGCGACGCAGTGGAAGCTTATGACACCGATTGCTGGTGGCGCGGCATGATCGTCAAACAGGTTACGGGCGCGGAAGAGGAGCTTTGGGTGGTCTACTTTCGTGACACTCGCACTGTCAAGGAATATCCCCGCTCAGACTTACGCCCAGCTCAAGAATGGATCCGAGGACATTGGATCCGGCCGCCTCAGGTTCTATTCTTAGCATATGTCTGATACCCATTTAACTGGGCTTTGCTGCTTGTGATAATTCATAGAAGGTTTTGTAATCTGGTGTTGGTTTTAAAAACCATTTGAATATTCTGTTAAAGTAGGGTTTCTGTTGTTATACGCTGATCGAGTCCGAGCAATGAAAATTCAACTCTGTGCAGGAAAACAGCACAATCATCGAGAAAGTAATCCGGTCTTTCGGTTTGGAAAACTCGGAAGAAACTTCTCTGAAGTCAGGGGGAGAAAGCGATGGAGAGAAAAAGAGGCGGGCTGTTCAGTCCAAAGAAGCTTCTCTGAAATCAAGCGGAGAAAGCGATGGAGAGAAAAAGAGGCGGGCTGTTGAGTCCAAAGAAGCTTCTCTCGGCGGAGGAGCTTCTGGTAAAAGGAAGAAGTTGAAGAGAACTGTTGACACTACTGTGTCTCGGCGACAAGCTTCAGACACCTACGGGTTGGAAAGTGGGCCTTCTTCTTTTTTCAGCTTTAAATTCTCTAAAAAGAGTCCGGGACGGAGGGCAGCTGAAGCAGTCAAGAGAAACGGGACTGAAGCAGATATGGATAATGAAAAGTAGAATTAAAGTTTCGCAGGACGGGAAGACACAAATTATGGGACTGATTTGGAGCAGACAGACTTTAAATTCAATAATTTGATGAATCATTCGATCGTGGTACCCTTTCATTTTATGCAGGATTTCAAAACTTGAATAGATTGATGAAAGTGTCTTTAATAGTGTACTATTTGAAATCAAGTTATTGCTGATTTTGACCCTTAATGTCGTGCGACAGTGCATATATATTACCGGCATACAAAGCTCAGTCTCTCGATCAAGAGCGTTCTTATTATGTCTGCCGAAACATGAAACTCATCTTCCGATGAAAAGCCTAAGTGTTGTTATTAAGAAGTAAGTTAAAGGTAGACGATTTTCATCATCTTAAATAGCTGGTTGAAATAGTTATTTTTATTCTTATTTTCATTATTAAAATTGTAATTTTGATTATAAAAATAGATTATTAAAATTGTAATTTTAATTATAAAAATAGATTTAGTGTTTATCATTGGCAATTCAAATTATGTAATCCGAAAAACTACAATCTAAAACATGGTGAGAAAGTGACAATACAATACATCAATCGTTTACCTTACACATTGTTTGATGGAATAAGTTATATTTAAATCTATTTTTTAAATTAATAAACAAAATTAAAAAGATTTTTAAAGATTTAACTTTATATGTATATAATAATGGTGATTGACTTTGGTCAAGTAGGTGCAGGGTAAGGATGTGACTACAAATTAAAAAATGGTGAGAAAGTGAAAATGCAATACATCAATCATTTAACTTACACATTGTTTGATACCTTCATAAAATTATGCAATTCCAAAAGCTACAAGTTAAAAAATGATGAGAAAGTGACAATGCAGTACATCAATCATTTTGCTTACACATTGTTTGATACCTTCATAAATGGACAAGTTGTATTTAAGTCTATTTGTTAAATTAATAAAAAAAATAAAAAATTATATATATATATATATAATCTTTAAAAATCTTTATTATTTATTAATTGATTAAAAATATGATGTGATTTTGAATTGACAATTTTTCATCTATAATTCTATGGAAAAATATTAAAATTTTCTGAATTTTATAATATATATAATTGTGATTGGCTTTGGTTGCTATTAAGAAAAAAGTTAAAGATAGATGATTTTCAATGAAATGGCTGGTTGAAATAGCCATTATTATTGTTATTTTCATTATTAAAATTGTACTTTTTATTGTAAAAATAGATTTAGTGCTTTTTCTTGAAAACTTGGATTATGCAATTCCAATGACCTAAAACTACAAGCTAAAAGAATAAAAGAATGGTAAAAAATAGTAATGTAATACATCAATCCTTTAAACTACAAGCTAAAAGGATAAAAGAATGGTAAAAAAATAGTAATGTAATACATCAATCCTTTAACTTACACTATGTTTGATACCTTCTCTCTGGAAATTATATTGTAATGGATAGGTTATATTTAAGTAGATTTTTAAATTAATGAATAGATTTAATTTTTTTTTAAGATTTAATTTTATATATATATATATATATATATATATATATATAATTGATTAAAAATAATGTGATCTTGAATTGACAATTTTTTATCTATAACTCTATCAAAAAATATTAATTTTTTCTTAATTTTATTATATATATATATATAGTGATTAACTTTGGTCAAGTAGGTGTAGGATAAGGATGTGACAAATGGAGGTTTTTTCTTTAAATAATTGATTGGTTTTTAATTTGTTGTTAGAATTTCTTTGTCAGTCTATAAGTGTTGAGTACTCAATTTCATAATATTTTTTTAATGCAAATATTTCTAACCTCCTAACCCCATTTTCCACTCTTCTTAAGGTCTAATAAACCAAACTTGATTTCACGGAAGTTAATCATCATCACCACCATCATAATGACGTTTAAATTTTTAAATTTAATTTATTATTTTTTTTATTACGTATGATTTAATTTTATATTATAATATTTGAAGTCAACTTCAACAATTCCATTTTTTTTTTATATTGGGTTATTTTTAACCAAACTTAAACTATTTAATTTCCATTTTTAATTTTATTTTATAAAAAATAATAATTTTTTTAATTAATTTTTTTTTATTCATTAAAAAAATACTTATAATAGGAATTAAAAAAAACAATTAACTATTTACAAATAAAATTTAATCTTTTATTTTTTTAAATAATTTTTTCTTTCTCATTTATTTTTTCATTAAAATTAGTAATAAATTTAACGTAAATAATCTCTTATTTATTTTTAAAAAATATTATGTTAACTTCGATAAAAAAGGGAAAGCTTCAATAGGGTGTTTAGAATTGTCATTGCAAAATTTAAGAGAAATGAGGGGTGGTCGAAAGATATAAATTGTAAATTGGAGTTAAGAAAGGTTTCCTACTCTCCCCTACATTTACATCGATAAGCTAGAAGCTTGTTTAGAAGAAGCAAGGTGTGTTGGCACGACTTTAGCTAGTCTAGCTGTCATCTTCTGTCTCTGTGCTAATGACATTGTTCTCATAGCAAGGTGCCCCTTTGATTTTCATAAGCAATTAAGAATTCTCAAGGATTTTGGCTCTAATATGGGCATGATTGTTAACACCAACAAAGAAGTTCAAGTCCAAGAAGGTCATTTATGCTATTTTTGTTTAAGACAATAGCAACTTGGAGAAGGTGTCTTCCTACAAGTATCTCGGAATTGATATCCATCACAACCTTAATCGGAACTATAGCATTGAGAAAAGGATCAATGGAGAGTGGAAAACTTACTTTGGTCTTGAAAATAGTTGCAAATCAACGAACCTTGTGATGTGGGATAAAAATAAGTTTATTTTTGAAACTCTTGCCACTCTCGTTATCTTGTACAATTGTGAAGTTTGAGGTTGCAACATCTCTAGAGAATCCTGGAGAAAGATTGAACAAATCTAGAAGCATTTCATAACGTATAACATTAAGATTAAAAACGATACACCCTACCCTATTCTCCTTTTAAAAATGGGTCTCTCCCCAATCCAGAGCATTTCTATGACTAGATACTTGGTGTACAAGGATAAGATAAATAACATGGGAAACCAAAGACTTCTTAAGTTAATTTGAACTCAAGACAAAACCAACTCCAACTAAAGAGAGATTGGTATCTACCCAAAAATCATAACCACATCTTTTTTTTTAATTTATTCTTTTTCAATTTCAATACATTAAGCAATCATAAATAAAATACAAACCCACCCTAGATTTCCAAACTTGTTTATATGTACGGCTACCAAAAAGCACTTAACCTTAGGATACATCTACTTGTTTGTACAAACACTTGAGTACTATACTCTTTGCAAAATAAACTATGCATGTATATCTGAAAAGAAAATATCACGTCCTAGGGTCTTGCAACCTCTTTAGGAGCAAGGGTTATCAGTATAAAACGGAGGGAATCAATAACAATGCGATGCTCATCCCCATTTTAAGTATTTAAAACATATATTTAAATGAAATTCTAATGCATTTAAATCTATACCCTAATTTCAAGACATTGATATAATATAATTTACATGCGTGAAGGATATAATTAAGGATTAAAAATAGTAAATGAAATTACATTACATTAATGTGAATCAAGCATGGGAATAAATAAAATACAATTTCAATATAGTCTAACAATATATTTGTCATTTTGGCGTGTCAACCGATTCCCACAACTATATTAAACTAAGTTGAACCCCAAAGTAACCGTAATTCGAAACCCATTTTAATACAAGTACTTAAAACATATATTTAAATGAAATTCTAATGCATTTAAATCTATACCCTAATTTCAAGACATTGATATATAATATAATTTACATGCGTGAAGGATATAATTAAGCATTAAAAATAGTTAAATGAAATTACATTACATTAATGTGAATAAGCATGGGAATAAATAAAATACAATTTCGATATAGTCTAACAATATATTTGTCATTTTGGCGTGTCAACCGATTCCCACAACTATATTAAACTAAGCTGAACCCCAAAGTAACCATAATTCGAAAATATTGAAATAATAATATTTTTAATAAAGAAATTATATTATTATTTGTTTAGCCCTTTTTATATATCAAAGTGAATGAGCTGTATTTATTGGATGTAGCTTTGGTGGTTGGAAGGAATGGTTGTTACCTCCCCACCCAAATTCAATTCTTGAAAGTGATATGATGCTAATAAAACAATATTGATTATGTATTATTAAATTAATAATAGAACAATAAATTGAATATTAGTTTTATCATAATTGTAAATTAATAATAATTGGGTAAATTGCAAGTATTTTACTTCATAATTAGTTAATGAATGCAACTTTTGTTCATTTGGAGGATTTATGTGTTATAGTTTATTTACAACATGAAATAGTTGACACTTAGACAATTATATTTGAGTAAATAACTATTTTACTTCATAATTAATTAATTAATTCTTGATTTTTGCATATTTGTAGGATTTATGTGCTAGCATTTACAACATGATTCCAAATTGAACCCTAAAATGGGTTTGCACCTAAAGGGATTTGATTCCTATGGGCTCTTGATAAAGCCAGAGTTATGGATCTATGCTAGTTACTTACAATGAAAATTTTAAAAAACATTTAACTACTTAAAAATAAAATTAAAAATATTTTATTTTTTAAAATATTTTTTCTTTCTCATTTATTTTAAAAATAGTAATAAATTTAACATAAATAATCTCTTATTTATTTTTGAAAAGATAATGTTAACCTCAATAAAAAAGAATTTATAAATACAACGAAACATCCAAAACTTATTTTAAGCAAACTTTAGCTTTCTTACACTTTAATAAATTTTATATAGAGACTAACTTTACCTTAAGAGGAAAGAAGGGAATTATTTGGTTTGATTTAAAATTTTATTTATATGCTCAAAAAGCTTGAAGAAAAGCTTTCCTAGCTCATTGTAGTTTTGGTAAGTTAGGAGGTTAGGAAGGTGTGTATTGTAGCAAATATTATGAAATTGAGATCTAATGTGGGTGTAGGCATAACAATCTAAGATAAAAAGAGATTTTCATTCTCAACGCTCATAGTCTCACAAAGATGGCAAATCCTTTAGGCCCATGGTGTTTTTGTTATATATGAGACCAAATAAGAAAATAACAAAAAATATTTATCTATTTTTCATTTAGTTGTGTTATGGGATTTAGCTAAATAAGTTTCTTGGGCCATCGTTTTAGACCCATATTTTTGAGTAGGTGGTTTTTGGCCGAAGGTTGGTAGGGTTGTGGTATTTGTCTAATGAAAGAATATAAAGATGTATTCCTGGTCTTGATTTTTGTGCATGTGACATACAAGATTGAAGAAGCTGGGATGAAGCTTGATGTATTAGTACATAAAATGCATTCATCCTTCATATTTTGGGGGGGAGAATGGAGGCGGGGCTGTTTTGGCGAGGGTTTTTAGGGCTTATTCTGCGTTTTTTTGCAGGAATTACCGATCTTGAAGGTTGATTGGTTGATTTAGTGTCCTACGACGACTTGGAGTCAAGCTGATTCGCAGAATCATCCTAGTACCAGCCAAGGTTAAAAAAAGTGGGAACTAGGTTCTGTTAGTCGTGGGTTACTTATCCTCCTTTCAATTGGATTTTTTGGTATTTCTGCATAAAGCCAGATTCTCCTTTAGTTTATTGTCTAGTCTATTTCTGGATTCTCCCCTCGATTTGGCTCCCATTGTTAGCTGGTTGTGGATCTCCGCCAGTTTTAGTTAGTGTCTTTTTTATGGCTTAAGTGGGGGTCTTTTTAGCCAGTCTAGATAGTCCAGCTTCCATCACGATTTTTTGGTAGCTGTCCCCCATATCTGACAAGTGACCGACAGCTGGGGGATTTCCTCCTTTAACCGGCGAAGGGTTTCCTATGGGAGAGTCATTTCACTCCTTAGTGCCATTATTGCCGCCTTCTTCTCCTGCTTTGGGGGAACATTCTGGTAGGGCTGGTGATGGCACTGCACGTAGTGGTAAGCTTTCTGGAAGGAAGGCCAAAGCACGAAGACTGGTAAAAACCTTCAAGGCTAAAGCTAATATTGCGCGGTATGATATTGATGTTGACTATAACCTAGAACATATTGGCATTCTGGCTGACAGAGCACTAGTGGGTAGATTAGAGTTCACCTCGGGGAGCAAGATTGAAATCACGGACTGGGTTAACAAAATGTGGGTGCCACTCACTGGTTTGGCTCCCCGAATTAATCTTTTAATGAATAGGTGGATACTTTTCACTTTCTCAGAAGCAACCCATATTGATAAAATCTTGTCCTGCTTCTGGGAATTTAAGAAGGGCTCGTTGTTCTTAAAGCGTTGGCATTTAAATTTCAATCCTTTGCATGAATTTCAATCTCTCCGGCACCTATGGATGGTCATTCCAGGTCTCCCCATTGAGCTCTGGACTGAACAAGTCATTATGGGGCTTGCAAACTCAGTTGGAAGATTTGTATGTTTTGATAAGCAAAATTTTCATGGGATGGATTGCCGGTTTGCTAAAGTCATGGTTGAAATTGAGACGAGGGGGGGCTTACCGGCCGAAATCGAGATAGCTTGGGGAGCTAGGGTTTGGAAGCAATCTCTTGATTATTTCAATATTCCTTTTCGTTGCTACAATTGCAGAAGGACAGGCCATGTTCGGGCCACCTACCCCTTCAGCTGTAAGGAACTGAAGGGTTCGACTATCTCGGAGCACTCCTCTCTTACGGTTGGCTCTCCTAAATCTTCTGCTAACTTTTCGGGTAAGCTTTTATGTCAAACCCCTATTTGTTTCCCTAAATTATCAAAGGATGAACTTGTTTTTATTGAGAATTCCGAACAACAGTTATCTAGTCGCATTTCAAATGGAGAAATCCAGATGCGCCATGATCTTGTGACAAGGCTACCTTTAGCCAGTCCTGTCCAAAAACCTCCCTGTACTAAAGTTGGTCGTAAGCTATTTAATGTCCAGGAGTCTGACCCTTCAGCTTTAGGGTTTTTTCCGTCTTGCCTTGCTGTGAATGTACCCCCTACATCTTCTCCTAATGGGTCTCCTTATCCCAATAAGTTATTATTACAGTCTCAACCTTCTGATAATTTGGGAGTGGGTTTGCCTTCCCCTGTTGGTATTTCTTCTACCACTTCTTTGAATCTGGGCCTGGATGCTGGGCAGGGATTGATCGGTCATAAGACCTTGGATAACTTAGCTGATTCTTCAACTTCTGGGGATAATGCTATATTGGCTGAGAGTGGTTATCTTGTGTCGGAGAATGGGGAGGAATTTCCCCCTTTACCTTCATACTCTAAGAATCCGGAGAGTGGGTCTCTAGCCAAACCTGTCCACTCTTTAAATTTTCAAAATGTCACTATCAGAAGGGGGAAGAAGAAAAATATTCGAGACAAAAATGTTCATCTTTCTTCTGATTCTTATACTCCTATTTCTCAGAGATTAGATGAGGTGGATAGGTCTGTGGGTCTTAGAGCGACGTCCCCCGGTTTGAATGTTACTTGATGTCTATCCTTTCCTTAAGTGTCCGTGGATTGGTTAAGGTGTCTAGGGCACAGGCTTTATCCAATATTCTTAAATCTACTGTCCCTACTGTTGTTCTACTCCAAGAGACAATGTGTGATGAAACCCTTGCAATCCAGAAACTTTGTAATCTTCTTCCAAATTGGGAGGTTGCAGCTTTGAGTTCTGAAGGCTTATCTGGGGGCCTAGCTGTTGCATGGGATCCAAACATTTTTGTTTTCAAAGCTTTTTCCACCCGCTGGGGCATACTTTTAAAAGGGTTTTTCTGTGGGAACCATCACACTCTTTCCATACTCAATTGCTACGCTCCCTATAGGGAGAGATAGAATTTCTAGGCTTCTCTTCAGGGTTCTGGGATTATGAATGCTCATGACCTGATTATTGCAGGTGATCTAAACTTCACCTGTCATGCTTCTGAAGTTTGGGGAGGCTCAGCTAGGTTGGATGATCTAGCAGACTTTTTTATTCAGTTAATGGAGGAATCTGACATGGTGGACATTCAGCCCCACAAATTGGTTCCTACTTGGACAAATGGTCGATTTGGGAATGAAGGTGTGCATAAGCGGTTGGATCGATTCCTTGTCAAATCGGAGTTATTGGGTATTTTTCAGAAACACAGATCTTGGGTTTTTGACTCCAAATTTTTGGATCACTGGCCTATCATACTTCAGCTTGAGGATATGAGATGCATTCTAGCGTTTCCCTTCAAATTCAACTCATCCTGGCTTGAAGATGAGTCTTTCTGCAATATGGTTAGAGATTTTTGGCTAAATTGTATGGTTTATGATTCTAATCCAATTCTGAACTTCTGTTACAAATTAAAAGATTTGAAAGTGATGGTTTCCAAGTGGATTAGGAGCAGAAAGAAGGCGGATAATATGGAACTAACTTTGTTAGAAAACAAGTTACAGGCTGCTATCTCGGCCAATGTTTATGGTTCTCTCTTATATGAAGATTTTGATGTTATGAGACAGATTGAGAAAAAGAAAGAAGAGTTACTTTTTCAAGCTGAAAAAGAATGGCGGCTTAAAAGTCGCGCCATCTGGATCTCACATGGTGACAAAAATACTAAATTTTTTCACTCCTATGCTTCAGCTAGAAGGAATTCGAAATACATTTGGGAAATTGTGAATGACAGAGGGCTTCTGCAATCTGGACTTGAAAATATAAAATCTGAAGCTGTTTCTTATTTTGGCCAAATTTACAGTGATCCTGGGGATTGTTGTATGACAGAACAAATTAGAATTGCTACTCTTTTTCCACGTTTCTTTAATGATCAAGATGCTGGCCGTTTACAAGAGGAGATTTCTCTGGATGAGATTGAACAAACTCTCAAAATTTTTGCTAAAGAGAAAAGCCCTGGGCCTGATGGGTGGCCGGTGGAGATATATTTGCATTTCTTTGATCTGATGGGGAAAGAGCTTATGGAATTGGTGAATTTTTCCAAGAGAAATGGTTATATCCTGGGAGGTTTAAATTCCACCTTTGTTACCCTCATTCCCAAAAAGGATAAGCCGGGGTCTTTTGGTGAATATAGACCGATTGCTCTTTGTAATTTGTTGTACAAACTCATTTCAAAAATTATTGTTGATCATCTTAAGAATGTGCTTTCCCAGCATATCTCATCTGAGCAATTTGGTTTTTTATTTGGTAGACAAATTCATGATGCCATCGGTATCTCTTAGGAACTTCTGCATAGTATTAAGATATACAAGAAAAAAGCCTTATTGCTTAAAATGGACTTGGAAAAAGTGTATGATAGGGTCAACTGGTCCTTTCTCAGACTAATCCTCATCAAAATTGGGGTCCCTTCTTTGATCATCAAGTGGATAATGGCCTGCATCACCACTATGAATATCTCTGTGTTGATAAATGGAAGCCCATCGATTTTTTCAGTTGTTCCAGGGGAATCAGACAAGGGTGTCCCCTTTCTCCTCTTCTTTCCATCTTGGTCATGGATGGTTTTAGCAGACTGGTTCATCAAGCTTTTGAGAGAGGGCAGATAAAAGGTATCAAGGTAGCAAAGGATTGTGTAGTCACACACATACTTTTTGCTGATGATGTATTAGTTGCTGGTGTGGACACTGTTGAGGAATGGCACATATTTAATGGTATCATTCATACTTTCTGTTGCGCTTCAGGTATGAAAGTTAGTACTGCAAAATCTAGCTTCTATCATTTATCTATAAATGATGATCATCTTCGTGATATACTTTCGATATTGCCATTCAAGTGCTATGATTTGGATCAAGGTTTTAAATATTTGGGTTTTTATCTTAAACCGAATAATTATCAATCCAAGGATTGGCATTGGCTGTTGCGAAAAATTGAGTCACGTATCACCCATTAGTCCTTCAGATTCTTTTCCATTGGGGGCAAGCTCATCTTATTGAAGTCTGTGCTTTCCAGCATACCAGTTTACTGGTTCTCTTTGCTGGAGGTTCCTTTGTCTATTATCAAGACTATCAAAAAATACTTCTACAATTTTCTCTGGTTCAGGTTGGCTGTTAGTGACAAGGTTTCCATGGTTGCTGCAGACACTATTTCGAGACCTTACAAATTTGGGGGCTGGGGTATTAAAGATTTGGGGATTTTCAACATAGCCCTTAGATTAAAAAGTATTTGGAGATGTCTTTTTGGAACAACTCTCTGGTCTAGTCTTATTCAATGCAAATATTTAAAGATGGATGTCATTTACTGGTTTAGGAATCCAAAATTGTCAAACTGGAATTTTTCCCCTATGTGGCAGGGATTTATGAAGATTTTACATTGGATAAAAAGGGATCTCATTTGGCAGGTGGGCTCAGGTGATTTGATTCGTGTTGGGATCGATCCCATTATTGGTATGGAGGATTGTTTTACTCTTCCTTCCGCCATCACAAGTTACCTACAGATATTAGGTTTATCTACCTTGAATAAGATTTATCTTCCCAGATCTGGTGATGAGGAGTATTCAAAGTGGTTGTCTACAAGAGTTCTTGGGCTAATAGGTTATTTAGCTTGTGCTTGGGATGCTTACATCTGGAAGCTAAATTCCGCAGGTGTCTTCCTGACTCAAGATAAAGACCAACTTGTCTGGGGCGGGAATCCTGCATTTGGGATGGTTTCAGCACAATCTGCTTACAATAGAATTGTACAAGACAATTTTATCTACCCTCAGGACTGGTGGTACAAGAGACTTTGGCACTGGGCTATTCCTATAAAATTGAAGTGTTTCAGTTAGTTACTTCTGCAAGACAAATTGAAGACCTAGGAAAACTTGTGTAAGCGGGACTGGATTGGACCTAGTGTTTGCATTCTTTGCAAAAATGAAGAAGAAACCAAACAACATCTCTTCGTCAAATGTAGCTTCACCATTAAGGTTTGGGATGTGATCTCTGCAAAATTGAATATCACACAGTGCTAGGATGTTGGTGATTTTAATAAATGCCTGCTTAATTGGTTTAGATTATGTAAGCAATATTTTTATATTGCAATATGTATCCCTTGGGCTATTTGGTACTATAGGAACAGTGCTATTTTTAGGAATGGAAATCCTGATATCGTTCAATGTAGCTTGACAGCCTTAAATATGTTTGCAAATTGTAAGGTAGAAGAACACAAGATGAAGATTGACAGGGTTAGTTACTTTAATTTCAAAGTGGATCAGCATGTTCTCTTCTTTGATGGAGCTTCTCAATCTGGTTTATGTGCTGTTGGCGGAGTCATCTACCTGAATGAGTCACATTTCTTTACTATTCGGCTCAATTGTGGAACGAGAACAAATATGAAAGCAGAGTTAATGGCGCTCTGGTGCATTCTTAAAGTTGCAAATTGTTTCGGTTTGGTCAATATTAAGGTCTATGGTGACTCCAAGGTCACTATAAAATGGGATGCGGGTGAATTTAGACTCAATGTCATGCATCTAAGACATTGGGCCATCCGGACACACTATGAAATTTCTAAACATCAGAATATCATATTTGAGCATATCTTTAGAGAGCAAAATTCGCTTGCGGATAAGTTATCTAAGCAAGCTCTATCAGGTTTGGAAGGGCATTTATTATGGGAGGAATGGTGCGACAACAATTTTCAGGATAGCGGCTCCATCTATTTTTTTTACTGAATCTTGTTGATTTTTATCACAGCATCTTTGCTCAACTGCTGGATATAGGCCTTTGTTATTTTTCCTTTTTGCGATGTGGATACTGTAGGGATGTTATGTTCATAGGTGGTTGTTTTTGCCTCTCAGTAATGTGGTTACAGTAGCAATGTCATGTCCTTAGGTGGCTGGAGTCTGTCGAGGGAATCTTGATCTTTTTGGATGTATAATTTTGTTGTTTTTGATTCGATAGCAGAATCATGATCATCTTTGTACAATTTGATTCAACCTTGAATATCAATAGTAGTTTTTTTTCGCTAGAAAAAAAATGCATTCATCCTTCCATGTGGTTTTTCCCAATTAGGTTTTCCACATAAAATTCATTATTATGAGATCTAAGATATGTTTATATTAGTGATGGAGAAATTATTTAGTAAATTTGTGATCCATGTAATTATAATTATTGGTTGTTGTTAATTTTCTAATAATTGGTATGAGAGAAAAGTTTCTTGGAAATTCACGTGTGCAGGGTCCATTTTTTGGTAAATGCAATGGATTCAATGATAAACAATGAAAATATTGGTGGGAAAACTTTCCCATATGAAGATAAAAAATGGAATATGTATTGATCTTAAAAGATCTACAACTACCCATTGAGGGAAAATCAAAGAAACCCTCATCAATGATTGATGGAGATTGGGAGAAGTTAGATCAGAATATGATTGCCATTATACGGGAATATTTGGAAGTCACAGTATACTTCCAAGTTTCACAATAAAATACATTTGGGTCATTATGGAAAAAGTTTTATGATTTGTATGAACAAGACACAACACTCAATAAGTTATTTTTAATGAAGAGGGTGTTTAATCTCAAAATCAAGGAAGGAAGCTCAATAGCTAAACATTTAAATGAGTTAAACACAATGTTGAACCAACTCACTTCATTGAAGATTGTATTGGATGATGAGATTCAAGCCCTCCTACTCATGAGTTCAATGTTTAATAATTGGTCCTACTCATGAGTTCAATGTTTAATAATTGGCAGAACATAGTTGTCACCATAGGTAATGCAACACCATAAGGTAAATTTCCTTTTGAAGATGTTTCTAATAGTTTATTAAATGAATAAATGTGCAAAAAATCTATGCCAGAGTGGAAACGCCAAATATGGAAGCTCACTAACCCTTGGTGACTGTAACATACCTCAAATCTGACAAGTTAATATTAGTCACACGACGCAAAGTTTTATTCATGATTAAGAACAAAGTTCGTTATCATAACATTGTTTAGGAAAGAATTAGTAGTTAGCATGTATTAAATCCTCAAATCTACAATTGAAATTCTTATAATCCCTTGATTACTTTGTGCAAGGGTAAAAATCCATTTGTCATACTAGCTCAAATTAATTACGATATTTAAGAAATACTTTTTGCCACTTCTTAGATCTCATACCTTAAATTACATGCATATTCATTCTTACCATTATGATCCTTGTTACTCATACAACAAAATCTGCTCATTTTTTATGAAGGAATTTAATAACTGATAGACATACATAACAACAAGACATTACAAACATATCCATGAGAGAGACCACAACCACATCCATGAGAGAGACCATTTTCACATGGTTCACCCCTATATGGGCTACGTCCACAACTACAGCTCACAATTTTATTTATAGAAATAGATGAGTACATTCAGCATCACAAACGTTTCAATAATACTTGTTTTCTCTTCTCTTTTTAAGGACTATTCTCCAGAAGAGAATTAATAACTCTGTCGAGTCCTTTCCAAAAATTCAATAGGAGAAGTGAAAATACAGAGGTAATATACCCCAATCAAATCCACAGGTTTCCAGCTTAAAAGTTATCCTTTTATGCAAACTACAGACTTATAATCTCTATGAACTGATGGTTAAGTACACACATATATATATATATGGCCTTCACTCTAACATGTAATGCTGACATATAACCATAACACCTAAAGTCCAATATTTATCTCTGATCTTTTATCGTAATTGGAACAATTTCGTGGTGACCATATACCTAATAGTATATTACTTTATCATCCTTTCACATTCAAACAACAGCGAAGGAGGGATTACAGCATTGACGCTGAGATCTATTCCTACTATGCTAAGATCGAAAAGCCAACAACGGGAAGCTGAGATCGTAGAGGTCAACTATAGGGTAAACAACAATGTGGCATATCGAAGGCATAACCACAAAGGGATCTGGGATGAATACGGGTTCATGCAAATAGTTTTCCAACTTGGGAATCGGCTACATAGCCGCCCCATTCCACAAGATCTTCCACCGAGTTCTAAATTAAAAGCATAAAACCTAAAAAGAAACAGCAATTCTACAAGGATCAACAAAGCAGAGATTCCAAAACGATCTCAGTCCAGCGAAATGCAACAAGAATCTACAGGTATCTACGCCCTTCTCCAACCATAAAACGAAATGCATAATAATTAAAAATATACAGGGAATCCGCGCCATGCATAGTGAAACGCGAATTCAACCCAGAAAAATGAAATAGTGCAGAACCCCAATTCTGCAAGCTACTACGTAAATGTATTCATACAGAAAAAATGCATTTAGTCGGGGTAGTGATCTCGCTAGGGCAGACAGTGAATAAGATTTAGAACAGAGGTTTCGAGCTTGTCCAGGCCTAGCATGAAATAAATGAAACGGTAAGCATGAGCACTTAACCAACGGCTGCGCCATTGTTAGTTCATCCATCACATACATATATAAACTATTAATGTATATAACAAAATACTTCTAGCCACTATGCAGGGCCATGCCCTTTCTGGGTCGCTTATCTTGAACATGGGAGTGTAGAGATCGAGCTCTTACAGAGCCGATCTGAAGTCTCAGCACAAATATAAAAAAAAATGAATCAACCATTCCTGCAAAAGTGCGACGCTCGAAGGGCTAAGTTATTGAGAACACTTACAGGTAACTCGACTTAGATATTCCAAACCTTCGTGCGGAGAGTAGTTTCTCCTCGCCGAGATCGCCTTCATCCAAATTCCTGTCGCAGAGACTTCTGCCCTCCATTCCTCCGAGCTTCCCCTTTATCCATCCAACTCCTCGATCCTAAGCTATAACGGGTCCTCCTTCCAAAGGAGAAGTGATTCCCACTTCAGAGAAATCATAAAACAATACCTGCCAACTCCATTCCCCCCCATAAGTAGAGGGTTGCGTCCTTCAAATACCCGCGAGGGATTCCACCATTGGGAAGTCCTCCCAGCTCTGCGTGGCTTCCTCACTTGGGGATCATATGCCGCGTGTAAACCAGAAGGAGTCCCTACTGAGGGTTAAGGGAAGCATCTTCCCACCGAAAACTCCAAGAGGTTAATCAAAATATTCCACCACAACCTTCCGTTGAGTCTTGGCGCTGCCACTCCTCTCGAAACAGATTGTTGAGATAAGTAATATCGCTTATAAAAAGGTTCCACTATAAATTTAAAACTTGTACTCCTTTTCCCTAACTAGGGAGGTGCATGATACATCACATACTTTATACAAAAGTTGTACTAATAAATCGGATACCCTTCTAGTTAACTCTATAGTAACTGTGTATATTACTATTCATAACGCTATACTTGTTGTTAATCACTCCATATATATATAATATGGTAATATTAGAATAAGTCTACTTATTCCCCTTCAAGGTGTTTTTATCAAGGTATTAGATATGTTTACTTATATTTAAATAAGAAGGCTTTTGGATTCCATCGAGGGATGTACCTTTTTGACTTACCCCAAACCCATATAACTTATAAAAGGAACTCAAGGCTATCCCCTTTAGCTTTGTTCATTCTATGTATACATGTATTACTTATATACTAGCAACATTATTTGGAGAGGCCATGCCTTTATCATATATATATATATGATAGGCTTATTCACCTCATAGTATAGCTCAATCAAATATACAAATGTTTTGTATGATTATTACTTCATAGTATTACTTATGCTCAAGCATACTAAGTAACTAAGATCTTACTTACTAGTTTGATCGTATCAAGTATACCATATCACAATTTATAAGTTAAAATTTCTTTCTCTAGCACTCTCGTCGAAGTAGAATTAATATTTTAAGAGTAAGTAATTAGGATAATTATTGAAAATCATCTGTTACGCATGGCGTCATGCATGTTGTCCATTCGTTTGTAATGAAAGGCTAATGTCCTTATCCTAGGACGTCATATGAAAGTCCTAGGGTACTAATCATAGATCAACCATAGTAAACTGTCCTAAAGACTCCCAAACATTTGTGTTCATATTTCTCAAGGATTTCCTTGAACTTACCTTCCTAAAGAGTTCGGTTGTCGTCGTTTGTTTCACTTCTTTTTGTCTACATTTTCCAACTTAGATATTAGCTTCTTCAGCTACAAGGTTTACTGGTGGGGCCTTGGCCTTGAGATCCTCACCAGAAAACCATTTACAATATTTATTTACATTTATAAAATAATAGGGACATAAAAAGAGGGATGTTACAGTGACCGTGGAAGGCAACCACATAGAACATGATCAGCGAGATCAAAACCTAGAGGCAAGTCAAAGTCTAGGCATGAAAAAATAACCTGCTATCATTATGGAAAATTTAGACATATTTAAAAATATTGTGGAATATTAAATGGGGAACAAAACGATCAAAAGGCATCCAACAACAACAATAATGAAGAAACTACTGCCATTGCATCAGGAGGTGAGGTATTAATTACTACTTCTTATGAAGATGCATGCCTTTATATTTCCTGAGGTATTAATTACTGCTTCTTATGAAGATGCATGCCTTTATATTTCTATTCATTATAGTCATGGGATAAATTAGATTCTAGAACCTCCTACCATGCTAATCCAAGCAAAGAGAATTTCATTTCTTATAAATATGGAAATATGGGTAAGATTCACCCAGGTAATAAATTTTTTTGTAATATTGAAGGAGTAGGAGATGTTCTAATAAAGAAAAAAGATGGTCGTAGTTTATTGCTTAAACATGTTAGGAACATGTACTGGAGCTTGGAATGAAATGGGTTTCTATGGGGAAGCTAGATGATGAAGGCTTCCATATAGTGTTTGGTAATGGAGGATGGAAAATTGTAAAGGGTTCACTCATTGTTGCAAAGGGGAAAAAATAAGCACTCTCTACACATAAAAATCAAACTTGGAGAATTCAAATATTGTTGTTGTCGCAAAAGAGGATTCTACAACAGATTTATGGCACAAAAGACTTGGGCACATGACTGAAAGAGGATTGAAAATCCCTACTAGCCAAAAAACATTACCTAGGATAAAATGTAAATAATTTAAATTTTGTGAACATTGTATTATGGGTAAACATAAAAGGGTATCATTTATAAGGGATGGTCCTAAAAGAGATACAAAAATATTAGATCTCATTCATTCTTATGTTTGTGCCCTAATTAATGTAAAATCACTAGGAGGGGATGCATATTTTGTTACTTTAATTGATGATGCATAAAAAGGGTGTGGGATTTCCCTATAAAGAGCAAAGATCAAGTTTTAGATACTTTTCATAAATTTTACATGGTTTTTGAAAGGGAAACTAACAAATTATTGATATGTATTAGAAAATATAATGGTGGGGAATATTGAGCCTCCAATCCCTTTGAAGAATACTGTAGTAAGCATGGTATACAACTTGTAAAAATAGTTCCCAATAGCCCACAACAAAATGGAACAACGGAGAGAATGAACCAGACAATTGTAATGCCCACCTTGATATAGTTAATTGGCTAGACTATTGAGGGCACTGATATTGAAGTGACCACGTTAAATAAACTTGAATAATGTGTTATGCTTTATTATTATTTAATGAAAACTGTTGATTGACAAGCAAATCATGAGTATGCTCGATTGATTGAGAAATATGATGATGTTATGAATGAATGAAAGAAATGATGCTTTTGATTCCATAAATGTGAATAAATGTCATTTGTTTAAATAGAATTGAATAAATATGAAAATGTGTGATGATATACTTTATATGGTGCAACGCTACTAATGTGCGCTTTGAGTGTGTGCAGTAGCAGGTAAAAAGAATTACCGATTGACTCTCGATGGAATAAAAAGGGGGGTTGTAAAGAACGGGAAATATACATATGGGTATGACGATGGACTGTCGACCCTAAAATAAAATTCCACGCCTGGGTCGGAATACCTATCATCTCACATGGGGAAGCATGTGTCGTACAAGCGAGGCCACAACAATTTGGTCGCATATAATGTGTTGAGGGGTGCGCAATAAGGAATATCTTATTCCTCAATCACCATTAGTTTCCATGGAAATGTAGTTGAAATATTACGGTAACAATTCCTAATTGTTACATAGTACTCCACACACAAGGACAAGGACAAATAAGTTGTCAGAAGGACCCATAGAAGTGGTACTTAGACAATGATAGGAAAGGGAAATATTTGCACTCTTGCACTAAACCATTTAGGCACATATTGAATTTGCATATGTAAATGTTAAACTGAGAATAATTAAATGAAAAAGTATTTTAAATTGAGAAATAAGGAACGGGGGTATTTGAGGTAGAAATCATGTGCATCCATTGATTTAGGAAGACATACATTAATTGAAATAAAAAAATAAAAAAATTAGAAATTTATCTAATTTTCGAAAAAATCTAGATTAGAAAATGTCTAGAGTTCAACTCCACATGCACCCACTAATCTAGGGATTGGGATTTTAGACTAGGGAGAGTGACGCAGGAGCATCCGACTAAGGCTAGCAATGTGATCATTTTGTCACATGTCGTGGCTGGAAGTTGAACTAAGGAGGCAAGGAAACCTATTTGAATGTTTTGTTAAAAGCTTAATTATGTAGACAGCGATGTGTTGTCAGTTAAAGAGTTTCAATAGAAAATAAATGGCTAATTATAGCTCCTTGTGAGGAGACTAAGCCACCTAGTTAAGTCGTTACAAATTTTAGGAGTTAGTTAGATAGATTTAGAAAGAATTCCTAAATTTGTGGGGGTGTTTGTTAGGGCAGAATCTTGCCAGTGGCAGTTCAAGAAAAGAAAGGGGAGTTAGTCTAGTCTGGGGGGGGAACAAAGAAGAGGAGAAATTCGTAACTCTCAAGGACCAGGGCATCAAGAACTTTAGGTATGATTGAGCTAAGGAAAATTGATGTTTTTTTCGTTCTGTACCTGAGAACTCATTACTGATTTATTGTCTATAGAATAGCAGCTTTCTTGAATCTCTGAAAATCAACGATTTTATGTTTTTACAGTTGTGTTAGAATTCTTTTAAGCAGAGTTAGGTTCAGGTTTTAACCATTATGCCTACAAATTCCTTGACGAAACGCCAGTGGGAAAGAATTAGCTGAACGCCTTCGTGGTTTAACTCTGTGATCGAAACGTGGAAGAAATTTGTGTTTTATTGGTTACAGGCGCAGGGTGAAGCTCTCATTGGTAAACAGGTGAGACTTCATTGTTTTTGGAAGGTCGAGAGCCTACGGTTGTGGTTACCCATCGCATACAGACCTACATGTAACTTATTGAGCCATAGGTAACACAATATGCCTAGGGTTCAGAGCACTAGTTCCATGCTCAGAGTTATCCTCATCGTAGCATTTGAGATTTTGTTACATTAGCTTTTGGCTTGTGATAACAATAAACCAAGAATCAAAATCTTACTTCTTGGAATAGTGCATGATAGGAAATTGCTTATAGCGCATAGAGAGAACTAGTGGAAGTGTTTCTGGGATTTGATTGGTAGAATCGATACCAATAGGGTAAAGAAGCCAATTCTGGCAGCAACCCATAGTTAGAAACTAAGCTAATTCATTTGGTAAGTGACTCTTCGGTTCTAGCATATTTTCGACCACCAATTTTGGTATCAGAGCAAGGATTTTTGCTCAATATAACAGAGAAAAGACATGGTTGTTCATGTTGTTAGAGCTTGGGGTCGTGGCAGAGGACGACCAACAAAAAATGTAGAGGTTATGGAGGAGATGAGAGAGATAAGAGCACGTATGGAAGCTATGGAGCTGGGAAGACAGAGAGATCTAGTGGAAGGAGATGTGAGCGAGCCTGAAGAGGAAGAACATGAAGAGGAGGCAACACTTATGGCAGAGACAACTAAGCTGAGTATTTTCGATCGATTCTAGGAGCCACATCAAGACCAAATCCTAAGTTTCCTACCTATGAGGGAAGCCTTACTGCTGAACACCTCATTTACTGGATCAGTGAGTTGGACAAATATTTTGAGTATGATGAGATTGAGGAGAACAAGAAGGTTAGATTGGCAATGACACGGTTGAAAGGGAATGCATCCCTATGGTGGAATAGTGTGCAAGCTGAGAGGAGAAGAAAGAACAAGCCATTAGTCAAGAGCTGGGATAGGATGGTGGCCAAGATGAGGGCCAAATTCTTTCCCAATGTTTACCAGGTGACTTTGTATAGGAAAATTCAGAATTTGCGGCAAATATTGTTGATTGTGAGAGAGTACACTGAGGAGTTTTACAAAGTAAATTTGAGAGCTGGTTATGTGGAGGAATCAACTGAGAAGGCTGCCAGGTATGTAAATGGCTTGAGGATGGAGAATCAGGATGAAATCAGCATGACATTACCTAGGAAAATGGAAGAGGCCTACCAATGTTCCTTGAGAGCAGAAGAGAAGCTATTGAGGAAGCAGAACTTCAATAGAGGAAGAGGTTCAGCCAAAGGTAAAGGTAAAACAGTTGGAAGGGAGAAGTTTGCATCCCAAAAGGGAGAGTCCTGCAAATCAAATCAGCAGGAGCAGCAAGACAGATGCAGTGACTCCAGAGGAAGAAGACCCTACCAAGGAGGTAGAGGGAGAGGGAGAGGCAAAGAAACTGTCTTTTGATGTTACAAGTGTAACAAACTGGGTCACAGATCTTTTGAATTCCTGGAGAAGGAAAACATAGGACAGAGAGGGGACTATGTAGCTTAGAATGAGCAGCAGCAAGGGAAGTTGCCAGTAACTGAAAATTTACCTGAGACTGGAGAGGCTTTGATGATGAACAAAGTCTTGTTGAAGCCTGAGAAAGAAAGTGCAGAACCTACTCAGAGGAAATCCTTGTTCAGGACTATGTGCAAGGTCAAAGGAAAATGCTGCAAGATGGTGATTGACAGTGGGAGTACTGACAATCTGGTTTCCACAGAGATGGTGGAGAAGCTGAGCTTGAAGAAGAACAAACATCCAGTTCCCTACAAGGTATCCTAGTTGCACAAAGGACATCAAATCCTGGTAAGCGAACAATGTGAATTTGATTTGCAAGTAGGTACATATAAATACAATATAATATGTGATGTTATGGCCATGGATGTCTGTCATGTTCTTTTGGGGATACCTTGGTAGTTTGACAAGAAAGTAGTGCACGATGGTAGGATGAACTATTATAGTTTTGATAAGGATGGAATGAAACATATCTTACCTCCTTTGCAAGAAGGTAGTACAGTAGAGCAACAAGCAGCAAAAGATTTAATGTTGACTGGAAAAAATTATTTGCATCAGTTTGAGGAAGAGGAAGTGAACTATGCTGTGATGTGCAAGCCCAAGGTAGTGATGATGAAGACTACTATTTCAGATCTGCCTGAAGAAATTCAGGAAATGTTGGTTGGGTTTGGAGACATTGTGGTGGATGATTTTCCCAATGAGTTGCCACCCAAGAGAGATATCAGCCATCACATTGACTTCATTCCTGGAGCTATCTTACCCAACCAGGAAGCCTATAGGTTGACACCTCAGGAGAATGAAAAGATCAAAAACCAAGTGCAAGGACTGTTGGATAAGGGGTTGATTAAGAAAATTCTGAGCCCATGTGCAATGCCTGCAGTGTTGAGCCCAAAGAAGGGTGGTGAATGGAGGATGTGCACAAACTCAAGAGCCATTAATAAAATAACCATCACATATAGGTTTCCATTGCCCAGGATGGATGACATAATGGACTGTCTGACTGGGGAAGCATACTTTTCTAAGATAGATCTGAAAAGTGGATATCATCAGATCAGAATTAGAGAGGGGGATGAGTGGAAGACAACCTTCAAAACTAATGAAGGGTTGTATGAGTGGTTGGTTATGCCATTCAGATTATCAAAAGACCCAAGCACATTCATGATATTAATGAATGAAGTCTTGAGGGATTTCATAGGTAAATTTGTGATAGTTTACCCAGATAATACACTGATTTTCAATCAGTCAAAAGAAGAGCATCTGAGGCATCTGAGATGTGTCTTGGAAAATTTGCAATTAGAGAAATTGTTGGTGAATATAAAGAAGTGTTCATTCATGAAATCTGAGTTGGTATATATGGGATTTGTGATCTCGAAATATGGTTTGAAGATGGATCCAGAGAAGGTGCAAGCAATCGTGGATTGGCCTTCACCTCGACACATTTTTGAGGTGAGAAGTTTCCATGGATTAGCAAGTTTTTATAGGAAATTTATAAAGCACTTTAGTGGTATTTGTTTTCCAATTATTGAGACCATCAGGAAAGACAAGCAGACATTTAAATGGTCAACAGAGGCAGAAAGTAAGTTTTATCTATTGAAGAAAAATATTACTAAGTAACCAATCTTGAGGTTTCTAGACTTTGGAAAACCATTCCAAGTTACATGTGATGCTAGTGGAGTAGCCATTGGGGCAGTGCTCGGTCAAGAAGATAAACTAGTGGCCTATTTTAGTGAAAAACTAAATGATGCAAAACATAAATATTCCTCATAAGACAAGGAATTTTATGCTATAGTCCAAGCCCTAAAACATTGGAGGCATTATTTCATGCCTAAGGAATTTGTATTGTATTCTGACAATCATGCTTTGCAGTACATAATGCAGCAGCCTAAGTTGAATCAGAAACATGCCAAATGGGTGGAGTTCCTATAGATTTTCACTTTTGTGTTGAAGCATATTAGTGGACAGTCAAATCGTGTAGTTGATGCATTAAGCAGGAGAACCTTAATTGTACAAGAAACTCAAGTACAATTTTTAGGATTTGAATATCTTAGAGATTTGTATGAGACTGGCAATGATTTTCAGAATGCATACAAAGATTGCAAGAACCCAGTAGAAGTGGGCAGAGAATTGTGGACTGAATATATGTTGCATGATGGATTACTTTTCAAGAACAGTAAGTTGTGTATCCCAAGTTGCTCAATGAGGGAAAAATTGATTCAAGAGAAGCACAATGGTGGAATGGCTGGTCACTTTAGAAGTGATAAGACTTATGGACAACTAAGTCATTTTTACTTCTGGCCCAAGATGAGGTCTGAGGTTGAGAAGTTTGTGAGCAGATGTAGAATCTGTCAGCATGCCAAAGGAAGAAGCCAAAACATGGGCTTATATACACCATTGCCTGTTCCTACCAGACCTTGGGATTCTGTGAGTATGGAATTTATTTTAGGATTGCCAAAGACTCATAAAGGAAATGATTCCATCTTTGTAGTGGTTGATAGATTTACTAAAATGGCACATTTTATTACGTGTTTTAAGACAAGTGAGGCCACTCATATAGAAAATTTGTTCTTTAATGAAGTGGTGAAGCTGCATGGTTTGCCAAAAATTATTGTCTCTAGCAGGGATGTGAGATTCACAGGTCACTTCTGGAGGACATTGTGGAAGAAGTTAGTCACTAAGTTGAACTTCAGTTCAGCTTATCATCCACAGTCTGATGGGCAGACTAAAGTGGTTAATATGAGTCTGGGAAACGTGTTAAGAAGCCTGGTTGGAGAGAACCCAAAACCGTGGGATAAAGTATTGGAAGAAGCATAATTTTCTTATAATGACTCACCTAACAGAAGCACAGGTATGAGCCCATTTAAAATTATGTATGGTATGCATCCTAGAGGATTGTATGAACTGTGAGATTTGGGACAGTTGGAAAAGAGGAGTGCAGATGGAGAATATTTTGTAGCTAGAATCAATGACTACAAGAGGAAGTTAAGGAAAGGCTACAGAAAATTAATGCAAATTACAAAGCAAGAGATGATTCTAAAAGAAGAGAAAAGAATTATGAGGTAGGAGACCTAGTGTTAGCCCATCTGAGAAAGGAAAGATTTCCTAAAGGAGAGTACAACAAACTGAAAATGAAGAAGATTGGGCCACACAAAATCCTCAAAAAATTTTGCTAATGCTTATGAGCTGGAAATGCCAACAAGGATTGGCATATCTCCTATTTTTAATGTTTGCTGACATTTATCCTTTGGTAGCAAATGATATTGGATAGATTACAGGAGGCAAGGATCCTGATGATGAAGACTTGCAGTGGCTGAAGCAAATGCCAGTAGCACAGACATTAGAAGCTGAAGAGATCTTGGACACTAGAGTGGCAAAGAGTACCAGACAGAAGGACTATCTGGAGTATTTGGTAAAGTGGAAAGCACATCCTGTAGAGGATGCCACTTGGATGAGTGCAGCAAAGTTAGAGACTAAAGGATTTTCTGTTGCTGATTTGATGAAAAGGGGTTCATTGCTTTTCACCTTGGGAGTCTGATGTAGGAGCATCCGACTAAGGCCAACAATGTGATCATTTTGTCACATGTTGTGGCTAGAAGTTGAACTAAAGAGGCAAGGAAACCTATTTGAATGTTTTGATAAAAGATTAATTATGTAGACAGTGATGTGTTGTCAGTTAAAGAGTTTGAATAAGAAATAAATGGCTAATTATAGCTCCCTTTGAGGAGACTAAGACACCTAGTTAAGTCGTTACAAGTTTTAGGAGTTAGTTAGCTATATTTAGAAAGAATTCCTAAATTTGTGGGGGTGCCTGTTAGGGCAGAATCTTGCCAATGGCAGGTTGGGAAAAAGAAGGGGAGTTAGTCAATTCTGGGGGGAAAACGAAGAAGAGGAGAAATTTGTAACTCTCGAGGACCAGGGGACCAGGCACTTCCGGTATGATTGAGATAAGGAAAATTGATGTTTTTTTCCTTCTGTACCTGGGAACTCATTACCGATTTATTGTCTATACAATAGTAGCTTTCTTTAATCTCTGAAAATCAACAATTTTATGTTTTTACCATTGTGTTAGAATTCTTTTAAGCAGAGTTAGGTTCATGTTTTAACCATTATGCCTGCAAATGCCTTGATGAAATGCCAGTGGGCAAGAATTAGCTTGGAATTCCTTTGTGTTTTAACTCTGTGATCGAAATGTGGAAGAAATTTGCGTTTTCTTGGTTACAGGCACAGGGTGAAGCTCTCATTGGTAAACAAGTGACACGTCATTGTTTTTGGAAGGTCGAGAGCCTACGGTTGTGGTTACCCATCACACACAAACCTACAGGTAACTTATTGAGCCATAGGTAACGCAATATGCCTAGGGTTCAGAGCACCGGTTTCATGCTCAGAGCTATCCTCATCACAACGTTTGAGTTTTTGTTACATTAGCTTTTGGCTTGTGATAACAATAAACCAAAAATTCAAATCTTACTTCTTGGAATAGTGCGTAATAGGAAATTGATTATAGCGCATAGAGAGAACTAGTGGAAGTGTTTATGGGATTTGATTGGAAGAATCGATACCAATAGGGGAAAGAAGCCAATTGTGGTAGCAACCCATAGTTAGCAACTAAGCTAACTCGTTTGGTAAGTGACTCTTCAGTTCTAGCATATTTTTTGCCACCAGAGAGTGACACATTTTGTATGAGAATAAATATTAGAGAATTAATAAACTAAATTAAATTTGCATAAGAGGACACATGTCATCCAAGACTTTTCTATTTAAGAAAGCGAGAATGAAGAGAAAATGATCTCTTGCTCCTTAATGCTAGATGGACTCCATAATGGAAGTTTGAGATTAAGTGTGGTCCATGTGAGTTTGGTTGAAGACTTCTCTGGGGATTGGGAGATCTCATCCGAGGGTTTAGGCTTGTATATTCTTTGTGACCCCCTGTCTGCTCAGGGATTTGGGAGGAAGAATAATACTCCCAGTGTGGTAGGGAGGTCAACCGGGTAGTCTTTCGGTATTTTGCGTCAATTGGACTAGAGAAACATCAAGGTGAGTGTCTCCAACTTCCACATAATCAACTTACACATATAAGTTTCTCCTACTAAAAGGTTTGTGTAATGTCTCCATTCAAATAAGTGCATAGTAAGACAATCCCATCAATCCTACTAGTTTCTTAGGTTGGATGGGCACATGTGGGACGGTAATAAGGAAGCTAATAAATGATATTTAGACATTAGAAGGGTTCAAGCATTTAATAAATATGGTGAATAAATAAATTCAAGAGAAATTCTAAGTGGCAAGTGGTTTTGGAGACATATGGAAGTGGTGGGACCCACACTAGCTTGATTTTTCCATGACACATGGCAACTCTCTCTTGCCAATTCGAATTCATGGGAAGGTGAACACTCTTGGGTGAGTTGGTAAGTCATAACACATGGCATTGAGAATATTAGGTAGAAATGGGATGGAATAGTAACCTACATGGGAGAGGAATAGTCAAATTGGAGACTAGTGGACACTTGGGCTAGATTTCCTAGTTTTATGACAACAATAAAGAAGCATCTATGACATTTATGACAAAATTCAGACCTGACTTCTTACACCTGACCATTATGACATTTCAGCCGCAAAAATAGGCTCAAGGAAGGCGCTCATGGAGTTGGGGGAAGCTAAAGAGACTCAAATTTGAATTTGGGAGAAGATGGAAGGTTGGAACTAGGAGACAAGTGGCAAATGAGGAATATTTTCTAAATGGAAATCTATTGAATCTATTGAGAGGATTTCGACCCCTTGAAGGCTAATGTTGGTTATAAAATGTAGAAATCAAGTATGATAATGGCTTTTGATGATTTGAGAAAAATTGCATTTGTGAAGAGAGAACTAGTGGATGACTAGTTTCTTGCCTTAGCCAATTTCGAGGGTGAAAGATTCCCATCCAAGTTGGTGTTTGGAGAGGCCACTCAGGTCTTTCATGGTGCTTTAATGGAGTTTTATTTTCAGGTAGCATCTACAAGAAGTTTCATGGTTTAGTTTAGTGCAACACTTTCTCTCCACCATTTCCAATTTTGAAGGCATATTCAGGCTCCATGAGGGATTGCACTTTGGGTGAGATCTTGCACTAATTGGGAGAGCTTCATATGATATTTTTCTGATTGTAATAGCTTCATGTCCTCTGTTCTCCATATTCAGAAACTCTTAGGTCGAAATACCCATCGATTGTATGCAAAATTATTGATTAATGAGCAAACAATGTCCATTTCCCCAATGCTTTGATGTATGACACTATAAGGTTGATTATTTCGAATGGATGAATGATTCTCTGATATATTTTTGATTCATATACTGCCATGGATATATTCTACAAGTTTCATATACTGTACTTGAGCATTGGAAGCATTTTTACTCAGTTTCTTTGTATTGAGAGGTCGAATTGGGGGTTTTTGCTGTTGAATGTGAGTGAGTTAGAACAGTAGTAAAAATCAATTAATTGTGCATATGAGACCTTAATCACATACTTAACACATTACATACCTCTGTTCATAAACTCGTGGAATTTTGGAGGCATTTGGAAGGCCATTTGCAGTGTTACCCCGGGGGGATTTGATGCACAAATTACTAGTCAAAATTACATATATTGATCAGAATACAAATCAAGTTTGCAGCAGTATTTGGAGGGCCATAAAACATCCATGAACTTAATATTCAAGTCTAAATACCATTCATACACTCCTACAGAATATTTGGGAGCATTTGGGTTGATTTGGAGGTCAAAATAGTAAAACTAGTCAAACGTCGAAAAAGTAGAAAAATTGGCATTTTAATAAAATTTTGAAAAAGGATCATTACAAGTGGTATCAGAGCATGGTATTGGCACCTGATGGTATTAACAAGAATCCAAACAAATAAACCACCACCCTTTGAATCAGTAGTTGAAGAAGTTTTGGTTGAAGAAGAGATAGTAGCAGAAAAATAGTTTTTTTTTAAAACAATGGGTAGAGAGGAGGAGGAAAAATTAGGACATAAGGAGGAATTTATTGAAGCCTTAAAACCATGTTTTGAAGGAATTACCATGGTTATGCTAGATATGAATAAACAAATGATGAAAATTTTCGAATTGTTGGGTAGCCAACTTTCAGGCAAATGGATGATAGGAGATAATAGTGGTTCACACTCAGGGGAAAAGATGAAAGGGAATGAGCATATTTTCTCAAGTACAGGACCTCATAATAGACCTGATGAATTTCAAAGCACACAAAGCCATACTGCACCTAAATTTCTCACACCCAAAGAAGAGCCCAATCTTGAATTGGATTACAAGAAACTAGTAAATGATTGGAATGATTTGAATAAAGAGTGTAAAAGAGGTGTACCACTCAGTGACTACATTGATGCTATGCAAAAGATTAAAAGGAAGGGAGACAATAGGAGTCCATTCCAAAACAAAGAATTGAATAGTGCTATTGGAAAAATGTCACTTCCTACTTTTGATGGTTCTTTTCAAAATTCTGCTAACACTTGGGTGCAAAAATTGGATGTATATTTTCAGTTGAATCCTATGTTGGAAGACGATGCATTAAAAATGCCCATTTTGCATTTGGAAGGAGATGCCAATGAATGGTGGTTTCATGGGCTGAAAACCTTGGGTCATAATCAGGTTAAAACATATGGATAATTTGTTGACAGGGGTACTAGAAAGATTTGAACAAAAAGATCCAGAATTGCCTTTCAAAGAACTAGCTCAATTGAAGCATACTGGGTCCCCTACCGAATATATGTTGGACTTTCAAAAATTATCAGTCAACGTGGCTGATGTATCTATGGGAAGATTAGTATTGCTATTCACTGAAGGTTTGGATGAACCCTTAAGAGGTTTGGTCAAATCCCACAAGCCAACTACATTAAAAGATGCAATGAACTTGACTAGGGATCTCCAAAATGTGCTTCCTAGAACAAGATTTCCTCCTAAGCCTAGCTACAAATTTGAAAAGAAACATTGGAAAAGGGATGGATATGATAAGAAACCTTGGCAAAGAGAGTCATTTGAGAGGAATAAAAAAGAGGGACTAAACAGGGATGAACTTAGAAAAAATAAACTGTGCTTCACATGCTTCCAACCATTGACACCAGGGCACAAATGTACCAAAAGAAAGGCTCAATACATAGAAGTATTTTCTGATAATGAGGGGTATGATGGGGGAATGGATGAATATGGACATATTTAAGATCAAGAAGAGGCATATGAGACAGCAGTACAAGAGGAAAGACAAGAAGAAAATCAGCCTTCACCGGACAAAGCAAGAATGGCAGTGCTTTCAGCAGTACCTCGCTATCATACTATCCGATGCAAAGGTGTGGTACAAGGACAAAGAAATTCAGTTTTGGTAGATGGAGGAGCCACTCATAACTTCATTGATGCAGAGATGGTAGAGAAAAGAAAGATACCTATTGAACCATTTGATGGCTTCACAGTTGTCATTCCCGGTCACAACACAATGCAATGCAAAACATGGGTTCCAAAGCTGCAAGTCACCGTAGGTAACTATACTTTTGTTGATAGTTTTTATGTGGTTGATGTTGCTGATACTAATGTGGTTTTGGGAGTGTAATGGCTGTATTCAATAGGAGAGCATACAATAAATTATCAAATTCCCGAAATGAAATTTCAAGATTCAAAAGGAATACAAAGAATTGTGAGAGGGCAACACACTTATCCAAATCAAGTAGTAACTTGCAATAGTATGATATCTATATTGAGGCATGGGGATATAGAATGGGCTGTTGAATTTCATATTACATCTCCCAAGCCAACTATAAATATTGTCAAACACCCAAAGGAGATAGAGAGACTTTTGCAAAAATATGAAAAGGTTTTTAGAGACCTTCCACATGGTAGGCCATCGGATAGGGGGGTTGAGCACGGTATTATTTTGGAGGAGGGTACTTCACCCATTCAGATACCACCTTATGGACATCCTAAAAAGTTCAGAGATGAGATTGAAAAATCTATCCAAGAACTCCTAGAGTTGGGACTCATTAGACCAAGCTCTAGCCCTTATGCTTCTTCAGTAGTGCTAGTGAAGAGAAAAGATGGAACATTGAGAATGTGCATAGATTTTAGAGCCTTAAACAAAAAGACTATCAAGAATAGGTATCATATTCCTAGGATTTATGAGCTCATGGATGAGCTACATGGGTCCAAATACTTCTCAAAAATTGACCTTAGATAAGGGTATCACCAAATTCGAATGAAAGATGAAGATGTGCAAAAGACCGCTTTTCGATGTCATTTTGGCCACTTTGAATTTATTGTCATGCCTTTTGGGTTAACTAATGCTCCAGCCACCTTTCAAGCATGTATGAATAGCATATTTTGCAAGAAACTAAGAAGGTTTGTTTTGGTTTTCTTTGATGATATTCTCATTTACAGTAAAACATGGGAAGAGCATTTGCAGCAGTTAGAGATTGTGTTGAAAATCTTGCAAGAAGAGTCCTTATTTGCTAAGTTATCAAAATGTGAGTTTGGGATGAAAGAACTACTGTATATTGGGCACATTATTGGGTAAGAAGGAGTGAAGGTACACATGGAAAAAATCAGGGCTATCTTGGAATGGCCATCACCAAAAAATATTACCGAATTGAGAGGCTTTATTGGCATATGCACCTACTACATAAAATTTGTGAAAGGGTTCTCCAAGTTGACTTCTCCACTCACTAATTTGACTAAGAAGGATTCTTTCAAGTGGGATGAAGAGGCTGAAAAGGCCTTCCAAAAAATGAAAAAGGTAATGAGTAGTTGTCCCATACTTGCACTTCCTGATTTTACTAAACCTTTTTGTTGTGGAATGTGATGCTTCAGGTGGAGGAATAAGGGCTGTCCTAAAGCAAGGCCAATACCCCATATCCTTTGAGAGCAGAAATTTGCAGCCTCATGAAAAAATTTACTCCATATATGATAAAGAAATGTTGGCCATTATGCATGCATTGGCCAAATTCAAACAATACTTGGTGGGTAGCATGTTTGTGGTGAAAACTGACCACAATAGTCTAAGACACTTTTTCACCCAAAAAGATCTAAATGAAAGGCAACAAAAGTGGGTAAGCAAGATTCAAGCTTATGATTTTGAAATTGAATATGTCAAAGGAAAGAATAATATAGTAACAGATGCTTTGTCAAGAAGGCCTTCTTTTTCTCACATGGATATTGCCAAGTATTGGAAAAACAGGCTACTAGTTGAATATGCCAAAGACAAATTTGCTTGTGATGTGTTGGATTGAATCAAAGGGGATGATAATTATAGGATTTTGTATGGGCTGATATATTATAAGGGAATAATTTATTTAGTTCATAACTCCAAGCTCAAGTACCGAATTTTGCAAGAAGCACATGATTCCCCACTAGCGGGCCATCTGGGGATCTTCAAAACTTATAGACAGTTAAGGCAAATATTATTTTGGAAGGGGCTGAAGGAAGATGTTCAGAAGTATGTAAATGAATGTAAAGCATGCAACAAAACAAATCAGAACTTACATGTCCAGTCGGCCTATTACAACCATTGCCCATTTCAGAGCAAAAATGGGACAGTATTTCCATGGATTTCCTCACCGGATTGCCTAAATCCTTGGGTAAGCATTGCATCTATGTGGTAGTTGATAGGTTGACAAAATTTGCTCATTTATTTGCTGTTACATCATCTTTTAGTGCTGCACAAGTGGCTGATATTTTTTTCAAAGAAATCTTCAGATTGCATGTGCTCCCCAAGAGCATTGTTATTGATAGAGATAGTAGATTCATGGGTGCTTTTTGGCAAGAAATTTTTAGATTGGTAGGCACTCAATTGACTCCAAGTAGCATCTATCATCCAAAAACTGATGGAAAAATAGAGAGGGTAAACCAATGGTTGGAAGGATACCTAAGAAACTATGTGGGAGGGCAGCAAAAAGCATGGGAAAAATGGCTACACTTGGGTGAGTTTTGCTACAACAACACTTATCATATGTCAATAGGAATGTCTCCTTTCAAAGCATTATATGGTTATGATGCACTTACATTTGTTGACATTATATTTGGTGATAGTAGAGCCCCAAAGGCTAAAGATTGGGTGGAAGAGAGCCAAGAAATTTTAAAGCTCTTGAAAGACAATTTGCAGGTTGCTCAAAATCATCAAAAACAATATGTTGATAGGCATAGAGAAGAAAGAACCTTTCAAGTCAATGATTTAGTATATTTAAGGTTGCATCCTTATAAACAAACATCTCTCAAAAAGAATGGAGAAGAAAAATTAAAACCAAGGTACTATGGGCCATACAAGGTAGTGCAGAAGGTTGGAGAAGTAGCATATGAACTAGAACTTTCGGAAGGGAGTAAAATCCACAATGTATTTCATGTTTCTTGTCTCAAAAAATCTCTTGGTCAGAAAATCATCACTTCAGAAATACTTCCTCCTTTGGATGATGAAGGTCAGCTCACACTTGTTCCGGAAAATATTTTGAAGACACGAGAAAGAAGGTTGAGGAGTAGAATCATCAAAGAATATTTAATGCAATGGAAGGACTTACCAAATGAAGATGCCACATGGGAAGAGGAGAATATTTTGTAGCATCCAAATCTGAAATTGCTTGAGGAAAAGCAATCTTGGGTGGGGAGGACTGTAATGTCCCCATTCAAATAAGTGCATAGTAAGACAATCCCATCAATCCTACTAGTTTCCTAGGTTGGATGGACACATGTGGGATGGTAATAAGGAAGCTAATAAATGATATTTAGACATTAGAAGGGTTCAAGAATTTAATAAATATGGTGAATAAATAAATTCAAGAGAAATTCTAAGTGGCAAGTGGCTTTGGAGACATATGGAGGTGGTGGGACCCACACTAGCTTGATTTTTCAATGACACATGGCATCTCTCTCTTGCCAATTCGAATTCATGGGAAGGTGAACACTCTTGGGTGAGTTGGTAAGTCATAAAGCATGGAATTGAGCATCTTAGGTCGAAATGGGATGGAATAGTAACCTCCATGGGAGAGGAAGAGTCAAATTGGAGACTAGTGGACACTTGGGCTAGATTCCCTAGTTTTATGACAACAATAATGAAGCATCTATGACATTTATGACAAACTTCAGAACTGACTGATTACACCTAACCATTATGACATGTCAGCCCCAAAAATAGGCTCAAGGAAGGCGCTCATGGAGTTGGGGGAAGCTAAAGAGACTCAAATTCAAATTTGGGAGAAGATGGAAGGTTGGAACTAGGAGACAAGTGGCAAATGAGAAATATTTTCTAAATGGAAATTTATTGAATCTATTGCGACTATTTCGACCCCTTGAAGGATAATGTTGGTTATAAAATGTAGAAATCAAGTATGAGAATGACTTTTGATTATTTGAGAAAAATTTCATTTGTGAAGAGAGAACTAGTGGATGACTAGTTTCTTGCCTTAGCCAATTTCGAGGGTGAAAGATTCCCTTCCAAGTTGGTGTTTGGAGAGGCCACTCAAGTCTTTCATGGTGCTTTAATGGAGTTTTATTTGCAGGTAGAAGCTAGAGGAAGTTTCATGGTTTAGTTTAGTGCAACACTTTCTCTCCACCATTTCCAATTTTGAAGGCATATTCGGGCTCCTTGAGGGATTGCACTTTGGGTGAGATCTTGCACTCATTGGGAGAGCTTCATATGATATTTTTATGATTGTAATAGCTTAATATCCTCTGTTCTTCATATTCAGAAACTCTTAGGTTGAAATACCCATTGAATGTATGCAAAATTATTGATTAATGAGCCAACAATGTCCATTTCCCCAATGCTTTGATGTATGACATTACAAGGTTGATTATTTCAAATGGATGTATGATTCTATGATATATTTTTGATTCATATACTTCCATGGATATATTCTACAAGTTTCATATACTGTACTTGAGCATTTGAAGTATTTTTACACAGTTTGTTTGTATTGAGAGGTGAAATAGTGTCATTTCCCCAAGGGTCGAATTGGGGATTTTTGCTGTTGAATGTGAGAGAGTTAGAACAGTAGTAAAAATCAATTAATGGTGCATATGAGACCTTAACCACATACATAACACATTACATACCTCTCTTCATAAATTCCTGGGATTTTGGAGGCATTTGGAAGGCCATTTGCAGTGTTACCCCGGGGGGATTTGATGCACAAATTACTAGTCAAAATTACATATATTGATCAGAATACAAATCAAGTTTGCAGCAGTATTTGGAGGGCTATAAAACATCCCTGAACCTAATATTCAAGTATAAATACCATTCATACACTCCTACACAATATTTGGGAGCATTTGGGTTGATTTGGAGGTCAAAACAGTAAAACTAGTCAAAGGTCAAAATTGGGGAAAAAGTGGAAAAATTGGCATTTTAATAAAATTTTGAAAAATGGTCATTACAAGTGGTATCAGAGCATGGTATTGGCACCTGATGGTATTAACAAGAATCCAAACAAATAAACCACCACCCTTTGAATCAGTAGTTGAAGAAGTTTTAGTTGAAGAAGAGATAGTAGCAGAAAAATAGTTTTTTTCTCAAACAATGGGTAGAGAGGAGGAGGAAAAATTAAGACATAAGGAGGAATTTATTGAAGCCTTAAAACCATGTTTTGAAGGAATTACCATGGTTATGCTAGATATGAATAAACAAATGATGAAAAGTTTTGAATTGTTGGGTAGCCAACTTTCAGGCAAAGGGATGATAGGAGATAATAGTGGTTCACACTCAGGGGAAAAGATGAAAGGGAATGAGCATATTTTCTCAAGTACATGACCTCATAATAGACCTGATGAATTTCAAAGAACACAAAGGCGTATTTCACCTAAATTTCTCACACCCAAAGAAGAGCCCAATCTTGAATTAGATTACAAGAAACTAGTAAATGATTGGAATGATTTGAATGAAGAGTGTAAAAGAGGTGTACCACTCAGTGACTACATTAATGCTATGCAAAAGATTAAAAGGAAGGGAGACAATAGGAGTCCATTCCAAAACAAAGAATTGAATAGTGCTATTGGAAAAATGTCACTTCCTACTTTTGATGGTTCTTTTCAAAATTCTGCTAACACTTGGGTGCAAAAATTGGATGTATATTTTCAGCTGAATCTTATGTTGGAAGAGGATGCATTAAAAATGGCCATTTTGCATTTGGAAGGAGATTCCAATGAATGGTGGTTTCATGGGCTGAAAACCTTGGGTCATAATCAGGTTAAAACATATGGAGAATTTGTTGACAGGGTACTAGAAAGATTTGAACAAAAAGATCCAGAATTGCCTTTCAAAGAACTAGCTCAATTGAAGCAACCTGGGTCCCCTACCGAATATATGTTGGACTTTCAAAAATTATCAGTCAACGTGGCTGATGTATCTATGGGAAGATTAGTATTGTTGTTCATTGAAGGTTTGGCTGAACCCTTAAGAGGTTTGGTAAAATCCCACAATACAACTACATTAAAAGATGCAATGAGCTTGACTACGGATCTCCAAAACATGCTTCCTAGAACGAGATTTCCTCCTAAGCCT
This sequence comes from Larix kaempferi, assembly GCA_027924585.1. Classification (NCBI taxonomy): domain Eukaryota; kingdom Viridiplantae; phylum Streptophyta; class Pinopsida; order Pinales; family Pinaceae; genus Larix; species Larix kaempferi. Next base: position 6,166,288 of record BSBM01001063.1, read on the forward strand.
AGCTACAAATTTGAAAAGAAACCTTGGAAAAGGGATGGATATGATAAGAAAACTTGGCAAAGAGAGTCATTTGAGAGGAATAAAAAAGAGGGACTAAACAGGGATGAACTTAGAAAAAAGAAACTATGCTTCACATGCTTCCAACCATGGACACCGGGGTACAATGGTACCAAAGGAAAGGCTCAATACATAGAAGTATTTTCTGATAATGAGGGGTATGATGGGGGCATAGATGAAGATGGACATATTTCAGATCAAGAAGGGGCATATGAGACAACAGTAGAAGAGGAAAGACAAGAAGAAAATCAGCCTTCACTGGACAAAGCAAGAATGGCAGTGCTTTCAGCAGTACCTCGCTATCATACTATCCAATGCAAAGGTGTGGTACAAGGACAAAGAAATTCAGTTTTGGTAGATGGAGGAGCCACTCATAACTTCATTGATGCAGAGATGGTAGAGAAAATAAAGATACATATTGAACCATTTGATGGCTTCACAGTTGTCATTCTTGGTCACAACACAATGCAATGCAAAACATGGGTTCCAAAGCTGCAAGTCACCGTAGGTAACTATACTTTTGTTTATAGTTTTTATGTAGTTGATGTTGCTGATACTAATGTGGTTTTGGGAGTGCAATGGATGTATTCAATAGGAGAGCATACATTAAATTATCAAATTCCCGAAATGAAATTCCAAGATTCAAAAGGAGTACAAAGAATTGTGAGAGGGCAACACACTTATCCAAATCAAGTAGTAACTTGCAATAGTATGAGATCTATATTGAGGCATGGGGATATAGAATGGGCTATTGAATGTCATATTACATCTCCCAATCCAACTATAAATATTGTCAAACACCCAAAGGAGATAGAGAGACTTTTGCAAAAATATGAAAAGGTTTTTAGAGACCTTCCACATGGTAGGCCACCGGATAGGGGGGTTGAGCACAGTATTATTTTGGAGGAGGGTACTTCACCCATTCAGATACCACCTTATAGACATCCTAAAAAGTTTAGAGATGAGATTGAAAAAGCTATCCAAGAACTCCTAGAGTTGGGACTCATTAGACCAAGCTCTAGCCCTTATGCTTCTTTAGTAGTGCTAGTGAAGAAAAAAGATGGAACATTGAGAATGTGCATAGATTTTAGAGCCTTGAACAAAAAGACTATCAAGAATAGGTATCATATTCCTAGGATTGATGAGCTCATGGATGAGCTACATGGGTCCAAATACTTCTCAAAAATTTACCTTAGATCAGGGTATCACCAAATTTGAATGAAAGATGAAGATGTGCAAAAGACCGCTTTTCGATGTCATTTTGGCCACTTTGAATTTCTTCTCATGCATTTTGGGTTAACTAATGCTCTAGCCACCTTTCAAGCATGTATGAATAGGATATTTTGCAAGTAACTAAGAAGGTTTATTTTGGTTTTCTTTGACGATATTCTCATTTACAGTAAAACATGGGAAGAGCATTTGCAGCAGTTAGAGATTGTGTTGAAAATATTGCAAGAAGAGTCCTTATTTTCTAAGTTATCAAAATGTGTGTTTGGGATGAAAGAATTACTATATATTGGGCACATTATTGGGAAAGAAGGAGTGAAGGTACACATTGAAAAAATCAGGGCTATCTTGGAATGGCCATCACCAAAAAATATTACCGAATTGAGAGGCTTTATTGGCATATGCACCTACTACAAAAAATTTGTGAAAGGGTTCTCCAAGTTGACTTCTCCACTCACTGATTTGACTAAGAAAGATGCTTTCAAGTGGGATGAAGAGGCTGAAAAGGCCTTCCAAAAAATGAAAGAGGTAATGAGTAGTTGTCCCATACTTGCACTTCCTGATTTTACTAAACCTTTTGTTGTGGAATGTGATGCTTCAGGTGGAGGAATAGGGGCTGTCCTAAAGCAAGGCCAACACCCCATATCCTTTGAGAGCAGAAAGTTGCAGCCTCATGAAAAAATTTAATCCATATATGATAAAGAAATGTTGGCCATTATGCATGCATTGGCCAAATTCAGACAATACTTGGTGGGCAGCAAGTTTGTGGTGAAAACTGACCACAATAATCTAAGACACTTTCTCACCCAAAAAGATCTAAATGAAAGGCAACAAAAGTGGGTAAGCAAGATTCAAGCTTATGATTTTGATATTTTATATGTAAAAGGAAAGAATAATATAATAACAGATGCTTTGTCAAGAAGGCCTTCTTTTTCTCTCATGGATATTGCCAAGGATTAGAAAAACATGCTACTAGTTGAATATGCCAAAGACAAATTTGCTTGTGATGTGTTGGATGGAATCAAAGGGGATGATAATTATTGGATTTTGAATGGGCTGATATATTATAAGGGAAGAATTTATTCAGTTCATAACTCTAAGCTCAAGTACAGAATTTTGCAAGAAGCACATGATTCCCCACTAGCGGGCCATCCGGGGATCTTCAAAACTTATAGACAGTTAAGGCAAAGATTTTTTTGGAAGGGGCTGAAGGAATATGTTCAGAAGTATGTGAATGAATGTAAAGCATGTCAACAAAACAAATCAAAACTTACATGTCCACCCAACCTATTACAACCATTGCCCATTCCGGAGCAAAAATGGGACAGTATTTCCATGGATTTCATCACCGGATTGCCTAAATCCTTGGGTAAGGATTGCATCTATGTGGTAGTTGATAGGTTGACAAAATTTGCTCATTTCTTTGTTGTTACATCATCTTTTATTGCTACACAAGTGGCTGATATTTGTTTCAAAGAAATCTTCAGATTGCATGGGCTCTCAAAGACAATTGTCAGTGATAGAGATAGTAGATTCATGGGTGCTTTTTGGAAAGAAATTTTTATATTGGTAAACACTCAATTGACTCCAAATACCAACTATCATCCACAAACTGATGGACAAACAAAGAGGATAAACCAATGGTTGGAAGGATACCTAAGAAACTATGTTGGAGGGCGACAAAAAGCATGGGAAAAATGGCTACACTTGGGTGAGTTTTGCTACAACACCACTTATCATATGTCAATAGGAATGTGTCATTTCAAAGCATTATATGTTTATGATGCACTTACATTTGTTGACATTATATTTGGTGATAGTAGAGCCCCAAAGGCTAAAGATTGGGTGGAAGAGATCCAAGAAATTTTAAAGCTCTTGAAAGACAATTTGCAGGTTGTTCAAAATCAGCCAAAACAATATGCTGATAGGCATAGAGAAGAAAGAACCTTTAAAGTCAATGATTTAGTATATTTAAGGTTGCAGACAAACATCTCTCAAAAAGAATGGAGCAGAAAAATTAAAACCAAAGTATTATGGGCCATACAAGGTAGTGCAGAAGGTTGGAGAAGTAGCATATGAACTAGAACTTCCTGAAGGGAGTAAAATCCACAATGTATTTCATGTTTCTTGTCTCAAGAAAGCTCTTGGTCAGCAAATCATCACTTCAGAAATACTTCTTCCTTTGGATGATGAATGTCAGCTCACACTTGTTCCGGAAAAGATTTTGAAGACACGGGAAAGAATGTTGAGCAGTAGAATCATCAAAGAATATTTAGTGCAATGGAAGGCCTTACCAAATGAAGATGCCACATGGGAAGAGGAGAATATTTTGCAGCATCTAAATCTGAAATTGCTTGAGAACAAGCAATCTTGGGTGGGGAGTACTGTAATGTCCCCATTCAAATAAGTGCATAGTAAGACAATCCCATCAATCCTACTAGTTTCCTAGGTTGGATGGGCACATGTGGGATGGTAATAAGGAAGCTAATAAATGATATTTAGACATTAGAAGGGTTCAAGCATTTAATAAATATGGTGAATAAATAAATTCAAGAGAAATTCTAAGTGGCAAGTGGTTTTGGAGACATATGGAGGTGGTGGGACCCACACTAGCTTGATTTTTCAATGACACATGGTAGCTCTCTCTTGCCAATTCGAATTCATGGGAAGGTGAACACTCTTGGGTGAGTTTGTAGGTCATAACACATGGCATTGAGTATCTTAGGTCGAAATGGGATGGAATAGTAACCTCCATGGGAGAGGAAGAGTCAAATTGGAGACTAGTGGACACTTGGGCTAGATTCCCTAGTTTTATGACAACAATAATGAAGCATCTATGACATTTATGACAAAATTCAGACCTGACTTCTTAGACCTGACCATTATGACGTTTCAGCCCCAAAAATAAGCTCAAGGAAGGCGCTCATGGAGTTGGGGGAAGCTAAAGAGACTCAAATTTGAATTTGGGAGAAGATGGAAGGTTGGAACTAGGAGACAAGTGGCAAATGAGGAATATTTTCTAAATGGAAATTTATTGAATCTATTGAGAGGATTTCGACCCCTTGAAGGCTATGTTGGTTATAAAATGTGGAAATCAAGTATGAGAATGGATTTTGATGATTTGAGAAAAATTGCATTTGTGAAGAGAGAACTAGTGGATGACTAGTTTCTTGCCTTAGGCAATTTCGAGGGTGAAAGATTCTCATCCAAGTTGGTGTTTGGAGAGGCCACTTAGGTCTTTCATGGTGCTTTAATGGAGTTTTATTTGTAGGTAGCAGCTACAGGAATTTTCATGGTTTGGTTTAGTGCAGCACTTTCTCTCCACCATTTCCAATTTTGAAGGCATATTCAGGCTCCTTGAGGGATTGCACTTTGGGTGAGATCTTGCACTCATTGGGAGAGATTCATATGATATTTTTCTTATTGTAATAGCTTCATATCCTCTATTATTCATATTCAAAAACTCTCAAGTCGAAATACCCGTTGGCTGTATGCAAAATTATTGATTAATGAACAAACAATGTCCATTTCCCAATGCTTTGATGTATGACACTATAAGGTTGATTATTTCGAATGGATGGATGATTCTCTAATATATTTGTGATTCATATACTGCCATTGATATATTATACAAGTTTCATGTACTGTACTTGAGCATTTGAATCATTTTTACTCAGTTTGTTTGTATTGAGAAGTGAAATAGTGCCATTTCCCCAAGGGTCGAATTGGGGGTTTTTGTTGTTGAATGTGAGAGAGTTAGAACAATAGTAAAAATCAATTAATGGTGCATATGAGACCTTAATCACATACTAACACATGACATACCTCTGTCATAAATTCGTGGGAGTTTGGAGGAATTTGGAAGGTTGTTTGCAGTGTTACCCCGGGGGGATTTGATGCACAAATTACTAGTCAAAATTACATATATTGATCAGAATACAAATCAAGTTTGCAGCAGTATTTGGAGGGCCATAAAACATCCCTGAACCTAATATTCAAGTCTAAATACCATTCATACACTCCTACAGAAGATTTGGGAGCATTTGGGTTGATTTGGAGGTCAAATCAGTAAAACTAGTCAAAGGTCAAAATTGGGGAAAAAGTGAAAAAATTGGCATTTTAATAAAATTTTGAAAAAGGGTCATTACAGTTTGTTTGAATTGAAAAGATGTATAATAAGTTTTATTGCATTGAAATTGTATAATCAGATTTACTATATTGAAAATATATATTCAGTTTTAATCGTATTGAGATTTTATAATTAGATTTATGGTATTGAAATTGTATAATCAGATTTATTGTATTGAAAATATATATTCAGTTTTAATTGTACTGAGATTATATAATTAGATTTATGGTATTGAAATTGTATAAATAGTTTTATTTGAGTTAAAATTGTACAAAGTGTATAAATAGTATAAATAGTTTTATTAAAATTGTATTAAAATTGTATAAATAGTTTTATTGAAACTGAAATTCAAGTATTAAGTCTATTTGAATGGGAAACAACTTAGTATCTCTTTGCCCATTGGAACTATTTCGATATAGTTTCCTTTATGAAATTGCTTCCTTCAGGAGATCAGATTCAGTATAGGATCTTTAATTTTGGAATATTTATAATTGCTCGGTTCACTATTTATGTCAGTGCCTTTTCCTTCCTCTTAAGACTGTCATTGCAATGCGCGTTGATTGTGTGTTATGTATTTGATTTTCTCTATTTATGGACCAATGAAACTCACAGATTTATGATAGTCTCCATCTATGTGTCGAGTAAATACGCTTAAGAGAATGTTTATGCCTCCCTTGACGTTTGTAAGTATCAATCATTTTTATTTTTTATTTTTAAAGAGATGACAAATATTAATCGAAGACAATACCTTAACTTGTAGTAATATTTAATTTTATTCAATCTGATATTCTATACAATATATAATCTTGTTAGTTAATTGTTGTTGGAATTATTGTTATATTCTTATATATATATATGAAATTTGTATAGTTAATGTTATGGAAGAATTGGAATTATTGTTTTATTTATATAAAAGTTGTATAGTCAATGATAAGGAAGAATTTGGAATTATTGTTATAATTTTATATATTAAAAGTTGTATAATTAATGTTATGGAAGAATTGGAATTATTGTTATAGTTTTATATATATATGAAATTTGTATAGTTAATGTTATGGAAGAACTGGAATTATTGTTTTATTTATATAAAAGTTGTATAGTTAATGATAAGGAAGAATATACATAGTTGTTGTAATTCTGAAATTATATGTGTGTGTGTGAAGAATTTGAATTGGGAATTCAAATTTCCTTTTTTAAAATTTTGAAGGATATATTGATATGTGGGTAGAAGGAAAGAGTCAAGATTGAAATATTAATTCCTATTTGAAAGTTGCGCATCGCATAAAACTCATAATAAACCCCTATATATGTGATAGACGAGGAAGAGTTGAATTTGGATTTTAAATTTGGTTATTTATTAATTACATATATTCCAATGTAAAGTAAGAATCATAATATGTGATAGAAGGAAAGCATTGGAATCAGACATATATAAATGCTTATTGTTGGAATTTAGACATTGTCTTAACAATAAAATAATTATATATATCCATAGAATAGGAAGGACTCAATCCTTGGGATTCTAATTCTTTTAAATTATGAGATTATAAAAGTTGCTCTTAAATCATTAGAAAATAATTTGTCAAATTTGGACGTTATGAAATTACATTGTAACTTAATGAAATGTAAGGTCTATATTGAAGTTTGGAATAGTTTAGGTGTTCTATTTAGACATGGAATTCAGTCAGAAGTAATTGTTCCACTACCCTTATGACGTATAAAAAAAAAGACCTTATAAAGATGAGTCTTACAACAATAATGAATAAGGTGAGAAGTATGCTTTCAAATTCTGGTTTGTCTAAATCTTTCTTGCCAGAGGATGTTCATACAAATTTCTACCTAATAAATCACTCCCCCACAACTTCATTGGAAGGTGGCATTCCTGAAAAGGTATGGAATGGTATAAGCGTTTATGTTACACTCACTTGAGAATTTTTGGTTGTGAAGAATATGTGCATATTCCTAAAGAACAGAGGTCCAAGTTGGATGAAAATTCATTCAAATGCATTTTCTTATGGTATGCTGATAATGAGTTAGGTTAATGGTTGTGGAATCCTATAAAGAGGAGAGTTATTAGAAATAGGGATGCCATTTTCATGAATAGAAAATGTTTAAAACTACTGTAAAAGTTGTCGAGGTGCAAAAATTTGTTGAAATTCTAGAACAACAAGAAATATTCAACCACCATTACAAGAAGAGGCTGTTGGAAATAATGAGCAACCATTGCAGCAAAATGAAAATGGTGAACAACAGGAAGACTATGAAGAAAAAAACATCAACGGCCATTAGGAGAAATATTGCCACAAAATGTATCAATTCGCAGGTCTACCAAGACACATAGGCCTACACAAAGGTATCCCCCTTCATAATATATTGTATTGATTGATGAAGGTGCACCCGCTTATTTTCAAGAAGCATGTGAAAGAGATAATAGTATCAAATGGAAAAGGGATATATAAGAAGAGCTTAAATCCCTACATGATAATAAGACATGGGATTTGCGTGAATGGATAAAATGAATAAATATTTTAAATAACAAGTGGGTGAACGAAATAAAACATGAAGGAAAGGAAAATAAGCAAAGTTTCAAAGGAAGGCTAGTGGTGAAAGGATTTGAGTAAGAACAAGGTATTGATTTTATAGAAATTTTCTCTCCAATTGTTAAAATGTCATCAATACAAGTTATTCTTGGACTTGTTGTTTCTTTAGATTTGGAATGTGAATAGTTAGATCTAAAAACTACTTTCCTTCATGGTGAATTGGAGGAGGAAATCTATATGGAGGAGCCAAAAGGTTTCAAAGTAAAAGGTAAATATAATCCCGTCTGTAGGTTGAAGAAAAGTCTCTATGGGATGAAACAAGCCCCTTGTCAATGGTATGAGAAATTTGAATCTTTCATGCTTGATCATGGTTTTAAAAGGCTAAACAGATATAATTTTGTAATACATTAAAAAAGATGAAAATGGAAATTTCATTGTCTTATTATTATATGTTGATGACATGTTGATTGTTGGACAAGATAAGAAAATGATTAATAGGTTGAAGAAATATTTGGGAAACCAGTTTGCAATGAAGTATTTGGGTCCATCACAACAAATATTGGGCATGAAGATTATGCATGACAGAAAGAACAAAAGGTTTTGGTTTTCACAAGAGAAATATATTGAGAAATTGCTTGACATGATTAATATGAAGGATGCCAAGCCTGTTGGTACACCTCTTGCAACCTACTTCAAGATAAATACTAATTTGTTCCCTTATGATGACAAGGAGAAGGAAGAAATGAGAAAAAATATGTACGCATCAATAGTTGGTGGCTTGATGTATGACATGGTATATACACGACCGGACATTGCACATTCAATGGGAGTTGTGAGCGGATTCCTTTCCAATGAATTTATTGATTGCATCAATTTCTGAATTTGTTGCTATATTCATGGAAACAAAACCACATTCAGTACGTATGGGATCAAATATATATTTTGAAGTTTGTTGTGAATAGTACTATGTGGAAAATTGAAGATCAAAATATAAGTGACTTACTCTTTATCATGCGCCTTTTTCCATTCGTTTCCAGTACCTCCCCTTCCCTTCTGTCGTCATCACATTCATCATACCAAATCACCGCGCTTAGTGTGTGGTCATTTTTCTTGATGTACTCACTGGCATAATAGAACGATTCATATACTATGTACCTCTCTACCATAGACCACTCGGGTTTTTCCCTTTGTCAAAAAAATCCCTTCATTTTCTTCATGAACGTCTCTAAGAAGAAAATCCAACGACAAGAGACCACCCCAGCAAATTCAACCTCATCGAATAGGTGAATTAGAAGATGAACCTGCAAGTCCATGAAACTCGACAGCAGTTCCTTCTCAAACATGCAAACAATCTCAACTATCTCTTGACGCCACTGTGAAATGCAGATAGTCTAGATATAGAACGCCGCAGGTCATCGGGAAAGTCATGGTTCACACACCCATACACGAACAACGGATAATGACACTACAAAGTAAACACAAAAAGTTAATTGCATTTTAAATTTTATGGTAAAAGATATAAATAAATAGTAATAACATTTTATTGGCATTATACGTACCCTTAGAACGTTGAGATGGTCATGTGATTTCAAACCCGACAACTTTTCATCTGCAGTGAAGCAGCGTCATAAGGTAGACCCATAAAAAGAAGGTGCCTTCATGCCCAATATATATTGTTTTTCCAAATTAAGATCACATTTCTTCAAAATCCATGGGACAACGCCTTTTTTAAATGAAAAAGAGGGGCCATCCTCTCCTCTATTTTCTTGTCTTGGCCAATGCTTCTTTTTAGTATTTGAAGAAATAAGATCTTTCCTTACTTTCATCTTCTCACTTTTTTTGGATGATATGTGATGCCACAAAGAACATGAAACATTTTTAAATATATGCATGGGAACTAGTAAGTGGGAAATCTTAAGATGCTTTCAATATGGGAGCTCATAAAATATCAATTTCCTTTTCATCCCTTTGGGCATTTTCTCAACATTGGTGTTGAATAGCTTAGGATTATCAATCACGGCTTGCACATTTGAATCGAACATCTCTATGTATTCCTTCTACTTATCTCTTTCATATGCCCTAAGCCAATCATCCAATGTCATTATTCCAGGCCTTTGGGTTCTCTCTCATTTACCATTGAAAGCATATTTATCCCTTCTATAAGAGTGGTTTTCTAGGAGGAGTTCTCTAGAGAAGTCGTACACTGACTTTCGTAGGTCTTTGGACCACCTAGCTTTCATATAAGGTACATCCATAATAACATTTTGTTACAAGACCTGCGATGTTATAGTAAAGAGAGCACGATAGTGTTGAAGATGAAGACATTCACACTAAATTAAATATGTCAAAAATTATTGCTTTGAATATAAAAACAAATAAAATAACATATTTACCTGAGCAAACTCCTAACCCCGGATAATCATGTGTGGTGTACGTACATTAAGCATACAATGTAAAACTCCTCTGTGATGGGATGGATCTCGATGTGCATCATATACCTGTATCCCTTCCCATAATTCCTTGAATTCATCGATCAATGGTTGTAGGTAAACATCCATATTCTTCACTTATCTTTTACCAGTGACTATAAGAGCCAACATAAGATATTCATTCTTCATGGAAAACCATGGGGGGATAGTGTTATTGATCACTACTACATGCCAAACAGTATAGATGTTGTTTGGTTGGGAATATGGGTTGACACCATCAATGGCTATGCTCAATCAGAGGCTATGTACTTCATCCTTGAATTTATCGGGCCATGTATTCTCTACATGCTTCATGGCTATTGAATCTATTGGGTTTCACAAAACTCCTTCCTCGCTTCGGTTCGATGCATGCCATCCCTGCAGCATTGCTAATTCTTTTCAATGAAAGAGCCTTTGAATACTTGGGATTATAGGCATGTTCCTCAATATCTTATGAGGAGGACCATGTGCTTTAGCCTTGTTATTCGATTATTTGTATCTTCCATGGCCACATTTTGGACATATCTCTTTATATACATATTTCACCTCTATATAGAATACAATCATTGTGGTATGCATGATATGATATGTACTCTACACCCAACATTTTCAACATTTGCTTTGCCTCTATGTAGCTACCAGGCAAGACATTATCATTCAAAAGTACCTTATCTTTGAATAGCCTACAGTTAGTGGGAAATACAAATGTACAATATCATTTAACATTCGTAAAATCGACCATATTCAATGATGATTGTGTCACAAGATTCCTCAAAATATAATGTATTTGATAGTCAGTTGCCTCAACATTACCGAGAAACATGCGTCTAACATGCCATAAATTGCTTTCAAGTTGTATAGTAACATTGTTGTCCCCAACTGTGTATACTTTGATCGGCCAGATCCAAATAGAGGTGCGTTGGAAGTCGATTTAAGACTTTCAAAGAAGGCTTCAGTAATATGAGCGTCATCCCCTAGCTCATTGTCCCGGAATGCATGGAAAAAAATTGCATCCATGGCACTCCTTTGCAGTAATAACTCATCCCTACCAACCTCTACTTCATTTCATCCATTGCCAACATGTGAATAACTACTATTACTATAGGCATTCACGATTGGTGAGGATGGATGCAGTGTAAATTGAATAGGTGGTTGATTCAACCATGCTTGGTATGCTTCCTCTCCAAGTTGCGCTCTTTTTTCAACCTTCTCTTGATTTGACATTATACTGGGGTGCAACAGAAGATGGTAGGCGGGTCGCTCATGATCAGAATCCCGATTTCAAAAATATTTAACATTAAATCAATTATGTTAGTAAGCACAATGCAATTGGTTTGATCTAGATTTATAGAAAAAAAATTATGAGAATCACTTCCATAAGAAAATATTCAGCTGCAAACAATTTATAAAGTAGACGTTTAGATTGAGCGATAAATTAACATCAATTCCACATTAAATATGAAAATTTAAAATTGAGCAACACATTTTCAAATTGAATTTACAAATTAAATTAACAATTTATAAAACATAATTTCAAACTGAGCAATACATTAACATGAATCCATTGAAAATTAACAAATCGAATTAATCAATATTTGTGTGTCTTACACCCCAAGGGAATGTCTAAAGATAATCTTAATGCAAGGTGTCTCTGACGAGAGGTTGGTGGTCTATGGAATTTGTAGTTTATTAACAACTCATCACTAGGAGACAAACTACGTATTGCATGTACAACAACAAATCTAGATGCTTTCCTTTTCATAAAGAACTCTTGGTCATTGAAGTGTTCCTAAAATAAACAATTTGGAGAAAATAAAGAGCACCTAGAACTATTTTTGTACCCTGCAATGTTCCCATGAGTGTGTGGATGACCATCTATATACAATAGGGTCTTCCTGTTAAAGTTTCCATAAACATAACCAGTCATGCACATAGTATACATAGAAATGTTGTGCTTGTATTTAACAATATTCAAGTAATGAGACCGACAATAGATATGACCGCAAAATGGCATAAGTGCTACTGACTGTTTGGAAGGAATGAGTACATATGAAAGGATAAACAATCCAAGATTTACACCATCTATATTAGACTTGGTAATCATAAAACAATTACCAAAAAAGGAGAATTCGGTTCCAACATCAGGCACAGGTAGAGAAGACGACCAAGTTCCATATAAAGTGCGGTTGTAAGAATTTTGATATTTACTTTGAAACTTCATGGGAAGGGAGAAATTATCACTACCCTCCAACAATTGGACAGACCACGGTGTGTACTTGGACAATTTTTCTCTCAACTCATGCAACTTTTTGGATCTTCTAGTAGAGATGGGTTGGGTGGAATTCATATCATACTTTGGATCACTAGAACTTTCATATGAATGAACATAAGAAGGGGGTTTCATTAATTTAGGATGATCCATAGTTGTTTTGGCTTCCAACTTTTTCAAAAATGAGCATTGGTAAGTGATCCTGTGTGTATTTTCTACATCACCTATTGGATTTTTTTACTGCAGTAGGGGGTATATATAATTGGTGTAATGGGTGAGTGTGATACACCGAGGGTTCTCTTTCAAACCTTGACATTTTGAACAACCACAACCTACTGGGGTGTCATAAAATAGTTACAACTCACGGCAAATTACCGTCGATGAACCAAGATGGTGGCTTGAAGATGGAATGTCATAGTTGGCGGGGTAAAGCGGCTGCCCATTTTCATCACGAACTGCTTGCGGTATCTTACTCCTAACAATACCTTCCGACATTTTGAAACTGGTGGAATTTCTTGTGCATTCAAACTCGAACCTGAATCGTGATCCCGCATTATTAGAATAAATAGATATTTAGATTCACATGGATAAGTAACATAAATTCAAATAAGTAGTCAAAATATAAATAAAACCTAAACTTACCAGGGATGGAAAGGGAGAGCTCATTGAACTTTGAACAAGATGGTATGAGCTGGAATCTAAAGAATTGGCCACTTGATACTACAAACTTTTCTTCCTGCATTTGATCCAAATAAACAATCAATATACGTATCTACAGTCCTAAGATATTTTCAAGAAATATATCACAATATGACTTCCAATATAGTTTGGAAACCATTTTGTAAGAATAAGGTGAGTTTAAGCAACATATATATACTATGAAATATTGTAATTGGTGTGGTTAAATACTAAAAGAACATTTGGGATGAATATTTTTAAGTGGACACATAAAAACAAAGAATTTACAAATTAACCCGGTGTGTTTATTCGTATATAAATGCAACGGTACAGTCACATAAACAAAATGCAACGGTACGTAAGAAACATAAATGCACTGTCAAAGAACATCCAAAAAAGCCCTCGTAGTGGAAAATATCCGCTACATTTAGTAGCGTATATTTCTACATGCATTTTTTACAACATAATTTATTACGGTGTGTTTCCTACACATAAGTGCATCATGGCATCCAAACTTTACACGCACTGGCGTATAGGTTTTTAAATTGGTGTTAGAATGATGCATTTTGCTTATGTACGCACCGATGCGTCTTGACAACATGCACACCGAAAATGCTGAAAATCAAAATTTAAAAAAAATCGCACAAACCCTTTTTGCCCTGAATTAAAAAAGGGAGGCAATTTTAAGTTTTAAAGTAAATCTAAATAGTGTTTAAAAGCCAAAAACCTAAACATTAATTCATTGTTTTGCCGAAATTTTCAGGGAAGAGTTTTGGAGGAGAAACTTATGTGGAAGGAGTTTAAAGCAATTGGAAGGAGTTCTCAAGGTCGAAATTTGTTAGGTATGGTGAATCAAACAAAACCCTACATAATATAAATTTCAAGTATGTAAATATTATTGTAGATCTTATTATCTTATTTAGAGTTTAACTAGATTTAGAAAAAAAAAACTTCGTACTTATCTTCAATGTTGCAACCCTTATTTTCTCATTGCTTCTTTTCGTTTTATGTAGCTGCAAAATTCTACATTAGGATTTAAAAACCTCTATTGTTATACAGAATTACGATTTCACCTTTTAGGGATTTTGGATTTACTAAGATTGTGATTATATATAGAAAGCGTAGGGTGATATGGTGCCACTTTCTTAGTCGAATCTGTAACCATGTCGGCCCTATTAAGTTTTTTTTTCTATTTTTTTTCTATTTATTAAAAAATGCATCCATCAAAATTGGTGCATTTGTATTACATGAATGCACCAGTGTGTCCATCAACATAACACACCGGATATGACCAGTGTCACATCAATTTTTATTATTTTATAAAAATGCAAAAGTCGGTTTATGTATCTCAGTTCTCTATTTGCGGTCCGTCGCATTTACTGTAACGCACTGGATATAACCTGCGTGCGTCATTTTTTTATTATTTTACAAACACGCAAAAGACGATTTTTGTATCTCAATTCTATGTTCCCGACATGTCTTATTAATTGTAACACTCAGGTGCATTTTTATTACGGACGCACCAGGTCGTTTAATGTATCCAAGGACACCTATATTAGATTTGTTCCTTTTTAATAATTTTTTGTCATATTTTGAATGTTTGTAATTTGTTTGTATAATATATTGATAGCTTATGTATTTAATGGTACATGTTGTTTATTGATATAAAATGCATGCTATGAGTTCAATGAACAACAACTTTAATTAACATGATGAGAGCACATCCAAAATTATGAAGAAGGCAAGTGCTTTTAATTCATTTATGTATTTAAATTATTTTGTTTGAATTATTTGTAAAGTTAGATAATATGTTTTGGTTAATGTGTGACATGCAGAGCCAAAAAATGAGGAAGCTCGATAAGATTCTTACCAAACTAAGTCCAGAAGAGTGTAAACGTTGATGAAAAAGTTGCAGATGGATGAATCAAGTGAATAAAAAATAAGTCAATATGAATTATTTATTGAAATTTGAGTAATAATCTATTTAAGAATATTCACTAATATTTTTCAATTAACGGAATTTACATATGTTGAATCTTATGCAGGGAATGACAACAACAGAAGTCAATATCATCATAGAGAGAAAAAAAATTATGGAAGATGGAAATGATTATCAAATGGTCCTTAGCTCATCTAGAGTGGTGTTGGAAGTTAATAAAAGGGGAAAAAAATTATAATACTATGAGGGATTTAGTGGAAAGAACATACAGATGTACTTTTCACTTGCAATACAGAAACCAATCAAATGATTCGAAGAATCATGTCATATGTAAACTACAAGAAGCGTTCCCAGAGCAATGGTCAATGAGACATGTCAGTCTTGCAATAGCAAAAACATACAACAACAAAAAAGAATCATTCAAAAATTAATATTCCTAAACATGTTTATGTAGAATCTAGGTATCTAAAACTATTACAAAGCATCATTCATTCAGTAATTTTAATTCTGTCATATTTTTTTTTCATATCAACAGAAAAATAGTTTAATTTCATTTTACATTTTCTAGAAGATTATGAGAATCCCAAAGGATGAACGAGGTGATATGCGAAATGTGCCAGTAGCGACGTCCAAGAAAGTGTACAAGGAGGTGGTCAAGGAAATGGACATAATTGCATCGTAGGAAGAGCCATCTCAACAGCAACGTGCTTCAAATGTATGAAATCATTGATTTTTAGGTCTATGTTATACATCTCATTAATTAATTCAACATTAAATATGTATTTTTAATTATTTTGTTGTAAAAAAGAAAAGAAAATGGAACCCATTCAACACAAATGACGGGATGACAAGGAAAAAAGGGGTTGGTAGCAAATTTTGTGAGTATTTGTGATTTCATTGTAAGAAATAACGATTTTGTGGTTGTGATTGGTATATTTATTTATTTTTGTTTTCACTAGCAATTCTTGCATGTCTTCAAACAAGTGTTAACATACAAAGAGGAGTCATCAGAAGAATCGATTGACATTGGGTTAAGCAAGGGTTGTGAGTATATGTTGGCATATCAAAAATTAATTGTAGAATTTGTAAGTCTTTATGTTGTTTTACTTATGTCATTTTATAATTAATAAAACAACAAAAATATTTTATATTAAATCTATGATTTGTGACGGGGCATAACACTTGCAGGAAATAAAGTATGGAGTGGAACCAATAGAATACTTGTTGATAGAAGGCATGAGATTTAGTTTTGAGAGAATGTGTATCATTCATGAGTCGATTATTTCTATGGTATGTCTCTTTTCGATTTACATTCATGTATACTATCTATTTATTCTTCATTATTCCCGTTGGTAATGTATATACACTCAGTACACTTTATTTTTATGTTTGCAGATGGAAGTTGAAGAAGAGAAAAACAATCGATCCAATCAACAAAACATTCGGCCAAATAACCCAATTGATGCAAGTTGCTTGAGCAACGATAACAGTGCCAGTGAAGAATGATGCTTCGTATTTAATTTTGATGTTAATGCAAGTTGTTGTAGCTTCTTGCATATTTTGAAATAATTGTCTATGAAAATCAGACATTTTGTATAATAATGTACTGGACATAGTGTCCAAATTCAAGTTGCCAATAAGTATAACAATAATAACATGCATGTTGACATTTTGATATGAATGTTGACTCTATGTTGTCGTATTTTGTAAGACAAAGGAACTCTTATTGATATACAATAAAATAAAATAAAAATTATTCTATTGCATTCTTCAATATTATTGTCAAATGTTACATGTGAAATGGTACATTGGTAATTTATTTTCCAAGAAAAAATGTGTATTTTCATTCAAGTTGGAGCAAAAATACATTCTTCAATGCCATACAGCAATCATAAATGGTACATTGGTAATTAAATGTACGGGATGATTAAATATTACATTAGATTCTTGCATCTATGATATAAGAAATTAATCCAAACAAACAATTTTAATAATTAAAATTGAAATGAATTTTACTATAAACAAATATTTCATTTCAGATGAATAATGGAATTAAAAAATAATATATATATATATATATATTTGAATGAAATATCATTATCCATTCTTCAAATAATCATATTCAGTGCATTTACTAATATATGTCGCATCAGGGCTCCTATACTAACATTGTGCACTGGTGCGTATAAACAAAAATTACACACAGGTGTGTGTATAACATTAAGCACCGGTGCATTTTATTTTATGAATCACATCGGTGCATGTAGATAGATTATGCGCACTGAGAATGATCAAAGCTTATGCCCGCCAGTTTTTAGTTTTTAAGCCTAACGGTGTGTTTGATGTGTTAAACTGCATCGGGTCATGTTGATAGTTTGTAAGCACTGGTGCGTTTAAATATTAAATGCACTGGTGTGTTTTAATATTAAATGCACTGGTGTGACCTGATAAATGTACAACATCGTTAACATTAAAAATAATGAAAAAATGTATAGCGTGTATGATGTAAAATATTGCACCGATGCGTTTATGTTGTAAAGGCATACCAGTGCGAATATTCTATACGCAAGCACTGGTGCGGCGTTGAAATGTGATTCTTTCGGGTGCTTGTTCTGGTTGAGTGCACCGGTGTGTCTTTTGTAATCATACAACACCAATGCGTCCTAGTAAGAAATGCACAGGGGCATGTAAATTCAGTTGTGCGCACAGATAAACAAACATCCGCTAAAACCTTCGGTTGCCAAGTATTTTTTAGTTATAAAATGTATTAGTTATGACCTCCGTAAAAAAATCCTCTACCATTGGCAGAGTTTTTTTAACAATTTTTTCCAATCTTATAACACTAAAAAAATATGTTATGACCTCCGCTATAGGCTATTTTCCTTGTAGTGGCATTTGACTAAGTAATAAATAAAATCTTCACGCCCAAATGTCTTGCTTTCTAGGCATTAGAAAATTTGATTAAAATTTTTACTTCAAGTTTAAATACTAAATTAATAAGTACAAGCCATCAATTCTTTACTTGCCATGCCTATAGAACTCTCTGACAAAGAAAATCTAGCTACCAACCCAAAGAATTCATAGTCCTCTCATCTCTACAACCGAACCTGGAAATTTGCTAAATAGCTTCTTAACAGCCGCGTTAAAGACATCTCGTTTAGAGATTTTCGAAGTCAAGGTAATTGAAGTTCAAAGCTCAATTGCCACTTCCCACAAGCCCAGACCCACAAAACACTAGGGTTTATAAGTCAAACATGTTTCCAATGCTAGAATGCCTGCATTTTTTGTCATGGTATACAGCTAAATCCAAAATGGTAAGTTCAATTAGGTAACAAAATAAAATATCATAAGCTCGAACTCTTCAATTACATTCTTGGAAATTTTCCAAAGAACTGAATTTATTTTTTGAAACCAGTTACCACTACATGATTTAATAGACCACATTCCTCCACCCAATAAACCTCGGAAGAAGAGTTGAGAGCCTCTTATCATGATGTCACAACCAACAACGAAATGCAACGAAATTTTCACTAAATGTACTACAATTCACTAAATATTTTAAGTTTATTTGGTTATTTATCAATGTATCATAAAGTATTTTATGTTGAGCTTAAATTCCTCTACCAATAAATTCCAAGATGATATACGACGTCCGTGACATGGAATAGGCGACAATTCAACATGCAGAACAATTCTTGTACACCAATACTTTAAAAGCAATAAATACTCAATAGTTTTGTTTTGTTTTCATTGTTATCATTTTTCCTGGATGATAATCAAGTTTAATTTCATGAGTGTGGAATTTTTTTTTTTATTAATAATACCTAACAAGTTGAATCCCATAAGTATTGGACATTTTAAGTTATGTAACATTTATAAGTTTATAAATTTGATGATCGTTGAAAAGTTCTTTGAAGAAGATATTTATTTTTTAAGGATGAATCCCATAAATATTGGATGTAACTTATGAAACATCTAAATCTGTCTATTAGAAATGTTATAATGGTTGAAAAAGGTTAGTTTGAACTATATTCACTTTTTCAACATGAATCTCATAATAATGGACATAAGTTCTAAAATAACTAGCAATTGCACCTAGGGGTGCATTAAAAGAACGTCGTATTGCAATTGAAGCAAGGAGATGTAGTAGGAACATCCAAGAAGACATGGAACGAGAATCATAATTTGAAGTGTTGAACCACGAGATTTGGTTCCATAATGTCATAACAGTAGAGTAATCGGATTATTGTCAAATATTCATCTAATTGTTTTGTGAATATTTTTTACAGAAATTCTATACCATGATAAAAAAATGCCATTTCATAGTCCATTGTCATGGCTTAGCTGGCACAGAGTGGTTATCGATGGTCACACAAATTATCCCACAATTGATGTATAAATTGTATCAAAAGGGTTTTTTTATTGTTTAATTCCACACTATTGTGGATTATCATATATATTTTTTTAGGAGGGTCCTTGGTTCTAAGGATGAGCAAATATATTTGTTACTGCTATTTTCGTGAATTTAACCCATCCAATATATATATAACTAAAATTCATGTTTGGGTACACTTACCAAACCTATCCATACACTTTTGGGAGCTATAGTTTATGAAGAAATCAGGAATACCTTGGGCAGATATTTAAAAATAGATGCAAATATATATTAAGGTTGTTTCTTTTACATATGCCTATATTTGTGTGGAGATTGACAATAGTAAGGGGTTATCAACAAGCTTATACTTCAAACGGGAGGTTCCAAATGGATATATGAATCAAATTATGAAAATAAAACATTTTAGTGTTGGATTAGCCTAGAGAAGTTCATTTGTAGGATGCATGTCCTCAAGCATGAGCTTATTCTAAAAGGAAAACATGATAAAAACTAAAAACCAAAGGATGACAATCATATGAGCAACAACTATTGGATGATGAAGAGGAACATAGAGCATAAATTCAACATAATACAAATTTAGGGGATGATACTAATGTCTACCCAAAAAATGTCATTTGAGGAAACAATGCTCTCTACGGTGGATAGAGAAGAATATTAAAATACCTCGAGGGTGGTAGTTTTTCATGAAGCCCCATCAAGGGTAATGGATAGAACACATGAATCTGAAAAACTTCAATTCTAATAAGGATATAGTACAATTTGGAAATCGTGGACATCTAATTTCTCTTACACATCTTGACCATCATATTTTTGTTTATTGTCAGTCATTGTAGAATTTTCTCCTAGAGTGTGGCATAGGAAGATAAAAACAAAAAAGGAAGGATCAAAAACAAAAGAGAAAGGATCAAGGGTTATTTTTCAATGAAACAAAAAAAAAACAATTTAGAGTAATATATAATATTATCATTTTTATATCAAGTGTTAAGTGTTGGGACCATCATCTTTACAAATAAGTGTTGAGAGTAGATTCATCTTTCCATATCTTCCAAAGTGCTTTTGTAGCATCTGCAAAATGTAAATTTTTGTTCTCTATTATAAATAAAAAGTTAAGACATGTTTTTGAAAGAGAAAAAAATGTATGTTCGAAAAACATAAAACATGTCTATATACAAAATTATTGTTAAGTCATCCTATCAACATCATTTACATTTCAGACTAACATATGAACTAGTGACAATCACATTATATATATATATATATATATATATATATATATATATATATATATATATATATATATATATATATATATAACCTTACTAAAATATAATCAAACTAATATATGAACTAAATTGCATTATGAATAAATCGTACATAAAATGTGATTGCAAATAAATTTTCCATAAAATGTTATTGTAAATCAATATTTTATGTCATGCAACATGGATGTCAAGAGTCAACCAAGTTGATAGACAAATATCTAAATATTTTTTGTATTTGAAAGCTAGTGTTGAGTAAGTGGGTCGGTAACTCTCCAAAACCAACTACTTGTTCATATAGATTCTTTACCAAAATGCTAAACTGAAACATTAAGCAAAGTACATCTAACTGCATTTGTTTCAGGTTCAATTGGTAGGTTAAGTAAGGTCAAGATTCACCATCGCGTTGATGATTTCTTTTGACTAAACATGTTCTTACCACCATGTTGACAATACATGTTTCCAATACATGTAACTCAACACCTGTTTCCTCAGGGTTGGGGAGAAATAAGAGGTGGATGGGATATGATTTGGGTTCAAAATTAACTATTTTATTGGGTCCAGGTTCCCTGAAACAAATGAAATTTCCATTTTGATCTAGCTTATTCTTCTAGCTTCAACTCGGTCCATGAGAAACCATCAACTATTGCAAATGGGTGGAAAATAAAAAAGAGGGGCACGAGAGGGCGTCCCCAACTTTACCCATGTGGACTATTTCATGTTTTTACTTCCCAATTGGACAGTTTCATGTTTTTACTAAAGGAAATTCAACGCATATGAAATTGTAACCACGTAGAAAACTACCCAGACTTCAAATTTTATGGTTGTTCAATAGATCTAAATGATCCTTTCATATTTGATCACCGGTACATAGTAATAAAAATACAAAGAGAAAATTTGTAACCTACTTAACTTGCAGCTTCTACACCTATATGTGGCAATGCACTTTCTTATTGTAATAAAGTAAATTTATCTGAAGCTTTGATTTGTTTCTTGTAAAGATTATTTAAGATTGTTTTATTGCAAAAGATCTCAAAGTGTTTATTTATTTTATGCAATGAGCCAAAGACACAATCTCAGTCATTAAGCACACAGAAGTAAAACCATCATGGTATGATTGAATACATAAGAGCTATGAAAGTCCATAAATACATTACAATTTAAATCCAAAAGACCATAACAATGAAAATAGGTTGCAATTGTACAGTTTTGTATAATCTGTCCAAAAATGACAACATTTAAACATATAAGAATCTGAACAAATTCAATAATTGTGCCAAAGAAATGTTGGACCTATAACCAAGTCATCAAAATATATTTCCTCCGAGATGCCCATTCATCCGAGAGCATAATGGGAAACTAAGGTCTTTCCTCCAAAATCGAAAAACTATCAAAATTTGTGTCCTCCCCCACAGAAACATTCAAAGACTCAGAATGAAACCTTGAACTGAGTGGATCAAATGGCCCCATTAATATTACCCACCCAAATCATAGATGAGATTCAACCGAATCATAGATGAGAGGAACACTTATGTCACAAAAATTCGTGTCCGCCATCCAAGCGAAAAATGATGTCACAATTCACAAAGGAATGCCCAGGCACTTAAAGGTTGTCTTTGCAATGCCAAATTGATTCTATCTGGCCTTAAGGAAAACATCACAAACTGGAAGACCTGTCAGAGATACAACGAGGCTAGGTCGTTTTCAGTATTTGAGAAAAGCAACAGTAGTTGGCATTCGTAGTTGCAGTGACAATAGGTCCACTACCTTGGCAATTGACAGAGTCAATGAATCCAATCGTTAGACAATGCATCCAATGGATAATAATATGTAAAAAAAAACAATTGAAGAGTTCTTCAAACGTGTAAAATGCCTTATGGTGTAAAGATGGAACCTTGGTTAATATCCATCATATAACTGAACACTGAACATGGAACATAATTTTTCCAAATGTGTTTGAGATTGATGGTAATAGGTGAGAGGAAGACTAAACTGACAACTGGGGATGGGTTAAATTTGATTAGGACGTAGGTCGCGATCTCCTAGGATTATGCATATATTTCCTTTGATGTATATCTCCAAATTGAACATATGGTTCCCACTGCAAAAATGATTGTCTTTCTTGTTTCTTTGGCCCATTGCATGAAACTTGAAACTATAGCTAAAATGATTTATACTCATGTTTCTAATCATCAAGTTTGGGCATAACATTCATTCTCTTATAATCAGATTGTGAGTCAATATTTCTTAATCATTAACGTGCCCATTTAAAATTTGGCTACAGAATTCTTAAGTTGTGTATATGTGTATTATGCCTTGAATTTTTTCTACAATCTATCATAATTTATTTAATGTTTTATTTATTTAAAATATTTATAAATAGAACATAAGAACTAGTATCAACTTCTATTATCTCAAGCCCAATTTCAATAGAACATAAGAACTGGTATCAGCAATTCAATTAAATCTTCCCAAAGGGGTTGGATCCATTGGTGAAGAGTGAGGAGTTTTTCAACAGTGGGCAAGGTTCAATTCCAATGAGGGTTTGACCTGGAGCCATGGGGGCACCTTGCGGTAGTGGTTGAATGTGTGGTTCCACCTAGAGAGATTATATTAAATGATCTCGTGCTAAATTATCTCGTGCCACGTGGACACATAAGTGGATCAAATCCCACCCCCGTGTCCTCTTAACAAAAAGTTCAATTCTCCCTAGCTCATTCGGTTAAGGTGCGAGTCTCATCAGTAGGGAGACCCAGGTTCAATTCCCCTTAGGGGTTAGATAGTTGGGAGGAGACACCCAAAAATCCATCCATCTTAAGGGTTGGTGTGGCCCAGGCTAGGGTACGATCCCCGAGTGACTTTTACGACTTAGATGCCCCTGGGTTGCAATTCTTAACCAATGGTTCATTGCTACAGACCGTGAGTGACGTTGAGTGACAGGTAATCGAACAAAAAAAAACAATTCAAGTAAATCTGAGCACAATCAATTTGCATGGTTGATGATCCAGTGCAGTGTAAATCATGGAAAACAAATAACACAAATGGAATTGCATGATAATGAAAGGAATATGACAAGGAAAAACAACATATTAAAAAAATAAATTTGTTATAACTTATATTTGGATCTTTTGCCTTTTTTAGTGTTTTATGTATTGGTATATTTTTATTATACCATTTTGACTATTCCATGTAGTGTACATTTTTATTATATTATTAAATAAATATTAATAATATTTATCAAATATTTTATTTGAAAATAAAAAAAAATATTAAATTTATTTTATATATGTCAAAATTAAACTAATATATCTATGATTTAAATTAATAATCAACCCATATTTATAAAAAAAAAAATGTTTATTTTCATTATAGTAATCTAAAAGTTAAATAATTTTCAATCACATAAATACCATGTAAAATGCTTGTTTGTTTATTTTCATTTTAAGAATCTAACACTTAAATAATTCTCAATAACATAAATACATTGTAAAATGTTTCAGCTTAAGTTTTAGGTCAAAAATATGTATCCACATGGAAAATACGTCAACTTAATGAATTTTGCTTTGTTCACATTATTATCATTAATTTATTTATTTTATGAGTATATTTATTTTTAGGTCAAAAGCATATATCCACATGGAAAATACGTCAACTCAATGAATTTTGCTTGCTCACATTATTATCATTAATTTAAGCCTAAAATTTAATTGATATCGAAATATCCCACTATCATTTGTAGGATGCATGTCCTCAAGCATGAGCTTATTCTAAAAGGCAAAAATGATAAAAACTAAAAACCAAAGGATGAAAATCATATGAGCAACAACTATTGGATGATGAAGAGGACCATAGAGCATAAATTCAACATAATACAGATTTAAGGAATGATACTAATGTCTGCCCAAAAAAATGTCATTTGAGGAAACAATGCTCTCTACGGTGGATAGAGAAGAAGACTAGAATACCTCGAGGGTGGTAGTTTTGCATGAAGCCCCATCAAGGGTAATGGAGAGAACACGTGAATCTGAAAAAACTTCAAATTTGATAAGGATATAGTACAATTTGGAAATCATGGACATCTAATTTCTCTTACACATCGACCATCATATTTATGTTTTATTGTCAGTCATTGTAGAATTTTCTCCTAGAGTGTGGCATGAGAAGATACAAACAAAAAAGGAAGGATCAAAAACAAAAGAGGAAATATCAAAGGGTTATTTTTCAATGAAATAGGAAAAAACAATTTAGAGTAATATATATTATTATCATTTTTATATCAAGTGTTAAGTGTTGGGACCATCATCTTTACAAATAAGTGTTGAGAGTATCATCTTCCATATCTTCCAAAGTGCTTTTGTAGCATCTACAAAATGTAAGTTTTTGTTCTCTATTATAAATAAAAAGTTAAGACATGTTTTTGAAAGAGAAAAAAATGTATGTTCGAAAAACATAAAACATGTCTTACAAAATTATTGTTTAGTCGTCCTATCAACATCATTTACATTTCAGACTAACATATGAACTAGTGATGATCACATACACACATATATATATATATATATATATATATATATATATATATATATATCCTTACTAAAATATAATCAAACTAATATATGAACTAAATTTCATTATGAATAGATCGTACATAAAATGTGATTGCAAATAAATTTTCCATAAAATTTTATTGTAAATCATTTTTTGACGTCATGCAACATGGATGTCAAGAGTCAACCAAGTTGATAGACAAATATATAAATAATTTTTGTATTTGAAAGCTGGTGTTGAGTAAGTGGGTTGGTAACTCTCCAAAACCACCTACTTGTTTATATAAATTCTTTACCAAAATGCTAAACTGAAACTTTAAACAAAGTACATCTAACTGCATTTTTTTTAGGTTCAATTGGTAGGTTAAGTAAGGTCAAGATTCACCACCGTGTTGGCGATTTCTTTTGACTAAACCCGTTCTGACCACCATGTTGACAATACATGTTGCCAATATATGTAGCTCAACACTTGTTTCCATAGGGTTGGGGAGAAATAAGAGGTGGATGGGATATGCTTTGGGTTCAAAATTAACTATTTTTTGGGGGACCATATTTCTCGAAACAAATGATATTTCCAATTTGATCTAGCTTGAATTCTTCTAGCTTCAACTTGGTCCATGAGAAACCATCAACTATGGGTTATGGGTGGAAAATAAAAAAGAGGGCGGGAGAGGGCGTCCCCAACTTTATCCATGTGGACTGGGTTATTACATTGACGGATGACCCACAATCTACTGCTTCTACAACTATTCGACCGGGTTCATACTTCCCAATTGGACAGTTTCATGTTTTTAATAAAGGAAACTCAATGCATATAAAATTGTAACCATGTAGAAAACTACCCGGACTTCAAATGTTATGGTTGTTCAATAAATCTAAACGATCCTTTCAGATTTGATCACTAGCATAGAGCAATAAAAATACAAAGAGAAAAATTTATAATCTACTTAACTTGCAACTTCTACACCTATATGTGGCAATGCACTTTCTTACCATAATAGACTAAATTTACCTAAATCTTTGATTTGTTTCTTGTAAAGATTATTTAAGATTGTTTTAATGCAAACGATCTCAGAGTGTTTATTTATTTTATGCAATGAGCCAAAGACACAATCTCAGTCATTGAGCACAGAGAAGTAAAACCATCTTGGTATGCTTGAATACATAAGAGCTATGAAAGTCCATAAATACATTACAATTTAAATCCAAAAGACAAGAACAATGAAAATAGGTTGCAATTGTATAGTTTTGTATAATCTGTCCAAAAATGACAACGTTGAAACAAATAAGAATCTGAATAAATTCAATACTTGTGCCAAAGAAATGTTGTCTAAAGCCAAGTCATCAAAAGGTCTTTCCTCTGAGATGCCCATTCATCCAAGAGCAAAATGGGAAACTAAGGTCTTTCCTCCAAAATCGAACAACTACCAAAATTTGTGTCCTCCCCCACAGAAACATTCAAAGACTTAGAATGAAACCTCGAACTGAATGGATCAAATGGCTTCATTAATATTACCCACCCGAATCATAGATGAGATTCAACCGAATCATAAATGAGAGGAACATTGATGTCACAGAAATTCGTGTCCGCCATCCAAGAGAAAAATGATGTCACAATTCGCAAAAGAATGCAGGCACTTAAAAGTTGTATTCACAATGCCAAATCGATTCTATTTGGCTTGAAGGAAAAAATCACAAACTATCAGACCTGTCATAGATACGGCGAGGCTAGGTCATTTTCAATATTTGAGAAAAGCAACAGTAGCTGGCATTCGTAGTTGCAGTGACAACAGGTCCACCACCTTGGCAATTGACAGAGTCATTAAATCCAATCACCAGACAATACATCCAACAGAAAATAAGATGTAAAAACCAAATTTTGAAGAATTCTTCTCACTTGTAAAATTCCTTACGACATAAAGATGGAACCCTGTTCAATATCCATCATATAACTGAACACTGAACAAGGAACATAATTTTTCCAAATGTGTTTGAGATTGTTGGTAACAAGTGAGAGGTAGACTAAACTGACAACTAGGGATGGGTTAAATTTAATTAGGACGTAGGTCGCAATCTCCTAGGATTATGCATATAAGTCCTTCGATGTATATCTCCAAATTGAACATATGGTTCCCACTTCAAAAATGATTGCCTTTCTTGTTTCTTTGGCCCATTGCATGAAACTTGAAACTATAGCTCAAATGCTTTATATTCATGTTTCCAATCATCAAGTTTGGGCATAACATTCATTCTCCTATAATCAGATTGTGAGTCAATATTTCTTAATCATTAGCACGACCATTTAAAATTTGGCTACAGACTTCTAAAGTTGTGTATATGTGTATTATGTCTTGAATTTTTTCTAGAATCTATCATAATTTATTTAATGTTATTTATTTATTTAAAATATTTATACATAGAACATAAGAACTGGTATCAACTTCTATTATCTCAAGCCCAATTTCAATAGAACATAAGAACTGGTATCAACAATTCATGTAAATCTGCCCAAATGGGTTGGATCCATTGGTGAAGAGTGAGGAGTTTTTCACCAGTGGGAAAGGTGCAATTCCAATGAGGGTTGATCCTGGAGCCATGGGGGCACCTTGAGGTAGTGGTCAAACGTGTGGTTCCACCCAGAGAGATTATATTAAATGATCTCGTGACCCATGGACACATAAGTGGATCAAATCCCACCCCATATCCTCCTAACAAAAAGGTCAATTCTCCTTAGCTCATTCAGTTAAGGTGTGAACCTCGTCAGTAGGGTGACCCAGGTTCAATTCCCCTTATGGGTTAGATAGTTGGGAGGAGACACCCAAAATCCATCCATCTTAAGGGTTGGTGTGGCCCAGTCTAGGGTATGATCCTCGGGTGACTTTTATATATTAGATGCCCCTAGGTTGCAGTTCTTAACCAATGGTTCATTGCTACCAACCCTGAGTGACGTTGAGTGATGGAAAATCGAACAAACAAAAAAAAACAATTCAAGTAAATCTTAACACAATCAATTTGCATGGTTGATGATCCAATGCAGTGTAAATCATGGAAAACAAATAACACAAATGGAATTGCATGATAATGAAAGGAATATGACAAGAAAAAACAACATATTAAAAAAAAAATTGTTATAACTTATATTTAGATCTTTTGCCTTTTTGAGGGTTTTATGTATTGGTGTATTTTTATTATACCATTTTGACTATTCCATGTAATGTACATTTTTATTATATTATTAAATAAATATTAATAATATTTATCAAATATTTTATTTGAAAATAAAAAATAAAAAATTTATTTTATATATGTCAAAATTAAACTAATATATCTATGATTTAAATTAATAATCAACCCATTTTTATAAAAAAATTATGTTTATTTTCAGTATAATAATCTAAAAGTTAAATAATTTTCAATCACATATATACCGGGTAAAATGCTTGTTTGTTTATTTTCATTTTAAGAATCTAAAAGTTAAATAATTCTCAATAACGTAAATGCATTGTAA
Organism: Larix kaempferi; assembly: GCA_027924585.1. Classification (NCBI taxonomy): domain Eukaryota; kingdom Viridiplantae; phylum Streptophyta; class Pinopsida; order Pinales; family Pinaceae; genus Larix; species Larix kaempferi. The sequence goes on from BSBM01001063.1 coordinate 6,195,305, forward strand.
CAACTTAATTTTTGGGTCAAAAATACAATACGTCAACTCAATAAATTTTGCTTTGCTTTGTTCACATTATTATCATTAATTTATTTATTTTAGAAGTATATTAATTTTTAAGTCAATTTTTATGTCAAAAATATGTATGCACATGGAAAATACGTCAAGTCAATGAATTTTGCTTTGTTCACATTATTATCATTAATTTAAGCTTAAAATTTAATTGATATCAAAATATCCCACTATCATGAGTCAAAACGAAACACTAAACTCCATGTGGAAGTCATTCTTTCAATTAAATTCGACTTCCCCTTCTAATCCCACTGTCAAAATTCCACCATCCATGTTTCCTCTTTTATGTGCAAAATTTAAAAAAAAAATACTAGAGACCAAACTCTCAAAACCCCAATACCTCTCATTAAATTTGTACATCTCGATGGCCCTAGCTGGTACAATATTCAAGCATTTCGTCGTCTGGTATTATGCCTTGAATTTTTTCTAGAATCTATCATAATTTATTTAATGTTATTTATTTATTTAAAATATTTATAAATAGAACATAAGAACTGGTATCAAGAACTAGTATCAAGTTCTATTATCTCAAGCCCAATTTCAATAGAACATAAGAACTGGTATCAACAATTCATGTAAATCTGTCCAAATGGGTTGGATCCATTGGTGAAGAGTGAGGAGTTTTTCACCAGTGGGAAAGGTTCAATTCCAATGAGGGTTGATCTTGGAGCCATGGGGGCACCTTGAGGTAGTGGTCAAATGTATGGTTCCACCCAGAGAGATTATATTAAATGATCTCGTGACCCATGGACACATAAGTGGATCAAGTCCCACCCCATATCCTCCTAACAAAAAGGTCAATTCTCCTTAGCTCATTCGGTTAAGGTGTGAGCCTCGTCAGTAGGGTGACCCAGGTTCAATTCCCCTTAGGGGTTAGATAGTTGGGAGGAGACACCCAAAATCCATCCATCTTAAGGGTTGGTGTGGCCCAGTCTAGGGTATGATCCTCGGGTGACTTTTATAAATTAGATGCCCTTGGGTTGCAGTTCTTAACCAATGGTTCATTGCTACCAACCCTGAGTGACGTTGAGTGACGGGAAATCGAACAAACAAAAAAAACCAATTCAAGTAAATCTTAGTACAATCAATTTGCATGGTTGATGATCCAGTGCAGTGTAAATCATGGAAAACAAATAACACAAATGGAATTGCATGATAATGAAAGGAATATGACAATGAAAAACAACATATTAAAAAAAAAAATTGTTATAACTTATATTTAGATCTTTTGTCTTTTTGAGGATTTTATGTATTGGTGTATTTTTACTATATCATTTTGACCATTCCATGTAATGTACATTTTTATTATATTATTAAAAAAATATTAATAATATTTATCAAATATTTTATTTGAAAATAAAAAATAAAAAATTTATTTTATATATGTCAAAATTAAACTAATATATCTATGATTTAAATTAATAATCAACCCATATTTATAAAAAAATTATGTTTATTTTCATTATAATAATCTAAAAGTTAAATAATTTTCAATCACATATATACCGAGTAAAATGCTTGTTTGTTTATTTTCAGTTTAAGAATCTAAAAGTTAAATAATTCTCAATAACATAAATACATTGTAACAGCTTAATTTTTGGGTCAAAAATATAATACGTCAACTCAATAAATTTTGCTTTGTTTTGTTCACATTATTATCATTAATTTATTTATTTTATGAGTATATTAATTTTTAAGTCAAAAATATGTATGCACATGGAAAATAGGTCAACTCAATGAATTTTGCTTTGTTCACATTATTATCATTAATTTAAGCCTAAAATTTAATTGATATCAAAATATCCCACTATCATGAGTCAAAACGAAACCCTAAACTCCATGTAGAAGTCATTCTTTCAATTAAATTCGACTTCCCCTTCTAATCCCACTGTCAAAACTCCACCATCCATGTTTCCTCTTTTATATGCAAAATTTAAAAAAAAAATTATTAGAGACCAAACTCTCAAAACCCCAATGCCTCTCATTAAATTTGTACATCTCGATGGCCCTAGCTGGTACAATATTCAAGCATTTCGTCTGCTCTTGCTCGTGCTGCTTCGAGTCTTCGCTGAAGATACACAGATAGTATCAGCACAACCATATATATTCACATTCATATATTTTACGCATAGATGTCAGATGAGCTCGCACGTATCTCGGCACTAAGTGTCCTCAATCTTCAATACTTTTAACTATTTACGACACGCTCTCATGCATCATAGCAGCAGCAGCCATTAGGTTTACCTGCACAGTTTGTGTGAACCATCACAGTTGTTATGCAAATGAGGTATCTTATCATTTCCAATATAATAGATCACACACAGGCTCTCGTGGGTATGTCTACCCATATCATTTCCTTGACATCACAGTTGTTATCCGAGCACTGAAAATAGTTCTTGCAAACAAAAAATTCAATATGTAGTTAGGACATCGCAAGCAAAAAGATATACATAACCATATTGGAACAAAGGACATGTTACAGCATAAGCACCTTGGATTGGGGTTGTTCATTGTGAATGTCTTACCATACTTGTGCCACTTATAACCATCTTCTAGAATGCCAATTTCAAATAATCACCCAGGACAAGAGGCATGCAGCTTGCCAAGTTGCCACACCCCTGCAAGCAGTGCATCGACTGCAACAAAGATGGTTTGCACAATGCACCGAACTATCAGCAGGTGCATCGAGTGGTGGTCTACACAATGCACTGAACCATCGACAGGTGCATCGAGATCAAATCCATGGTGGTTTGCACAATGCATTGAACTGTCAACAGATACATTGACATCAAATCCAGGAAAAAATGAAAAACTTATCTCACAATAAAAAGTTGCGTTGTAAATACCTTTAAAAAATCATATCATAAAAAACTGCAATTAACAATAGAAAGTTACCAAAACCATGACAACTTATAATATGAATTATTAAACATGAATTATTTACTAGACACAAATTTAAATTGAGTTGAATTCATTACTTTTCTTAAATTTTCAAACTTCTTATTAAAACTTTTTTTAATCTTCTATGAAGAAGCTATTGCTATTAAAACAAGAGCTGCATGCATGCAGCTTAGTCCTTACCTCCTATAATAGGAAAACTGATAATATTATAAATATAAGTAAAATAATATTAAAATTAATTTTATTGAAATATAAAATAGACAGCAAATAATAATTTCAATGGGTTAACAAAATTAAAGTTAATTTAAAATAACAAATAATATAATTGTTAAATATTATTTCTTTCATTTGATATATACATTAATATTAAATATAAATTGTATACTTATGATTGCCAATATGTCTCTTGGCCATTGTATTCTATATTTTATGCCTTGATTTGAAAATAATAGAAAATATCCCCAATAAATAGAATAAACCTAGATAATATAATAATTTTTTAAAAATATATATTTAACACTCAAATAATTATTAAGAATAAAAATCACTTATTTATTTTTCATAAATATATAAATCCAAATATACATTTAAATGCAAGAAATAATATTAACATTTAAAAAAAAACATTAAAAAGATAACACAATTCTTTACCAATTAACTTTTAAATTACATCAAAATTCACAAAAACTGCTTGTGATTACCAATATCTCTCTTGGCCATTGTATTCCATATTTTATGTCTTGATTTGAAAATAATAGAAATTATCCCCAAAAAGTGGGATAAACCTAGATAATATAATAATATTTTTTTAAATATACATTTAATACTAAAATAATTATTAAGAATAAAAATCACTTATTTATTTTCCATAAATGCATAAAACTAAATATACATTTAAATGCAAAAAATAATATTAACATTTAAATAAAAAAAAATTAAAAAGATAACACAATTCTTTACCAATTGACTTTTAAATTACATCAAAATTCACAAAGCTAAAGCTTGTGAGTTTGGATAAATTCAATTAAAAAATTATATAAAATAATACCTTAACAATTAATTAAAAAAAATAACATTACATTGGAGTAACCATTTATGTTGATGTTCAAGGTTAACCAATTAAGCATAATTGTAAAAACACCCTTTTAGGGCTCTAAAGGAGAAAGAATGAATGGGAATGGAAACCGAGGTACTACTCAAAGTGCTAAACTCCTAACTACATTGTTTGGTGTTAATTTTTAAAAATGTGCCTCATGTTAATAGTTAATTGTTGTTAAATGTTTCGTTATTATGCATATTTGATTCTAAACAACTATGCAAGGCTACTCTGAATGCTAATTTACATTAATGAATGTCACAACAAATTTTGTTAAGGCAGTATATGAATGACCGTAAATCAGATTTGAAAATGTTAAATTCTTAATTAATATAAACCAGAAATTAAATGGAACTTTTTTGTCAATGTTATAATTACCATAAATCAATTGTTGTGCTAGAAACAACAATTAGCACTATACTCTCTTTTTTGTTGTTGGGAGATATATTTTTTTGTTGTTGGGAGATAAGGATGCAGCTGTAAGAACTCAATCGCTAGATCGTTGGTCACAATTTCTACCACAGTTGACAAACGCCACCCAACAAAAATGTCAGTGGATAAAATCATTTGCAGTATACATCATATGCCAGCTGAGAAAATGAAGAAAGCAGTCTGCAGAGAAGAGAAGAAACGTAGTAACCATATTGATAGGAAGCAAGCGTATCAGAAGAAGACGTCCAGATCCTTCTTCTTCCTCCAAAATATGTCCCCATCAGTGACGCAATTGACTTTTGGGAGTATCCTCTCCACTTTCCCAACACTGAAGTCACCCACAAACCCAGGGCATTACTACTATGTTCTTGAGGTTGTCCAGGTCTTTGACATGGATATACACAGATCTACCAAGTTTATTATCATAAAACCAATAACAGTGGTCGAGTGGATGCTTTGTCAAACGTTGTTGATGATATATATATATATATGGAGGTGGTGTTTTCTACGTCTTTTCCATGGCCATACATAGATCTAGCAAGTGGTTTCTTTGTCAAAGCTCGGTTGATGATATATACCAAGAGGTAAGAAAGATTTCTCGGTCTTACATGACAAGGGCAATTACGAACAACCATTTAAGTGCAAACATAAATTGTTTACCATTTAGATTGTACAGTTGGCTTGATGAATCGCCTTCAAAGAGTCCCAAGAGCTAAATTTTTCCCACTATCTCAAATTTGTCTAGGCGATTGATCTCGTTGATCATAACAAGAGGTGAGCATTGCTGCAATAATTTTACCAATTCATCTTACCCATATTAACTACAAATAGCTGACCTTAAGGAGAAAAAGAAGTGGGATTTGATCCACTTATACGTTTGTGGCTAATGCAACAGAAGCTTCACACATTTGACCACCACCTTTAGATGCCCCATGGCTAATCTTAAGGGGCTGGTAAAACCTTCACAGGAGTTGAACCTTCATCAATAATAAAAAACTCCTCATTTCTTGGATCCAACTCCTTCGGACATACATACGCATATATTATTATCTTTTTAACAAAAAAACTTGAATTAATTCCTACATAATTTATATCTAGTGGGAAGGGAGCTTGAGTCTCACACAGGAGTTCAGGCCTCCAACTCATATTATACAAAACTGGAGAGGCTACCTATAGAGCCTTTATTCAACTTCCCAAAGCATTTCCACATTTGAAAACAGAGATATTTTACCAGTAGAGGACATTTAGATTTTGCAACAGACTTTCAAATGCCCATTTTTATTGTTGTTTTAGTTCAAATGCACAATTCCAAAAGGAAGTGTTACTTCAAATACTCTTAATTTAAGAAGTTTCCATCAGGAACATATTGCACTGCTATATTATCATATTGAATACCTAATGAACAGTGGCAAGGAGTACGGCATTGAAGCTACTCATCTATGTTGTACATAACTGGTTTCATCCAGTAGTCCTGAATGGTTTTTGATGCAGTAGTCATTCATCCAATTAGTGCTGCTAACAAATAAGAGGAAGTGTATGTGGCCTATCAGGAATAAGTAGGTTTATGCTGGCGTATATAACTGACCTAGAGGTTTCCAATGTAGACCCAAGTACTTCACGGTTCAAGGAACCAACAAAACCCCTATTCACCGGCCCTTTTGGCAACATATTGCGAGTAGCCTGAGATCTCACCCGAGGCGAAGTTGAGGAGGTGGTTGTAGAATCAGGTTTCCACAACCTGGTGATAGGAGTGTAAAATACTGATGGGCAGCGCGGTAAAGAACTCTTGTTGCGGACAGAAGACTGCACAAAGTCTCTGCTTCGCGTCGGATACTTCGGCAAGCTGAGGTGCTTGCGCAACCAGCGCATCCAAAGACTACACGGTAGGGGATACTTCCAGCATTACGACAATAAGCTATCAACAGCTTACCTCGCAGCACTTACAATGGGTCAGCATGTCAACTAGACCGCGCGTCTACTATAGGACTTGATCAACTCTAATCAAGCTTACTTGACAATCTTTATCCATTCAACAACACTTAGATTATTATCTTTATGGTGTATGTAAATGAATGAAACATACAATACTGCGCGCTCTAACGCTACGCTCAGATCCAGTGCTTAACTATGTGATTATCCAAACAATTCATGCATTCAAAGACTTAGAAGTGTTGAATACTTAACATTCATCCACACATGTATTACTTAACATATTATTCCCATCATTCCTATGGTGAATACATATAAAAGCAATCACATAACAGATAACTGTGGTATTAAACATCCATATTAAGCAAATGAATAGTCGCAAAAACATACAACAATCACACTACACAGTATTTAACATGGTTCACCCCCTGGATGGAGGCTACGTCCATAAGAATTGTTGTTAAATTAGTCTTTTGGGAAGGGTACAATAGTTCTTAGTCTGCGCACTTAGCTGCAGACTCTCTTCTCTCTCAGATAGGTCTCTGCGCACGCAGCTGCAAAGCCTTTACAATAGTTCTAAGCTTTAAAAGATGCAACGATATTCAAGATTAACCAAAATGAAGAGTCAACCCTTTCCCATACCAAAATTCCTTATTTATAGATCGTGGCCGTAGGTCATGTCTTTACAATCTAGAGGCAAAAACCCTTAGGTTTACAAAACTGTCACGGTTTCCCCAAAACCGGACTGTTGGCTCCTATTAGCGAATATTCCATCGTGGTGGTCTTCCACGCATGCTTCACGTCGCTATCGGCCTTCCTGCTGCGTGCATGCCAATAGGTCGCTTTCGTCGAGTTGTTCTTCTAACTGTCTCGTGCGACTGGTTCAGGTAGTGGTATCTTCCCCATGTGTGACCAATCGCTTTCTTCCCAATTTGCTCCTACCCATCGCTTGGCACTCCTTAAGCATATTTACCAAAAATAGACCACCGACGGTCTAACTGGAACACATGCCATCTTCTGTCCAACACTCTACCCTGCTGGATCTCCATAGACTGGACATTTCGCAGCTCTTCCAACGCTGCACTGCGCGCAACTTCGCAGCATCCCAAAAACTTATACAAAAATGTTTCAACTGAACTGCGCTTAGCTTCGCAGTACCAAAACTCCTTTTTGCTCAAAATTGCCCCACTTGGGCCAGGCCCAACAGGCCCCTAACACTCACATGTGGCTCGCCCCCGAGCCACCTGCAACTTCATCTTTCCCGAGCTGTTCCGTCTCTTGTGGAGCTAGCTTCGCAGCAAAATCATTGTATGTAGCAATCAACTTTTGGACTTCTTGCTTCGTGTCTTGCTCGATTTGGTTGACTATTTCCAGCATCTCAGGTGTGATCTCATCACCTATCTATCCTACAACCTCTTCGTGGTTCTCGTGCAGCTCTTTTAACTTCTCCTCGATCTCCTACGAGATCGTGCTGGCATCTTCCAGCAAGGGCTACGACCTGTCTCCTAATTCATACTCTTTTTTCCGTAAGGCCTACACTTCCTTCTTAAGCACATTGATTTCTCGGTACTTCGCAATCCTTTCTCTTGGAAGTAGGGCTTTCACTTCTATATCCAACTGCTCTAGTGCTGCTTGCTTATCTTTGACAACCTTTTTCACTTGCAGCAGTCCTGGGTCTTCCTCAAGGGCTGTAAATTCCTTCGATGCATCATCTAATAGGCTCTGGCACTTAGCTACTTCGACAGCAATAGTCTCTGCTGTGGTCTTCATTGCTTCCACTCTTAGCTGCTGCTCATTTGGTGGGGTGTGTGTGTTTATCTGCTCCTTCAAAGCAGCGATGTCAGCCTCATGTTCAATCTCCATATCGTGTAACTCTATCTTAAGATTGGTAACTAGCTCGCCAATCTTAAGAATTGTATCCGTAGGATCTAACTGGACTTCCAATTCATCTAAGCCGTCTACGACCGCAGTGATCGTAGATTCCAACCTCTGGCGACGATCGAACTCATCCTGCAGTTCCATATCTCTCTGCGAGCTAGCTTCCTCCAACTGTCGATTAGCTGCTTGCAGCTCATCCTACCCCTTCAGTGCGTTAGTGGTTCGCTCATGCATTTCTTCTACACACTGCAGATGTAAATAGTGTAGGCTCCACAGTGGTATTTTTGCTAAGTGAAGCTCCACACGCTTGACATCTTTTGTGTCCAACATTAGTTACTCTGGCATTGGAAATCTGACTATTATCATATCTAGATGGACAATACGGGACTTCGCAGGGACGGTCATGGTTAACTGCGGTGTTCTCTGCTACGAAGTTACCCCCGACTTGCCTTTGGACTCTAAGTCCCGCGGTAGGGGGAATCTTTTATGGACTTCTTCGATTTTCTCTGTAATCCCCTGCAGTGTGGTCAGGTTCTTTTGTAGGCCATCCTGAATGACTTTATCCTTTTTCTCCTTCTCAGTGTGCAGATCTTCCATCGACTCAGTGACCTTCGCCGCTATTGTTTCATAATCCTCCTCATGGAGTACTGCATCTGACTGGCTCTTATCAGCCTTCTCCTTCTTTTTCGCTCCCTTTTTCTGTCCTGGGCTCTCAGGCTCCTTTCTTTTTCTTGCCTCCTTATCTTCAATGATAGGACATGGAATGGGTTCGTCCTCAGCGGAGTCGCTTTCAACATCTACAATTTCCACTCGAAACTCAGCAGGCCATTCCTTCATCATGGTGTCAATATTGTCTTTGTACATATGGTATTTTCCGGTGAACCATTCCACCTTCTTCTTCTGCGCTTTAGCTGAAATATGAATACTGAGCATTTCAGCATTAAAAAATTAATGTGGATGTACTTATGGGTTACCTGCTTTGTTATCCGTTGTGTGGCTATGATTGGGTCGCGCAGCTAGATATAATATTGGTAGAACACCTCAGCTATCGCGTGTTGCCTTTCTGAGTTCAGATTTGCCCAGAGGTTTGCATATCAGGGTCCTCTACAATTGTTAGTCTCAGTGATTACACTAACATAACCCTTCGGCTCCTTCCAACCGGTAAAGCAGATCAACACTACGAGCCAAGTGTAATGGAAATTTCCTCCATTTAGCTGCGTGTCATTGAGTTCTTCCATGTACTCATTCAGTAAATAATGAGACTAGTTAAATTGTTCTCCTTCCGCAACTGCGGCGCCAAGCAGTACTGTGCCCGCACTGACCTCCAGAGGTCTACATTTTCTTAAGATCTTTCCTGCTAACAGCTGTGTGACAAACTTTGTTGCTTTATCATCGATGTCATCCGTCTAAAAGCCCCGCTTTCCTTTGACAGCCGTTAGAGTTTTATTCATCTTTGCCACAGCTTCTTTGTCCTTGCTCTTTCCTTGGAAAAATTTCCTAGGATCTTTACCCCTCTTACTCAGTCTAGTAATATGGTGGATGATGCCAATAGTGAGTTTGACGTTGTGGTCGAGCCACAAATAACCCTGGTGCATGTGTGCCATCAGTGTTCGCACCACCACATTCATCTCTAGTGTCCTATCAAAATGTTGAAGTCTGAGCAGATTGAGCAGCCCATACTAGACTACTCCAGATACCCAACTTTGGGCGACCAGGTTGAGCTCACCCTTTGCATCCTTCTTCCAGCACATGTACTGGTCAGGTTGGAACTGTGTGAACTTCAGTGTAGTGGCCTCGTGCTTCTGCATTGCGAGCAGATAATAATCCTCCCATCTGCATTCTAGGATTTTACCCAACAAGTTTTTATCGACCTCGACATGTTTTGAGATTGGTGACAGTGGGATGTCGTATTTGGCATTCTTCATCAACTTGAAAATTGGTGCGTCCAGTGCATGCGGTGAAATATAGTCTGGATTTAATGTCAAAGGTATCTCCTTATCCATTACTGGTGGCTTCTGCACTATCGAAGCCATCTTGGGTATCTTTGTTCTTGGTGCTACTGGAGTTTTACCTCTATCTTACATCATTGGATTGTGTCTTGGTGATCGTCTAGATGCCCGACCTAGTTCTAAGACGCCCTTCTTGGATGGGGTTCTCATTAACCCTTCAATCCCTCCATGGTGAAATACCTTCACAGCCTCTTGGATGGTGAACTCTTCTTCTATGGAAGTCCACTCATACATTCACTGGCTAAATCTCACAAGGTTTCAGACAGCTTGCTGGAAATACTCTCACAGTATGGCTTGCTAGGAAATTCTAAGTGTTCGGTAACACCCGCGAGTTTGAAGGAGGCATTACTTATAGGCATAGCTGACCCTCCTACGCGCCCCTCAATGGCTAGATAAGCATTAATTGTGGTATCCGTTGGCCAAATCCGGTGGATCCTTCAGTCCTTTCCTCCATCACCTTGTTCAGAACGACTATTTGTGCGTTAAATTCCCAAGCGGTTGCTGGTAACGTCTATATAATGGATATATTCTCCAACCGACATTGTAACGGATATTTTTCTGAGTGTTGTGTCGAATTGCGCGAAAGGTCCTGATTTCTCCCGCGTAGTCTCTTCGCTGTGCCTAATTTCTTGCTTTTGAACCAATTCTTTTTCCCATCTAACCCGGTCATCGCAATTTCCCTGTGGAGTTCACAACTGCGCAGTTCCTTTTTTTTTCTTTTTTTTTTCAACAGCACATTCTAACAGTGTTGCGTGGTATATACATCTTCCTCATTATACATCACATATAGATTCCTTCAGCGTTCTAGTGCCCAATTTCAACTGTACTTGGCACTTAGAAATTTCTTCTTTCTGATCATCACAGGTTCTGTGAAGCAGGACTATCGCAGTAAAGCTTTAGTTTGCTTCCATTTATAAAACTTGGCAAGGTATCTCCGGCTAAAGTAGCTAACTGGATTGCGCCACCATTAGTAACATGCATTACAGTATACAGGCCAAGCCAATCCATTTTAATCTTTCCAGAAAATTTCATGAATTTGCTATCATACAAAAGGACTAGATTACCTACCCGGAAAGACTTGTTCTTTATGTGGCAATCATGCCATGCTTTTTCCCTTTCCTTCTGCACTTGTTGGGTGAAGCCTATGATGAAGCGATCCTCCTCTAGACCAACCAAGTGTAAGAGTATTTCTTCCAGCGCGTCGCGATCTTCCATGCCTGTAAACGCTGCTATTCTCAAGCTGGGAACAATATACTCCATTGGCATTATTGCTTCTTTCCCATAATCCAATCTGAAAGGTGTATGACCTATCAATTTCTTGCATGTGGTACTGTATTCCCATAATACAGATGGAATGCATAGGTCCCAATCGTCTCGATGGACGTTGCATATCTTGGTTAGCGCATTCTCCAGCACTTTGTTGAATGCTTCAATAGTTCCATTCACCTGTGGATGATAAGGCATGCTGCGCTGATGATGAACGTGGAACTCTTTGGTCAAAGCTTCGATGGTTCTATTCAGAAAATGAGTGCCTTGATCACTCATCAAAATCTTCGGGCATCCGAACCTTGTAAGGATATTTTCAAAAATGAACTCCGCGGTTGTAGCTGCGCTACAGTATTTCACTAGCTTCACTTCTGCCCATCTGGTGAGGTAATCTATAGCAGCAATGGTGTACCTCGCACCAGTTCTTTTCCCCAATGGGTTAATAGGACCCACAAAATCAATGGCCCATTTCTCAAAGGCCTGCAATGTCAACTGTGGATTTAATGGCATTTCATCTCTGTGTGATGGCTTTCCTGTCCTTTGACAAACATCACAACTCTAGCAATGTTCCTTCGAATCTTTATGAATTGTAGGCCACCATAGCCATGCACGTAATATCTTCTGCGCAGTAGCTCTCCCTGCGTAGTGACCTCCTATGACTCTTGAATGTGCATCAGCCAATATGAATGGTTTCTCATGCTCTAATACACATCTGCGCAGTACTTCATCTGGTCCCAGTTTATATAGCTAACCTGCGATAATGGTGAAGTCTGCTACTCACACTACCAGCTACTTCTTTTGCTGCGTAGTGAACTCTATGGGTATGAACCTAGTAGTCAAAAAGTTTATGATGTCCTTATAATAATCATCGGTAACCTGTATAGCAAACAACTGCGCATCCGACAGATTGTCCTCCAAATTCGTAGGTTCCTCTCCTGACTCAATCCTTGACAGATGATCAAGTCCTAAATTCAACCTGCCTGGCTTAATCACAATTTCAAATTCATACTCCTGAAAGAGTAGTAACCATCTGCGTATTTGCCCCCCTAATGCTGGCTTATTGACCAGGTATTTCAAAGCAGAATGGTCAGTGAACATAGAGAAGTGCGCACCAAGCAAGTAGTGCCTAAACTTCTACAGCACATAGACCATAGCGAGTCCTTCTCGCTCAGTAGTGGTATAGTTCTTTTCAGCGGATGATAACTTTCTGCTAGAAAATGCAATAGGATGATCAATACCTCCCTCACCTGGCTAAGCAAGAACAAAACCCAATGCTATACATGAAGCATCAACATGGACATGAAATGGATTCTCCTAGTCTGGAAAAATTAGGATCGGCGTAGTGACCATCTTTTCTTTTAATGTGTCAAAGCCTTGTTCACATTCTTCATTCCAGATGAACGACGCATCTTTCTTTAGCAGCTTCTCCATAGCTGCGGTTATCTGTGCATACCCCTTTATGAACTTCTTGTAATAACCGGTATGCCCCAATGTAGTGCACAACTGCTTGACTGAATTTGGTGTGGGCAAGTTTACAATGACTGCGATCTTCATAGGATCAACCATCAAGCCCTGTTTGCACACAATGTGTCCCAACAAAATTCCACAGGGAACACAGAAAACACATTTCTTCAGATTCAATGAAATTTGGTGTTGTCTGCATTTTTCCAACATCATCCTGAGGTTCGCGGCATGGTTCTTCAGTAAACCGAAAATATTCTAATCATCAAAGTAAACCTCTAAAAACTTATGTATGAAATCTTTAAATGCTGCGACGACCACTCTAGAAAATATCGTAGGTGTGTTCTTCAGACCAAAAGGCATTACTGTGTACTGGACGACCCCCATTTTGTAGCAAAAGTAGTCTTGTGCCTATCTGCGCAATCAATCCTAATCTGATGGTATCCATAGAATCCATCAGTAAAAGAATATGCCTCATTCCTCCAACATTATCAAGCACTTCATCTGTAAAAGGTGTAGGAAATGGGTCATGCATCGAAGCATCGTTCAACTTTCTAAGATCCACACATATCCTAATCTCACCCTTTGTTTTCTTATCATGGATCACCATGGGGCTTATCCACTTAGATGCTTCAACCGGCTCAATGATCCCTACATCGAGCATCTTATCGAGTTATGCCTTAACTCGTTCTTTGTAGCGCGGGTTCAGTCTATACAATCTTTGTTTCACAGGTTTCGCGCCAAACTTAAGAGGAATTTTCATCACTCCTAAGTCTCCCAGAATACCTTTCATCTCTATGAATTTGGTCGGGAATAATTCTTGATATTCCTGTAATATGCCTGCGACCTCCTCAACTGTTTCTTCATCCCAATAGTCTCCGATCGCTGCAAACTTTGGCTCTTCGCTGGTGCCAATGTTCACTTTCCTTGTTTTCACAGGTCCACTCATATATGGAATTTCCACTGGAGGTCCTTCTACCTCGCGCGCTCCCTCTGATTCATGTATTTGTATGTTGCACGGGTCCTCCTCATCACTATCTGCTTTATCCTCGCATTCTTCAGTGATGTGATAACAATCAAGGGCATGCTCTAGCTGCTCCTTCCATTGTGGTTGTAGGCACTCCTGTACTTTGTCTTCTCCAAAGAATTCTTCTAGTGTCATGTTTCCCTGTGTACAGTCTGGTCTGAAAATGTTTTCCTTAAGAACCTGTAATGTGTCATTGATACTCGGATGTTCGTCCTCGAAACTGAAATCTGTCTGGAAACTGATGGTTAGGCTAGACCAATCTGTTGTGCCCCTATGCAATTCCATGTCTAGGTACCACTTCTTTGGAATCGGTTCTTCCAGCATATGCACAAACAGATGCACCCATTATGTCTGTGGCCTTTCCACCCAAGCTTGTGAACAGGCTTCAATATGATCCCTTGGATCTGTCTATCCATTATATTTTTCAAAAGGTAGAGTAACCTTCTCAGCAAACCTGATTTGCATCTTAATTCTACACTGATCCCATGTCGTCAGTGTCTGCTTATGCGCATCCCACCATCTGGCGGCTGCCTTGCTCAGTGCCATGTCTAATGCCGATACACGGTATTCATCCGCAACTGCTGCAGTATATTCCTTGATAAAGCAATAAACATTAGATAAACCATCATAGTTAGGGATTGGAGTTACCTTTTTTCCAATCCAACGGAGTGACTTCGTGATCTGTGTGCATCTCCTGGTAGATACTTCATGCAATCTGCTTTGCCAATTTTCCAGTCCTGCATCAAAGCCTGAGATGCAAGAGCTATCACAGCGCCAGCTGAGCGTTTCATCCACAGTTGGATTAGTATAATCAGCAGCATTGGTTGTCATCTTGTAAATACGGTCCAAGTTTTGGGCTCTAGATTCCTCTTGAATCGGTTCAACATATCATTCACCCTGTGAGGGGTCCAATGGTGCGATGACCCTTATATTATTTCCTTCAAATATCATTTTCATAGTCTTTAAATCAATAATGGTAGAGTTATTCATTGCCCAATCGATACCTAGCAATGCTGGATAAGGATGGATGTCATCCACGATTTCAATCACTTTGAAATCTGCATAGCTGCACACTCCGTCGATGTCAACAACGGTGTTGGGTAACCTCCCCAAAGGTATAACTATCCCTTCATTGGCCATTCTTAACTGTAGAGGTGACCACTGTAACTTTGGTTTTCCCATCTGATGCCATGTATGCTTGGTCAAGACATTTACTTCGGATCCAAGATCAAGAATGATGTCATCCATCTCATAGTCCCTAATCTGTGCGGTGAGCCTCATTTCCCTTCCTATTCTTTTAGGACTCCTAATATTATGGATTGCACCATTGGCAGCCCCCTTCGCACTGTGTGGCTCATACTACCTGAGTAGTTTTTCAAATTCCATGAAAGCATCTGCACTCTTCAATAACTTCTTGCAACTCCGTAGAAACTGCACAATAGAGGTACTTGTATCTGCTGTAGCGCTCATCTTATCATATGTCGTTGGCATATCCTCTCTTTACGGTACTTCACTGTGCAACGGAATTCTCGGTGAGGTAGGTGGCGTTGTTTTGAACATGTCCCGCGCTTCTTCGAATGCTCCCTTATTTTTCTGTAAGTCCAAGCCAGGTTTTTTCCCAGGAGCTTTTCTAATCCATACTGGTTGACCAAGACTGTCTGCTTAGTATCGCGCATTACCGAAGTCGACGCTTCTGCGCCTCCATCTCTTCCTGTATCAGTGCCACTGCGTGTTACCACGTTTATACTTGGATCTGCAGTTCTTCTCTCTACTGCGATCAATTGGATGTTGGGGTTCAGTGGTTCTGTCCTTCTTCGTTTATGCATTTCTACCTCTAGTACAGAGCAGTCTTCAATAACATGCTCAAATGATTTACAATAACTACACGTAGTGCATGGGTTGGTGCAATCTCTAGATACATGACCTGGCTGGCCACAGTTATAACAAATTACCTGGCATCGGCCTCTTCCTTAGGATGGGTCGGCATTTCTTCCTCTCCTGCGGTATCCACCACCATGGCCTCTATATCCACCCTGATCATACTGAGCATTCTCTTGTTTTGGCTGATTTTCTTCTTGGATGCGGTACATTCCAGCACCTCGCATCATTTCCATATCTCTCTTTCTTTCATTCATGAGCTCATATGTGCAGTAGTTGGATTCATCATGTGCAACTGATTCACAGAAATTGTAATATAAGTTTTTTGGTGTTTTTAAGTATTTCTGTATTAGATAACAGTCCTCAAGTCTGTGTCCTCTGCTTCTACAGATTTCACACCATAGCGCCTGGTTCTGATTCATCGGGTTCAGCACACCACTATTGAGATAATCCTGAAGTAAGGGGCAATGTTCTCTGGTGTGGCCTTCTCCCTTACATCCTATACACCAGACCTCATGCCTCTATTCATACCTTTGTTCCTTTCCATTCTTCATACCTTGTAATTCTAATGTCAAGGTAGTCAACTGGTTCTGGATCTGAGACATTCCAGAGCTAGTCTCGCCAATCGGCAAAGCCTCCAGCTTCATCGTGATCTCTAAGGCCTTCGCCTGCGATGCAACCTTCTGCTGCATCAATGGTTGTTTGATGTGGGGCAACAACGTAGCGATGAACCATTCCTTATGCTGAGGCGGAGCTATAACAAAGCTCACTTGGTCCAACAAGGTCTTAAATTTTTGGTCAAATTCCCATACCGTTTCAGTAGGTTTCTGCTTAATTTCTTTTAACTCTGTTATGCACTGCGACTTGAATTTTGGTTTCTTAAACTCTGCTGCGAGTGTAGCCTTGATTTCTGTTAGGGTTCTCGGCTATGCCTGAGAATATTTCATAAACCAATGCAAGGCTCTGCCTCTGAAAGTAGTGATGAGCTGCGCTCTCTTCACAGCATCATCCTGAACTTGCTTTACACTCCATAAGGCTTCACATAGAAACCAATGCTGCTGATCAAGGTCTTCTAGACCCATTCCTTTGAATATCAGCAGTTTTATATCGTTATCTGTCATTCTCCTTCCTGACTTTGTAGCACCCTGAGTAGTGCTATGATTCTGCAGGGGGTTCTGAACGGAAAAAGTAAATGTGGTACTCGGAATAGTGCTAGGAATACTACTCTGCGGAATATTCTGAGATTGGGTATTCTGAACTAGAATAGTCTGAGTCGGAATGGTCTGGGAACCTACTCCTGCGGTGTTACCGGTATTGATGTTCTTTGGAATGGGCTGCGTGACGCTCGCAGTGGACAGGTTTTGAGACAGGGGTGGTGCGGTATTTGCAATCGATGGGTTCTGAGGTGTAATAGGCTGGATTGTGGCAAATGACGGCACGGTCTAATTAGTAAGGTCACAGGGGATTTCAGTATCTACGCGGAGTCCAGGTCCTCCGAGATTCATTTCTTTATTAAACTTATATCTCTTTCCACTTCTCAAATTATGGGTTTCTTCGTCAGAGTCACTATATATACTTTCTACCATGACAGATTCAAAAATATTACTGCATTCTTAAAACGTCTTTTTCAGCTAAAAGCATTTTAATATTTAGACTAAGATCGTTCAGGTACTTACCTTTGAATCCTTCGAAAAAGTATGCTTTAACTTGGCTGTAGGATTTTAGCATGTCTACAGCAAATTCTGTTACAAATCCTTCGAGTATGCTATCAACCCAAAAGTTGACTGCTCACGACAATGGGATGTCTATTGATTTGAGCTGTACAATGAGCTCTGGAGTCCACTCTATAGGTACTCCCCCTTGAAAACAGTTTTTTCCTTTCTGCGAGTCGCGATATCCACTCGTGCAGCTTGTTTCCAAACGAATCCCGGAATATCTCATGAATATCTTTCCAGGAATATCTGTTCAACCACTCTACGTCAGAGAAACACGGGTGTCTGTTCTCTTTCTTTGC
Source organism: Larix kaempferi (assembly GCA_027924585.1). NCBI lineage: Eukaryota > Viridiplantae > Streptophyta > Pinopsida > Pinales > Pinaceae > Larix > Larix kaempferi. The sequence continues at coordinate 6,213,259 of BSBM01001063.1, forward strand.
AAAATCTCTTTCAATCTTATCACACCAATCCCAGATATCTTTCTTTTCAGGATGCCAATTATCTGAACCCAATGGGAACTGATAGTATTCGTCACACATCACTTTCCAAATACCCTATCGCATCACTGAGTCTTAGTCCCAGCAACGGAACCATTTGTTGGTGTATATAACTGATCTAGAGGTTTCCAATGTAGACCCAGGTACTTCGTTGTTCAAGGAACCAACAAAACCCCTATTCACCAGCCCTTTTGGCAACAAACTACGAGCAGCCTGAGGTCTCACCCGAGGCGAAGCTGAGCGGGTGGTTGCAGAATCAGGTTTCCACAACCTAGTGATGCGAGTGTAAAAGACTGATGGGCAGTGCGATAAAGAACTCTTGCTGCGGACAGAAGACTGCACAAAGTCTCTACTTCGCGTCGGATACTTCGGCAAGCTAAGGTGCTTGTGCAACCAACACATCCAAAGACTGCATGGTAGGGGATACTTGAAACATTACGACGATAAGTTATCAACAGCTTACCTCGTAGCACTTACAATGGGTCAGCGCATCAACTAGACCGCGCGTCTACTATAGGGCTTGGTCAACTCTAATCAACCTTACTTGACGATCTTTATCCATTCAACAACACTTAGGTTATTATATGTATGGTGTATGTAAATGAATGAAACACACAATACTGTGCGCTCTAATGCTACGCTCATATCCAGTGCTTAACTATGTGATTATCCAAACGATTCATGCATTCAAAGACTTAGAAGTGTTGAATACTTAACATTCATCCACACATGTATTACTTAACATATTATTCCCATCATTCCTGCGGCGAATACATATAAAAGCAATCACATAACAGATAACTGTGGTATTAAACATCCATACTAAGCAAATGAACAGTCGCAAGAACATACAACAATCACACTACACAGTATTTAACGTGGTTCACCCCCCAGATGGAGGCTACATCCACAAGAACTGTTGTTAAATTAGTGTTTTGGGAAGGGTACAACAGTTCTTAGTCTGCGCACTCAGCTACAGACTCTCTTCTCTCTCAGATAGGTCTCTACGCACGCAACTACAGAGCCTTTACAATAGTTCTAAGCTTTAAAAGATGCAACGATATTCAAGCTTAACCAAAATGAAGAGTCAACCCTTTCCCATACCAAAATTTCTTATTTGTAGATCATGCCCATAGGTCATGTCTTTACAATCTGCAGGCAAAAACCATTAGGTTTGCAAAATTGTCATGGTTTCCCCAAAACTGGACTGTTGGCTCCCGTTAGCAAATATTCTATCGTGACGGTCTTCCACGCATGCTTCACATCGCTATCGGCCTTCCTATTGCATGCATGCCAATAGGTCGCTTTCACCAAGTCGTTCTTCCTCTAACGGTCTCGTGCGACTGGTTCAGGTAGTGGTATCTTTCGCGTGTGTGACTAGTCGCTTTCTTCCCGATTTGCTCCTACCCGTCGCTTGGCACTCCTGGAGCATCTTTACCAAAAATAGACCGCCGATAGTCTAACCGAAACACGTGCCATCTTCCGTCCAACACTCTATCCTGCTGGATCTCCGTAGACTGGACACTTCGCAGCACTGTCTCCTCACAGCGCTGTACTTCACAGCTCTTCCCACGCTGCACTGTGCGCAACTTCACAGCATCCCAAAAACTTATACAAAAATGTTTCAACTGAACTACGCTCATCTCCGTAGTTCCAAAACTCCTTTTTGCTCAAAATTGCCCCACTTGGGCCAGCCCCAACAGTTGACCTAGTAGTCCTAATCAGGTTTTGCTAGGCGGTCAACCAATCCAATTCCACATGATAGTAGCATTTCCACTCATAAAACCACATAAGGATCAATTTCCATTCAGTTGGAGCCACATGATTTCCAAGCATAGCACTGGATACGTCCATATACCACAGACTGTCGATCACCAAGAGATGTTGCATTTAAAATGATTTCATTTGCTAAGAGATAGATATCTAATGTCAACTACAACAATCACCTAATTTATTTAACCTAAAATCATATGCCATTCAGTGAAGAACTTGCATTCAGATAGACACTGAAGGTGGCATTATCTATTCATAAAGAGGCCTTTTGGGGATCTAACAAGACACTTGTAGAACTTGTATAAAAAATGCAGAAAAACAGCATATAACTAAAGCTAAAGGCAAATATCAATAGTGTATCATTTGAAGCGAAAATTTTGAAACAGTAAAGACAATGGAGCTACTTACATAAATGTAGCCCTCCCCCGTTGTCTGTCTACCAACATCCAAAACTGCAACGGGGTTTATTTTATTTTATAATTAATTATTCACAAAATTGCCTTAAAAAGGCTTAATGCATGTCTTCGAGAAGAGATACCCAGTACTCCCTGGCCACTGAGGCACCTCAAAAACTACAAATGAAAATGAAAACCTGATTCCTTAAGCTCGAATTAGAAAAAATTCATACCATCATATGCGTCTATGTCCATTGCAGACACTACGGGAGGTATGAGCATCAACAGAAGATGGCATAATGCAATCGCACTGCCAATAACCAGCCCCTCCCACCATAGATCCATAGTTATTTCTCAGGATCATAAAACCTTATGAAGATCTAATCATAATCATACCCTTATCAAAGCAAATATCCACCACTTTGGGCCAAAAGAACGCCATTGTTCATTGGAAAGACGGCCATATATCTAAACAAAATATTTTATTTAACCTATGGAGGGACCTTCCTAGCACAAGACGCGTGAAAGAAGACCAGAAGAGCAGTGCAAACATAGGCATCCAAAAATCTATTCTTAAAAAACAAGCTGCCAAGGAAGAAAATCACTGTCAAAGAAGAAACCCAACATGAAATCTTTGTGTTGCAGACATTATATGAAGAGTAAGAAACAAACTTCAAAATAGATTCACCAGATCTTACTTGTTGAGACATAAATGCAGAAACGTCAAAGTTAATGGCATATAGTAATGCATGAGATTACAGTAAAGTTGTGGAATTGCAACATTATTCTGCCCATTTTGAACTCCATAAGATTCAGAACTGTTATTTCCGATTTTTCAAAAAAAACTGAGCCCGTGTGCTTAGCATCTTCATCTTCATCTATGCTTACAATCTTCATCTCTTCCAATTAAAGAAGACCCAGATTCCTTCACCGTCAAACTGATATTTCAAGCAGATGAAGCACCCCTGTTCTCATTTTCCAACGAAAGCAATGAGGGTAAGACCCTTTGTACCTAGCAAATTTAAGAAGTACCAATTGTTTTCTGGAACACCGGTGTTTTGAAATACAATTATAAGACCAACTCGAAAATGCATAAAAGAGTCAGAATAATGGGATAAATAAGACCCAACATTGTTTTTTTTTTCCATGTGGTTCACTTTAATCGGCTTAGCCGACCTCTACATCCACGAAATAATTTCCGACGGACCCGCCTCGAAGGGGTTTCCGCCCTGCGGCCGCTGCGTGCCTAACCCCAAGAGGGTCTATGAGGATGGATCCCGCGACCTCGCATGCTGGGAGGCCTAACTTCCGAGAACTCAACCGATCGAGCTAACTCTTGGGGCTAAGACCCAACATTGTTAAATTAACAAAAGAAATAGTTAGATTAAGAAAAGTTAAGATTAAACTGAAAAAAAATAAAAATAAAAAATAAAAAAAAATAAAAATAAAAATAAATAAATAAATAAATAAATAAAAATAAAAAAATAAAAAAATAAAAAAATAAAATAAAATAAAATAAAATAAAATAAAATAAATAAATAAATAAATAAAATAAATAAAAATAAAAATAATAAAATAATAAAATAAAATAAAATAAAATAAATAAATAAATTTAAAATAAATAAATAAAATAAAATAAAAATGAAAAAAATAGTGGGTTGACATACCATTACCTGCAACAAAGATTTTGCAGAATGACATTCTCTTTCTGAGACCAACGCGTATGCACAATAGGTAGAGATTTCCCTGAACCTAAGATGAATGCATTTGCACAACAATAGATAGAGATTAGCATAAGAGGTTGGAGTGTAACGCGGGTCTAGAATAGACTAGAACATGCAAGTGTCGGGGTTGATGTCCATAGCCTGCAAAGTCAAAATGTTTCCATGCATGTCTCCATGCGTGTCAACTTGACCTTCAATATGTCAGTCCACTAGAAAATAAATATTTAGACCTCACATTAGAAAGATTGAAGTCATATTCTATTGTTATTTTATTTTAATTTTTTTTTAATACCTGGCAATGATAAAAATTATCTTTTCAAGCACTTTCCACCAATAAAATTTACACACTTGTTAATATATTTTATTAATTAAATACAAATAAATAAAAAATTTCATTACACATTGGACAAGGTACAGTTAGATTTTAGAAATATATAAATTAATAGCACAAACTGGAACATATAGTCTTTGCCTACGGCAGGGACTAATAATATGTACAATTCACAAGCTCCATCAACATAATAATGATAGATACATCATATCATATCATAATATAATATGTATTAAAATATACTTACATAATCAAATCATAATAATTAATATGTATTAAAATATACCATGCATGTTCTAACATCATTTTTAAATGAGTTATTTCAATATAAATCTAATATAATTCCTAATCTAGCAAAATATAAGTTAAACATAAAATAAACGTGGAATAAGTATTAAGAATTTTTTTTTTTTCCCCCCGAAAAAAAGCATACTATTGATATTCAATGCGCTGAATCAAATAGTACATGATATGATCAAAGAAAGATCAGAGATTGGACTTTCACCCAAGATAATTACAAGAGCCTCTCATGAAGAGTTCCCCCATACATAATATTCAAAATATAACATCACCCGAAGACCGAGCAAAAGGTAGCATACAGATGCTAATCCAAAAAATACAGTTGACCAGAATCAACCAACTGATTATCAAAGTACTCATCCCAAAGTAAGATGCCATCAACACTATCCAATGCTGCTTTTGACAGCAAATCAGCCTAGGAGTTATGCTCTCAGAAGATATGTGCTAAAGTGACAGAGAGAAACATACCAAGCTTAAATTTAATGCGGTGGCACCAGTAAGCCAAATTCAAAACATTCATAGCAAACTCACCATGATCCCATTTGATAGTGACTCGTGAGTCACCAAAAATCTTCACTTTTCCAAGACCAAACAGATTGGCCACTCACACCACACACCATAAAGCCAATAGCTCTGCCTTCATGTTAGAGCCTCGTCCACAATTCATCCTCAAGGTGAAATAATGGTTGAAATTAAGGTGAATTACCCCTCCAGCACCACAAACTCCCAAATTTTCTACACCGTCAAAGAAAAGAATGGGATCATCAAAACATAAGTGAAAAGTCCCAATATTACGCATACCTGGAGCTTTAGGAACGGTCTAAAAATTCAAATATTGACTAAGAGCATAATTGAAAGCACCTTCCAGATTAGGAGAGATCTCCTCAAATGTCGCCTTGTTTCTCGTCCAGCACACAACGATAGGAAGTGTAGAATGTGATTTATGGTCCTCAATCCAATATCTGAAAGATGAGTCCACATTTCCGTGACCCCAACTTCCAGAAATATCAAGGGTAGCATAGAATTTCTCCCACAGACTGCAAGTAAAAGTGCATTCCACAAAAAGATGCACTGCAGATTCCAATGAGCATTTGTATAAGATACATCGACCAGGTCCATTCCATCCCATCAGAAGGAGATTGTTCCAATTTTTCAACTGATCCATCAACAGGAACCAAATGAAACACTTATGGTTTTGCGGAATAGACCACTTCCAAATGAGTCGATACCACCATTGAGATGGAAAGATACATCGTCGTTTAATAATACACCTGTATGCGGAGCTTGCAGTCACCTGACCTGTTGTCATATTCCCAGCCCAAACAAGCTCATCATGATCATGATTAATACGGATCCCCGCTGAATTCAGAGCCCACAGGTAAGAGTCCCACTCATTATCAACATCTGGAGACAAATCAAGATCAGCAGCATCCTTCCAATAACCCATTCGATTATCTTTCACAATAGAATTTATCGTAATCAACCTGGCATCTTGCAGTTTAGCTAAAAGATTAAAAGATCATTTATGTTCAGCAGACAGACCCATAATGGGGTCGATGCTGATGGCAACTTCCCGACCATTGCCAATCTTCCAACACAATTCCATAGCTAACCAACAGTAGACTTTCAAAAAGCCATTCCAAATCGGAGAGACCCCCCGAATCAGCTTCTGTGGATTCCTTAACCAGAGTGAGAGCTCACACTTAATATATTTTGCATGGATAACCTTTGTCCAGAGTGAATTACCTGTAATTTCCCTCCAAAAACTCTTCAACCGGAGAGCTTCACTAAAAACAGTGAAATCCAAAATGCCCCAGCCACCAGAGGTATAAGGAAGGGAAATCTTCTCCCAACCTACCATCGATAAGCAAGCTTTTTTTCATCCCCCAGTCCATAAGAAATTAAACAGTAATCTTCTTAAAGAGTTGATGACAGAGCATGGGACAGGGAGTAGTGAAAACCAAAAAACCGGAGTACCAACTAGCACAGATTTTGCCAATGTAAGCTTACCTCCAATGGACAATAGCCGATATGTCCAATGAGAATTCCAAGCTTCGAATTTCTTAATTAACCAATGCCAATCCTGGATAAGATAACCATTTGGCTTGAGTCTAAAACCAAGGTAAGTGAAGCCTTCAATAAGTTCCAAACACTGAAATGGAATAAAAGCCTGAATGTCCAAGATCTTATTCCCTTCCACCAAATTCCCAAATAGGCAAGACTTCCTCAAGCTCACCCGCATACCAGACGCCTTGCAGAATAAATCAATAATACCTTTATAGACCCTCCAGTCTTCAACCGAATCACTGCCCATAATCAAAACATCATCAACAAAAAGAACATGAGTAAGATAAAAATCCTTTGTAATTTTCAGCCCCTTCAACCTGCCTTCCGATTGTGCCGAAGTAATCAATCTGCTCAACCCGTCAATAACCAAAAGAAAAAAAAGTAGAGACATAGAACATCCTTGTCTAATACCTCTAGAGCAACTAAAAAATGGAGTAGGTGCCCCATTCACAAGTACGGCAATGCTCATAGTACACACACATGCCATGATCTAGTTGATAGCGAGAGCTGGCACTCCAATCTGAATTAAGACAATCCGGAGGAAGTCCCAACTAACCCGATCATAAACCTTTTCTAAGTCCATCCTTAACAAAATGGCTCTTCTCTTTCTGCTTTTAATAGAATGTAAAACTTCCTGTGCAATACCAACATCATCATGGATTTAACGATCCTGCAAGAAGCCAAACTGTTCTGGAGAGATAAATATGGAGAAAACCGGCTTTAGTCTACAAGCAATAATCTTTGAAACAATCTTATACACCAGATTACAAAGGGCAATGGGACGGAAATCCCCAAATGTTTTAGGATCACCAACCTTTGGAATGAGAGTAATGAAAGTAGAATTTAGAGCTCCCGACACATAACCTCTCTATCTGGTATATTCCACCATTTTTAAAATTTCCTCCCCCATAAGTTCAAAAAAATGTAGTAATAGCTCGACAATCCAGCCATCCGGCCCAGGACTCTTCTTTTTAGCAAATGATTTAAGGATCCCTTCCACTTCATCTAATGTAACCTCTTTGCAAAGCTCCTCAGCCTCCAAATCATCAACAAATCTAGGGAAGAGACGAGCCACCTGTAGCTGAGACAACAAGTCACATCCCATATCATCCTCATAAATCTTGCTAAAATATTTCATAGCTAAGTCCTGAAGATTTTTTTCACCAGAGACGATCAACCCTTCCTCATTTGATATATGCCAAATAGTATTGTTATTTCTCCGAACAGAAGCAAATTTATGAAAGAAATGAGTATTTTTATCACCAAAGTTTATCCAAAGTGCCCGACTCTTCAGTCGCCACTCCTACTCCTCTTTCAAGTAATACCCCTCCTTTTCAGCCTCAAGCTTCTTAAGAAGTTCCAATCCCTTGCTACACAATATCATCAATTCAAACAAAATGAAACATATGCATTCCCTGCGTTCTTAAAAAAATAGGAGTTTATTAAAATGAAACGTCAGGACAATGGATAGAGACTTTAACACGAAAGCAAACCCACGTGAAAACATTTGGACGGCGTTAAATTGTTGCTGCTGTATGAGTTTGATTAAGGTATAAAAACAAATTATGTATATTATTTTTTTAATCATGTATTGAAAATTAAAATATTATTTTTATCTTAAAATAAATTAAGTTTTTAAATAACATAATTTTTTTTTCACGGCATTTAGTATTTTGAATATATTTTCAGACATTGTGTATTAGGGTTGAAAGGCAGCTTCTATCTTTTTTACTCTTAAAATGGGGTTTTGCTTTTATGAATGCATACTAGATATGTAATTTTATCCAATCTTTTTTACTCTTAAAATGGGGTTTTGCTATTATGAATGCATACTAGATATGTAATTTTATTCACCATTGTTGAAATATGTTTTTTTTAAGAAAAGGAAAATGTTTTTTTTTTAATTAATTTTTAAGTTAGTAAGTATATATATATATATATATATACTTACTAACTTAAAAATTAATTAAAAAAAAACATTTTCCTTTTCTTAAAAAAAACATATTTCAACAATGGTGAAATATGTATATATATATAACGTAATCAGTGCATTGTTTTACTAAATTAAATGTCAGGAAATTTAAGAAAGAAGATGCTTTATGTTATGCACTATTATTGGTAAGCATTTCATAATGGTAGAAGATAAATAAATTTCAAGGTATGTATAAATTTGTATATGTTTTAGCATTTTTTAAGGTATGTATAAATTTGTATATGTTTTAGCATTTTTCATTGTAAGCAAGAAGAACACTTTGTAAAATAATACCATTTTAAAAGTTCACAATTATCTGTAAGTATCATTTATCTCGATTTGTGATCCTAATTTTGGAGTATGTAATGTTGTGGAACAACTCCATTTCATTATAAATTATTTGTATCCTTCTCTTTCAGTAACATATGTCATGTATATGACTTCTTAAACATCATATTTTTAAACATTGCTCCATGCATCTAACCCTATAGTTTAAGTGATCTCAATATGGGTAGCTTATTTAAGCCCACGTGTAAATATATAGTGGTAAAAAATAATGAGAAAAAAGGAATTTAGGTGGAATGTTGATGATTAAAGGCCTTGATATTTAATATTTACAATTAATCTTGAGCTAATGGTTGAATGACCAAATTACATGCTCTCAATTGCATTAGCTTGGTTACACAACCGGATTACACATTCTCAATTGCATTGCCTTGTTAAATTTTGGTATGTTTACATGTAACTCCACTAAATTTCTCCAGTAATAGTGGCATGTCCATTGTCTTAAACAAAAATGATAAGGGTTTGTTTGTGCATATCATAGAGGAATTATAAGCAGGGGGTTTTCTTTTGCATGTCATAGAGGAATTCTGCTTTGAAAATTGTGTCAAGTGGTGTTTTTTATACAATTTTCAATCTTATATAGTGAGCTTGTGTGTATCATTATAATTTTGAAGCAAATGGTATAGGTCAAGGGGTCTTTAACATGGTGGTGGGAAGAAATATAGGCTTTAGTCTTTAGAGAAAGATTGTGTTCATCCAAGGCTAAGAACAACACCTCGAATCAGGGTAACCAGGGTATTTTTTAAGGATTTTAATATTACACTTAAGTATAGTATTCTAGGCGATTATTTTGGATTGAAAAAAACATATATATAGATAGGTAGGCGAATATTAAATATGAAACCTACAATTTATTACTGAAACATGTAAATTTTAGCGAATATTATGACAAAAAAACATATTTTATGTAAATATAGGCGATATTAGAGACTAAAAATGACCAAATAGTGAATTTATTTTTTGAAAAAAAGCCCCAAAAATAGTCAATTGGAGAAATTTCGCCCCTAAAAATTACCCCGCCTCGAACCCACACACATGACCTTCCAAGTGTATCTTTTGCCTCTTAGTAGCCATATTGGCACCATTAGGGTGTTTGGAGAACCAAGTATTGGTATGATGGCTTGGACCAAGGTTAAGCAATGAAAGATATGCATTAGGGATAAAAAGTAGCTTATGGGGCTCAATAGACATCAATGAGGCCTCTAACCACCTCACATAACCTCTCGATGGGATATTTTTCCTTCAACTTCCAATATGAACACCATTAGAAATTTTTGAGCACCATGGATGGGTTATGAGGTGATACTAAGACATGGTCGAGAGAGGAAAAAAAAGTCTTACGGCCTAAAGTAAGCTTTCAAGCATCCAACTCTAAGAACAATGCCTCAAAACACCACACCTAATGTCTTGAGAGCATCATCTCCCTTTAAGTTGGGATATGGGCACAATTAGGAGGTTTTTGGGTCCAGGTATGAGTCTCTTTGCCTTCAATATGGTTAGAGGAGGAAATTTGGGCCTCGTGCCCTAAATGTAGCTTCTAAGGCTAAAGGGACACGTATGGGGCATTGAACCACTACATGGAAATTTCTATGGGGTCTTTGGCCTTTAAGAGGGGATATGGGCTCTATTAAAGGGTTTTTAGCACTAGTGTTTACGCATGTAGGGCCAAGAACAACATGTTGAACCACCACAAAGGACCTTTCTAGGGTATCATCGGGTTTCTAGATGGGAATAGTTAATATTATGAAGTTTTGAACGTTAAGTATGGGTCTCTCAACCCTAGATATGGTCAAGGGAAGAAACCAGAGCCTTAGTCCCTAAATGAAGCTTCCAAGCATGTGGGACCAAGAATGACACCGTGAACCACCCTAAAAGACCATTTGAGGGAATCCTGCCTTTAACTAGGTATATACGTTCCATTAGCAATTTTGAGCACTATGTATGGATTTTGGTGCCTTGGACATGGTTAGGGGAGGAAAGTGGAACCTTAGCCCTAAAAGACTCCTATAGCCATCCAGGGCCAAGAAGGTTTCCTCTTGAACAATCGCACATGGCCTCCTAAGGGTATCATTGGCATGATTGGGGATGTTGGTTTCATTAGGTGGTTTTACACAGTATGTATGTGTCTCAAGGCCTTGGAAAAAATCTAGGAAAGAAGACTATGCCTTAATCCCTAAAGAAAGCATCAAGGCATCTAAAGCCGTGAATAATGATTGAAAGCACCACACATGACTTCTCCTTGAAATGTAATGTGTATTGGGTCCTTGACATGGTAACGAGAGGAAACTTGGGCCTTAACTAGTGAAGGATGCTCCTAGGTATCATGGGCCACCGCACTTGTCCTCCGAATAATATCCTTGACTTATGAGTGGGGATATCAATGGCATTAATAGGATTTCAACACTAGGTACATTATATATTTCGACACTGGATGCCAATGGAACTCAACAGCAAGCCTTATGCCTTGGATTTGGGGTTGGAATTTGACGGGCAAAATACCCATCACGAGTCATTTTGCTCGTCTTTAACGGTTAAAATTTTGATTACTCGTTGTGAATGATGGCCAAGTTGATATCGAAAATGTATTTTTGACTATTTGTTATTTTTTGAAAATGTTATTATAGGTGATATTAACCTGAGGTAGTTATAACGTTGGTGATATTAACCTGAGGTAGTTATAAAGTTGGAGGAGGTGGTGGTGGTCATGGTGTCATTGAAAATTTTCCCACAAAGCTTGACAATTGAGGCACAACCATTCTAATTTATCAATATGTGCGTGGGCTTCTGTGGCCATAGATAAATTATTAGGATCTGTTATTTCTTGTTGGTCCCCTCCATAAAACACTAAATACCAATAGGTTTGAATCTCACTTTTTTTCCCTTTTAGCTTCGGTGTAGTTTCTATTTGTACCACAAATGGAATCGTGTACAGAGCCTTCTATTTATTGCTTAAGTTTTCCATCTCGTAGAGGGGTGATTACTTCATCGATAACCACCACTGTATCAATTATACTTAGCGAAAATTATGCATAAATGAAGAAGAACAAATCCCTTATTGTAATTATAATAATCGGTGTGAGATTGAATAGCTTTCACTATCTCACTGGATTTTCACGAAATCAACTGGACAAAACCAACTAAATAGGAAAGAAATGATAAGAAAAAGTAAATATTTCAACAAAAGTTTTTGTGACGAAATATAGAAATCCAAAACATCAAAATAATTAATACAACTAGTAAAACTGCCACCAAATTCCATCACTGATTGGATTGCTTTAGGTCTCCGCCCTCCGCCTATCTCTTCAGGTCCAAATCGTCCTCCAAGTGAACCAGCACGGCAAGGTAGGAGGCAAGCCAGTTCAGCGTAGGATAAAAGACAACCAAAACGCCCCGCTTTTCCGGCGATTTTGGGATAAAAACCGGTTAAATTTCTCGTTGAAAATTGTTATTTTCATAATTATAAAATTTCTGCAATCGAGATTGTATTTTCTAGAGTAATTGCCCAATTTTAAAACTACTCAGATCGTCGAAATTACGATCTAAATACTCTAAATGGCAATTTTGACAAAAAAATGCTCCAGCCATTTCATGTTCTAAATTTCGAATGGCATCTTGGAAAAAGCCTTGGGTTAGTGGCAGCTGGCTATACAGACGATGACGGACAGGCAGGTACTTTCCCAGACTTTCCGACCATCAAACAGCGACGTCCATCAATGTAGATGGAGACTTGGGGAGAGGTGAGGAGTGGGGCCGGCTGTGCCACGTCGCCCATTGCATTAACGTGCAATCTGGGTAAGGGTTGCCAAATATTTGTTATATGATATTCTGTTCATCAATATGGACAATATATACACAGTATTTCGTACAAAGAATTATTTCTTTCTTAAATATACATGGATGGGTGAAAGTTGACGGATAAAATGTTCAAGATACATTTTGTTTTGTTACCGTAAATATTTTAATAAAAAATATAAGTTTTAATATTAAAATGTTTTTGAAAAGGAGGCGGGCTGTAAAGTTCAACGCAGCTTCTCTTGGCGGAAAGAGAGAGAAGATGAAAGTAAGTGTTAACACTACAGTGTCTCGGCGACAAGCTGCACGGAGACTCGGAAATTTACAAGACTTTGATGTGTAGAAAAGTATTCGGGGACAAATAAGGTAAAGTGGGCCCCGTCCTTTGAGGTCCAAATTGTCCGTGATGGAGGGCAGTGGAAGACGACACAAATGGGAGTTGTTCAATATTTTGGAGCATGGTGATCTTGAAGTCAATATCTATATCTAGATTGATTGATTCTTAGATCATATGGTGCCCTATTTTATTTATTATTATATTATAAAGGATTTCAAAATAGGATATATCAAATCATCCAAGTGTCTTTAGTGTAATATTTGAAATCCAATCACTATGTTGTGGATTAGAGGAGAGACACAATATGTGGGACAGGGATCAAATGTGGTGAGGGTTGTGGGCACTTTACACATCTATAAACAGAATTTAATGTATCTAAATAAATAATATAAAATAGTCATTTAAATTATATAAAATGTCCAAAAACTTTGCAAAAGGAGGCCATAATATAATTGGGTCCACATCTGACCAATATTCAGCTTTCTATGACAAATTGTGCAGCTCTAAAAGATATGTCTTACAAGGCACCCAATCCCAATCGCATCCTAGACCAATCTTCCATGCACAACATCTTATCACTGCCACGTCCTATAGTAATATGACACACAAGATCAATTAACCCTTGAAAGCTCCTGCCAAAGTCAATGTAAAGAATACAACAACACCATGTAATCAAACCCAGCAAATGACCAAAAGAGACCGATGTTCCAGCATCAAGGCTACCGTAAACCCAAAAAGGAATAACACCTGCACAACAAAGGGAGACGAGATGTTCAGCTTCACCTACTGCATTTATCACCAACACACCATGCATTTAGCATGCAATGCATTAACTATGAACCAATACAATCAAATCAACAATGCAAACATAGTATCAACCATCGTTCTACAGGAAAGCACAAAGATCAAGCACAAAGATCATTAGGATGAGAGTCATAGCCATCAGATCATACTCCAATTGATCCCAACCACACAATAAAAAACACAAGACATCAATCCATGCCTATTCAAAGAACCAATCAAAACCAACTCACAATTCTATAAATCAACCACACATATCCATCATTTTCACTTTACTCAACAATCGCTTGAAGGGATAACCGAGAAGAGGCCTCACACAACACATAACAAACAACACCAGGCACATTATCAAACAATTCTACTATACCATGAACATTAACAAATAGGTATACTATATTAATGCTATAGCTAAACTTATTTACTTGATTGTGTTGCGTTTCCATAAACCTTCTATTTTTTTTTCACGTTGAAGTCCTCCCCAATACCCAAATATGGGAAACCATCGATGCACATTAACAATCTCAGTCCTTTAGATCAAAAGACCCATGAAAAAAGACCTTTTTGAACCCAATACAGAGTTCTGTATTCGAGTTTACATTACAACCACAACACACCTACATATTCCAACCCTTGAAATTATTCAAGTTAACCTGCACATAACAGGCTGTTCATCACGTAGGTTATTACCATTGGCATTGTAGGGAACTCTAATTCCTCCATTGGCCCGATTTGAGGAAATAGAACCACCCTAGACCGATTTCATCCTCATTTCGTGAATGCAACAAAGCTGCATAAGAAGTCATGAAAATCACATGCAAATACCTACGGTGAGCATGTGCTCAATCCCGTAGAAACCTCTTAGTACTCTAGAGGTAAGCTAGTGAAAGACAACCTACTGAATGAATGTTGCCAAAGAAACATGTTAAAAGCACCAACTATTCCTTTTCAGTCTTGGTGACATTTTATAAATGCCAAGTAAAAATTTATGGTTGATATCAACAGCTTAGTGGAAATGGTGATATAGAATTAGTGGATCTAAAACTGTGCACACTAAAACCACTCTAGGAGGAAGCATATCCAGTCTTTCTACCATCTATACTCGGCTAAAAATTCCTTCGCTGCTAGACTTATACCTGACCAGGCTATTGGTTGCTGCTAGACTTAAGTCAAGAGTGCCAACACAAACATCTCCAGTGATTCAGTGGAGAATTAGATAGTAAAACTATTTGTGCTTATGGTTTCCAAAAGCAATAGACTACTATGCACACCATTGGAACAAAAACAGAACATAACATAGAAACATAAAAATTAACATCGATAACAAAGATATAACATAGAAACAACTAATACATAACACTACTTGTTGATCCTCAAAGAAAACAAAGATCTGCCAGGTATTGTAGGGAAGAGCAGAACAAGTGTTTGTAAACAATCATTATTTATATGGCTTTGAATATATACAAAAATTCGGATCATGTACAGATTGGATACTAGCAAACAACCCTACTAACAAACAACCGTACTAGCTCTATTGTTGAAGGATATACTCAAATTTATACTAATGTACATGCATCTAATAGATTTAATGTACACACATCCAATAGATAGGCAATGCTGGCTGTCACTGTAATACAGGTTTATACCGTCATGACAAGGGGGAACCATGCTGATCGAGCAAGGAGGGCACAGAGACGATCAAGCAGATGTGCACAATTACAACAAATTGGATCAGATGAAGAAGTAGACCACAATGTCAATACAAATGCAGGTGTTGCCGGTCAACCATCAAACACAGGTCAAGGAAATGCCAATATAGATGTTGAGAACCACCCCCAAGAAGAGTTAGTCGATGCTGCTACACCACCAACCAAAGTGCATGGAGTTGGTTCAAGCAAGAAGATCAGTGCTATCAAGGGTTGGACAAAAGAGGACATGTTGAAAGCGATTAATGACGTAAAATTCAATGGTTATTCGGTGAGAGCAGCTGCAAGGAAATTTGGGATTGGACCTACATCTTTGCATTATTGGTTGAATGGTATGACCCACACAAAGAGGAGAGGGCCTCTTACAGTGTTGATTGAATATGAGGAAGAAGAAGTGGTTGTTTGGTGTAAGGAGATGGACGAAATGAGCCATGGGCTAGAGTTGATACAACTTAAATCGAATGCAGCGCAAATATTCCTTTCAAGGCCAAGTCCATTCAAAGATGGGTTTCCTGGAAAATCATGGTGGACAGGTTTCAAGGGTAGACAACCATAACCTATCTTGAGAAAAATGGAGGGCCTAGACAAAGAGAGAGCTCTAAATTTGAGGCCTACAGTTGTGGCCAAGTTCTAGGACACTTTGTCGTGCGCATATGACAAACACTTCTCTGGTCCAACCCATATATGGAACTGTGATGAAACGGGATTACATGCAAGCAATAACTATGGCATGTGGGTAGTGGCCAAGAGAGGCAGCAAGAATGTGCCCAAAATTATTCCTAAGAGCATGGAGTTGATTACTTTTTTGTGTTGCGTAAATGCAATCAAATCATCGATTCCTAACTTCTACTTATTCAAGGGAAAGACCCAACTGAAGAACTACATCAAGAACTATGAGCTAGGAGCATGCATGGCTGCTCATCCCAATGCATGGATGACCAAAGAACTATTCATGAATTGGATTTTCCATTTTTTCGCATCCATACCAGCTGGTGTGTCTCCTGAAAATAGACACCTACTGATTTTCAATGTCCATGGCAGCCACATAGCTCTACAAACCGTTCAGGAGGAAAACAAGATGGGAATTGACTTGCTGACTCTACCAGCACATACCACTCATAGTTTGCATCCACTTGAAGTAAGCATGTTCGGTCCGTTTAAGTGTTTCTTCAGGACCGAGAGAGCGTCATGGATGGCCAAGAACCTTGGGATAGAGATCAAAAGGTTTGAATTGGCATAACTTGCAAGTAATGCGTTTAAAAGGGCATTGACATGCTCAAATATCAAGGCTAGATTTAACCAAACTGGAATATGGCCACTATATTATGATGCTCTCATCAATGACATGGATTGTAGCCGAGCATTCGAAGGTGTAGATGATGCAAAAGATGCAACAGTTGTGGAAAACATATTATCCCTCTCACAAGGGTAGGGACAACCATTGGGTGATGACAATGAACAAGTCAATGAAACTCAATATGGTGGTCACATCAACATTATTGAGGTAGTTGATGAAGCAATTGAATCAATCATGGGAGTTGGAGCACACCAAACTCAAACTGAACATGCAGGGAAGCTACATACTGACTCTATTGGATCAGCTATGCTTGAAGTATGTGAAGCACAATAAAGTATAGAAGAGGAGTTGACATTGCCAAGCCAAGTGCCACAACGCAAGTGGTTAGCAGATGAAATGATGAATATGAACAAACATGTTATTAATAACACCAATGAAGAAAGCCTTGGCATGCCTTCACTGCCAACATACATGAACAATGAACCTGTCCACTATTACGTGGATGTAGTTGGTGTAGAAGGAGACCCTGCAAGGGATGAAGAATAGGATGTAAATGGTGCAAACGAAGAAGAAATCCCAGCTGATACTAAAAACCATCCAAGTGGCTCCCCACTGCTTCGACATTTCCTAGGGTTTCCAGTGGAGAAAGTGAGCAAAAAGGAAAGGGAAGGAACAATATATTTTCTTCGATTAAGCAAAATTTCACAACTACTTTCATTAGACGACTACATCGCACTTCTGGTTGACTCTGAACTAAAGAAAAGGGATATGTAGGAAATGAAATTGAAGAATAAGGAACTTGCAAAGGATAGGAGGGCAACAAAGATTGTTCAAGCATAATCATGTTGATTAAAGTTAAAAGTACAAGTTATTAACGATTATCAAGTTAAATACATATACTTGATTTTCAAACTTCACTTAGAACAATTCTCAAGCTAAATGTACAATTTCATGATAAATACATATTTAGTTATTTTGAATTCAAGTTACAAACTATTTTCTTGTTTTTCATGTATTTTCAATTATTGTACCAATGCATTTCAAAACAATTCAATTTTGTACTTTAAAATTAACCTCCTTGCGTAGTGCATTTTTTATTGAAATTCCCTTCACATGAATTTTGATTATGTAGGGATATATTATGGCCAGCCATCACATCATTATGATCAAGAATCACACAACCCTGTTCCCCCTCATGATCATGATCAGCCATCATAGGACACTTTTCCCTCTTACATTTCAAGTATAATTGGAAGCTGCAGTGGGGTTGGAAGGGGTGGAAATTGTCTATAGGATTGTGCAGTTGTTGCTACACGAGAAGAGATTGGGAACCCGATCCCTAGTCAGAAAGTTAGAGAGCATGTTAGTAACATAATTAAGTCATATTTTGAACAACATTCTGTCGTGCCCACTATATGTCAGTTAATTAAAACTTAACATGCAGAGTGCTAAACATAAATTATCAACCCGAGGAAGTCTTTTATTTCAAAGCTATCGTGCAAAATATATGCGAGTACAATTTCTACCTGACATTGTTATCTATTGATATGCAATCGAAACTATTTGTAAACTAAGTCACAGCTGCTTGAAAAGAAATCAATACTCAAACCTATTCATAAATCAAATTGTAAATCGAATACACTTCAAACAATATCTATTCCTATGAAACAAGATCTGATTACGTACATCTAAAGAATTGTTATGTTGGCCAACGATTTACCAAATGAATTATCAACACAACGATTATGACAGATCTAATGAATGAAAGCATACAACTATCATAAGCTTAATGAATGAAAGCATAAACAAAATAATAAGCAGATCTAAACAATAACACACTTACAATTAACACTACCAGCATCTGCTCAGGGAAGAGGGCCCTTCCTCCACTGAGCAGATCTGGATCTCCACAATGAAAGTCTACAACTCCAGAATTAAGAAACTGCCAGCATGTATTATCATAATGGAAGAATTACAACAGATCTGGATCAAATCCTACATCATAACATTGTGTTCTCTTCTATCTTGCATCTCCTATCCTGCCTAATATATCATGCTTAATCTCTATCAATCTATCCCCCCTTTTCTCAATGAGATTGATTACATATTTATACATAAAATTATCTAATGGAAATGAAGAACTGAACCCCCAGCTTGTGATCTGCAACAGCTGGAACACGGCCGTAACTGTTGGCAACTTTGGAGCCGGCCGCAACACAAAATCTGGAAAATACCCTCTTGAAGAACCACCTGCATAGCACAAACCGTAGCTTGTTTGGGTGATTTCCTCGCGTAAGTCACAGCTTATTTTAGCAGAGAATTTGGCGAAGGTTTTAGCGAAGATTTTGGCGGAACAGCGCTAAATGTAGCGGCAAATTTGGCGGAACAGCGCTAAATGTAGCGGCAAATTTGGCGGAGTCAGCTTATTTTAGCAGAGAAGTTCGCGAAGGTTTTAGCGGCAAATTTGGCGGAACAACGCTAAATTTAGCGGCAAATTTGGTGGACTTGCAGCTGTCGGAAAAGATGTCGCAGCCGCCGGAAAAGATGTCGCAGCTGCCGAAAAACGGGCAGTTGCCGGAAAGCGGTCGCCGGAAAATATGTCACAGCTGCCAGAAAAGATGTCACAGCTGCCGGAAAAGATGTCGCAGCTGCCGAAAAGCGGTCGCCGAAAAATATGTTGCAGCTGCCGGCAAAGATGTCGCAGCTGCCGAAAAACGGGCAGCTAATTTTAGCAGAGAAATTGGCGAAGGTTTTAGCGGCAAATTTGGTGGACTTGCAGCTGTCGGAAAACGGGAAACGGCAATATTTTACGGCGTTTTAGTCTTTTTGAACGGGAAACTTCTAAAGCCATTTTCTCCCAAACGACGAACTGGGTTGGGCTGAAATTTTGCAGACAAGTAGCTACCACTCTAATGCATCTCCACACCAAAAATTAAACAAACCCACATCACGGATTTTGAGAAAAATGCGAATTGGCTGTAGGTGATTATGGTCATTTTCTCGAAAACCGCACACTGAATTGAGCTGAAACTTGCCACGGTTGTTCATCATGCTGTTATGCATTCCCTGTCCAAATTTCATGAGAATCTAACTTACCAATTGAAAGATATGCCCAAATCAAATTCTGCACTTTTGAACATGAATAAAAATGTATTGCAGCTGAACTTCCAGAGCCAATATTTCAAAAACTACAAACTGGGTTGGGCTGAAAATTTTCAAGCAGGTAAATATCATTATAGTGCATCTCCTCACCAAAAATTAGATGAACCCACATCACAGATTTTGAGAAAAATGCGAATTGGCTGTAGGTGATAATGGTCATTTTCTCGAAACCCGTGCACTGGATTGAGCTGAAACTTGCCACAGTTGTTCATCATGCTGTTATGCATTCCCTGTCCAAATTTCATGAGGATCCAATTCGTGGTTTGTGAGATATGCTCAATTCAAATTAGGCATTTTATGTGAAGAACAAAATGCATCCAAATTATGAATGTGAATGAAAAAGCAACAAGCATAGTAGCTCCTCCCCCAAAGTGAATAATTTTTCATGTCCTCAAGGAAAGTAGGAGTTTGTTTCTTAGTTGGAAAGTAGCCATCTCCCCCAAACTTAACATATGCAGCATTCAATGATTCTCAAATTCTCACAAACATTTCACTTGTAACAGCTGACCCATTGCTCCATGGAGAAGAATATAGCATAGATCTGTTTAGAATGTTGCTACATAAATGCATATATCAAATTTTTATGGCTCTCAATCACTCAACAATACTCATGCATATAACTTTGTGATAGCACCAAACATAATTCAAATCAGCTCATGGTATCCAAATGCCAATTTTACCATGTAATTAAGATGAAGTAACAAAGATGTGGCTGCCCCAAGACAAAATATGGAAATTCCACTGAGTTTTGTAGCCCTCCAACCTTCATGTGGAGAAAGGAATGTCATAAAATTGTCTCATCTTTTACCTACAACACAATACTGTTAAAGATGTGCTGTAATTACTGATTTTGAAATATGCCCATAAAAGATTAGAACCAGTCATAAATGCTATCATTCCTCTGCCTTGAATGTACAAGATAACGCTGGTATGCACTGCTACAGGAATGTTGTGATTTCCATCCCTCACAATTACAGTAATAAGACTTGATATTATTACTTTCAAACTTTCCTTCTATCTTGTATATACTGAAAATGATGATATGTGGTTTTTGATAGAAGAGCCATTCATGTAACTTGCAACTAAGTCCCCTATATTCTTCTTCAGCCACAACATCCATGCGTTTGAACCGATTTATGTATTAGGTGAACCAAGAAACACATACCTTTGAAATGCATCCTCTGTTGTAGGTTCTTGTGTCCAGCCTATCCTTCTCCTTCAAGATGTGTATCAGCTGCTTTATTTCTCCTCATTATTTTTTATATGGCAACAGAGCACAGTTTCTTACTGCTGGTTCTTGTGTGGCAACATCAAGACTTATTTTCTTACTGCCGGTTCTTGTGTGGCAGCAGCAAGACTTCTTATTGTTGGTTCTTGTGTGACAACAATAAGGTATCCCTTTTTTTTTTCTTTTTTTTTTTTGCTTGGTCAGTTGGGTTGGTGAGATGTTGGGTTGGAACTTGAAGTGGATGTGCATGAATGATGAAGTGTTAAAACTGAGTGGGAAATGATGGGAATGGATGGACATAAAATGCTATTTAGAAAATGGAAATGGCTAATGCTTAGTGGTTCTTCATGACATTTCCCTAAATCTTTAATAAATAAAAAAACTCATGCTATTTTACCTCAAGTGTTACCTCCATGGAAGCCTTGGTTGACATGAATGGACTGGTGTATGCTGGAGCTATGTAGGCTGATCTGATGCTGAGACATATGTATATGAGAGCTGGAACTGGATGAGATTGAATTTGATCCATGATGTTGTGCTGGTGGCATGTAAAACTAACTGCTGAGACAATTGATGAGTAGAAATTCTACCATAGAAGCAAAAAGTCCTTTCTCTTATTCTGAAAATCAACTGCTGAACTGAAAATGGAAAGGAATTGCAAAACTACTAAACAAATGATGCTGCAAATCATTGTTGAAACCATTAGATCACATAATCTTCAGCTACTACAAACCCGAGGTACAATTCTTACCATGCGAATGGATGTGCTGAAGTCGAGCATGGAAAGAAATCATTGGATTACCGGCCATTAATGTATGCCGTTAACCAATGTGAAGAAACTCACCTTTGATGACAATGAGCTCTAAAGTACCTTAGTGCATCTTGACAGGTACGAATGGATGTGCTGGAGTCGAGTCACCTGCAAGATTTGTCAATCAAGAGGCATTGATGAATCCCCATGATTAACAACAAGGAAATCTGCCATTGATTCATGTAGATACCAGGGCACTATAAAAACTCTAATCTTGATCCCAGATGATGTGTCGGAGTCGATGGGACAAGACCATTGGAAGGTGGACCTTAATGCATTCCACATCATCCAATACGAGTACAAAATAAATGATTGTGAAGACTCATAGTGAAAAATAGGACCAACATGAAACTCGGAAGTGGAAAGTACATGTGAAGTCATGATGTAGTAGTGATAGGAAATAAAATGGTTATGGTGACTACATAAGCAGTGGAAAATGAGACTTCGATATGAATGGATTTTTAGGGTTTTGAAATGAGGAGGGTGAATGAATCTACCATAGGGAAATTGGCTTCTTGAGGGGTTTCTTTCAGCAACAAGTGGGATGACAGGTGTCTAAAAATGATTTATGTCATGTAGCAATGGGACTTGACTTTGGAAACATTGGACTCTGTATGGTTTGCACATCAATCTCTCCATTTTTTTTATGTGCTCAATCCAATTGCAAATTGATAAAAGGTCTTCAAGAGTCACTCGTGCATGCATTGACCTTCTTCTTCCAAGGACCTGCAAAACCTAGCATTTGCCTGCAATAAAACATGAGATGATGGAAGAAGAGAGATGATTGGTCTCTCTTCACCCAACACTTATGAAAAAAACAACAAGCAATTACTCATAAAACAAATCCAAATAAAAATGAAGAAAGCAAAATCCATTTTATACCTGCAGCAGAGCAATGTCCATCTAGACTCACCAACGGTATTCTGATCATAGCTTCTTCGTTCCTTGCCCAATTTGAGTGATTCCAAATCCAAATGAAAGTAAATTCATAGGTCTATTTCCATTAGAAACGGGTTTTTTTTAAATTCTATGCAATGATCTTCCAAATCACTCAGTAACAGCCTGCATGACAAGGTGTTTTTTCGAATTCTGGACTAGACCAACAGTCACGGTTTTAGGCTTAACTTTTTCGTTTGATAACGGATTGATGTGATTCCAATTGGAGATGAAAGTAGATTCATGTAGGTATATCCATTAGAAACAGGTTTTGAATCCAACAAGAATTGATGGGTCAAATAAGCCAATGAACAGTCTAGAAAATATACTTTTAGGAATGCAGATTTGGGACAGACAGTTGGTATTTTGGTCATAAAATTTGCGTACGACATCGGAATGGAGTGATTCAAATTGAATTGTAAACTAGGTTCATAGGGGAATATACCAATAAAACAGGTTTGCAAAATATGTCCAATAAGGCATCCAAAAATTGGCTGTCCCATCTCTGTTCCTAAGCTGCCAGCTTGACACCCTGTTAGTATTTTGGCCATAAAATTTTCGTTTGACACCCAATCGTAATAATTCAAATTGTTTTGGAAACTAGATTCAAATTGCTACTTGGGATATAAACAGGTTTTAAAAATAAGTTCATTTGGTGTCCCAAAAATGGACTGTCCCGTCTATGTTTCAGTAAAAATTTCAAGCCAAAATGTCACAAAAATCCAATAAATTAAATTTAACCCCCAAAAATTGATCGAAATAGGTGTGAATGATTTTAATGATGTAAATTTAAATATAATACACATCCATACCAAAAATTTCAAGCATTGAGCACCTAGATTGACTTACACAGTTTGTTGCAGCCACAGCTGCAACTCTTAAAAAATGACATAATGTTGAAATAAAGCATGTGAATTTTTATGGAAAATAAAAAACTAAAGACATATCATGATGTGCAACACCCACGTATCTCAAACTCATTAATTTTTACCTGTAGCACAGTCACAGCTGGGTGTTGCATCTCCTTGTCACAGCCAATGTTGCAGCTCACTGTTGTAGCTGCGATTAATCACAGCTGAGAGTAATCACTCACGGTTGGGTTGTTGCAACTAACAACTTTATGTCAAATTTCAAGCTTGAAGGGTTCCATAATCATGGGCTCATTTTCCTGTGGATCCTTCATTCACTTTCTCGAATTACTGTAATTTTGTTTTCATGATATTTTTATTTTATTTTGTAACAAATAGAAACAAATTGAAATTGGGAAATTGATGACAAAAAGGACTTGAGCATTTTTGTTCAAATAGTCAACAATTCCAAAGCATTCATGAAAACATCTCATACCCATTCCTCATACTTCTACTTTCCGATCTTCCAGATCGCAACAAGGCGCAGGAAGAGAGCATACTTATTCAAAAATAAAAACTTAAAAAAAACAAAAGCATGGTTTTATTATGTTATTCTACCCTACCCTATTCTACTTGGAAAAAGAAAAAAAATTGTTCAAGTGTATGCATATTTCCAATGGAGCCATTTTCGAAAAAGTGACTCAAGTATGCTCATACTCCTAATAGAAAAATATAACTTTATGAATTCTAGGATATGAGAGATCAACTTCCCTTCAAATGATGGTGCCAAGAATTGGTGAAGTATGAAATGATGCTGCAGACCGATTACAGATTGAAACCAAGCTTCAATATAGTCTTTGTTCCCTTGATTGCTCATGGATGTTACACCATGAAGATCCTTATTAAACTGATCTTCCTCAATGCATAAGATTTCCGGATCTAATGATGTGAATGATGCTTTTGGTTCCAATGGCTGTTCTCCATCAAATATTACGTGTGTATTGTTGATCTTGTCTGCTTGCTTATGAGGACTAGAAGAAACTCCATCTGCAAAAATTGGATCTAAAACATGTTTAGGCCTCGTATGGATTTGCTGCAACAACGCACAGCCTTTTTGCAGCGGTGTAGATGAGGTAGAATAAGAGGGAAGTGTAGGAACATTTTGCAGTTCAGCACTGTAAGCATACTGTACTGCTTTATTATGGTTAGGGTGGAGGGTGGATTGGACAGGAAATTGTGTTGGATACCAAGGAGTTTGATGAGAAGATAGATGTGGCTGATGTAGATGATTGAGTTGTGAGGTTGATATTGAAGGACCAACTTGTGTTGTAGCATGAGGGAGAGTGGAGATATGATCATAAAATAGGCCATTCCAACCTTGTGGGTAAGGTAGGTAAGAGTTAAATTGAGGCTGCAACAGCTGCCATGGTGGAAGAGTATTCAATGACTGAGTATGAAAGTAAGAAAATGGAGGGATAAAATTTTGAACCATAGATGTAGGCCATGGTTGACATGACTGTTGCAACGAGTTGGCTGCAACTCCCAGATCTCTTTGATATGTTTCTTTCATCCTTGGTAAGGAGGGGCAATGATCTGTGGAATGATTCAAGTCACATATACCACAACTTTCAAGACTATCCAAAGGGAAATCCCTTGCTTCTCTTATTTCCTCCTGCTTTTCCTTATCCTGCAAAACACCCAATTGTAAATCAGCTTTAGAAATGTCAAATAAATTGCTGATTTCAGTTCGCAAAACTCTTGTTTTTGCAGCAGATTTCAAAAATAGAGATAAAAGTTCCTTAGAATTCTTACCAGTCTTGAAGTTTCCTCTTGAATACCTTCTACATAACTCACAAATATCATCATATGCTAACTGAAATACATTACCTGTTCCGATCAGATTTAATATTTCTAAACATTCAGCTTGGATTCCCTTGAGTAGAAGTGTTTTTAAGATTTCCTTCCCTAGTTTCCTCTGTTTGGATCTTTGGAGGTTATATTGAAATCGTTCTATGTATTCCTCCAGACTCTCTTCTTCTCCTTGTGTCATTTCGAATATGTCTTCATTGACCCTGTAATAATCTTGGTACCTTTTCAAGAACACATGTTTCATGTCTTCCCAAGTTTGTATACAATTCCCACCGAGGCTCATGAACCATCGGAGGGCTGTTCCTTTTAGAGTAAGGGGAAATACATTCAACTTTTGATCATTAGCACAATAACCATATCCTCTACAAAGTACTTCAAATTGAAATAAATATACATCAGGGTCTTCGTTTTCCAAACCGTGAAAATTTGGTAGAACATGTGGGGGAATTTTTTTTGTTGGTGCCACTCCGCTCGAATCTCTGATGGGAAATTCGAAGGTAACAACTTCTCCATCTTTTTCACCTGCCATCTCTTCATTAGATTCTTTGTGTGCTATCTTAAGGCTCCTCCTTCGAATGTTCCTGTCCACTTGTTAGTAGAATGGGTGGTGCTCACAACACCACTAAGGGGAATGATAAGATTTATGAATCAAAGATTGAAAATGAAATAAAACTGAATGTAAAGACAGAAAATTAACACTCAAAATAAATTCAATAAACTGAAATGTAATCATGCAACCTACATGCCCTATTTTAACAATGCATCTGCAAAACAATGTCATATATACTATTGCACAATTGATAACTTTCCCGGCAACGGCGCCAAAATGTCGTGCCCACTATATGTCAGTTAATTAAAACTCAACATGCAGAGTGCTAAACATAAATTATCAACCTGAGGAAGTCTTTTATTTCAAAGCTATCGTGCAAAATATATGCGAGTACAATTTCTACCTAACATTGTTATCTATTGATATGCAATCGAAACTATTTGTAAACTAAGTCACAGCTGCTTGAAAAGAAATCAATACTCAAACCTATTCATAAATCAAATTGTAAATCGAATACACTTCAAACAATATCTATTCCTATGAAACAAGATCTGATTACGTACATCTAAAGAATTGTTATGTTGGCCAACGATTTACCAAATGAATTATCAACACAACGATTATGACAGATCTAATGAATGAAAGCATACAACTATCATAAGCTTAATGAATGAAAGCATAAACAAAATAATAAGCAGATCTAAACAATAACACACTTACAATTAACACTACCAGCATCTGCTCAGGGAAGAGGGCCCTTCCTCCACTGAGCAGATCTGGATCTCCACAATGAAAGTCTACAACTCCAGAATTAAGAAACTGCCAGCATGTATTATCATAATGGAAGAATTACAACAGATCTGGATCAAATCCTACATCATAACATTGTGTTCTCTTCTATCTTGCATCTCCTATCCTGCCTAATATATCATGCTTAATCTCTATCAATCTATCCCCCCTTTTCTCAATGAGATTGATTACATATTTATACATAAAATTATCTAATGGAAATGAAGAACTGAACCCCCAGCTTTTGATCTGCAACAGCTGGAACACGGCCGTAACTGTTGGCAACTTTGGAGCCGGCCGCAACACAAAATCTGGAAAATACCCTCTCGAAGAACCACCTGCATAGCACAAACCGTAGCTTGTTTGGGAGATTTCCTCGCGAGGAAGGTAAATGAGGATGTTACGCACAAAACCCATGTCTCATATTTTTGAGATTCGTTTCCATCTGTCCGCAAATCAAGATGCGAATCAAGGTGTTCTTATGTGGCATGCGTTTTTGGTTAAGGCTGTAACAGCTGGCTATGAGCGTCCTGTACGTGACAACTCACTCCACAAACCATCATTAGTGAAATTATGCATAATAGTCTTTTAATTCATCAAAGATAAAAGAAAATAATCACTATTAACCACTTAAAACATCAATGGAAGTAGCAGGCTGTTCAACGCGCAGCTACAACAAATGAATGAAAAATGGAATGATAAATGAGAAATAATGGTAAGAAAATGGATGAAAGGTATGTCGGTAAGTGATGAAAAATGGACAATTCCAGGGCCCAACACATTCAACAATGTCACAAGCTCAAATCCTACATGGGTTGATAAAACACAAAAAATTGAAACGTGCCACAAAGTTTGGGTTTTCGGGATGCTAAAACAAAAAAGACATGCAAGAATGCAATAGAAAATGTAAGAAGTGCATTATCTTCGTTTGGAAAATCAAGAAATGATGATATCCGAGCTGCTTGTAGGGAAATTACAACGACTTTTGTGGCACAACGCACCTCAAGAAATCGAATGGTAGCAACAATGGCATCATTCCTCAAAGTTTCAAAAAGAACATTGTTCAAATATACTAAATTCAGGGTCCGGGTAGATGAAAATGATGAAGCTACTTGTTGGGCTCTTATTTGTAGGGAACCCTATCGAGGCAAGATGGCAGAGGGAATTAGAGAGAAGGTGATAGAGTTTTGGGATAGCCATTCTCGTGCTATTCCAGAACGAAAGCATGTCCCGTGACAACGTTTATCCAGAGGCATTTATCAGGAGTACTGTAAGCATGTGATGGAGATGACGGGAATTGCACTTGACGAGGAATTCCAAGAAATCAATCATAGTGTTCAGATATCATTTATCATGTTCAACAAATTGAAACCGTGGTATATTAGGCCAAATAAGCTTCACGACACTTTGTTGCTGCCGATACCATGTTGAATTCTAACTATAATATGACACATTTTTGGATTTTTGCAAAAGGCACTGGAATAGTGAACTAGCTCCTCACACAATGCGAGATTTTATTTGTATGATACTATGCAACATAAATCATGAACAAGTGTTTTTCGATAAGAGGTGTGTAGGTGGGAGAAGATGCACTGAATGCAGTGATTTGACATTGTTCCATAGGAAATTTCCTATAGATCCAACACACCCTAGATTGTTAGATATCACAGTTATGTGGAAGAGGTACGAGTATGTCTCCATGAATCCATCATCTTCTTCATCCGTGCAGGGCAGTTCAAATAGACATGCTCTTTTTATTGGTTGAGTCTCCTTCACAAAGCGACAGGAATCCGACACACCTGGAGATTTTTTGAAACAGGGAATGGAAAGGATGAACATGATGGGGTAGGCGCATGTGTGAAACGAGCACTTCGAAGGTACCAGATGAGTCATGGTGCAACCCGACTCAAATGCTCCGCGGAAGTAGTTGATTGGTGCACACGACATTTGGGACATCAAGGTCGTGAACAAGCAAGATCGGTGTGCAGGTAATAAACTCCAAACTCAATTAATAATCTAATAACATTAAATATCATCATTTCCAAAAGAACACCTGCTTAGTAGGAATTTATATATGACAAATTGAATTCCATGCAGGTTCTTTTGGGATGTTTCCCTTGGTGATGTGAATAGATCCATGCCATGGTATTGTGAGACCATACTTGGTACGAGGGAATTAAATTATATTCAGAGTAAAGACATGGGAGACATATTCTCCATTGAAATGAGGAAGTATACTTGTTTTTGCGATTTTTGCATTGATGCAAATGGATGCGGGCTTCATCACTGTGAAAATGATGTATATGTGAAACCATGGAAATATGTTCATCTTAATCCAAAGGGCCCACATACAAATCCAACATGGAAATAGATGCACATTGACGAGGCAATGGTCTCACTAGATCATGATTGAGTTTCTGATGTGGTTAGGGAAGGTCCGACTTCATTAAGTTAGTTAGTTCACTATATATTACACATATACAAATCTTTTAGAAATGCACATAGGAAATTTGAATAATATTTGTAATTTCTCTCACAGGTGATATATTCGCTATCATTGCACCCCCCCACAATCATGAAAATGTGGCATATTATTTGATGTGGTGCACACAAATTAAAATCAAGTTGGTGCGACCCTATCAAGATGGAGAGTTCACATACCAAATTGGAGACCTGGTTCTGATGGGACACTTTTTTGAAAGAGTGAAAAAACAAGGTGCTTATATTATTTACAGAGATTTTATGCCTGAATATATATCATGTCAATACAGTCATTTGGTGGTGGCAGCTCGGATACATCTAACAAAAATCAAGGTGAAAAGAGGTGAGCCAAAGAGATGGAAGATGGTAGCAGCTGACCATGATCATATTATGGAGACCCTGATTCCTATAACCCATTGGCCAAATGAATGAGTTACATGTATGCCACTTGCAACATTGACATATCTGTCATGTTGACTTGTTGAAGATTTTATTGGAGATTTTTTTGGAAGTTGTTTTTTCCTCGTTTATATAGGGTTTGTTTTGCAAGGTGACCAATAGTTTTATAAATGTATTTTTTTAGATGCTTTAATGTCAAGATTAAAAATACTATATGGGAGGTTTTTGTGAAAATTGGGCCATGGTGTTCCAATGTGACAAGCATATTGATACTTTGAATACACTTGAATGTATGGTCAGTGCTCCTTGAACTTCCTCCATAATAGTTTTATAAATATTTTTTTAGATGCTTTAAAATCAATATTAAAGATCTACTAGATGGGTGAAGATTATCAATATCTAGGATAAACATGTGTTAAAGAGTCATAATCTCTAAAAACCAAGAATTATTAAGAATTATTATTTAAGACAACCACCTAACCTTATAAAACGGGTAAATTTTATTTGATAGTAGTTCTAGGAAACAATTTTTTATTTAAAGTTTATGTGGATGGATAGAAACTAAATCCTCAAAGAAAGATCCCTAAGTTGCATGTATCCATTCATAGAATGTTTCATACAAACCAAAAACTTCTATTTGATAGAAATAAGGAGATGCGACACCTATACAACCTTAATATAATTGTAATTTAAAATTTAAGTTGTAATTTAAAATACATCTATACAATGTAAAATTGTAATTTAAATTTTAAATTGTAATGTATTCAAATTTTAAATTTTGATTTCAAATGCAATTGTAATGTAATTGAAATTGAACTTTGAAATTGTAACTACACTACACATTAAATTTTAAATTTTAAATTGTAATTGAATTGAAATATGTAAAGTGTAATTGAATTGTAATGTGTAGACTACAGAATGTAGTTGTAATTTCAATTTTAAATTGTATTGTACAATTGAATTCTAAATTTTGAACTTGCAATTTTAATATAGTTGAAATTGAACTTTTAAAATGTAACTACACATTGAATTTTCAATTGAAATTATACATTAAATTTGAAATTTTAATTTTAAATTTTAAATTGTAATTGAATTGGAATGTGTAAATTGTAATTGAATTGTAATGTGTAGACTACATAATGTAATTGTAATTTCAATTTTAAATTGCAATGTACAATTGAATTCTAAATTTTAAATTTGCAATTGTAATGTAGTTGAAATTGAACTTTTAAATTAACTATTGGGAGGAGATAGGGAAGCAAATCCATGAAATATTACAACAACGACAGGTTAAAACTCAGATGGGACTGGATTTACTTCGTTGGGGGTATCGCCCTAAAGGTATGTTTACTATGAAGGAAGCTTACGCCCTTCAGGCTAGACATGCTGATCACACTATGGGAAGTGAATGGAAATGTCTATGGGGAGCTAAATTATGGCCTAAAATTACTCTCTTCCTATGGTTGGTTTTAAAAGGCAGAATTCTCACGTCGGATAATATCACTAAGTGGGGCTTTGAAGGACCTTATTTCTGTGTCCTATGTGGAACTCATGGTGAAACAATTGTGTACCTCCTGGATGGGTGTAGTTTCTCCTCGGCCTTATGGGATGAGGGAGCTATAATATTCCGCTTGTCGGATAGATTTAAAACTGACCCTGTCGAAAGTATCAAACGGTGGAGGAAAGATCCCTTCCAGGGCAGAATTCTGAATCAGGTTTGGGAGCTTTTCCTCGGTTTTCTCTTATGGGAAGTGTGGAAAGAGCATAATAAACGTATTCTCACAAGGAAATAGCAGACCTGCAAGTTAGTATGGGGTCAAATTCAGAGAGGACTATTAGAGACTCTGCAATTAAATTCTTGGACGGAGCAAGATATGAACATACCTGTGAACGAGGTGACTATTTTGAATAACTGGGGCATATGGGATCTTCCTATCCATATCGACAGCCTTCACCCGCGTTGAACTTCTCCTGATAGTCTGGTTTTCTGGTCTCCTCCATTATCGGGCTGGCTCAAGTTAAATTTCGATGGGGCGTCTAAAGGCAACCCGAGCATTGTTGGTTATGGTGGCGTCCTGCGTGATGATAAGGAGAAAGTTTTGTATAGTTACTATGGTTATCTGGGTAGGGAGACCAATAACGTGGCCGAATGTGAAGCTATGTTGCAGGGTATTTGCATGGTGGCTCGTCGTGGCATCACTTGTATTATCATGGAGAGTGACTCGAAACTTCTTATCCAGCTAGCCACCAATATATGCAATGGGACTCATGCGGCCAATTTAGCACCGTCGTGGAGGTTGGCATGGCATCTGACTTGTCTGGAAGACATCATTACTTTGATGAACTCTGTCACCTTTCATCATGTCCAGAGAAGTGCGAATAGGCTGGTAGATGTTCTCGCTAATCAAGGTGCTAGTCATCAGGATGCTGGATGGGAGGGGGTGGTCCTTGATATGCCCGTGGGCACGTGTCGTGCGAAGTGCATGCAAATTGTAGATAGTGACATATGTGCTATGGATCCTATAGCTGGCCTGAATTCGACGACGAGAGGTGATGGCTCTTAATAGGAGGTGTACTGCTCTGTGCCGAGGTGACGAGAGGCATACTGGTAATCATTTGAACGAGTTAACTGCTCGTCCTTCATTCTTTTATGCATCGCCTCTGTAATTATGTTAGGATATATGGAACGTGAGATGGAAAATGGGGATCAGCCTCTCACGGTTAGACTGGAGGTTGTTGATCTGGTTTATGATAGTATGACGATTTCCAAGGACGAGGAGAATTATTACAAAGCTCGACTCATGATGGTGGCCTTAATGGTTGAGAGTGGAGTTTTTCCTTTAAATTCTTTTAACAGGGTTGGCCTCCAACATCTCTATTGTAGTTCTGGTAAAGCTTGTGCCTTGTTAATTTGTTCTGTGTTTAATTGTCGAGTGGACTGTGGGAGTACTAATTTTAGGAACATGCCTCCGAGAGGGAGACTTGCTCGCCGGGGCTGCCATGTTCAGGGTGAGCCGAGTAATCTGAGCAGGGGCAATTTGGCCTAGGCTGGTCCTAGCCGGGATCAATGGAGAGCTGTTTCTACTGTGATTTTCTTTCGTCACCTATTTCCTTGGGCTTGCAGAGTGATTTGGAAGAAATGGAAGGGAACTTGTGGAGGAGTGTGGGTGAGCAGGAGCTGTCGTCGGAGGGGGTGGCTATGGCAGACTGGATTCAAGACCCTGGTAACACCAGGGGTCGGATGGATTTATACAATCGTGAGGTTGTTATGTTTTGGGTCACCAAGATGCTCATCGCGCAGACCCTGGAAGCCATGGTGGATATTTTATCGGGTTCCCAACGGATGCAGAAGCTGGAAGAACGATGCAGGGAGCATGCAAAGGAAACTAATTGGGTACACATGAAACTGGATGCCATGGTTGCAGAGATGGGGATATCCTTCTTGACTCGTTCGAAGAAGGTTGATAACCCAAAAGTGATTGATCTAAGCGGTAAGGTTGCGGGTAAGGACGCACCTCCGGTCGTGGATATTGATGACAAGGCTGGGCCGGCGGGTTAATTACTCTGTTCCCTTTGTTTGTATGTGTCGGATTGCTTCTTCTTCTTTGTTACGGGGTTTTTTCTATGAATGGTGTCTGTTTTTTGGCGACCGTGATGTAATGGGATATAGAAATATTATCTGTTTGGATATTATGGGTAGCTCTGTTAGTATTTTGTTTCTATGTTGTGACAGGATAGGCCTTATAGCACTGCTCAGATTTGTTTTGATAGGATACTCTGGTACTTTTTGGGATGGGTTTGGTGCTGTTAGAAATGGGAACTGTGATCTCAGAGGTTGTTGTTTAAGCGCCCAGTGCATTGTAAGAATTATGTATGTAATTTTGATCTGGATGGAATAGAATGATGTTTCCTTTTGCTTAAAAAAAAAAAAATTGAACTTTTAAATTGTAACTACACATTGAATTTTCAATTGAAATTACACATTAAATTTTAAATTTTAAATTGTAATTGAATTGGAATGTGTAAATTGTAATTGAATTGTATTGTGTAGACTACATAATGTAATTGTAATTTCAATTTTAAATTGCAATGTACAATTGAATTCTAAATTTTGAATTTGCAATTGTAATGTAGGTGAAATTAAACGTTTAAATTGTAACTACACATTGAATTTTCAATTGAAATTACACATTAAATTTTAAATTTTAAATTGTAATTGAATTGGAATGTGTAAATTGTAATTGAATTGTAATTTGTAGACTACATAATGTAATTGTAATTTCAATTTTAAATTGTAATGTACAATTGAATTCTAAATTTTGAATTTGCAATTGTAATGTAGTTGAAATTGAACTTTTAAATTGTAACTACACATTGAATTTTCAATTGAAATTACACATTAAATTTGAAATTTGAAATTGTAATTGAATTGCAATGTGTAAAATGTAACTGAAATGTAATGTGTAGACTGTAATGTAAAATTGTAATTTAAATTTTAAATTGTAATGTAATTTAATTTTAAATTTTGAATTTGCAATTGTAATGTAATTGAGATTGAACTTTTATATTGTAATCATTGTACATTAAATTTGCAATTGAAATGACAAAACATTAATGTAACTGTAATAACTATATCTAGATGTAATATAAAAGACGTTCGATTTCAAATCAAGATACAAAATACACATGAAGACCTCAATATGATAAAATATACAAAATATATAACAAAATATCCAAAAGTCCATATCCAAAGTTTATATATGATAAAATTCCATATATATGATAGAAGTCCATATCCAAAACATGAAAATGTATACATAGATAATCCAACACATGAAAATATCCAAAATATGAAAATATCCAAAACATGAAAAATGTATGCATCATCAAGTCATTGGCCACTGTCCCCATGAGGCCCTTGATCGGCCCTGTGACTGCCTTCACTTGCAGTAGACCCATCCTATCCTTGAGGCGGTAAACTATGAAAGAAGGCCTCGATCTCAACATATTGTAAAAATTAAAATTGTGAACTCTGTAACTTAGTTAGATTTTGACCAATGTATAATATTCAACAAGAAGTGAAAATTTTAATGGATGGATGTGAAAATCACTTGACTCGAGTCAATGGTGATATCTGGCATCTGGGTCGGAATCTGGGTAGATGGGCCCTCATCAGGACCATGTGGACGAGCTGCATCCCAATCATCTGAGAAAGTGATTGCAGCATCGACGCCCACCTGTAGTGATGCATGTGTAAGATGCCATTACATGCAATAAGTTAGATATATTAAAAATTAAAACTAAAACATAAAAGTTATAATTCAAGAATTAAAACATAAAGTATAAATTGAAATTACTAAATGTGAAATGAATTGGAACATAAATTAAAACTTACCTCTGTGTCTAGGCCTGGCTAGTCAGGACCTTCATGGTCCTCATGTGTATCATCTCGAGCAACAGCCTTTCCTTTTCCCTGTACAATTTGAAATTCAAAGTTAGGATCTAAGACACAAAATCTCAAATTAAGAATTAAAACATAAATTATAAACCGTTATTAATATACACAAATTAAATAGGAACATAAATCATAACTTACCTCGATGACTATGTCCGACGGGTTAGGATGAGCATATGGACCAACCGATGGCTCACTACGAAATATCTCATCCATGTATGTGGTCCCCTGCATGGAGCAATAAAATACACCCCTTAAGTATTATTGAGCATTCAATTTAAAACATATAATATGATGTAACATGAAATCATATATACATAATTGTACAAAAATATACTTGTCCTGGAGCATCGTATCTATGATACATCCGAAAGTATGCATCTCGGGATAACTAAGCTTACCCCCGTATGGCCTCGCCATCAAAAAAATTGAGTAGGTCATCGTCAACCCACTCTATCTCTTGTTGTGTAGGTGCAGGGGGTGGTCTAGATGTCTCTCCCCACACATCAACAATAACACTGCCCATGGCAGTGAACAACAAGTCTGCAATCCCCTCTCTAGCCTCTGCAGCAAGCTGGGATGACTGTGTTACGTCCCTTGACCTGATAACCATCCTATCTGCAATCGGTACCAACCTCAGAGGGGGTGGCACGAAAGAAGGGTCTCTACAAGCTCCAGGACATTGGTAGGAGCATCCCCTGCCAACACCAAAGAACTAAGATCCTGTGCTGGTGTAGTCTGGGTACATATCTAGAACAAACTCTACATATATATGTTTTTCAAAGTACAACGAGACCTGGTCATGGTGGTTTAACATGCCCCATGCTCCAATGAATCTATCATACACATAGGGTGCAGCGGCCTCGAGCTTAAACTCCTTGAGTTTAAGCGGTTTACCGGTAGGGCGATCAAGAGGGATATCAAAAAAAGTTCCCTTACCATCATGCCATCTTGTGGCATCTTTGACATCGTCCCATTTATGGGGACCCATGACATCCTGTCTTCTCCTCTTCCATGTAAAAAGCCAAATGTCACTTAGAGGTCCCACTTTCTTATAGAGGGACATCATATCATCAACTGTTGTCGGCATCATGAATAATGAGCGTCTGGTAGGAGAATCCTCCCTGAGTGTGCAAACGCATGAGCGCACCCACTCTTGTTGGGTGGTAATATCAACAAGAGTTATACATGAAACCTCATCATCGTACGATCCTCCAAATGCACCTACGATCCAAACAAAAACACAAATGTTAGTGAAAATATATATTATAACTTGCAAGTGAAATTGAATGCATTTTATATTAAAAATTTACTAAAAATGTGTCAAAAAAAATTATGCACCTAATGTACCTGTGTCTTGGCACACATCCTCCTCCTCGGGATCAAGATGTATATCATCGGGTTGAACCGACACACTATCTCTCCTGTTGCTGTCACCAGTAGTAGCTGACCCCGGTGTGGCCTCACTCCTCGATGAACGGGAGCGCTGATGATGGCCACCCTGTGGGGTGATGTCAGATCCTCTCGTGCTCCACCGATCACGAAGCAATGAAGGTCGCTCTTGAGAACTCTCTGCATCACATTTCAATTTCTATTTCAAATTTCACATTTCAAATTCAAATTCAATTTCAATTTCAAATCTCAAATTTCAAATTTCTATTTCTATTTCAAATTTTATTTCAAATTTCAAATTTCAAATTTCAATTTCAAATTCAATTTCGATTTCAATTTCAATTTGAAATTCAAATTCAAGTTCAATTTCAGATTACAATTTCAATTTCGATTTTGATTTCAAATTCAATTCCAATTTCAAATTTCGAATTTCAAATTTGAATACAAATTTCGAATTTCAAATTTGAATACAAATTTCAAATTTTAAATTTCAAATTCAGATTCAATTTCAATTTCAAGTTCAATTCCAATTTCAAATTTCAACTTTCAAATTTCAATTTCAATTTCAAGTTTCCAATTTCAAATTCAAATTTCAATTTCAAATTTTCGATTTCAATTTCGATTTGAAATTCAATTTGAAATTGAATTTCAATTTCAAAATCAAGTTCAAGTTTATATTACAATTTCAATTTCGATTTCAAGTTCAAGTTTCAAATTTTCAAATTTCAATTTTAATTTCAAAGTTCAATTTCAAGTTTCGATTTCAAATTTTCAATTTCAATTGCAATTTCAATTACAATTTCTGATTCCAATTTCCAATCCTAATTTCCAATTTCAATTTCAAATTCAATATCAGTTTCAATTTTCAAAATCAATTTCATTTTGAATTTTCAGTTTCAATTGTAATTTCAATTCCCAATTTTGATTTTAGATTTCCATTTAAAATTCAAAATTCAATTTCAATTTCAATTTCAAATTTCCGTTTAAATTTCAAATTTCAAATTTCAATTTTAATTTCAAATTTCAAATTTCAATTTCAATGTTCAATTTCAAGTTTCGATTTCAAATTTTCAATTTCAATTACAATTTCTGATTCCAACTTCCAATCCTAATTTCCAATTTCAATTTCAAATTCAATATCAGTTTCAATTTTCAAAATCAATTTCATTTGGAATTTTCAGTTTCAATTGTAATTTCAATTCCCAATTTTGATTTTAGATTTCCATTTAAAATTCAAAATTCAATTTCAATTTCAATTTCAAATTTCCGTTTAAATTTCAAATTTCAAATTTCAATTTTATTTCAAATTTCAATTCCAATTCCAATGCCAATTTCAATTTCCAATTTCGAATATCAATTTCATTTTCATTTTCAAATTTTGAATTTCGAATTTCAATTTCATTTTCAGTTTTCAATTTCCAATTTCAATTCCATTTCCATTTCCATTTCCCAATTTCCATTTCAATTTCAAATTTCAATTCCAATTTCCAATTTCAATTTCAATTTTATTTACAATTTACAATTTAAAATTTAAATTTAAATTTAAATTTCAACTTTAGTTTTCAATTTCAAATTTCAAATCAATTTTTATTTCAATTTCAATTTCAATTTCAAAATCCAATTTCAATTTCAATTTCAAAATCCAATTTCAATTTCGATTTCCAATCCCAATTCCATTTCCAATTCCCAATTTTCATTTCTATTTCTATTTCAATTTCATTTCAAATTTC
This sequence comes from Larix kaempferi, assembly GCA_027924585.1. Taxonomy (NCBI): domain Eukaryota; kingdom Viridiplantae; phylum Streptophyta; class Pinopsida; order Pinales; family Pinaceae; genus Larix; species Larix kaempferi. Next base: position 6,251,803 of record BSBM01001063.1, read on the forward strand.
AAATTCAATTTCAATTTCAATTTCAAATTCATTTTCATTTTCAATTTTGAAATTTCAAATTGCAATTGTGGTGGGTGAACACTGATAAGACTCAAGTCAAATTTCAAATTTCAAAATTCCAATTCCAATTCCAATTCCAAATCCATTTCCAATTTCCAATATCAATTTCAATTTCAAATGTCAATTTTCAAATTCAATTTCAAATTGCAATTTTAATTTTAATTTCGATTTCAATTTCAAATTTAAATTTCCAATTTCAATTGCAATTCCAATTACAAATCCAATTGCAATTTCATCAAATTGAAATTGAAATTGCAAATTACAATTCAAATTTAAATTGAAATTGAAATCTGTAATTAAAATTAAAATTTCAATTTCAAAAGTTTTCAAATGTCTTTTTTTTTTTAATGTTAATGGTTCTTATTACATGGGTATATGACCTTATTGAAATTTATTGGAAAAAAACCGGCAACGTTTATGTTTCCAGTTTTATTTTGAAATATGTATTTGTTTTTTCAATCCTCTTGGCATTCTCAGAGGATTGGAAAAAAATAGGCAGCATTTATGCTCGCCAACATTTTAAAATAAAACCAAAAGCATAAACGCTAACAATTGATATAAACATAGATATTCATAACTTGAAATAATAAATAAAACTTAAATTTAAAATTTAAAACATATTTAACCTAATGTAACTGGTTTTGCTACACATGTTTTCAATCAGTTTTCACATGGTTCTTGGTAATTGATAGGTTCATAGATATAAAAAATTTAGGTTTCAATGGTTTTTTTTACACAAGTTGGTTAAATTTATTGAAAAAAAATTGACAACATAAATGTTGTCGGTTTTATTTAGAAATGTGTAACCCGAAAACATTTCTACTTGCCAATACACATTTAGAAATAAAACCGACAGCATTTATGTTGTCGGTTGATATAAATTTATAAAAAACAAACAAGAAATTAAATTTTATTTAAAAAATAAATAAGCGGGGTTTATGGTCCACTTACCTGGTGGAGTTGACGACATGGTGCGTGGTGGCATGGTTGCGGTTTCAGGTCCTCGGTCGAGCTACTATCCTCAATCGAGCGGTTGGTTTCCGGTCGCTTTCGTTGACAATGGCCTAGGCCGTCCACAAGCCTGTTTTTTTTTGTTTCAACAACTCAATCGAGCAATTCCTCGATCGAGGGTTTAAACAAGCCCTCAATCGAGGTTTCATTAGCTCAATTGAGGTCTTTTTTTAACCCTTGATAGAGGTGTTTTAAAGCCCTAGATCGAGGTGTTTTAAAACCCTCGATCGAGGTTTTAATAACTCGATCGAGGGTCTGCTGCAAAAATTTGTGGCACACCGCTTGCCAAAAATCGTGAACCACCTTCATGGAATCACCCTAAATTTATCGTCAATTACAGTGTCCCCAAATTTACTAGCGATTTCTGGAATGTTCCACCAAGTTGATACTTCATTAACTATGATTACCTCTTACCACCTCCAGACAGATGGACAGACTGAAGTGGTAAATAAATGCCTTGGAGGATACCTTAGGAATTTCGTTAATGATCGTTAGACACAATGGAAATTGGATACACCTTGCAGAATGGTGGTACAATAATACATATCATACAATGACATAAATGACCCCTTTTGAACCCTTATATGTGTATCCACCTCCAACAACTAAACAATATGTTATCAATAATTTCAAGGTTCCAATAGTGAAAGATTATCTCACAACATCTGATGAGGTCATACATATTCTGAAAAACATTCTTGAATGAGAAAGGAATCATATGAAGCAACAAGCATATTTAAAGAGAATGAATCATGAATTTGAAGTAGGTGATTGGGTGTTTGTTCTTCTCCAACCATACAAACAAACATTGCTAAAAAATTCCAAAAAATTATAAACTTGCACCTAAGTTATATGGTCCATATCAAGTACGGAAGCGAGTAGGACAAGTGGCTTATGCTATATATATACCAAACAAAGGGAAAATACATGGCGTTTTCCATGTGTCATGATTAAAGAAAAAATTGGGTCTAGCAACCCACATACAAACAAAGTTACCCTTGTTAGATGATGGAGATAAATTGGTGCTAGAGCCTGAATGCATTTTAGAAGTTAAAACAAGAACGCTCTCTTCTAGATCAGTCAATGAGGACCTGTTAAAGTGGAAAAACTTACCAAAAGATAAATCTACTTGGGAGAATAAATATTTTTTATTGAGACACTTATCTTTACCAATATGTCGTGGATGAAGTATTTTAGGGAGGGATGGCTTGTAATATACCTAATTTGTATATTACCATTATTAAATATATTGTATTAATTATTATTTATTTATGTTATCGTTGGAATTGTAGAGACACATTGTTTAATGTGTCCCCTTTCACATTGTATATATATAGCCATACGAAATTCATTGTAACCATAATATCAATTTTATCAATAATAATATTATTATTTGGAATCACCATTCCACACTTTCAATGTTGATGTGGATGATGCAATCCATGATTTTTTTAGAAAAATTGCAAATGACGAGAAGTTCTTAGACGATTTCCACAAGAATTGGGTTGCTAGTGATAAGATTCATAAGTGCACAAACTCTTATTGGTGTTTTTGTTATTGTATTTCATAAATATGATATACCTAGACTAACTTAGTTCTTTACATTTATGGATGTGAGTGAAAAGTTGTCAATATTTTCCTCATGCAAATCAAGAGACTAATAATGCTACTGAGTCTTACCATTGTTACCTGAAAACCAACTTTCAATGTGATCGAAGGGAGAAATGTGCTCATGGGATGGATTGGTTGTTGTACATTCTCCTAACAAGTGTTGAACCTTGTTATCGGTTCAAGGAAATTTTGAAAGAAGAAGGATACTTGAACAATTATATGAAAGAGAAACAATTTGAATCATCATTGGAAAAATCTAAAAGAATTCCAAACAATGATCGATGCCCTTATGAGAGCACACCTCATGCTTATTGGGTGAGGAGTCAAACTAATCCTGGTAAGAAATACCTTGTCAACTAGTATCGTGCAAATTTTATAGTGTGCCAATGTCCATAGTCTATTCATAGAAATATTTGCAAGCATTCCATACAAGTCAATTTTGTATATTTCAACTCAAGCTATTCAGACCCATTACTTCATCAAGATGCAATGACACTCCTAAAATAAGTATAGAGCCCAGATCCTTAATGTAGATGTTGACATTGATCTTGTGGCCATCGATAGTGTTGACGTAGATGTTGAGGAACTTCATTTCACTAGAGATGAGTTATTTAGATACCTACAGTTGATTCAAAACATCCCCCCCTACTAATTTGATAAAGACCAAACAATTGATTGATATGGTTAAAGAAGTGTTGGATGAGGCCAACAATTTACACATTATGGATTTTGACTTCACAGTTGGGTTGGATGCTTTTTGAAGAGGAATAAGAGTTTTCTAAGCCCTACAAAGACGCAAAGAACAAAAAATCAAAATAGTGGTTCGGAAATTGATTTGAATGTCTATGCATCTAAATATGAACCATTTTAGTATCAATACCTCAACAAGCGGGGAAGTCCTTAATCAAACAATGCATTTCCTATGTTCCTAGGTTATTTTCATAGAATGACAAGAATAATGGGTTTATATAAGCATATTCAACCATCACCGTTCTTTAACATTGGTGGCGTCTTTCTATTTACAGAGGTGCAACAATCCACAATGGTGGTGTCAATCAAAAGCCGAAGGGAGATGCAACACCATCAAAATTTTCCTTCCATGCCAGGTACATTTGAGGGGAATTTTCATATGTTGTAAAAGAAAAGTATTTGAATTATTGTATGTTTCATATATGTGTGGTTTGTTCATGTTTGTAGAGGTTCAATAATACACAACTGCGGTGTCAATTCAAAGCCATAGGAATATGCAACACGCCCAACTGGTTGGCAAGTCTCCAATTGGTGACCTGCAAGGTTTGGAAAATGCTATGTTTTGAACTCTTTGTAAATTACCCTTTGTTCAGGAATCATAATTTTTGAACATGTGGCGTGTTGATTTGTGCAAAGGTGCAACACTCCTTATTCGTGGAGCCAATCCAAGCACATGGGGATATGCAAGGCCTATCCAACTTTTCTTGCTATGCCATGTACAATTGATGGGATTCTCATATTGTTGTAATCAAAGTTTGCATGCTTATGTTTCTTTACATGCAAATATGATTTATAATGACTATTTCATTTTTTAATTATATATACAAGTAATTTTTCGAGGGATCACAGTCCTTCGAAACATGCCCAACTGGTTGGCAAGTCTCCAATTTGTGATCTACAAGGTTTGGAAAATGCTATGTTTTGAAATCTTTGTCAATTACCCTTTATTTAAACATCATCATTCTTTAACATGTGGTGTGTTTATGTGTGTAGAGGTGAAACACTCCTTGTTTGTGGCGCGCCTTGGATATGCAAGGCCATCCAACTTTTCTTGCTATGCCAAGTATGTTTGGCGGGAATCTCATATTGTTGTAACCAAATTTTGCATGCCTATGTTTATTTATATGCCAATACAATTTATTAATGAATATTTCATTTTTTAATAATATATACAAGAAAATTCCTGAGGGATTGTCATCCTTCAAAACATGCCCAACTGGTTGACAAGTGTCCAATTAGTGATTTACAAAGTTTGGAAAATGCTATTTTTTGAACTCTTTTTCAATTACCCTTTATTTAGGAATCATCATTCTTTAACATGTGGTGTGTTGATGTGTGCAAAGGTACAACACTCCTTATTCGTGATGTCAATCCAAGGACATGGGGACATGCAAGGCCATCCAAATTTTCTTTCTATTCTAGGTACATTTGATGGGGCTCTCATATTGTTGTAATTAAAGTTTGCATGCCTAGGTTTATTTACATGCAAAAATAGTTTATAATGACTATTTCATTTTTTAATTATAGACAGAACAAATTTTCTAAGGGATCGTCCTCCTTTGAAATTGCCCCAACTAGTTGACAATTCTCCCATTAGTGATCTGCAAGGTTTGGAAAAGGGTATGTTTTCAACTCTTTGTCAATAACCCTTTTTTAGGAATTTCCATTCTTTGCATGTGTGTATTGTTTTACATGCCAATATGGTTAACAATGAGAATTGCTTGCTATATTTCATATGTAGGATATTCTCGTAGCAATATTCCTCCTACTGAACACGCCTGGTTGATTGACAACTATCCAGTTGGTGATTTCCAAGGTTTGAGAAATTCCTACTTTAACCCTCATGAATTCTTGTGTGAGTATCTTCTTGTATTGTTGGTTTTGTGCTTATATCAATTGGTATAATAGCCTTAATATTAGGTATTCTCCTGAATCAAGAGATTTTTGTAACGCCCCATATTTTGATAGTCTTTAATTAAAAACTCTAATGTGAATTAGCTTAGCAATGCATTTGCTTATTATCTGTTTTACTAAGATAGATTGATCAAGATGATTGTTATGTGGACATGTGGACTCCCTTGAGGCATGTATGGTAATTCGAAATATTGTTTTAATTTTTTAATGACAATGAATATGTTATTTCATTTGAACATGCAAAATTGAATATAGAATATCCATATGTAGAATGCTAATTTAGTTGTTTGCAAAAATAACTTACATGACTATTTGTAAATGTCGTATTAGTGATATGGATTGGCACTTGAAAGAGTTGGTTATGGCTATATATATGTTTCATGTTAATGATGAATTATTCCACATGTTAATTGGCTATGAGATAGGAGGATTCCTATATTGCCAAGGCCCATGAGATGTATTGAACATCATGAGTATAATGACGTTATATCAAATTTCATGCTATTTAATTGTGAATTCCAATATTTTTATGACTTGTGGGTGAGTGTGAGTTTTGACAGGAATTGTGACTTTCCCAAAGTGGTTTTTCAATGACGGGACCCCTTAGATCAGTGATGGCATAGTATGGTTGATGTAGGGAGTTGAACCTAGTACTATTAGGAGGGGTGGAGGCATTTCCCACCATCGAACGTCCGAAACCCAGAGTCGTGGGAGGGATGTGCTGAGCACGCTCCCGTGGATGTGTGATGACGACTAGTGGGTGCCTACTAGGGAAGCTTGGTCGATGTGGTCGATCGACACTTCCACTTACGGGTTATATACATGGTCATACGCGTAGTCGATATTCCATGGTATATTCCAGCAGAGGATGGGATGGTGAGGTCAGGAGATGGAAGTAGTGGTGATTAGGGGGTTGGATTACTGATGGGATGGATGGGACCAATGATGGATTGGATGGTGTTCTTGATTTTTATTAACTATTGTGATTATATGCTGGATTTCATCACTATGTTTATTTAATTAAATGTCTTATTGCTTCTATATGAATGATTATGAATGATGAATGATGCATTGTTTAATTGTTCTTCTATGTGTTGTTTGTGATCATGTAATAATGATCTATTAGGAGCATTAAATGTGATTATTAGTACCCACGCTTACGATGTGTGCACTGGCCATGCATACGCCAATTAGTGAGTACAATACTATGATTGGTCGATCGATGAATAAATTAATACGGTTATATTATCTAATAGTAGCTTGGTTGATGAATTGTTGAAAGTATCACTTGTGAGTTGAAAGTATGAGTTTGTTGACTTGTTTAATATGTTTTAGATTTATATAAATTGATTGGATTATTGAAATACATATAATATTATATACAAATAATATAAATTATTTCATAGTATAATATAGTATATGAAAATATCTTATTTGACTTATGTATGAGAGGATAATATAAATAAATGAATAGATAGGATTGCACAAGTTTTTAGAAAAGAGTTGTCATAGTTGCATTTAATGTAGAAGTATGACAAGTGAGACTTTGCAACCATGTGTAATAATATTTTATTAATTTAGATTAAATTGCTATTTTTTTAGAAAATGAATTTATTGAATGTTGACTATTATTTTTGGAATTTATTGATGGATGAGGAGGAGTTTTGATATAAATATGAGACTTGAGATTGGAAGGGGGAGAGTCTTTTCTCTTGAAGGATATTTTGGTAAGAATTTTGATAGGAAGAGGTATTTTGGATAATTTGGGGTATGAGAAGTTTGGAAGAGTTGGAAGAGTTTGAGAACTCTTGAAAGATTTGATACATAGCCTACTAGTGCATCATTGTTCTGTTCTTTGGGGGTCTCGTGCACGGAGGGCCAGGAGGCCATTTGGATGGGACCATTCAATGGTTTCCTAGGGATAGGGAGCCGGATAGGCCCCTAGTTGGATGGGAGGAAAAATCGTGGTCCCACTTTGGGCAATAAAGATGGAAGCAACTCGAGGAGAAGAAGAGGGAAGCTTGCTCAGTTTGGACTCCGTCACCATTCTTATAACGAGGTATTTTTCTTGTGATTTTAAATTGTTTATATGTTGTTGTAAACTTCTCATATGATGCTATTGCTACATGATTTATGATGTTAATTTATGTTGTGTGAATCACCAATGAAGTTTTAAAAAAAAATTCTAAGTTATTTGATGCTATTGCATGTTGTTTATATATTGTTATGGTTACACATTGATTATATGTTGCTTAGTCACAAAATCTATGTTTAATTAGATTAAAATTTATAATGCCAATGGAGGCATTACAATTTTCCTATCCCTATCTCCTTTCGTATTTTCTTCCTAGTACCTAGAATTTTCATTGTTGTTGATGTTGGCATACTTTTCGATCAAAATTTGGCATACAGAGCAATCTCTAAATTAAATATTTTTGGAGTTGTTTTTTTGGTGTATGTTGGCTGGAAAAAGATACTTTGTTTGAGACTATTTGGGTTGGTTTGTGCATTCTTTTCAAAGATCTTTTCCATAATTTGATGCACCAAGAATTAAAGTTTCTTTGTTGATATTAAATTCAATATTTTTTAGCAGCAAATCCAAGGATATCCACTAGAAACATCACTATGTTTGTGACCGTGGAACCACATTTTCATATTATACTTTTGTTCATTTAATTCAGGATATTTTTAGCCACAATTTTTGGATTTTTTTGTCTAGTGGCATTGTCCTAAGGGTTGCAAGACTATGTTTCTATATTTGGTTTTTACTCTAAAGTGTTCAGAAGATTATTGTCTAGAGACACTGCCAAAGGGCTATAGATCTAGAGTTTCTTTATCATCTCCTAGGTTTCCTAGGGTTTAAACCTTTCTTCATGACTTCCTTCAACTATATTATCTGAAAATTATTGGCTCATAACATCATATCTTATGATGCATAAGTAGGGCTTCTTGGATCATCCTTTTGCAATAATATTTCTCCGGAGCTATGTTTTTTGCTAAGGCTTATGCTTCCCTAAATACAAACATAACATTTCTTGGAAGGGCTAGTACTATTTCTTTCTTTGTTCTATATAGGGGATTCCTTGAAGACTTTTCATATCCTCTTCTTTGTTGATCCTAATGACCTTAGAATGGATCTTTTCCCTATTCAATAGGGTTATCTGTATTTGTCTAGATCTGACACTTCACCAAGTTATATAATTGTGTTGGTGTTGGAGATATGGAAAACTTACTTGTCAACTACATCCTCTTTGACAATAATTATTCAGTCAAGTAACACATGAATTTTTTATGTTAGAATCTGATTCATTGCCATGTTCTTAAATGACATAAGAAAGGTTAACATAATTAATATACACCATTAATTCAATAAATTAAGTTGTTACCACCAATAGTTGCAATGAAAATATGAATTCATCATATCAATAAGGACACCCACAATTATCTACTCAGAAGTTACCATTACCAAAATTCATATATACACAAGTATATTGTCACTTGCTTTTAAAGCAGATTCATCTTCGAAGATTGCAGTTATTACATATGTTTAATGGTGTCATGCATTTTACCGTACTTGTGTGGATTTCGAAAACATCCAGTCTCCATGAAGAACATCTCCATGAATATCAAAACCCCTCACATTTATATATTGTCAAATTTCTAAGAACCATTAAAGGAACACACTTCTGAGATTCCAACCATTATTATGTATGTGAGGTTGTGAAGAGTTTACCATACCCAAATGAAGGCCATTGTGACTATGCATATGATGTCAAGAATCATTGTCATGTGATTGTTCAATCCTTGTTAAAGAAATTCATTTCAAATTATTTCTAGTCAATACTTGTGTACAACATAATATGGAAATACCATACCCATTGGAATTGTACAACATTACTACACAATGGTTTTAAGAGTACCTTGTTGGCTTCTACTTGAATCAAGGATGAATGTGTTAATCATCTTTGGTAGCCCACCAGCTGATGTGGAACATTGATCCACATAAATATAGGTACAAGAACAAAATGCTTAGTTCATTCATAATGGTGTATCTCTATTAAATAAGAACGTGTGCATTAAATGATGGTAAATATATATATGCTTAGGCCTTGTGTGTTAAGGAATTTTTTATGAATAGCTTTAATAAATGTTGATAACTAGTTGGAAAATTTATCATGGGGCCCATTGTTTATACAAAAGAAACAAATTAAATTCTCTAATTGAAGGAGCCAAAATAACTCCATAATCATATACTAAATATTTGGTACACTACAAAGTTTAGACAAAAGTTAAATTTGAAATTGCACAACCTTAGAATTATACAAGGCATTCTTGATGTTGTCACCAGAAAATAGACCATAGTCATTACATGGTGGGGCACATGTAGTATAGTATTGGATTATTCTTTATAAAAAGAGCCGCACCATGAGTGACACGAAAAAAATTATAACGAAAAAACATATACATATCGAAGATGTGTAACAATGTCCATTAATAAATTTTGATGGAACAAATGTTGATACCATTTCATTTTTTACACCCTCCCCTAGAGTTGACATTTCCCTAGACAATAGATCACTGGACATCCTCTTAATATTTGCATGGCGATTTATCGTAAAGAAATGAAATTGAGAAAAAATGGTTCTTTCTTCTCTATGAAGTTGTTTTAAATAGTATTTTCTAACTTGGGACATGCTTTTCATTTGGCTACATAGAAGTTCGGAATTGGTGAAGACCAAAATGTCATTCGCATCATAGATTTTGGTGTTTTATCCCTTCAATAAGGGATATATAGAATGCTTCATTGTTTGTCGTCCTTCAACATATATCTATATTTCATTGGCAAACCTTATTTTAAGCTTATTGTGCAAGACATATTCAATGATTGCTTGTCTTGGGGTGGGATAACAAGACACTTCAATGCATAATGTCCATTTTTGCACCATCCAGTTTGTTTCAAATGAGCCGTAGAAACAAAAACAAAACTAAAAAACAATTTTTGATGAGATTTCAATGGAACAATAAAATCACATGCCTTAAAAAAGTAACAAGAGAGCAAAAAGTAAGAATAAACATTGTTTTTAATCACCGTTGACAATAAAATCACTAGTTTATGTTGATAAACACTGTGATACTTTCCCGAAAATTAAGGATATTAAAATCAACTGAAAATCTTTAGCAATCTTTTCTTATGTTCTTGACCATTAGAAAATTCACACAAGACTGAATTAAGGGTATAATCAAATCAATGAAAAGGGAATTTCCATAAATTTTGTAGAACAAAATTTTTGATTTCAAAAAGAAAAGGATGAAAGAAAATAAAAGTCCAATTTGTAGAGTTTCAATTCTACTAGGGGTCTTGGAGTAGCCATGGTCCAGGTGTTAGAAAAACAGGATCGCAGAGCAATAACAATAAACAGAAATGTAAATATAATCACACACACATTACAAGAGAGACACAGATATATCGTGGTTCACCCCAACTTGGGCTACGTCCACACTGAATGTGCCAGTCCTTATTATTATTACCATCCAGCAAGGTGAAGGGATATAACCTGCAGCACAGCCGCTGCACTTCCTCTTCACTGTCTCACAGTTTCTCTCCTGATCTTAGAGATCTTTACAATGCATAAAACCTAATACATCAACCCTAGCCATATTACAATGTCTTTCTTTTATAGGGAAAAATACAATGGGAAAAATACCACGAGATACCAAAACCATGGGCCCGCAAAACAGCTGGCGAAAACAACCCCAAAAATTTTTCTCGAGGGCGTTGCTCCCGAACCTCCATTTCTAGGGGGCGCTGCCCCTGAACCCCTAAAAATGCAGAATGGGTGTATGGTCCTCCGGGTTGCACAACTAAGACAATATCACCTATGAGACTAGAAGATCTGGCTCCACAACCAACACCAGGCTCTCCAGATTTGTAAAAGATTGTATGAGAAACAGATGAAGAGGAATGTGATGGAGGATTTAATTGATGTTGCAAATTAAAAAGAGGAGCTGCAAACTTACCAACTAGGTAAGCCCTTACAAGAGTCAAGAACATGATGACTTATATATGTAGATAGATAACTCATATTCATTCAATATTATATGAACAAATATTCATTTGATAAATTTATAGTTATAATTCATAGATTTATAATTATAAAATAAACTGAAAAGAGGAGCTACGAACTTCAAAAAGAAAGAGTTTACCTATGTAAACAACCAATGCATTATGATTCTCCTATGATGACATAGAAATAGACATAGACATGGTGGGAGATGAAGATGATGTTGATGCTCATGATTCTCCTTCTCTCTCTTCCTTTTTCTTGTGGTGTCCTTTTTCCATTCCATGTGTACTCCCACCTGTCTAACTGTTAGGAACCCATGTCTTTACTTTGTTAGTAGGATGTTGTTGGATGCATATGCTTTGTAAGTCGTCCCGTAGTAATTGTTGATCAATAGTTTGTGTTATTGTTGTTGGCGCATATGCTTTGTAAGTCGCCCGTAGTATTGTTGATCCATAGTTTGTAACGGCCCATGGTTTCGACCCATAGTATTGGCGCCTAGAATTAGTATATAAGTGTGTGTTGAGACCTATGAAGGCACTGTGAAGTTATTGTATTGAGCTTGCTCAAAGGAGGTTTCCCCCTCGAAGTGGCCCGTGATCAATACAAAAGTGATTCTGAGTTCTGTCATTTCTGCTATTTCGCGTATTCTTGTTAATTAATTGTTGCAGGTGCCTCGCATTTGGTATCAGAGCACTTTCTTGGGCTCGCTGGGTGAAATTTCTGCCAAATTTTTTTTCGCATCTGTTGCAGGTTCGGATTTGGGAATAATCCCTATCCGCTTAACTGTGGGAAGTACTTGGGCATAAGCCCTAAAACTCATTGTGAGGAGTACCACAGGAACCCCGAAGTAGCTGGCCCATTGAGAGGACCTGCCGGCGAAAAGGGCAACAACCCCTACCTGATTGACTAGTTCCCACCCGTGAGGTAAACCAAGAGCTGTCGTTTGTGGCGAAGCGGTTATCAGTTTTACCTGAGCCGTGGAGTGAGGGGTACTGCCTCAATACGCAAGCCGTCAGACAGCATTGGTGGCCGAGTGAAAACCCTGAACTGTTAGGAAGCCGCACATACCTGGGGTCCATATCTACCTTCAGCTGAACTATTGTCGATCACTGCTGCGCCGTTTCAGATCCATTTTGCAAGCCGTTCCAGATCCAGCCGTTCGGCGTTGTTCCAGAATCCTTCGAACCGGAGATCCCATTCTGTAAGCAGAGCCGTAGCCGCTCCAGTCTGTAAAAAAAAAAAAAAAAACACCAAGCCGTAGCCGCTCCAGTCTGGAAAAAAAAAAAAATTCAGTTTTTTCAGTTTTTTCTCCATATCTCCCTTGTTTTACCTCTGTTTTCCTTGAAAATTTCAGGGAACCCCTGTCATTCCATTCTGCATATTTCATCCCTGAGGACCCTATCCTCAATTCCCCTTCCTACAGCCCGAAATCCCACATTTGTCTATTTTTAGGGTTTGCTATAACTTCCTCAGATTTCACCCAATCACCTTCAATTTTTACCACAGAGTTCCTTTCTGAATTCTGCTTCTTTGTTCCCCTCTGCCAAATTTTCCCATCCTTTCACCCCGCTTCTGAAATCCTCATTTTTTCTTCCCTGTCTATCCAACAGTGTCCAAAAAATGAGTCAAACCCCAATTACCCTTCTGATCTTTTCCCAAATCCAAATTTTCCTTTACTGAAGTAGTTCCTGTTTTTGTTTTCCTACCCAGTCAAAAAAAAAAAAAAAAAAAATCCCTGGTTATGGTTGTCACCCGTGCAGGAGCAAAAACCATGGAGGAAGCCCTTGCAGCCATCCAAGCCAAACTCCAGGATCTGGATGAAAAATTTCTTGGTCTCCATCTTGAACATTCGGCTATGAACAACAAACGGCAGTCCAACTCTTCAGTAGACAATGGGTTCTCTTCTTCCAGCAATTTCCGTGGTCCGAAGCTTGATTTTCCTCGCTTCAATGGTACCGATCCAACTGGATGGATCTATTGTGCAGAACAGTATTTCAGTCTGCATAATACTTTTAATGTCAGCAAAGTTCCATTGGCATCCTTTCATTTGGAACAGGAAGCTCTTCAATGGTACCGTTGGTACATCAAGGCTCATCCAGAGCCCAACTGGCCAGACGTTTGCCAGCTCCTTTTGCAACGATTTGGTCCTAGTGCTTTTGATGACTTCACAGGAGCCCTCACTAAACTTCGCCAAACTGGCACTGTGAGAGAGTATCAAACCGAATTTGAGAATCTAGTCAACCACACCGAAGGATTGTCTGATGAATTTTACCGGAGTTGTTTTATCAGTGGTCTAAAGGATGCCATCCGCTCTGAGGTCAAAATGTTCTGTCCCAACACAATGATGGAAGCACTCGGGTTGGCTAAGTTGGCAGAAGACAAGATTGCAGCCCAACAACGCTCCAAGCCCACTTTTGTTCCCTTCCGAAATATGGGTTCTCAGCGACCACCTATACCGCAGGCTCCTCGACCGACTCCTATCAAGCGTTTGTCTGAAACAGAGATGCAAGCACGCAGAGAAAAGGGGCTTTGTTATAATTGTGATGAGAAATTCACTCGGGGACATAGATGTGTTTAGAAAAAGCTCTATCTCCTGGATGTGGAGTCTCCGCCTGCCTCTGAAATGGGTGACGAAGATCCGAAAACACTGGATGCACCGGTCGACATTCAGGAACCGCCTAGTGACCCTCCGTCTCAGGATGACTAGCCAGAGATATCTCTCCATGCTTTAGCGGGAATCACCACCCCCCAAACAATGCGGGTCAGGGGTTACTTCAAGAAGCTTCCTCTTACAATCCTCATTGATTCTGGTAGCACGCATAATTTCATTGACCCTCGGATCGCCAAACAAGCTGATTGTTTTATCCATCCTTGCTCCAACTTTGAAGTCATGATTGCCAATGGGGGCACCTTACCTTGCAAAGGGAAGTGTCGAAATGTGTGTATCTCTATGGGAGATTATACCTTGCGCTCTGACATGTTTTCCTTGCCCTTAGGCGGATGTGATGTGGTTTTGGGCGCTCAATGACTACGCACACTTGGCCCTATCTTATGGGATTTTGCTGAACTTTGGATGCAGTTTTCCGAGAATGGACACAAACACACATTGACAGGATTACAACCAGGTTCTCTCAGCATCATCAGTTCACATCGCATGGAAAAACTCCTCAAGAAGAATTCACATGGTGTCATCGCTCAGATCCATTCCATCCAGATGCAACCAACAGCAGTCTCCACTACTCCTTTGGATCTACAATAAATTCTGGATCAGTATACAGGTGTCTTTGCTGAACCAGTGGGATTACCACCTTCCAGGCCAGAAGACCATCGTATTCAGCTCCTTCCTGGCAGCGTTCCTCCCAACATCAGGCCCTATCGCTACCCATTTCACCAAAAAACGGAGATTGAAATGCTCGTTCGGGACTTATTGAAGCAAGGTATTATTCGCCCAAGCACTAGTTCCTTTTCTTCTCCAGTTATTCTTGTCCGCAAAAAAGATGGGTCATGGCACCTCTGCATTGAATTCCGAGCACTTAATCACCTCACCATCAAGGATAAGTTTCCAATTCCTGTTGTTGATGAGCTTCTCGATGAGCTTCATGGGGCTCACTTTTTCTCCAAGTTGGATCTTCGTTTTGGGTATCATCAAATTCGAGTTCATGAGGATGATATTCCTAAAACAGCTTTTCGCACACATGATGGCCATTATGAGTTTTTGGCCATGCCCTTTGGCCTCACTAATGCTCCTTCCACATTCCAGGCCTTAATGAATAAAATATTTCGACCCTACTTGTGGAAATTCATTCTGGTATTCTTTGATGATATCCTCATCTACAGTAAAACATGGGATGAACATCTCCAGCATCTGGATCTTGTCATGCAACTTTTCTCTGACCATCATCTCCATGCCAAGCAGTCTAAATGTGTTTTTGGACAAAAGGAAGTTGAGTATCTCGGGCACATTATCTCAGCACAAGGGGTTCGCGTGGATCCTGCCAAAATCGAGGCCATGAACAATTGGCCACATCCTCAGACACTCAAGAGCCTTCGTGGTTTTTTGGGGTTGACTGGCTACTACCGCAAGTTTGTCAAGGATTATGGGAAGATTGCAGCTCCATTAACTGCTCTATTGAAAAAAGATGCTTTTACATGGACACCTGCTGCTCAGTGTGCATTTGACAAACTAAAACAATCTATGTGTACTACACCGGTGCTAGCTATGCCTGATTTTTCCAAGCCCTTCACTATTGAGAGTGATGCTTGCGGCAATGGACTTGGTGCTGTTCTCCTTCAAGATGAACACCCCATTGCGTTCACCAGCAAAGCCCTTTCAGGTAAGAATTTAGCTACCTCTACCTATGAGAAGGAAATGATGGCTATTTTGCATGCAGTACAGAAGTGGCGTCCATACCTATTAGGGAATCATTTCTGCATCAAGACTAATCACCAGAGTCTGAAATATTTCTTGGACCAGCGTGTCTCCTCCCCGGCACAACAGAAATGGGTTAGCAAACTCATGGGTAATGACTATGAGATCACTTACAAGAAGGGTAAAGACAATATTGTGGCAGATGCTCTTTCTCGCACATTTGATGCCCAAGGTTCTCTTTCAGCTATTTCTATGCCGGTTCCAAATTGGTTGTAATCTGTTCAACAGGGTTATGTCAATGACTCTTCTTTATCTCAGATCATCCAACACTTGACCAACAATCCTTCTGCTGTCCCACATTACTCTTGGGATGGTGCCTCTCTGCCATACAAGGGTCGTCTGGTGCTTCCCCAGAGCACAGATCTTCAAGAGGCTATCTTCTATGAACTCCATGCTTCTCCATCGGCCGGGCACTCTGGGTTCCTCAAAACATATGAACGAGCACGGCGTAACTTCTTTTGGCAGGGCATGAAAAGGACAATTCAACAGATGGTGGCCGAATGTGATACCTGCCAACGCAATAAGGGTGAAATAACACTCCTTCCAGGATTGCTTGAACCCTTGCCCATACCTACACGGATTTGGACAGATATTTCTATGGATTTCATTGAAGTGCTCCCTAAATATGGCGGGAAGACAGTGATTCTCGTTGTGGTTGATCGTCTCTCCAAATATAGTCATTTTTGTGCTCTCAGCCATCCCTATACAGCCTCCTCCGTCGCTCAAATTTTTATGGACCAGATCTTTCGTCTTCATGGCATCCCTTCTTCCATTGTCTCGGATCGTGATGCGACTTTCACCAGTCATTTTTGGACAGAACTATTTCGCCACACTGGCACCAAACTGAAGATGAGTTCAGGGTATCACCCACAAACAGATGGTCAGACTGAAATTGTCAATAAGTGCTTGGAAACTTATCTTCGTTGCTTCACCTCGGAACAACAACATCAGTGGGCAAAATGGCTTCCTCTCGCTGAATGGTGGTACAATACCTCTTACCACACTGCCTCTAAAATGACCCCATATGAAGCAGTCTATGGTCAGGCACCTCCAGCTCTTCTCCCATACACCCCCACTAGTTCACCAGTTCAGGAAGTTGACACGGTCCTTCGCAACCGCGATCAGATTCTTCGCATTTTGCGGGACAATCTTCACATGGCAAGAAATCGCATGAAGCAACAAGCTGATCAGCACCGTTCGGAGCGCACTTTTCAAGTCGACGATATGGTTTTTCTTCGTCTCCAGCCGTACAAACAATCCTCCTTGAAACTCAATGGGTGTCATAAGCTCGCTCCAAAGTTCTATGGGCCATATCGGATTCTTCAGCAGATTGGGTCTGTTGCTTATAAATTGGAACTTCCTCCTTCTTCCCGCATTCATCCAGTCTTTCATGTCTCTTGTCTGAAGAAAGTTCTTGGCACCAACATCAGCGGCCAAACAATTTTACCCGAACTGGATAATGAAGGATCCATCCTTTTGGAGCCAGAGTCCATCCTCAATCGACGCACGCGTCAGCTTCGCTCTCGCTCTATCACAGAGGTCTTAATTCAGTGGCACGGCATGCAACCCGAGGATGCTACATGGGAACCACTCCTTCAGATTCAACAACAATTTCCACATCTAAAGCTTTGAGGACAAAGATTTTTTTAAGGGGGAGGGGATGTTAGGAACCCATGTCTTTACTTTGTTAGTAGGATGTTGTTGGACGCATATGCTTTGTAAGTCGTCTCGTAGTAATTGTTGATCAATAGTTTGTGTTATTGTTGTTGGCGCATATGCTTTGTAAGTCGCCCGTAGTATTGTTGATCCATAGTTTATAACGGCCCATGGTTTCGACCCATAGTATTGGCGCCTAGAATTAGTATATAAGTGTGTGTTGAGACCTATGAAGGCACCGTGAAGTTATTGTATTGAGCTTGCTCAAAGGAGGTTGCCCCCTCGAAGTGGCCTGTGATCAATACAAAAGTGATTCTGAGTTCTGTCATTTCTGCTATTTCGCGTATTCTTGTTAATTAATTGTTGCAGGTGCCTCACACTAACCTACTACTTGTTGTGCATTCAAAGTTTGTCATGATCATTGTTTCATTTTTGTTTGGCATGGAATGCTTATATATATTATAAGCACATGAATCTAGGAGAATCAGTCAAGCTCTTGGCCTTTAAACTTTGCCTCTGAACTTTACCTTTGAATCAGGGTTTGGATCCATTGATCTTTGGTCTAACGTAGTTTGGTGTTTTAGGCCAGTCAAGAAGAGTAGAGCAACTGACTTTTGGGGAAGTCCTTGTGTAAAAGAGAGTACAGGAAACTGGAGGGCTTTCCCATTCATTTTAGATTCGTCTTCAAAACCCATGTGAAATGTTTAAAGATGACATTATCAATTCCTACAATGATTATGGTACTAGCCCAATGTAGTTTATTTTTTGGTACATCGCTTTTTAGATTCCAAAAACCTGGAAGTAGTCCTCTGATATGGATATGCCTGGTCGTAGTTGCATCATTATGAAAATTATAAAATAAAGTGCCCCTTAACCATTCACTTTTATAGAAAGTACAACACATGAGTTTTGCAATTCAAGGAAGTCGAAAGCTAGAACATACTTATGAATTCAATTTTATCTCTTGTATACATTATGCTTTATATTGATTTAGCAATGATTATATGTGGCTCATAGTAAAAAATTGAGATTCCTTTAAATGAGGCGTCTATGTTCTAAAATATTGTGCAGCGAGGAAATTCGAATTGGCATGCTGTAGCACACGCCACAAGCTATTGCAGTTTCTTTTATTTTGTCATTGGATTCTAAGTTTTTGGCAAATGTCTTGAAAAAGTAGCTATGATAATAGATGCCGATATTAGGAAGGGTGGATTTTCTAATCCCTGGAGGCTATGTATTGTAACCCAAGTGAAGGAACTGAAGATTCTTATTCGCATGTTTCCCATCTGGGCAACTGGTATTGTGTTTGTTGTTGTTTATGCCCAAGTTTCCATAATGTTTGTTGAACAGGGCATGATTTTGGACCCTAATATTGGTCTCATTAACCGATATAATGGCTAAACATTGATCTTAATTAACCGAGATAATGACTAAACCTTGAAAAAATAGGCTATGTTTAACTCTTGTCACTGTAAAAAATAAAAATGAAATTGCTGAAAAGCGATTTGAACATTAAAAACAAACAATTTCTACCAAACTATGGACTAAACCTTGTGAAATAAGATAAATTTAAGCTTTACATCTATAGAAATTTGCTATATTTCAACATAATTCCAACAAATTGCAGTGTGAGACAATCAACGAAATTTCCTACATTTGATCATAGATATATACATAAATTTTCTATATTTGAACATATATCCAACAAACATGGGCTGAAGTGTGAGAAAAACAATGAAATGTAGATACAACAATGGCTGAAGTGTGAGAAAATCTATGAAATTTATTGCATTTGAACATAGATACAACAAAAAAGTTGTTGAATTGTTTGAAAACCAACAACATTGAGCTATGGAAACATTTTATTCAACTAACCACATGAAATATATAACATGTGTTCTTCGAAAAGAAATCGTACCAAAACAACTCATTGGTAGGGGAAATTGTACCAAATAGCTCGCTTTGTAGAGAAAAGTTGATGTGAATCAACTCAATACCGAGAGTACGTAGTGTTCTTTATTGTTGATGTGAATCATCTTGAAAGAGGATGGATGTATGCAGGTGGTATTTTTGTTTCATGGTGTAGGTGATGAATACTACAGGCCACAAGGGAGAGTCAGGCGCGATGGTGGGCTTGAGTTCAGTTTCACCAACCTGATAAAGTTTGCAGAGACACAGAATAGAGCAGAAACAAAAACGGCATATTGATTGTCTTCTCATTATTAAGCACACATATATATAGTTTCTCATAGGACTCAAAACCACTGGCTAATACTATGGGCCATTGTAAACCATGGGAGAGTCAGGCACGATGGTAGGATTGAGTTCAGTTTCACCAACCTGATAAAGTTTGCAGAGACACAGAATAGAGCAGAAACAAAAACAGCATATTGATTGTCTTCTCATTATTAAGCACACATATATATAGTTTCTCATAGGACTCAAAACCACTGGCTAATACTATGGGCCATTGTAAACCATGGGTCGACTAATGTCTTAGTCAACAACTAACTCAACTAACTTAGGACCATTGACTCAACTAACTAACCAACTTGAAACATGATATTACAACTCTTAGCACGCCCCCTTAATCTCAAGTGGCATGGTGTGGTCAACACTATCAATGCCTAAGTGCTTCCTCTGAAACTCAAATGCAGATGTACCCAAAGGTTTGGTAAACATATCAGCTAGCTGCTCCTTAGAGCAACAAAACATCAAACTGATTTCTCCATTATTGACTAACTCACGTACGAAGTGATAGCGAGTGTCAATGTGTTTACTCTTCCTATGAAATACATTATGTTTAGACAACGGTATAGCAAAACTATTGTACTTGGACTGCTTCTTCTTTGTCTTCTTGAACTTGATGCTAAGTAGGTGTTCTTCAGCATCTTCTTTGTCTTCTGCACAATAAACAATGCTATTGCTTTTCATTGGTCCTGGAACATAGTGCAAGTCTGCTTATTCTTCTGTTTCAACATATTGTATGTTGTTGTCCATTTTACCTACACACTCAAAAATTTTGTCAGAAAAAAAGATGAATATATTTCAGCTCTTCTTGGAGGGCATTCACATCTTCCTCTTCTCTTGTTTCAATGATTTTCAGCTCTTCTTGGAGAGAAATCACTTCTTCGTGTTCCTCATCTTCATGTTCTTCATCTTCCTCATCTTTGTGTTCTTCATCTTCCTCATCTTCCTCTTCTGTTGTTTCATCTTCTTCTACATCAAATTCCTTTTCACTAAAATCTGCTTTCAATATATCCCATGCTTCTTTGGGAGTAGAAGCTTCTGAAATGTAATGAAAGATGGAATAATCTATACCATTTTGTATGATACTTAAGGAAACAACTTGCCTTCTTTCCTTTTGATACTCTATCAAATTTTCAAATGCTTCTGGATCACTAGGATCCACTTCAACTACAAAATGCCACAAACCTTGTGACCTTAACAAATTCCTTATTTTGAAAGACCATACTTCATAATTGTCTCCATCAAAGTTTTTCCATGAACCTATTGAAGTTGATTTCTTACCTCTTCGATTTCTTCTGGTAGCTCTTCTAGCACCATATTCAAGATTCGATCTTCACGCTTCCAAATAAAAAATAATTAAAAAATTATTTGATGTGGCCCCAAAGCTGTGAAGCTACTCCTCCACGTCGATGTTCTCCATCTTGATCTACAGCTGTGTGCTTTCCACTATGTGAAAAGGCTTACCCAACAACAAAAATTATGGATCAGGCCATACACTCTAATACCATGATAAAGTTTCCAGAGACACAGAATAGAGCAGAAACAGAAACGAGCATATTGATTGCCTTTGCATTATTAAGCACACATATATATAGTTTCTCATAGGACTCAAAACCACTGGCTAATACTATGGTCCAGTGTAAATCATGGGTCGACTAATGTCTTAGTCAACAACTAACTCAACTAACTTAGGACCATTGACTCAACTAACTAACCAACTTGAAACATGAGATTACAACTCTTAACAAAACCATGGTGGATTTCCCCACCCTGCAATAATGTGACGACGGTGGGAGTGATGTGCAATCCCATGATAGGATGGGAATGGGTAAATAAAATTTTGAAGTGGTCGTTGGAGAGATGGATGGAGGGGAACAAACTATTTTGTCGTCTGGGCGAAATCGACGAATGGTTTGACAACTCCAAATGCAACAACCTTCTCCTCCATCACATTGGTAAAAGTGTTTATTTAATTTGATTACCTTCTCCTCTATAGAATCATATGTGAGAGAGTTTGATACTCCACTCCAAAATGATTTGGAGCGATGAGGTTTCCATACATCATCCTACTTTCCTTCCAAAGTATCCCTCATCCCTTGGATCCCCAATTTGCATCCAATAGTGGGTCCCAATATCAATGTTCTGCATCATTACAACTAAACTAGATTAATGGGTGGATGAGCATTTTGATTAAGATTTCTAAATTCATTGAATTTTGGTGGGTTTCAAGGGAATCACCTGGCATAGATATGAGATGGAAACATATAAGTTGAAGACAAGAAGAGTGACAAGGGAAAACAAATGGAACACATGATAAAGGAAAGGGAGTGAAGCAAGGAAGAACTTGGCATCAACAAGAGCATAGTGTGTAGGTTGTTTAATTGCCATTTTGATTTCTTATTGAACTTTTTTAAAAGTATGGTTGAGGCTTAGATAATAAGGCATTTCCATTTTAATATTTTGATGAAGCATATTTAATCATATATTGATTTTATAGCATTTTAAATTCATTGATGCATACGTATGAAATTTTATAAAATCTATAGTTTAATAACAACAACAAGAAGAAGAATCTATTTTTAATGTCACAATCAAGCCAGACACCAATTTGGTGTATGAGATCCCTTAGTTTATGGGACAAGGGACCCCCCTTTGTGCAGTGATGTAACTACTAAAGTGTATAGAGGTGTACATACTCTACCTCCAGGCTTGAACCTATGACCTCCTAGGAGGAAACACTTGTTCTTAACCGTTAGGCCAATTGGTTGTGCATATTTCAATTGTCTCGTTGTGTGCTTGTTTCTTTTAGAAATTGTGTTCTTCCTTTTATTGTTGTTGCTCTCAGTTGTCTTGGAAACCCTAGTGGTTTTTTTTATTTGCATGCAAATCGAGGGCTACATTAGTTTGGTATCAGAGCAAGTTCGAGACTTGCTCATGAATTAAAGAATAGTTTCATCCAATGAAAGTCTAATGCCATGTAGTATTGTCGAAGGGAGAAAAATAGTTCCAACAAAGAGGAATTGTTGGGTAAAACTATAACATGGAGATTTGCATAAGAGAGAAACCTACAACACATAAAAGGGGAGTAGGAATACTAACATGGGGTAGAGGGTAGTGTAGAGGAGCTACAAATAAAATCACCTAGAATGGATGCATCTCAAAAAAGAGGGGTTGTCATGAATGCCCATGATGTGAATGATGAGAAGTGGGAAGTAGAGGCTTCACCATAGGAAATTGAGGTAGTAATGTATTGGAGAAGTGAGAGAAAGATGGAAACCCCTACCTATTCAAAGAGCTTAAACCTAGAAGAGTTAATTAATTGGATTGGGGACATGGGGAAATTCTTTTGATTTGAGAAAATTGAAGACCCCGAGAGAGTGAAACTTACATGCACAAAGTTGAAGGGCATGCATCTCGATGGTGGGATAATATACAGTTAGATAGGAAGAGAAGAGGAAAGGATAAAATTAAGGCTTGGGAAGGATGATTGCTAAACTAAAGGGTAAACATTTTTAATGGATTCCTCTTTAAACCTATTTAAGAAGTTGCAAGCAAAACCTACAACAAAAGGAGATAGTAGTGAATGAATACAACAAAGAATTTATAAGGAATTCCATTAGATATAAACAAAGTGATGGACATGAGGTTATTGCTAGATTCATTAATGGCCTTCGACATCTTATTCAAAATGCGTTAAGTGTGGTGAGAATTCAGTCAGTTGATAGTCATATTAGCTTACCTTGAATACTAAAGAGAAGCTCTCAAGAAAACAAAAACAAAAATTCTAGTAAATGAATAAGAGGTACAGAGGAAAGAACATGTCCACAAAAGGGAAAAGTGGTAGAAGCAAAGGAGAAGAAGGAAGTAGAATAATTGCTACAACCCAAGAAACTAGATGAAATTATGAATCCCCTAGAGGTTGGGGAACTCCTAGAGGTAGATAACGAAGATATGGATGGGCATGTTTCACGTATAGACCACAAGGGCACATGGATTATATGTGTTCAAAGAATATAAATACCAACATATTGTAGGAAGGAAAAACTCATGTTGCTAAAGGAGTTGAGATCATAACTAAATCAATGATTGGAGATAGCATTGATGAAGTGCAACAAGATCATGGGGAGAATCTTATGTTCCATAGATTGTTGTTGACGCCATAGAACCAACCTAAATAGAAACTGTAAAAAGAACAAAAGATGATTTTTTAAACATAATGCAAGATTCAAGATAAGTGTTGTTTACTTATTATGGATGGTGGTAGCACCAAAATCTTAAGCCCTAGGAAATCATTAAGATATCAAAATTGAATTCTGTTCCATTCATTGAGAAGTCAAAGTTGAATTCCATTTCTGATGTCTATAAATTTCATCAACTAAGGATTTTACTGTGAATATCTTAGAAAATGGAAGAGATTGGCTAGGAGGCAAATCACTTGGTTGGACAACTTGCTTCAAGGTGATAATAAGGGATAGGGAATTTGTAGTTGCAACAACCACAGTGTAACTGTGGTATTTACAACAACCATAGATGTAACTATAGAATATTTGATCAATGAGATACATATATTCATATATAAGCAACCAAACTTAGGATGAATAACATGCATAAGCTTAATAACTAGTGAAACCCTTTGTAATTACCCCTAAATGATCAAGTAAACACTTCCTAAGGAAACAATAATGATCATGCAATAGCTAATAGGGTGTAACTAGGCTTAGAACACTTAAATGATGTGCTTTTGTGCATAAGTTTAGAAAAGTCACCCTCCTTGGAGAGTAAATTTGTACATGCATAAGTGGCTAGGGTTAACTAGCCCTAGAACTACCTCATAAGGTAGTTAACTTAGATATGCATGTGAAAATAAAGTCTAATTAGCCCAAATTATCCAATTAGGTAGTTAACTAAGCTAAAATAGGCAACTATGGTGTATTAGCAAGTTAAGAAATCCTTAATTGCTTATCTAAGTGAACAAAACCCAAAAAATAGGGGCAACTCATGTAAGAGTTCCTTAATCCCTAAAGAAAGGAAGAGACAAGTTGTGATGCACCCTAACTAATTGTTGGGGCATAATTGACCCTAAATTCTAGGGATTTAATTAGGACAAGTGCACAAATCCCTAAATTATAGGGATTTTGTCTAGCAAGTGTGCACAAATCCCTAAATTCTAGTGATTTTGTCTAGAAAGAGTGCACAAATCCCTAAATTATGGGGATTTTGTCTACCAAGGGTGCACAAATACCTAAATACTAGGAATTTGTCTAAGGAGAGCACATTTGACACTATACACAGGAGATTAACTCTTGTACATGCACTTTTGACCCCTAGAAATGCTGTAAGGTGTGTATGTACAACAACACTTCCCTTAAGGATAACTTAGGCGAGTATGGTGTACAAACAAATGGGTCTCCACAATAGAATCCACTTTGGGATAGTGTTGAGTGGAATTTGGTAGTAATATTCAACCATGATCACTCTCATGTCCATCTACTTCCAAATTTGATCAATATCAGCACCACGCAAGTTTCCTACTAGAGTGTAGGAGATTTGGATGCCAAGATTGGTTCTTCATCAAATATTAACATTCCTCCTTTATGATAGCATCCCAATATGGATTCCCTATAGCTTCTGAAAAAAGAATGTGCATCTCCTATACCATCCATGTAACTATGGAATGGAATCAAGGGTAATGTAGTAGTGAGTGCATAAAGAGCACTTTGAGAATGTGATTGGGTCCACTTTGTATTTGTTGGATCTCCAACTAGATCACATGTTGCATGAAGAGTATGCTATGCCCAAAGTGGTCTAGTTGTTGGATTAGCAACAACATGTTCATCAATGTCAACAACTTATTCATCTAGATATGGCCCCCATATATCATTCTGGGACCGTTTCTTATAAATCCAAATAAGGCTCTGGGAACTCCTCCTGTAATGTACCAGCTAATGTATTGTTCTGGAACTGAGCCAGTAGACCTTTCCCCCACGCAGCCCTTTCTTTAAAGTAGCAGCATACGTATGAACTTCCTGCCTGAGGTAAAGGAGGGATATCCTAAATCCCAACAACAAAAATGGAAATATAGTGGTTTTTTTGGCGTTTGTTATTTTCCAAAACCAAGACCGGTAAAAGAGGAATCAAACGTGCATTTCAGAAAGAAAACTTTAGTTTCTACGGTTTCCGAGGCATATATATTCTCCTAGAAATGTATTCCTTAGTTGACTGGATGATCTAAATTGGTGCATCTCCTAAGAGGGTAGGACTAGTGCATGGTTCCAAGGAAGGAGAGACCTGATTTGAAACTTTTGAGTCAAGAACACATGAAGAGTATGGTTTTAAAAACATAACAACAAGTGCATGTGTTGTATTTTGCGGCTTGTCAAAAAAATTAGTTGAATTCTTGAGATGGTTAGGAATTTTGATATTTCCTTGCAAAGGAATATGTTTAAGTTGATCATTATCTTTTCTCATACACTAATATTCTTCATGATTATTTTTCTTGCAGTAAGTACATATGATTATGTACTTCTTGGTCTTCCAATCTTTGGAGGAGGAGGTTTCATGTTAGATCTTTGATTTTGCTCCTTCTTGATTCCCTTATTTACTACAAGAGCATAAACCTTTGATGAATTCAAGGATCCCATTTGAACAAGATTTCCATGCTCATGGGTAAGAGAGTTAGAAAAAGAATCCAAAGTAGGCACCTTGAAAACAACTACAAGTGCTAATTTTGTAGCATGATAGGTAGAAACAAATATTGAATACCTAGAACCTAATTTGGATAGGGTTGAATACTAGTTGCTCATCCTTCTTTTCTACTCCACATACTATAAGATGCATAAATAAATATTTAAATTTTGTGTAGAAATATTCTATTATATCAAAGTTACATGGGCTTAGACTTATGAGCTCATTCTCCAATTGATGACCTCTCATCTCATCATGCTTCCTAAAAGGGTCCTTACAACTTGGTCTATAATTTATTACGAGTTTTTGCATCTTTGATGTGATATAGTAGGTCAGGAAAAATAGAGAGACAAATCAATCCAAAGGATTCATCCATCTAGTTGAATCATTTTCCCATTTGCACCGCTGAATTTCGCTCAATTTATATTCTTATTATGATCTCATATAGGCCTTTGTAGCCCAATACAATCACAATCTTACCCTCCATTCAAAACAATTAAGTGGAGTAATAATTTGTTGGGGATAAAGATACAATCAATATTATGAGCTTAAGTAGCCAATTAGGGTGTATTAGTTAGTTAATTGAGCCTTAATTGCTAACTTAAAGTGCACAAAACCCAAAAAAGAGGGAACTCATGCAATAATGCCTCAATCCCTAAAACTGAGGAAGATAAGAGCTATGATGGTCCCTAACTAACCGTTGAGGTGTATTTGACCATATATTCTAGGGATTTCACTAGGAAGAGTGCACAAATCCTTAAATTATAGGGACTTTGTCTAGGGAGAGTGCACAAATACCTATATTCTAGGGATTTGTCTAGGGACAACACATTTGACCCTATAGACATGAGATTAACTCCCATAGGTATGCTTTCAACCCCTAGAGATGTTGAAAGGTGTGTATGTACACCAACATGATTAGTAATTCTTCTAATTTGCTCAGCGGGAGTAGTTCTTCATCCATGTGTAAAGGAATCCTAACAAGTATGACCAATAATGCACTGATATCAACATCTGATGTAGGGTGACTAGAAGGACTAGAAGTAGATGTTGTAGTAGTGCTAGGTGTCATACTAGATGGGACAACATCAACTGGCCCAAGTGTATGGGTACTAGAAGTAGCACCAAGGTCCAAAAGTAGAGGCACTAACAACAAATTTTGATGTGCTACTCCCTACACCCAAGACACCATTCTAAAGAAAATTTATAAAAAAAAAAAATATGTCATACTTTAATGCATAAAAAATAATATGTTGATGGCATTAAAGCAATTGATTGAGTCAAATTTGAAAATCTCATGCATTGTATTGATTGATTTTTACAATCAAGTATGCTTGTCTTTCCATACTTTCTTTAGATGTATGAACCATCAAAGTTTTAAGTTATTCTACCCAAACCCTAACCTTTTTTCTAATAGAACTCAAGAAGTTAGAATCATCATAGTAGTCATAATATTCATAACGACCATGAATAGGAAATGTGGAATCCTAGAGACAACCAAAAGTTAAGATCGATTTGAACATCAATAAACATTGATCAAAACATATTAAAAAATATATTAGATTACCTTCCCTGCATCAATACATTTATCATGATCAACCTGTATATTCTACAACACAATATGTTAATTAGAAAAAAGATACATAAATAAGATAGTACTAATGATAATGGTTATTCAAATAGAATATTCAATAAATAACATCTATAAATTGTAAAACATAAGTACGTCATTCCTTAATTTGGTCCATGGAAAACACTTACCTAGATAATATGCATAATAGGAATTTGGTGAGAATTCATTCATGATGGCTTGGAAATTTTTTGTCTTTTCTTTTGATGTTCAAGTAGGAAATATTTGCAAATCTTGCTTGATACACAACAGAGCGTTTTCACTCTAGAACATATAGAATGAGGGTATATTATGCTGAAAAAAGATGTATGAGGTAATATTATTGCAAATGATCAAATTCAAGCATAGAGTATATAAGTTGTAAAACAAAATTACATGTTTTCTTAATTCTATTTAGATTGTAATCAATCAACAACTCCTTCCTTGCATTTATTTATTTTATTGCACAAGCCACAATTTTATTCCCATCACGCCCCTCAAACACGCAATTTTGTAGCTTGTTCATGCTTCCAGGACATGAACTATTTATAAATCCCACAACGTTTTGGAATATTTGGGATTTCCTTCAATATATATACATTATCCTTTACTGTGATTATTTTCTTTCATTTTGTTATAATTTGCAAAAATTCCATATCTCCACGTCTTCAGTAGATATCACGTCATCCATAACCAACATTTATAATTCTAATTTGGATGACATTGTCCATCGGTGTAACTTTGTAGCTATGTGGAACTTTTACACCATCCATTGAAAAGAGCCCCAACCCATGCAATCTAGAAGGTGCAATTCGATATACTCTCTCGTTAATACAAAAATCAGTGTCCAACTCAAGAAGTGGGTTTAGTTCCTAGTTTTTCACATAATTCCTATATCTCAAGGGTACTTTCTTGTATTGGCCAATCTCATTATCATAAGAGCACATCTCTCATTAGTAAGAAACAAATGCATAAATTTTATTCTTCTGATTCTTCTTTTTCCCCTTTTTATCCACAGTTTTAACAGTAAGTACTTAAGAAGTTTGGGTTGGGGTTGTGGATTGTTGTATTTCTTGGCCAGCTGTGGGCTCTGAAGTCTGAACAGACATTTGTCCTATTTGTTGAGTAATATTATCAAGTTGGTCGATGGCTCCAATCATACCATTGACATGAGGTCCTTTTGGTGGCCTAGCTGGATCAGATGCAAGTCTTATAGCATGAGGTATTAAATCATAAAGTGTGCATGATTGTGAATATATCAAATCCATCTGTTGGGAACTCTACATGAGTTATTCTTCAATCATAGCTCCTTACATGGCTACATCTTTGGAAAAAGTAGGAAATAACGATTTTATGAACCAATCTGCTAAGAATTGATCTGGGATTTTAGCTTTTATAAGCCTTTGGCATCTCCTCCATTCATGGATATGATTTGATATGTGAGTAGAAGTGGACTGCCTAAGCAAATTCAAAATTTATGTACATGTATCATAGAGGATAGGTAATTGAAAATGTGTTAGAAAAACCATAGCTAAAGATGAGAAATACATGAATGTATTGAGAGGCAACTCAATGTACCATTTTGCAGCAGTCCCCATGAGGGTCCGTTGAAACAACAGTAACCTAATATTATCATCAACTAGGGAATTGGATGAACACCACAAATGGAATGTCATCACATGATTTTATGGATTTTCCCCTGGTTGTCTGTCGAACTTGGGTATATCCGAGGGTATTTTAGTTGGTATGGTTGGCCACCCATTCAAATGTAGAATGGGGTCATTAGTCAGCCAAGATAAATCCGGTAGATTCAATCTAGCTGAAAATGACAACTTGATTGGTCCTGTAGAAAACGATTGATACACGGGTGAATCTTGATGGCTCCATTGTTGTTGTACTTGGGCTTGAAATTCATTCCAAGGTGGATTGCATCCTTGCATAGGTTGCATCCAAAAATATTGGTTACTTACTGAATGTTGTCCAATCCATTATGGAAAACGATGCATGGATAGATCTCCCCCTTGCGGAGGTAGGTTCCAATAAGATTTGTTAGTTGTTGGAACTTGACCTTTACATTCCGAGATATAATTAATGGGTGGATTTCCCCCTTGCGGAGATGGGTCCCAATAATATTGGTTACTTGTCAGAATCTAACCACTCCATTGATTGTTTCCTTGGTTTGGATAAATGTTGCAAGGTTGATTTCCCCCTTGCAAAGGTGATCCCCAAGAAGAATGGTTACTTCTTGGAACATGCCCACTCCATTGCGGAATGGGGTTGATAGGTGGTTTTACCCTAGGCATGATACATGTTGGCAGTATGGGATTTCCCCTGGGATTTGTGCTAGGAAAATTTGGAGGATAACCCCCCGAGGAATTTACACCCATCGGTGGAGGATAACCCCAATTGGAATTAATGTTCCATGGTACGTTGCTTCTGCCAGGTATATTAACATTCCATGGTGAAGGGCTTCCCCCGGAAGTAGACCCTGTACAAGTGTTTGGTATACCAAGAGGATTTTGGTTTACTCCTTGTGTGTGTTGACCTTTACTAGCCAAACCATATGGAAAATACATGTTTGGTAAGACACACCCTCCAGTAGGGATCCCTACATACGAAGTGGATGTACTTCCGGGATAGAAACGCGAAACTGTACTGACTGGCACTAAATTGATAGTTCAACTTGTGCTAATGACAGGTATACTAACTATTTGGATTGATGTAGAGACCAAAGTGGAAGTATTTCTACCTATGGAAACTGTTTAAGGTTGCGATGATGTAGTCCCTTGTGTTCCTATTGAAGCCATAGGGTCAAGTGTTTAATTTTGCATGTATTCCAATAACTAAAAATAGGATTGATGTAATCCAATGACTCACTTATGTGAAGTACAACTGGGTTTGAAATACTTGTCAAGGGTGGGTTTATGTGAGTAGTTGTGTTGTTCTCTAGTGTTTCAATTTAAAATGGAGCAAGATCATCAACTATTTATGTATTTTCTTCATTATGTAACGATGAAGTTGCAGTGTTTGTTTGATGTTGTTCTTCTCTATCACTGTTAATTGAACCTAGAAGTTGTTCAATTTCCAAGTCACTAGGTTGTGTTTTTTGTATCCGTCTCCACGATGTAGCAGGGCCTTCAAATTTCGATGACTCGCCTCGTTTCTGTCATGACTGGCGGATCAGGAGTGTAGCCACTTTGAATAATTTGATAAAAGTATTTGTTTTAAAATGGTACTTTAATCAAAGATGTAATCAAACAATCCTAAAAGAAATATAGACTCAACAAAAAGAAAAGTGTCCACATAGTAAAAATGTCCTATGGATCCAAGAAAGCAATCTATTTTCCCAAAGAACGGAAGCTTAGTGAAAAGATGGATTAGAGGGCCTTCCAAAACTAGTTCCTCCTGAGGGATATCAAGCCTACAACAATTACTAATAGCGACGGTATGAGAAATAGTTATAATAAACTTTAATCACCAAAGGTGCAAGTATTAGTTCTTGACCAATCACCCTCCCAATGAGTAAAAGCTTCAAAGTCTTCCTCAGGTACTGCAAGTGTCCCCCACTCACAATATCCCATGTGATATCCTAGGAACAAGAACTAAGGTTACCGCTTCACAATCAATGATCAGGCGGAACAGTTGTAAGTCTAGGACAACTCTCATAACCAGGTACTCTAGAAAAGCGATGTCACCCCGAGGACTTCTCACTTACATGGAATTCCGTGATGAGCTCATATCCCACTAAATAAGAAAGAGGGGGGTACTTTCCTTACTTATCTAGATTGACCTCGTGCTTGATGCATGTGTTAGATGTGCTTTCCAAAGAAGTTTTTTTTGCTACTATTGAATTTAAAATCTCAATAATCAATGCTAGTTTCAAATTCTTGTAGCCTAGGAGTGTTAACTCTCCAATCCTAATCTAGTTCCCTATCCTAACCTTGTTAGTGATATGAAAATCAAATCTTGGTTATTTTTAGATTAAGCGCCAATTTTAAGAGTACTTTTCTTAGTTTTAGGAGTGGAAGTGAAACTGATGGTGTTTGTGACACAAAATGCATAATCAAAGAATGCACAAATGCTCACTACTCTACCTTTCAATTCAATGAATGCTCTAAACTAGTGAAAAGTTAGAGGTTCTTATAGGTCTTCCAAACATGCAAGTTGCAAAATAGAATTAAAATAAATTTTATAAAGAAGTGATGTGTGTGAAATTTAGGTGTTAATAGATGCCCCCTGATGTATGAGATTTAGAAGGTACTATAGAGCCAATAATGCATCATGTTTTCTTGTGTTACTCTCATGTTCTATAGGAGAAAGCATATGTGGACAATAGGGTCCTCCCATGGAGGAATATTATTGATGACGACCATTGGAGCTGTAGTAAAGAATAGTTTTTATACAAATGAGGCAAGCATACCCATGCTCGTGAAATGTTGTCAAGGTGATTACAATGAGAGAGGACCGAGGGGTCAACTCTACTATACTGTTGGGACATGGATGAAGGAGGATTCGATCCATGTTAGAATAAATAACCAAGGATTTGTTGTGGAGTGATCAAGAAGCGGTATTGTTGATGACCATGATAATCCCACGGGGGTGGGGGACCAGTATGGTTTCTGAAGCTTCCTGAGAACTACATTATGCTAGATGGACTGTTGTGATGATTTGTAAATGTAAACACTGCTACCTTCAAATGTATGTTTCCCCCTAATGTGGTAGGTTTTTTGACGTCGAGCATAGAGGAAACCACTTGGTTAGGGAGCACTATTGACTCTCCCTAGGTGAAAACATGAAGTTGGGAAACAATTTTGGCTTGTTTTTTATAAACAAAACTGTTAAATTTAATGTTTTTCAACTTCGACCTCTTCAAACCCATATCTCCCTTAGGAATTTCAACTTGAAGTAAACACAAAGGTTTTAGAGAGTTGAATTAGCTTTCTACTCACATTTTTTCTAATTTTTGTTATGGACATACCGTGGGACAAATTTGTTGTCAACCAACCGCATATACTTGAACATTTTAGGTATGGATAATGAGTGACTTGTGTTGACAACAGTTTTTTGATAGATGGTTATTAATTTTAGGGAAAAAAATTGTAGGCTCATAATCTACACACACTACACTTGATCCTAGACTATGTTTTGAGTTTTTTAAGACTTGGAAACTATTTTTTATTATTTATTGAAACAACGTATGTTCAGAAAATGGTGCATTATCAACACATGCTTTTGTCTTCACATTTTCTTTCAAATGTGACTCTTATTGGAAAAACTAAAAGTACCCTTTTGAAGAGGACGAGCCAATTATGATCTCTATGAAATTTCAAATTTTTTGGTGTTGTCTTTGTTATGATATTGAATTTTCATTTCGGGTGATTTTCAGAGTAATAAAATTCTTAAGGGATAAGGTTTAGAAAAAAATTATTAATAAATAGTAATTCAAATCGAAATGAAATAATTATTATATCATTGGAAACTAGATTCAGAGATGAATCCATTGCTCCCAAGTCCGACAAATAATACTTGGTATTTGCAGAGGTTCGAGCTTGCTAAAGTTGCGGGTTCCAAAAAGATGCCTGATATTTTCGCAAGTTTTGTTGACCATCAACTCTCGGCCGAAAAATACCTTCCAAACTCTCGGTTGAGAGTTTAGTTCAAACTCTCATCTGAGAGTTTTTTTTAAAATACAGCGCGACGATTGGTTCAAATTCTCGGCCTAGAGTTTTTTTAAACTCTTGGCCTAGAATTTGAACTCTCAAAACTCTCGACCTAGAGTTTTTTAAACTCTTGGCCTATAGTTTGAGGTTGACTTTTTTTCCCCTGTTCATCCACGCGCCCTCTTTTCTTTTCACTTTGTTGTCACGGGATTGTTTCCCAGCTTCGCGTTTTCACCCCCCTACCAAGTTCAAGGTGATCCCTTATAAGGATTGGAAGGGATCCCAAGGAACAACTACAATTACTACAACTCTCTCAATAAAGTGTTTTGGCATTGGCAAGAGCTGAAGTACATTATAAGATGAGGATCTTATCTTGAGAACCAAGATCATGTTGTAACCAAGTAGGGGACAGATAGACCTAACACAATACTGGTTGATAAGCATGGGGATCATAACTTCCTTTGATCGATGTAGACATGGGGAGTGGGCACAAAATCTTTCCTTTCAGAACAGTACAAATTGACGTGGAGAGAGACAAA
The DNA here is from genome assembly GCA_027924585.1 of Larix kaempferi. Taxonomy (NCBI): domain Eukaryota; kingdom Viridiplantae; phylum Streptophyta; class Pinopsida; order Pinales; family Pinaceae; genus Larix; species Larix kaempferi. The sequence continues at coordinate 6,286,041 of BSBM01001063.1, forward strand.
CTGTAAATGAAATGGTTTTGATGGAGACAAAAACCGAAGGGTAATGGTGACCAACAAAACATATACTGTTGAATATATTGATACTCAAATACATCGATCAAAGGTGACCATGGGTTGCTGCCAAAAGAATATAGTGTTCCCATAATGTGAGGTGATAGGGAACTGTTTGTTCATAAAGAATAATGGTGGGGTCCCCACAGTTTTAGGTGTTTCGGGGGACCAATATGATGATGGGAGAAATCCCCACAATTTTGAGTAGATCAGGGGATTCTTTCCAAGATGAAGTGGGGGATAAATTGCAGATGCAAAGATCGTTGCCCCCTGAATGAATGCCACACAGTGTATGCCTGCAGGATACCTGAATAGGATTGGTTTCTTCTGAGGGTGTGGGCCCCATAGGTGTCTTTGGAGAGGTGATGATACGAAGAATATTACGGATGGTAAAGTGCTCATGGAGGAATGATTGGACGTTATGAATATTTATCGTGACATGGGCCGATGAATTTGATGGTGTCTACTCAGGGGAGTAAATGCGCAATTATAAAATGATAAACTTCGGGGTGATCGTTTCAAGCTGTATCAAATTCCTCGAACTTGTGGGGGATTGACATCATGGGAGTCAATTGATGACTAGGTTGGAAATTGTGCACACACCCATGGGGACCATGTTATACCCAATGATAACATTGATGGCACATCAAGACTGGGAATGAGGGCCCTATGGTTATGAGTGGGAATACTGATAAATGCATTATAAAATTAGGGGAAATAGTGCATATATGCTAGTTTCAGAATGATACATGTGGTAGGGTGCCCGACATCGTTGTTGAAGCAAGGGGCCTCGTTCTTATAAAAAAAAGAGTCTTCAAATTGTCTTGGTTGAGATCATGCACATACGACGCGCATACACAACTGTAGTTAAGGACATAACCAAGGTATTGACAATGTAGAAATCATACAACCAAAACAAGTTGTACATGAGGGCTACTCATGAAAAATAGTGTCTCAACGCAATTGTTTGGAATACGGATTGGTTAGCTTCATGTCGAAGAGCTCGAATCGCTAATCATGGTGGTTCGAATGGTTTGTGAAATGGAGCTACGGTTTTTTCATGGGGTCAGTTTGTAACTTGTTCAAATGAATATAAATAGGGGTGGGGCATGCTTTTCGAAATGATTTGTACAATTCGTTGAATACCTCCTAGAGTGTATTTTGGGTGATTCTGGGAGATCTAGAGATCCAGTTGACAAGTTGCGAGTTCCAGGTATGTTGTAAACTTACCTTTTTCAGTTTGGGCAGGGTAGAATTAGGAATAGCGGGCCCCTTGACTTCCTGGGGATTGCTTTAGCCATTTGGGAACCGTTGCGCGAGAATTTGAGAAATTGTCACACTATAACCGACAATTTTGGGAAAATCGTGCATGAGTGTAGTGTGGGTTTTTCCCAAAATCACACGCGGTGTTAGCACCCCAAAATATTTTGTGATTAATTGTCTTTCAGAGATGAAGATCAAGACAATGCTACTTTGCATTTAATCAAATTTCATATACATGTACGTAAGCTGAATATTAGGTTTCATGAGGACTGTCTTATGAAAATGTTCATGGCTTCTTTAGAGGGAAAAGCAAGGGATTGGTATGAAGGCTTGAATCCTGGTAGTTTGTTTTCTTTAAAAGATTTTCACACAGCATTTTATGAGCATTATAAAGGGTATTTTATGTCTCTGTCTTTAGTAGAAGATTGCTATGGTCAGTTTGAGGATTTCATATAGTACCTTGGAAGTATTAATGAAGATCTAGAAAGTATGAATGATGAAGACTTGTCTGAAGCCGTTTATCAATTTTTTTCACAAATCCATAGTCAAGATATTAAAGAAAATTCTCAAGACACAGTTACAGCCTCAGCTGAAAATAAAGAGAGCAATAACCATATAGATGATCTTTATATCTCTTCTCCCGAGGTAGATGAGAAATGTCTTCAGTTTTGTCAATCATCTTGTATTTGTGAAAAAGATCATATCAGTTCCATTCCATGTCATATTATTTCAGAAGCTGTTGGTCTAGAGAAACCTGTCTTATTTGGTTCACTTGAAAGACAACACATTGAGGTTCATCCTAAAACACAAGAAGCAAATCAAGTCTCAGTTGATGCTGCTGATTTTTCATTGAATAAGAAAGACGAGCAGATCCTCCACTGTGTTTCCAAAACTTCTCCTCTGTCTAAAGATGAAATAGATCAGCTCCTGAGAGGTCTTGGTACAACCCCAGTCAAATCAGATCTGCAATGCTCACATAGTCCAAGATGTGTAAGTACAATTTCCTCTATTTCTGAAAATGTAAATCTGAATTTAAAAGAGGATAGTCATGATGATCTTTTGAAAGAATGTGATGAAGATTCTCCACAAGAAAATCAACTATTAAACACCATTTTCTTTCATCAAGAAGATAGGGCTGTCATGTCTAATGATCTTGAAAGGTCTTGGTTGTTTGAAGATGCTTTAGATTATGATATGAGGGAGTATGAATATGAGACATACAATGTGCCAAAGAAAGAACCAGAGCTACTCATGCTTGAAGGAGATACAGTCAGCACTCAGGTAGCAGAAGGTCACAATTCCCTATGCATTCTCAGGGATCGACAGCCAAATATCCTTGCGGGTAAAATTGAAAGAGGTACTTGCATTTTTTCTGAATCTTAAGATATGGTAATGTTTCATATTTTTAAAGATCCTTATGCTAATTTGCTTCAGTCTAAAAGGGAGATGAACTTTCTTTCTCTTATGGAACCTGAGCTCATTATCAGTGGATGTTTGGAGTGGTTTTCTTTTTGTCTTCTCTGCTCGCTCAAAGAGAGTGTAAGCAAGATTCGGGCAAATGGCCAGTTATTAGATTGGCGTCCCTGGCACTTTTGTGTCATTTGATTCAGCAGTAGCATTTCAATGAAGTAGGGTAGATAGCAGGAATAAGTTTGCTCAGCAAGCAGTTTTTTAGTATGTACAGTGTTATTTTTTCAGTTTGTGGCATGTTCAAAAAATTTTAGTATGTTTTCGGTTTCGGCATTTAGCAGTTTTCAATCCTAGTTCTCAGATGAAGAGTAGGTTATAGGTTGCGGTCATCAGGGTTGGGAGCCTCCCAATGGATCAGGCACTTGGTCTACGGGTTCTTTGCTACCTTGCAGGGAGGATAGCATCCCCAGCTAGAGCCAGTTGTTAGCACCCCAAAAAATTTTGTGATTAATTGTCTTCTGAGGGCATTAATCGTCTTCCGGCAACATTGGCGGTGCAAAATAGAACACTTTTCATGGCAGGAGGTTTTCAAGCTTAGTCGAGAAAAAGAAACATTTGTCCTCGGTTGCAAACACCATGGTCGCAAAAGAAAAAAAGGTCCTAAGTGTTTGTGAACTAATCCTTTTTGAAGGGCCTAGAGGATTCTTTAAACCTAGAGCAAATAAGGAAAGGATTTTTTATAAAATGAGGGTTTAAGATCAAGCCTAAACTTTATAGAAGAAAATATTGATTTTTGGCCAAAGTTAACTTTCGTGGAGATTTTTAATAAAGTCAAAAAGTTATTATGGAAGAAGGAGGGCTTTGATATTTTTTAGTTTAGCCTACCTCCTAACTTTATGAGCAAGGGCTTTCATAATATAGCCTAAGTATGGCGCATTGGTAAACTTTAGGTCAAAGTAGGGAGGTATTGATTTATTATAACCTAAGTTTCGTTTTTGGTTTTGGCCCAAGATCTAATTAAAAAATGGAGCAAAAGGTTATTAGAACCAGCACCGAGGGCTTCACCAAGGGACCAAGAGACAAGTCAAAGGAGCCCCATGAATCCTTCATCGCCCAAGCACCCAACACCAAAGCTCTCCTCATTTGTTACTTGAAATATATAGCAAGCTAAGGGATATATAAAGCATCAAGGGAATAGTTTCGTTTCACATGTGGGATAAAGTCCCCAAGATTAAAATGCAAAATATAAGCAATAAGTGGATATTCAAGCTAGCGAGCTAGTGCCAAATGCCAAGTCACACGGTGAGGGGTACCATGGTTTCTGCCGTAGTTGATACTAAATAGCATTCAACGGACACCATTGAGTTATTTAAATGGAAGATATGGCTCTATGCAAATCGCAGTTGCAACAACGAAGGAATGATTCAAGACCCACGTCCATATCGCATGGTCGGAACTATTCGATGGACAAGGAATAAAGCCGGATGCGATGGAGAAAACCACCTCCATACATGTCGCCATTTGAGCCCATCACATCCACTTGAATGGTATTATAAAAAAGTAAAGGCTCCTCCGATACCACCTTTAGCAATAAAAGCCACTTACGGGAGTTATAAAGGTAAAGTCATTTTATTTCTCATGACTTTTTTCAAAGTTCTCAAAAACCCTAATATCAGTTATCCAGGAGAAGGTGGATGCTGCCACCATTCTATGCAGCTGAGAGAGAAGTGTTTCATGGGCTGAGTGCCGGCATCAACGCATTGGGCATACGTATGCAGATTCGATAGAGGTCTGTTGACTCCATCTATTGATGTCGAGCAGGGTTGGCAGCTCATTCCTTTCATTCAAGTGCGTCGAATCCTGTCAAGAGAGATATCTGAGGTCGTCGTTTTGCAAATGTAAAGAAGGATAGCACTAGCGCTCAGCTATACCTGGTGTTTATCCCAGAATTCATAGACATTAGAGGCGACACGTTTTTATTTCTGAGGAAATGCCTAGGGTTTGGGCCCAAAGTCGCATCCAAAGAATAAGTGATGCCACCACATTCTGCAACAACTGAGGGAGCGGTGCCTACATACCTGCGATGATCGTGAAGCAACCACTCGTGATGGAGCACTGAGCAATACAATAGAGCAGAAAGCTAGTAAATGGGATTTTTCCCTTCCCAAGGTGAGAGCCATTGCAGAAGATGAATTGTTTCGTATCATACAGTTAACAAGTGAAACATGGCCATTCTGGGTGAAAGCCCTCTCAGAAGATACTGCGAGGAAGCCATGAGCTTCTTGTTCGTATGAATCCAGAGGCATGGTTTAAGACCGTTTTTCTGAAGCAAAATGCCTCCAGCTGCTGCGTATTGGCTACGTATGGTACATGCTTTTTCATTAAGATGGAACTATATGCTGAAAGCTTGAAGGATCGAAAAGAATGTCTCAATGTTATGGACAGTTGGCTCGTGACACGATATGGGATAATTACTCAGGCTATGGACACGTCCTCGAGTGCAAGTGGAAATATCAAGCTAAGGATATGTTGATATCCATGTTTGAGTTTGTTGTTCTAGGGTTCGTAATGGTTTGAGGCATCCATGGTCGATGAATGGAAGACTTGCCAGGTGTTTCAAGACGAGATAAGAACCCTCAATATTGGGCAGCAAATAATGTTTCTCTTGCATTCGCCAGAAGAGTTAAAGAAATTGCAGATTATTGTAGACACTACAAATGTCAAAATGAAGAGATTCTTGGGTTATCGGCCAAGCAAGGATTGAATCCTTGGTAAGATTATTATTTAGGTTATGGCTGCAAAAGCAGTATTATCATTTACCTTTTTATCTTTTGTTTACAAGATATTCTCAGAAATAAACTCAAGAAAACAAAGGATCATGTTAATGATATTGAAGAATGGCTCGAGACTATTGTTAAAATGCAGCTATCAAACATAAGCCCTCTGAGGGAACGATTGTGATGATTATCTCTAAAATTGGTCCATCCACTCCATCATTTTTGGCATCTTTTGCAGCTGCCATTTGTTTCCAGATCTATTCAAGCTTCTTGGAGATTTTTGGGTACAAATATTAAGAGGCAAGGGTTGCGGTTGAGGATGCTGCCAATAGGTTGAAAATGGCTCAGAAGTAGAAGTTGAAGGTAGCAAATGTGGTAAATCTGACCCAGAGAGACTAATGCTTCGAAAAAACTTAAGGCATTTGGTTTGTCACATTCGTAAGCTTCATAAGCAATTTTGCAGTTGCTATTTCATCTTATAAAGTGAAACGCGACCAAGGATTGGAGTGTAATTTTAAAGGGATTAAATGCTGCAGCACCTGGCAATTAGAGGATAAACAGAAATAAAGAATTCGAAAGCTAAGAGGAGCAGCCACCTCGAAACCATCCTAGAAATATCTTTTCATCTTGCTTTGTAATAAATTTTTGTCATCCACTGAAAATTGCTACCGGATGTAAAAGGGCAGTTAGGATATGTCTTAATTTCTATTTTGAAAAGATAGGTGGCAGAGTTAAATTAATGAGCTGTCACTTAGACATGTAACTATTTTCTGTTAAGAATTAGGTCGAATAAGGGGCTCCAGGGAAGCTATATCTTCATTGTAATAGAAGGAATAAGGGTGAGTGAATCATTGGGCTGAAGCCTAGGAGAGCTCAGCTCTGTTTCTAAGATTTTATTGTTAAATATATCAGCAGTGTTTGAGGCTGGGTTATTTTGCAGAGAATTCCTTTGTTATCTTTCTTGCAGTCTGTCTTTCCTTTCTCCTGTTAATTTGTTCATCTTTCTTTGTATTTCATTATGTTAAATTTATCTCATGCTTGCATAAGGGTAGCATTGGAATGGGATTCATTGAAATAATGTCCTGTTCCTTTCATTTCAGGCATTTCACCACCAGTTTCTGCTAAAGTTGGCATAGGATTCATCCTTGTTAGATGCCCTATGCTGATGGACTGTTCATTCTTCTTCTGTTTCACCCCTTAAAGCTCTTTGACTGTGTGTGGGTGGATACCTTGCCTCTGTTTAGATATCTTATGTAGCTGCACTGTTATGTGTTTTATGATTCATCTTTTGACTCCATTTCCCAACAGTTCTCCTCCTGATTCTCTTACCAAGGTTTTAATCAATTTGTTCCTGCAGAAATCTGATCTTCTACACCTGTTGTTCATTGAATATCTTAAATGTTGAATGCTGGTCTGTTTCTTCATTACTAACAATCTTGATGATTTCCAGCTTTCTGTGAGTTAAAGAGAGAGCCCTCTCTGTTTGTGTTAGGTCAGAAATGCAAACCAAAGACTAGTTAGTGGTTACCCAAGATTACCCTCTCCACAACCTAGGGGGTCAATTTTGGTGTTAACACGTGGTATAGCACAATGGAGTATCACGAGTAAAATGTATTGTACCACGCTACATGTGGTGCAATAGAGGTTTGACTGTGCACTAGTGTAGTGCAACTAATCTCGGGTCAGCCGTGCTACTAGTGCAATAGAACAGTCTATATCCCACACGCTACTGTCACGTGAAAGAATGATATTCATCTGCACTAAGCGCGACTTTCCATGGGATTGTCGCGCTAAGCACAGACCTCCTTAGGGGAGGCCGCGCGATTTTTATGCTTTGGATATATTTATGTCTAATGGGGGGGCCTTCTCCTTGTGCAAGTGATTTTTAGATTCTCATGGCTCACACGGGCGTCATGGAGTTGAGGGAGAGAGAGTATGATTCTCTTCGTCCATTGGTGCAAGGGGATTTGCAGGCGAGGCAGATATTATAGGATGTGGGGCTCTAGAAGTTCTTCAAGTGCCCCTTGATGAGGTCATCTGACTTTCTGTTGTAGAGATTGCTAGACATGTGGGACCCAGATAGAAAGGTCTTCTGAGTTGGAGGTGACAACCTAAGTATTACAACTCAATACATCTATTTCCTTACTAGGTTGTATCCTCAAGGAATGAGAGAGACCTTCCCTCCTCAGATGGAGGGAGATACGATCCTTGGTTTGGTGGATCAGTTTTGTGAGGGTGACCAGAGTGCTATAAAATCTGGTCATATTTTGATGAGACATATAAGGGCTCTTCCTATGCGAGCTATGGAAACAACCATTGTGCGAGTGTTGGGGGTAGCATCCCTCAACCGGATTACTGGAGGACAACTAGCTCTTGTTGAGATCATGTTGCAGGAAATGACCCGGCAGATGACGGAGCTGCTCTGGGGTGGGATTAGGACCACCTTCTGTTTTGGGAGTGTATTGTGCTCATATTTCTTCGGGTGGTATCCGTCCCTGAGGCCACCTATAGTGGTGCCTCCTAGGGGGGGATCAGGAGCCCTGTATGATGTACCGAGGGCGGATTATGCCCCAATCTAGTGGTGGGCCCTTGGGGGCATACTTCACCCCATAGGTTCTAGATGTGTGGGAGGGTCGTATTGGCTAGATGGAGAGATACCCCTAGAGTGGGATGGACTAGAAGGGATATTTGGAGCTTCCTCCCCCTAATGGGGGATTCGATGCCTCATGTATGTTTTATGGTTTGTACTTTGTGATAGTTATATATATTTTTACATACTTTGATTTTTATATATTTTGATATATATATTTACCATGTATTGATGATGTTTTCTCCTTTGTGATGCAGATATCAGTCCTGTACGGCCACCTCAATGACCACGTGCGAGGAGAGACTGACTGGCTACCAGCGCTAGAGTGGCTATTGGAGGAGGCTAGTGGAGTAGCAGTTGGAGGGGCTCCTACTAGGGGAGAAAGTGCAAGAGGAGTAGCTATAGAATATAGGATGGCAGTCGTCATGGCTGACTTAGAGCAGTGGTTGGGTATCATGTACGCAAAGGTCGATGACCGGGGGGTTTCCAATCTAGAGGATGAGGAGTTGGAACTAACGTTGCATCTACCAGCATAGTGCAGGCCAACTTGGAGGCCCATCATGTGACGATTAGTAGTGGCATGATAGGTTCAGGGTGGTGCAGCCCCTCATCCATGACAGAGGTTACAACCAAGACCAAATCCAGAGGTAGCACGTGGGGAGGTTGTACGGACTTTGGCCATTATGGTACCCCGGGATCCACCAGCTGGCAGGGTGGCTTGATATGTATATAGGGGCATGAGCCCCATGTTGTATACCATTTTGATGATCCTATGTGAGGCGATTTGTATTTGATGTTTCCCCCATAAGGTTGTTTTGTATATGCCCCAGGGGGGCCATTTGTTGTGCATGACATGCATTTTTGTCGATATATATATATATATATATATATATATATCATTTTTGTGGCATATGATTATGCGTCTATTTGTGTATGTGATGTATGTATGTATGGTTTTTGCTTCCTATATGTTGATGTGATGCATATATAGTAGTAGACACTAGCATATATGTTTGGACATGGTTATCAAATTAGGACATATGATGATGATATTCATGTATGTGTAGCAGTAGGTGTGACACACACACACACACACACACACACACACACACACACACACACACACACACACACACACACACATATATATATATATATATATGTATGTTTTTTTGGGTGTGCAAGACTATGGAGTCGATTTATGTATTAGGTTCCAATTCAACAATTCGTTCGGAGTGGAGTCAGCAGATGCACTGGAATTTCTCTGTATATGTGTGAAAGTAATGGTTACAAACTATCAGATGAGAAGGCACACGTGTAGGAACTTCGGGAAGAGGAGTGGGTTGAGGACATGAAATACGTTGTTTAACAGCGATACGAGTAGTTGTGAGTCAAGGTGGATTCATAGATTGTGAATAGAAAGGTGGAGGTCATCGCTTAGAAGACTTATTACGGCATCGTATTCTGCTTGGTTATTCATAAGTGCCCCCAAGAAAAATCTGTTGGTGTGGTGGAGTGCATGGGAGGGGGAATAGATAATCCAGGAAATTGATGCTAGGTTCTTGTAACATCAACTTGCATCGTTTGCATACCAATGTAAATGTTTGTTTGAGAGGTCATTTGCATGGAGAGGGGATAGAATTATTCTCAAAATTAAACATAGGACTAGATAAAAAGAAATTAAAATTTGACACAAATAAGAATATCGACAGGAGATGTTAGATGTCTTGTTCGTGTGTTTTTTGGGGGGTGTTTGTTAAATGTCGGGGTCTCTTGTGGTACTAATTGTTAATACCACATATGAGAGGTTACCTTATTATTTAACATAGGGATCCCCGAGATATTTTTTAATTATTCAGGAATGCTTGCAGGTGTCCTACATGTTCGGCAGAAAAAGAGGACTCGCTACAATTGAGGACACCATCCAAAGGAGATTCAACATAAACAGTATCTGGTAAGGTGGGTGTTACCTCCTCAATTTGTGGCCCTTGCGTGGTTGCATGGAGTGGATCAAGTTGTCCTTGGAGTCTCATTAGATGGAGGCAAGCTTCTCGTTCAATGCACAAAATGGAGCATTGAAATGAGAAGTGAGAAGTCTCCCCACAAGACCAGCAAGGTTGTGGTACTCAAGCGTGGAAGTGTGCTTGCACTCCCGGAGAGTTGACTTGATCCATAATGCAATCAATGGCACTAGGAGGAATCATATGTGTGGAATTACCACAAGATGAGCGTTCATCATGTGGGGTTGTCGGCGTAATATTAGGGTGTTGAGGATATTGTGGTGATATAGGCTCCACCACGGGGCTTGCTACCTAGGAATCATGTGTGGGAGGTGTGACTGACGATGTCGTTGACGTGGTGAACACATTAATAGATGTTGTTTCTTTTCTTGAGGAGAGAGATTCCTAAATCCTCACTTGAGTGAGATGGATGGTTTCCAAAGCATCTCGAAATCGAGGGAGATTGGGGCAATGGTGTGTATAGTGTCCATACTGATAACAAATGCACATGCATGATTCCTATGCAATGTCTTGGAATTGGTAGGTGTGCCCCCTTTTATTATCGGTGGGGCATAGGTTATGTTAATGGGAGTGTTAAGAAAATTTTGTAGCTCCGGTAAAGTGGGGCATAGATTGGTCGCGTGGCCTTGCTTCCCACAAAGAGAACACGCTGGCATGACTCTTTGAGTGGGAGTATTGGTCATAACTGGGGATTTTAACCATTGTTGGATGATGCCCCCAGCTTTAGGTTAAGCAACCTCTGATGAATCATATGTAGGGTTGGGTAATGGGGGGCCTTTCAACTCTAGTTGTTCGGTGCCCCCATTGGTGGTCTTAGTGACAACCGCTTGTGATTTAGTCGCGGATGTCTTAGGTTGGGCTATTGTAACCAAAGGTATTACAGGCCTTATAGGCATAGCAGATGAAACAGGGACAAACTCATAGTGAGCGACTGGTTTGGAATCCATCTCTGGGTAGGCTGGTGTAAGGTACCATTTTGGGATACCCAAAGTGATCCCAGGTAGAGTTAACTGATCCATAACCGGCATCCCTTGTACACTCATGGGAGGGTACAATAATGGTGTTTGGAAGATTGGTGGGACAGATGGACTCAACGATTGTTCAATTCCATGGATAAGCAATGGTGTTGATGATGGTGTTGAGGTGGAGGCGGCTCCATTTTCAGTGGTGAAAATTGTGCACATTAGGCCATCGGTTGATGTAGGAATCTTAGACGGTGGTCCCAAATATACTCTTAACAAATTGGAGTCCTTGTACATGCAAGGGGGGATATCGACATACGGTTGGTCAGTGCCGACGATAGTTGGTAGGACATTGTCAAGGTTGCTAGTGGTGTTGGGATCATAGTAGTTAAGCTAGTCAAGGGTGACGACCTTCCAATTTAAGGGAAACATCATGATTTGGAAGACCGAGGAGGCTACCGCCTTCATGGAGTACATATAACTACGCCCCACGAGGATGTTGTATTCGATTCCGGCGTCGACTGCCTTGATATCAATCATAATCATATTTCCCCCCATTTTGATGGGGACATTTTAGTACAATCCTATTGGTTGGGATGGTCTCCCATAATATGCATGAAGAGCAATAGATGAGGGGACTAGCTCAGGTGACCCTAAACATTACTACACTTTACCATACATAACGCAAGTGGATGTGCCTTCATCGATGATGCAATGATGAATCATAATGTTTTTACCGTGATGGGGATTTTAAATGTGATTGATGATGGTAGTCACGATTTACCTTTGCTGATATCAAAGGTCATGAGACGTGCGTCGGAAAGGTCGACAGTTCCTATTGCATTGAGTAACGCTTTTTGTTGGGTTGGGCACAACTGTATCACTTCTAACGTGGACATAGCTGCAAGAAACTAAGCAAAGTAATCCAAAATACTATAATTGTGGGCGGCTTTCATGTGAGGGTTATTACGGGTACGTCAAAGTGGAGCCTTTGGAATCCGTGGGATTTGTTCAACACTCAGGCGTGGTATTTGTAAAGGAATTCCCAAGGGGACAGGGATGTCTTCCACTTAGGGAGATTCAATCCTATCATAACCGTTGGCTCGAGTTTGGAGATTAACATCCAATGTGTAGATATTTTGAAACGAGTCTTCGCTAGGTGGGAGAGGATCTTGATGTTGTGTGACTACCCCTTGATTTGTGAAGGGTTGTTGTAACATGGAAGTTTGGGTTTGGGGAGGGTTTGCAGCCTAAGGGTTATTTTCCATGGCCTTATTTTTGGTTTATACTAACTGTTGGAGGTCAAGGATAAGAGAACAACAATGCACGGGTAATGACCATAATCGCCACAAATGGAGCAACAGTAATTGGTCCTTAGGTTAGCATTCTTTCCTTGTTTGGGAGGATTGTTGGTCCCCGTGTTTTGGTTACCCGTATTCTAATTTTGTTGGGGATGGGGGTTGCCCCATTTCCCAGGATGTTGATTTTTCTTGTTCTTTCCTTTCTTCTTCCCCTGAGTCTGCGGATTCTGGGGGTTTACGGTGTTCAATTTCTCAAATTGTTGAGCTTGTTGAACGTAATAAGGTTGAACTAAGTTCACCCCCATGTGGGGTGCATTTTTTTTACCAATCAGGCACTGGAATGGGTAATAAGGGTTATATCTCGGGGGTGGGATAAATGTGGTTTTTGTTCCATAAGATGTGGACATAGGAAAGGCTTGGGCCAAAGGCGGTGTGGGAACCGTCATTGCTTGGCTAACATTTGGGTATGTATGACTATAGGGTCCATAGTAGAATTGACCAACTAGTGGGGTTAGTACCAGTGTAGGAAGTACTGACAAAGATGGAATGGATGGGTATTGTGTAACCATATTAAATGGCACCGATGTGGTAGGAGGAACCTTTCCTAAGTGGGAAATGGACCCAATAATCCCATCCGCCAAATGTGACAAGCCCGGTGGTATAGGATCCAACAACCGATGCCTATGGGAATCAGAAAGGATAATGTAAAGGTAGTTGGATTGTGCATAAATGAGATCAAAATGCTAGGATTTCATAATAACCTCTTCCTCTCTTTATGGCATGGAAGTGGCGACATCTTTAGCTATGGCGGGTTGGAGAGATTTGATAAACCAATACAACAAAAAAGGTGGTTGTATTTTGATTTTACACATTGTGCAGCATCTATGCCACTCATGGATGTGGTCTGCGATGTGTATTGTGGATGTATTTTGTCAAAACTCGGTGAGAAATGCAGTGGCCAATGTCGCAAAGGTGGCATGGGTCGCTCTCGCTAGGTTTACGTACCATTTAGTTGTCGTTCCGGTGAGGGTACACTAGAAGAGATGAAGCCTCATGGGATCATCCACTATGTTGTTAGATGAAAACCATAAATGGAAAGACATGACATGGTTGGCAGGGTCATCCCCCTGATTTCATTCAAATTTGGGAATGTCGAAGGGAATTGTATCGGGCATAGTTGGCCATGTTGGATCATGTGCGATGGGGCCATTGATTAGTTTGGCCAAATCTAGTAGATTTAAACTAACCATAAATGGTAAGGTAGGGGTGTTTGGTCTTACCATTGTCTGTGAGGTGTGATTTCCATGAGGGGCAGAAATAGGTGGTTTGGAAAACAACGGTTTACCTCCTATGAGAGATGAGGTATCAAAGGGAACCGACATATCTTTTAAGGGAGAAGCCAGCGAGGTTCCTCTTGTGATGGGGGAATAGGTGGTGTAATTAATAGCTTCTTCAAGAGGATAAAATGCACCTAGCAAGGCTTGGCCTCAACCATATGATCCTATCAATGTGGCCTGGGGCATGCCCCGACTAGAGTACCTTGCACATGAACCATGGGGAGAAGATGCAAAAACACCCCTCGAGAGAGGGGATAAGCCTTGCAGTACTCGAGACTGTATGGAGATGTTGTTTTGTTCCTCAATGGTGAAGGATTTTTGTCAAATGAGAGTGATGGTGGAATTAAACACAATTGAAAAAATGGAAAATTATGCCAACCACAACAAATGCAAATATGGTGCGATAAGTGAGTGATATGTGCAAAGTTTGTTTTCGTGCATGATTTCCTGCATCTGGGTTCTTTTTAAGTATTATTTTAATGAAATTATAGTTAAGAATAAAATAAATGTAAATTCCCTAAAAACACCTAATGTCCTTCCTCTCAAATGTAATTGAGGCTCCCAAAAGCACAATTGATGGTGATGATAACAAAGAGCTAGTTCTATCAGCAATGGGGCTAATGTTCCAATCAATAAGACTTGGAAACACCTCCCAAAGGAAATAGCTAACTTCAGAATTCAATTGCATGCACAATTTCTCCTTGGTGATATCCTAAGTTGGGCTACTAAGATACCTTGAATCAAGTGTGGATCGGTGGTTCGTCCTGCACTGTATAGTTTAGTCTCCCTACAACGAGTTGAGTGACTCGTAGGGGAGAGCATGGAAGCTATACCTTGGCTTTCACCTCCTTGGTCACAGCGCATGTCTGATATGGGTTTCCTTTGAACACTTGCTTATAGTAGGATTTTGTAAGTACCCTATAAGACAACAATGCTATGTTTAAAAATATCACTAATGAAACTAGATTGGTGGGAATTAATGGATGCCTAGACCTATCAATCCTACCTAACTAAAATGTTATTTTGTGACCTATTGTGGAGTATTTTAGTTGGTTGGAAAATTAGAACTTTGATTTTAAGGGGTTTGAAATTTCACTTAGGGAGTGTAAGAGAGGTATTTCACAATTCCTACCTTTCTAATTCACCAAACTCACAAGAAGTGCGAGGTGAAGAGCAGACTTGGATTGGAAGAGTCTTTAGGTCTCTTAGTGTGTGCTAGTGGTGCAAACACATGTGACGAAAGAAAATATATTGTCGCAATTAACTAGAAGAGTATATAAATTAAATGCAAATGTACTTTTTAACTCTAAAAGATGCCCATGATTCTTTGAAAATCAAAATTCTAACTAAATAGAAAAGTGTGCAATGGAGGTATTTCAAATTTCTCACCCTTTTCTGATTCACCAAGCTCACATGAGGTGCGAGGTGAAGAGAATGCTTAGGGGGACAAGAGTCTTTAGGTCCTTGCTTGTATGAAAAAAGTGGATTCTACACTAGCATTGATACTAAAAGCATGTCAAATGTGCATAAACAAGAATGGTATTGAATACTAGTGACAACAATGAGGCCCGTTGAAAACCTAAAGGTTGGTTACCTAGGTAAGTTTCGAGAGATATGAAATATTTACTTCCTAATCTTGGTCTAGGTGAACTAATTACTATAAAACTAAGTAATTATGCGAATTAACGTAATTTAAATTCATTAGTAAGTAGCAATTAGGCTTCCAGATTGTACTATGCAGATAAAAAGAAAATAAAAGACAGTAGCGTGGCCAAACAATACTCTATTGTGCGTATATCATGGAAAAATGCAAAATAGGTGCGTTGGTAACGCAGGTGGAACACATAAGAGGTGCGCGAGTCAACCTACATGAGGTCGTGTAGGTCATGAACCGATTACCTACCCTAGTAGCACATATGTCGGAGGCCTTTCCGCACTAGTAGCACGTTTGAGAGGCCAGGATCTGCGCTACTATGTAAAAATTAATTGAGGTCGACTTGGGGCCAAATTCTAGGGAAAGAGGTGGAATACCTGATCTCCTGCAAATGATAAACACCCAAAATTAATTACTTATCATAAAACAACCTAGTTAAATAATAAATGAACAAAAAATAAGCAGACTCCCCATTAGAAATGTTGTGGGAACAATTGCACAAATGTGCACTCTTCCACTTGGTAAGGGGCTAGGCCTTGTAGACTACAGCAAGGCCTCAGTCCTTGGATCCCCTATGTGGTGTGAGTGGTTTTCCTCCAAGTGATCCTACAATAGATTGTTAGTGGAATAGTCCACATAAAACAAAGAAACTTGAATAAGATGCAACATAAAAGAGATGGGGGGAGTATGCAAACTCCAATAACAATCCCAGATATACCAAACCACTTTTGTATTTCCAAATGGTCAAGTTGTACAACTCCTAGGAAGTGTGGGATTCAAGGGAAACCAACAATCTCCCTTAGGGAGACCTTTCTTGTCCAAACTATATGGTAAGTCAATGGTGGAACAATGGAGAGGAACTCTTGCCCCTTGAAGGAAGGTGGAAAAGGAGCTTAGGAATGCTTGAAATGATGGGAAGAGGTGGGCTATGAGGAAACTCCAACACAAATCCAGTAGCATAACCTTGCTCTTGATTTATCTTTACAAAAATCATGCAATGGCTTCCTTTTATAGGCCAAGAGGTGGCCAACAAACAAATAGATCCAAATGTGAACTCATCTACTCCATGAACTGGTTCCAAGGTACACCAAGGGGGCTAGTTAATGCCACCAAGTGTGTGAGGTGTTAGAATATGTAATGATAACTTATGTGATATATTGGTAAAATATCATTTAAAGGCATAAAATAAATCTAATGTTATAAAATAGATTTATCCCACATGCATCATTGTAATTATATCCTTTGTAACCATTCTCTATATAAAGAGATGGAAATTCATTTATCCCACATGTGTTATGGGATGTATTGTAATCCAAACCTCTTGGTATATAAGAGAGGTGAAGGAGACCCTTTTGGATATGTGTTGATTGTAATTCATCACACATCACATGTTGTGTATGTCATTTGTACACACTTATATGATGGAGCTTGATGTGATGCATATGTGAGGATGCCATGTAATCTTTGAGATCTTTTTCATATTAATGGAAGATGCAACCCTTCCCGTGGACGTAGCCCAATTGGGTGAACCATGTGGTGGACTCCAGGAATGTATACCCTTTTGAGCTAGATATACCGGAAGTATACTTTAATTATCAACCAGGGAGTGTACAAACTTAAGAGATGCTGGGAACTATATGTGCACTATAGGATGATCTTTGTCCTTCTAAATGTTCAATGTATCCTAAAGAATGCTCTAAGGGAATAGGAAGTATTGTTCTACAAAAACTAGGAAGCAGGAAATATGAAAGCATGTAAATCTATTGATTGAAAATGCTAAAAACTGATAAATCTATTCTATTAATCTAATGCTAAAAACAGATAAATTTATTCTAGGAATTGAATGCTGAACCAATGCTGAAAAACAGATAAATTTATTCTAGGAATTGAATGTTGAAAACTGGTAAATCTATTCTAGGAATTTCAATGCTGGAAAACTAGTAAATATATTCTAGGAATTTCAATGCTGAAAAACTGGTAAATCTATTCTAGGAATTTCAATGCTGGAAACAATTAAATTTTGTCTACCAAATCAAATATTGAAAGCGATTACACCCTGTTCTATTCAAATCAAACACTGAAACATTTAAACTCTATGTGATCAAACTCAAATAAAGAAAGTATGCATGAAATCATAGATCTTACTCGTTATCTAGAAATGGTATAAAAATACTGAATATCGGGCAACCACGATATTCACCCATACCTCCCGGCAACCCTGCTGAGGTATATAATTGTTAAATTTTCAGAATTTACATCAATCTGATCTAGGATCTTAACTGAGAGAACAACATGTACAGCATATCTACAGCATATCAATCATGGAGACAATAATGCAAGCACACAAGAGACACAAAGATTTACTTGGGGAAAACCATAAAGGTGAAAAACCCCAATAACTTCCTCAGAGATAGATAGAGCAATGATACAACCAACCATAAGAGATAGACACAACCTAGCAGCAGATCCTCCTCCTCCATAAGTGCGCCACTCCTCCTTGAGTGCATGTGTGAGAAGTGAGTGAGCAAATAGAGTGCCTCCCGCACTCAATTTATACTTGACTTGACTTGCATTTTTACCTAACTCATGTAGGCTCGAACTTAACCACATAACATAATGCTGACTGGGCCGACCCCCAATAGGGTGGTCTAATAACCCTTCGACCCACATGGCCGACCCCCAATAGGGTGGTCTAATAACCCTTTGACCCACATGACTTATACAGGGCCGACCCCAACAAGGTGGTCTAATAACCCATCAAGTATAAGTTACGACATTTACAATATAAATGACGACACTTCCGTATAGAGGAATAATACCATCTCTATAGGAGTACATACAACATACATATATGAAATACATTCCAAAGTTACATATACATCAACACTCCCTCTTAACTAGGAAGGTATTTCCCAGCACAGGTCTTCTAGCACAAGTCATCTTCTCTGGATCATCGTCACAGGATAATCGTCATCGAGTCATCATCATCGTCACTGCTGCTGCTATCTCAATCAATCTCTGAATCTACTTGTCATAGAAGTTCTACAGAGCCAGTCCTTTTTCATACTGGATGTAGGCCCACCATCTGCAGGTCTTCATCATCACTGGCCATACTGTGGAATTCTCAGGACTTATTACATGCGTCACAAAACCTAGCTGCAGCATCCCAGGCTATTACGAGCACACAGCTCTACATGTAGGATCTCCCAGGAGCACATTACATGTGACCCATCACAAAACCTGGCTGAAGCATCCCAGGATGTTACGAGCACATGGCTCTACCTGTCGGATCTCCCAGGAGCACATTACATGTGATCTCACCACAAAACCTAGTTGAAGCATCCCAAGTTGTTACAAGCACACAGCTCTACCTGTCAGATCTCCCAGGAGAACATTACATGTGGTCCACCACAAAACCTGGCTGAAGCATCTAAGGCCTTTTTCATCCTATCCAGATCTCCCAAAAGCAAATTACATGTGGTCATGGCAAAACCTTGCTGAAGCATCTGAGGCCTTTTTCATCCTGTCCAGATCTCCCAGGAGCAAATTACATGCCATAAGACAAAACCTTGTAAGAGCATCTGCAAGAAATCCTAGGGCACCAAATTACATGCCATAGGAAAAACCTCGAAAGACTATCTGTAGATCTCCCAGGGCACAAATTACATGTCCTCCCAAGAAAAACCTCAAAAGAGCATTTGCCAGATGTCCCAGGGCACCGAATTACATGCCATAGGCAAAACCTCGAAAGACCATCTACAAATCTCCCAGGGCACAAATTACATGCTTACCTGCACAACCTGATCCATGGCCACAAAGTATCATATGATACTCATCAAACATCATCCTGATGTACACATGATCATCCTGATCATCATCACTACAACATCCTGCTGCATGTCATCTGGAGAAGCTCGTCATCCATGATCATCCTGATCATACGATGCATCCATCTGATGCACACCAAGTATCCACCTGATACATACATAGATACATGATCCACACAATGTATCCATCAGCATACATGATCTACCTGATCATACAAAGATACATGATCCACACAATGTATCCATCAGCATCCAACAAGATGCGTACATACATAAATGATCCAACTGATCATATCCAGCACACAACATGATGCGTACATACATTAATAATCCAACTGATCATATCCAGCATCCAACATGATGCGTATACAAAATACATACACATGATCCAACTGATCATATCTAGCATCCAACATGATGCGTTCATACATACATATAATGATCCAACTGATCATATCCAAGCAGAAACCAAAACATCATCCTGATGCTCATCATTCAGCGCTTACATCCACAGCCATGTGAAGGATCCCCCTTCCAACATGCTTGGAATGGCTTCAGCAAATGTGTCCATCACTTCTTCCTCGAAGTGTCCTCGATCTGAAGCACGCCAAGCCTCTCTCTGAAGTACTCGAACTTCACCATGGCTAGTGGCTTCATCAGCACATCTGCAATATGCTCGTCCATCGCAACATACAAGAGCTTCACAGCTCCTCTCTGCACCATATCCCTAATATAGTGATATTTGATCTCTATGTGTTTCGACCTATCATGAAACACTGGGTTCTCGGATAGCTTCACACAACTCTGGTTATCACAGAAGATACCAGTAACATCCAACGGGAGATCAAATAACTCAAACAGTAGCTTCCGTAGCCATACTTCCTCACAACTAGCTGAACAGGCTGCAACATACTCAACCTCAGCTGTACTCAGTGCTATGCAGTACTGCTTCCTGCTAAACCAAGAGATCACACCTGATCCCATACTGAAGCAACACCCATATGTGCTCTTCCTATCTGCAGCATTACCAGCCCAATCTGAATCAACATAACCCTGCAGGTTAAACTTTTGATTCGCTTCATACTTGAGCCCATAATCCACTGTACCCTTCAGGTACCTCAGAACATGCTTTATAGAAACCAGGTGAACACTCCTCAGATCCGTCAGGAACTGGCTCAATGTGTTCACAGCAAAGCAAATATCTAGTCTCGTGTTCATCAGGTACATCAAGGACCCAATCATCTGACGATACATAGAGACATCAACCGGCTCAGATGAAGCATCACATAGAAGCTTCGGATTCGATGCCGTAGGTGTGGCCATGGATTTGCAATCCATCATGCCAAATATCTTCAGGATATCCACTGTGTACTTCCCTTGACCAAGGAAGATCCCACCTGCACTCTGCCACACCTCCATGCCTAGGAAATAGTGCATCATTCCCAAATCTTTCATATTGAATTCAGCAACAAGCTTCCGCTGTGTGTTGGCAATCCATCTATCCTCACCTGATACAAACAGGTCATCCACATAGTAGTATCACTGGATTGCCTTCATCAACCTTGTAGTAAAGGTTGGAACCCGCTTTACTCTTGGTAAAGACCAAACTGGATAGAAGGTTGTCTATCCTACCATACCAAGTTCTGTACACATATATGACTACACCATGCTGTCTTGAAATCCATCTGGTGCATCTTCTATTTCATCACTTTTATATTTCTCTATGCTTCCATCTGCAGCATGCTTGATCTTGATAGATCCATATGAAAGTCCTAACAAACTTCAGGTCTAGGGACTACATCCCAAACATCATTCTTCATGATCGACGGATCATGGCATTCCATTTCTTCATCCCAGATCCTGGGAACTTCAATATCTTCAATATCTTTAATAAATATCTTTGTTGCTAGAACAAATGTTGTAGTCCTTTTGTAGGTGAAGATATGCAGTCTTTCCTACAAAACCGGTTAAATTGCATGATTAGAAACATCTCATAATTTTCAGAACAAATTCTTACACATAAAGAAATATGTCATACAGTCATGCAATTATCTTAGTCAATGCTTCAATACAACATTTATCCATATCCTGTAACTTTCTAGATGCCTTCCAATCTCTACCAGAACATTGTTAGGAGTGTGCACAACTCCCAACATGTCAGCAAAGAGGTTTCATTCTAGATAAGTAGCAATGGAATGTTGTACAGTGCCATAGGCCACTTACCCATGCATATTAGTAGTATACTGTTCATCAATGCAATTATTCTAATATGCATAATACACAACCTAATTCTAGGAACATCAGTATATACATTATTGAACAGTATTATTTAAACAATAAAATATGCAAGTAATGACAATTCAACTACTTATCTTTGTTTGTTTGTTGGGTTGACTCCCTCTCAGTCTTTGCTTCTTTTCTACAACTCCATTCTTATGTGGATTGTGAGAAGTGGTCAACTCCCTCTGAATATCTGCATCCTTGCAGAAACTACTGAAGTGTGCTCCTTTGCTTTCTTGCAGGAACAACTGGAGTGTGCTCCCTCTTGATTTTTGCTTCCTGGATTACCTGTCCTTGAACTTATATTCATTCTCGATCCCTATGCATGCTTGTTAGTATCATCATTGTGTTATCCTCTAGGTCTCATACATAATCAAACATTCATTAGTATAATCTTAATATTATCAAAACACAATAATCTCAAGCATGTATAGTCAGGATCAATTCAAACACAGATAATAACCATTAGTATTCAAGGTTTCAAGGAAGTCTTCTTTTATTCATACATATTCTTATTTAATCATAGGACTCTTCTGGTTAGTTAAATCATCAATCAAGAGAAGAGATATAATATGCATAAAACCATGACTATTCAAACCTATGACTTCATGAATAATCATAATCAACAACTCAACAGTATAAGATCCTAACACAAGGTAGGATTCTATCTTGATATAGGAAAAACATACCTGGATTAGCATGCTAGCTAGTGATGTCTAACATAATCACATGATGTCTTCTTGTTCTTCTTCAATGACTTGTGCTAGTAACCTGTATATCTCATAGGTTAACCATTATAAAACCAAGTTATACATACCTCGTAAATGGATCTTCTATGAGATCCATGACAATGGATGAATCTTCATCCTCATGTCATCATGATCATATGTTCTTGAACCAGAACATGATTTGTCTTTCTTGGTGTACCTTTCATGTTAGTAGACAACATAAACCTCATACAACACCATAATGCATTAGTACAATCATAAGTGTCAACACCCTAATCAATGAATATTTTCTATCGTGCATTCATAATTTTATTAAGGTGATACAACAAGTCTAAAATCAAGATTGTACTAACCGTAATAACATGAAGACAAACATACCATAAACTTAATCATGAACAAATCTCAAAACATACCTCGATGAATCATACCTGTCGAGATCGCTTGTAATCTTCTTATGTCGGGCCTTAGCCTCATCTCCCTCTGAAACAGGAACTTCTTCACTTATGCAGATGATCAATCCATCTTCTTCTAAGATTAACATAATCCACTTGATTTGCAAGAACTGGACCTGGAGCTGGATATGGGTTTGTCAAAGAAACCCCAAAAATTCAAATTTTGAATTTCAAACTTCCGAAAGGATAGAAATATGCGCCTTGATGAGTTGATCAAGCTAGTATATTCAGAATTTGAAAACTGCAAATTTTCACTCCTCAATTTTGCCTTTGAAACTTCCGGATTCACTGGACGTGACCTTGAACTGGGGTTTGATGAAGCCCACTCTTCTGCCCAATCAAAAGGTTTGATCCAAATCTCTAAGCTTTTATTTTTCTGAGGAGCTTCCAGCCGTGGTCACAGATTTCAAAAATTCCCATTTTTACAGAAGCCCTAATTTTCCACTTTTCTTATCAAAGTCCCGAACTAGGGTTTGATCAAGCCCGGTCTTCTGCCCAACCAAAAATTCTGATCTTGGTCTCTAAATTTTTATTTTGATGAGTACCATTCAGCCGTGGTCTCCATTTACAAAAATTCCAACTTTCTCCAAAGCCCTAAATTCCGGAAGCCATGAATGAAGGTACTCAAAAATAATTCTGTTTTGACATAAATATGTACCTGATTGTTTCTGGTGTAACTCTGAACTTTTCAATCCATAGGGTTTGAAAAAGTTTCTTGAGATAGTCTGACCTGCTTTCTTTCCATCCTGATAGGTCTGACCTCAATTGGATTCTCTGAGAGAGATTTATTCCAAATGTCACAACGTGACCTGTTTATGGGATAATACAGGAGAGCGAACTTGTACGGCGTGCCACGTGTCACTGGTTCAAGTTCGGCCTCTGAAAACGTTTTCTGAGATATTAAAGTCTATGTACTACCTATCACTTTTTACAAAATATTATTTGGATCTTCCTAGCCCAAGTTATGACCTTTTTCCCAAGGTCACCTGATTTTGACTCAGATCTGGAAGAGGTAGAAACCCTATATTGTACAAATCATAAATCACAAAGTACAACGAATTAGAGGTTGTCCTTTGGATACAAGGTACATGGGGATTTAATCTTCGACCTGTAAATATTTCAGATCCGAAAACTTCGCCAAAACGGATTTATAGCGAAAGTGCTATGATGACTGGTTTTTGCTATATCAAGCCCTAGCATCGTAAGTGCAACAAGTGTCATACATGCCATATCATGCCTTCTTTCAGGCTAGCTCTGATACCATGTTAAATTTTCAGAATTTACTTCAATATGATATAGGATCTTAACTGAGAGAACAACATGTACAGCATATCTACAGCATATCAATCATGGAGACAATAATGCAAGCACACAAGAGACACAAAGATTTACTTTGGGAAAACCATAAAGGTGAAAAACCCCAATAAATTCCTCAGAGATAGATAGAAAAATGATACATCCCAACCATAAGAGATAGACATAACCTAGCAGCAGATCCTCCTCCTCCATAAGTGCACCACTCCTCCTTGAGTGCATGAGTGAGAAGTGAGTGAGCAAATAGAGTGCGTCCCACACTCTATTTATACTTGACTTGACTTGCCTTTTACCTAACTCATGTAGGATCGAACTTAACCACATAACATAATGCTGACTGGGCCGACCCCCAATAGGGTGGTCTAATAACCCTTCGACCCACATGGCCAACCCCCAATAGGGTGGTCTAATAACCCTCTGACCCACATGACTTATACAGGGCCGACCCCAACAAGGTGGTCTAATAACCCATCAAGTATAAGTTACGACATTTACAATATAAATGACGACACTTCCGTATAAAGGAATAATACCATCTCTATAGGAGTACATACAACATACATATATGAAATACATTCCGAAGTTACATATACATCAACATTTATTCTTATTTCTAACCTAGCTCTACATTGTAAACAACGATCTTGTTTAACAAGAATCCTTCCTATAAATCAAAAGAAAATGGATCGCTGAGTCACTCATGATCTTCAATCTTGAGATTGGTTACTTGTTACTTTTTCAGGTCACCTGAGCCCTGCTCACACATGCCTGAATTCATATGATTAGCACATAAAATGCTTAAATCATAAGAAATGATAATCGCTAAACTAATTTAATAATCAAACAAATGCATTCTCCCTACAAAAAGAGGTGTTTTCCTTATTCTTTCCTGCTTGTGTGTGGCATAAAGGGGGTCTATGAAGTACCTATATCCTGGGCTCATCATCTCCCCCGGACTTTAAGATGTCACCCATCCTTGGGTGACACATCCTACTCCATGAAAGCCTCCCTGATATCCCAAGCAACAACTTGAGGAGTTCTTGCTTGTCTGTAATAACCTTGGGTCTGATATTCTTTATCCCATGCTTTCCTTTCCTCCTCTTCATCGATCTGCCCCTTAATAGCTAGAGGGAGGAAGAAAGGTGGGATTAATTTCATACCTATCCATCTGAGTTGGTTCTTTATTAAAGACTCTATATAAAACTTTGCTCTGGTGAGTGCAATTTTCAGCCTAAGGGGGGAGTGAGGCTCCCGCTTTTTCAAATCCTATGATATTCCTGTCCACCTCTTACCGATGGCTTCCTGAACTTCTCTGTAGTTTCATTGAGTGGTGATGTCAAAATGTGAGACTGCTTCCTATTGTTTTTCGAGAAGTATGGGAATAGATCTTCATCTGAGATGATGGCAAGGTGATCCTGAATTACCTTCTCAGGATGTGTTGCTTCAGCTTTGATCCGTAGTGGGTTCTGCCATCCTTTTGTGGGGTAGAGATGAGCATCTTGGGCTCTTTCTATTTCATGGTTCATCCAAGAGCATAGTGCTCTTAATTGGAATTCACCCATGTAGGGATTCGGCGACCAATTGGGTGAGTTTGGTACCACAAAATTATGCAAGAAAAATTCGCATAGATGATCTTTTTCTAATTCGATGCAAACAAGGGAGGTGTCTACAAACTCCTTAGGAGTGGTTAATTCCAAGGGCAGGCCTTGCTTCAATATCTGTAATTGGAACTTACCCCATTTCTCCTTTAGGTAAACTGTGTAAATTTTGGATGGCGGTCTGAACCCCAATATATCTTCATATATCCTAGCTGTGGTGGTTAAGGTGTCTTCTAACAGTAGAATTCGTTGGTCTTTCTGGGCCAACTTTTCCTGGGCTTGGCCCAATTTTTCTTTTAGTGCCAAATTTTGCTGCTCCATCTGCTTCAGTTGACCCGCATGTTGCATCTTTAAAATTTGGGTCTTTTCATGTATAAATGGTGGCAAAGCCGGTGAAATAGGATGGCTTCTGTGGAGTCATGCTTCTATCTTCAAGGCAACCATTTCTTCTCTGAATTTTGCTAGCTCAGCCAATGCCTCAGTTAGCTGATCATTCTTTCTAGTGTTTATATTTTCACTTGCAGGGTTCCACTGGAAGGTATCCTCTTAGGCCTATACTAAACAACATCCATCCCGTTGTGCGGTGGATAGCCAACACCTGTGGATTTTAATATATAGGTGTGTGGTCTTTTGTCTCACTCTTCTTGAATCCTTTTGTCATTTCTGATTTTGCTAAATAATCATCAAACCACAAAGCTTGAGGGTGGATGACTTACCCGTCTTCTTGGGATCGATCGCCGGCTTGTGGGAAGCTTGCTGGCTGAGTGACGAGTCCACCTTTCAGTACTCTTTCTTTCTAAGAAACTTGTATTGCTTAATTGGGTCTTCTAGCATATCCCACTGTCTTATTTTTCTATTTGTATGCACTCATCCTCATTATTGTGCATCGTGGTTGTCGTTTTATGAATTCCTTTACATCATTGCACATTTCGTTAGTGCTTTGATCATCAGAGGATATGGCGGCTATGGAGGTCTTCATTCTCATGACATGGCTAAGGTAGGTCATCATGACCCAGTAAGGTTACCCTGAACCGTCCCACCGAACTGACTGAAAAGTTGTCCTCGTCTTGAAAAATAGTCGTTTTTGTGGGGAGAATGATTTGATTTGAAAATAAAACAAAGAGTTCAGTGATTACTTGTTATGCTAGCGTACCTTAGTGGATGATGTGGGCTTGTTTGTATGGGCATGAGATTCTGTAGTAGATTTTTTCTTTGTCAGTATTTATTTTTGGCATGTCAGTAGTTATGTTTTTTTATGATTTCCTTCTGCTAGCTCGCTTGCTTTTTGTCATTTGCTTGCTTGAGTTTCTATGCTAGCTTACTTGATTTGACCTTTGATTTTGTTGAATATCACTTTTCAATGATTTTTCTGGTTCACTTGATTGGATTTATGCCTTGTTGAATTTTGTATTTGTATTCTTTTTGCTTGTTGATTTTCTATGCTGGCTCGCTTGATTTTACTTTTGATTTTCTGAATTTTGCTTGTTGGTTCTTCTTCTGGCTCGCTTGATTGGATTTCTGCTCCACTGGATGTTGTATTTGTATGTTTTTTCTTGTTGACTTTCTGTGCTGGCTCGCTTAAGTTGAGTTGTTTATTTTCTGAGTATTTCTCTTGTACTCCTTGCACAGGCTCCTTTGTAATTTTTCTGATTTTTTTTTTTTTGCTTAGTTGATTTCTTTGTTGGCTCGCTTGATTGGATATTTTGTTGAATTCTGCTCATTGATGCTTGGTATGGCTCGCTTGATATTTTCTCTTATCTTATTTGTCTCTCTGTTGTCTTGCTTGATTTGTCCTGCTTTGCTTGAATTTGAGTTTCAATTGCATAGCTATTGGTTTGTTGTATTATTTTTTTCATTTTCTCTTTTTTCATTTTTTTCTTATATATATATTGTGTTTCTTTCTCTTTTTTCTTTTTTCCTTTTTTTTTTCTAACAGTAATCAGTGATTATCTATGTCCTCTATCAGCATTAGATTTTTCTGATAGAGTGTTTGTGTGAACTCCTCTCTGGAATGTGCTTTCTTATATAGCTTGAGTCTATGTCCATTCACCAACATGGGGAATTTTGTTTCATCAATTGTTGTGATTCTGACTGCTCCATTGGCATAGATTGTGTCAATGAATGTAGGGTCCGAGCCATCTGGTGGTAAGTTTGCCTTGAAAAATTTGAAACCTGGAGTTATATAGTAGTGCCCAATCACCTTCTTTGAATTTCTTATGCTTGATTTTTTTGTCATGCCATTTCTTCCTCTGTTGCTGGATTATTTCAGTGTGGTTAAGGGCTTGTTGGCGATGCTCATCCAGCTGATTTAGTTAAAGCATGCATTCCTCTTGAATTTATGAAAGTTCCATGTTTAAATTGGATGCAATTCTCAATGTTTTAATTTCAAATTCAATGGGGAGCATTATTTTCTTTCCATATAACAACTCATAGGGGGTAAATCCCATTGTTGTCGTCCATGTTGTGTTATAATCCCAAACTGCTTCACTCAACCTGTCTACCCAATCTCTTTTGTGTAGTTGTACTGTCTTTGTAAAAATTCTTTCAAGTTCTTTGTTTGTCACTTCAGCTTGACCATTAGCTTGAGGGTGGTAGCAGGAGGACTTTCGATGTTTGAAATTGTTTCTTCTAAGTAGGTCCTCGATGAGGTTGGATGTAAACTGTGTTCCTGGGTCAGAAACTAACTCTCTTGGAACTCCAAATCTATGGAATATTTGCTCTATAAAAAATTTTGCTACATTTGTTTCATTTGTTGCTGCAAGTGTTGTTACTTCTTCCCACTTTGTAAGGTAGTTAGTGATACTAAAATATAGCTTTTCTGATTTGATGGGGGGTTGAATGGACCAACAAAATCAAATCCTCATTTCTCAAATGCTTCCAAAGATATTTGGGGATGTAGAGGCATTTCTTTTCTTTGTGAAGGATTCCCCATTCATTTAAAATCATACCATTACATAATCATAGGAGTCCTTGTGTAGTGTTGGCAAGTAATATCCAATTTGCAGTACTTTATAAGTTGTTCTTTTTGTAGCATAATGGCCTCCACATGGCTCATTGTGAGTGGTATGTAGTATATCATATACTTCGTCTTCTTTGATGCATCTTCTCAATATTTCGTCTGGCCCTTTTTTACAAATAATTCCTTCTATCCATGTGTAAGTTTCACTTTGTCCTACGATTCTGCACTTCTCTTGGTAGCTATAATGTTGTGGAAATTTACCAGATACTAAGTAGTTTCCTATGTCAGCAAACCATGGGATTTTTGTTTAGATTGCAAAGAGGTGCTCATCAAGGAAGTTATCATTTACCAACTCACTGTCATATCCATGGGTCAGTCTAGACAGAAAATATGCTACCACATTATGTTTTCCTGGCTTATCCAGGATTGTTATGTCAAATTATTGCAAGAGGAGTAGCCATCTAATAATTCTAGCAATTGTATTAGGTTTATTCATGAGGTACCTGATTGTTGAATGGTCGGTGTTTACAAATACTTGGTATCTAGTGATATAGTGCATGGATTTTTTTATGGCATGTATGACAGCCAAAAAATCCTTTTTCTGTGACTGTATAATTGAGTTCTGCTCCAGCCAAGTTTTTTCTAATGTAATATATGGCATACGGTCTCTTTTCTTCTTCTTTCCTAAGGACTGATCCAATGGATTTATCTGAAGCATCAAAATGTATGTCGAATGGTAGTGTCCAATTGGGTCCTTGGAGTGTTGGGGATGTGATTGTCTTCTCTTTGAGGTTGTCAAATGTTGACATACAATACTTGGTCCAGATGAATTATGTATCTTTTGTTAGAAGGGCGAACATAGGTGCAGTAATTTTTCTATAAATTTCTATAAATCTTCTGTAGTAGCCTGTTTTCCCAAGGAAACTTCACACATCTCTTTGTTTTATAGGTGGTGGAAGTGTCCTATTGACCGTGAATTTTGCTTGATCAACTCAATGCCTGAGATATGGTGTCCCAACACTATGCCCTCTTGCATCAACATTCTACATTTATCATTGCTTAGACATAAGCTCATTTCGATGCATTGTTTAATACTAATTCAAGATGTTGTAATGCCCAGTGAAAATGTTTCCCATAAGGTGTGAAGTCATCCATGTAGACTTCCATCTGATCATTGATAAAATCTAAGAATATGCTCAAAATGGCCCTTTGAAATGTTGTTGGGGCATTACAGAGTCCAAAGGGTAGCACTCTGTATACATAAGTGCCCCATGGGCATGTAAATGTGGTTTTATCCTGATCAATAGGGTGGATTAGGATCTAGTTGTTTCCACTGAATCCTTCCAAAAATGAGAAGAATTTATTTCCAGCAAGTGTGTCAAATACTTGGTAAATGAATGGTAGAGGGAAGTGGTCTCTTTTAGTTGCCTTGTTGAATTCTCTGTAATCCACACAAATCCTCCACTTCCCTTCTTTCTTAGGGACTATTACAAATGGTGAGACCCATTCACTATCTAAGATTGGGTAGATGAACCCTGCATCCAATAAATTCTGTAATTCCAATTTTACTATATACTTCAATGTTGCGTTCATCCTTCTTTGAGGTTGTTTGATGGGTAAAGCGCCTTCTTTGATACATATGTAATGCTGTCAAATGTCTAGGTGGATACCCTTCATATCGGTGTATGTCCATGCAAAATCCTTGTTGTTTTATGAGAGCACTTTCATTAATTGTTGCTCATGTTCTAGCTCCAAATTTGAGTTAATATTAACTTTTTTCCAGGCATGATCTCGATTGTTTTGACCTGTAGTGACTATTGTTCAAGTGAGAGCACTTCTTCCAACATTCTGTCAGAATTGTGGGGTGAATATTTATCTTCCTGTTGCTGATCTGTTTCAAAAAAATATACAAGAGTATCATGATTAGAAGATGCATTTTGAATAAATCTATCTAAATGATTGTCTTCATCAATAGCCTTTAGAGATAGGGCAGCTTCGATGGTAAGAATAGGTTGTATGTTTCAGTCGTTTATACCATTATAGTCATCTGTCCAATTAGGATATTCTATGTATGTATATTTTCTTGTTGGAGGATAAATTGTGATCTTCTTTCTAGCCTGCCCACTGGTGATTTTCATGTTGCCAGATCTACAGCCTATATAGGCGTCTATTGTTGCTAGCCATGGCCTCCCTAGGATGATTGGGTACCCAGTAAGTTTACTTTTAACCTCTATAACTATGAATTCGGCTGGATACTCCCAGGATTCTATTTTGATAATGACATCCTCAAGCATTCCTTTAGGTTTTACAGTTGATGTGTCAGCAACCTACAGCACGGTACTGGTTGGTCTGATAATTGATTGGAGTCCTAAGGCTATCATTGTGTCCTTTGTCATCACATTGATTGCAACCCCTAAATCAATTAGGTTTCTTGCGATATGTCTGTTGTTAATGGTTATGTTGACAATTGGACTGCCTGGTTCAAGGTATTTAGGGTTGACAATGGCTCCCAACATTAATTCTGCTAAATAGCCCACTACGTTTATAGTTTGTGGGTCACGTTTTCTTCGGCCAGGTTGTTTTAAACAATTTTCTTGAATAGATTTATTACAGGTTGGTACGTCTCTTATTGCTTGTAAAATGGAGATTTGGATGTTCAAATGCTTTAATTCGTTAAGGATAGCATTCTCCTCCTCCTCTCTGGTGTTTCGTATGAGTTTCTCATGAAATGGGGGGTTTCTGTTGGATATTTGGGGTCAATTTTCTTCTTCTTGAGAGTGTGTCTCAGCTGGCTATTGTGGTTCGGGTTGTGTTATCTGTTCTTGATTGAAATGTTCTTGATTATTCTTTGGATGGGTGTTCTGCAATGTTTTTCCAGATCTGAGATTGATTTCATTTATTTCAAGTGTATCCACGACATAAGTAGGGAATTGCACCACTTCATTGTTATAAGGTTGTTGCTTCCCTGCTCTATTGTTGTTTGGGTTTGGAACCGGTTGGGCAGGGATTGAGGGTCTTATGGGAGGTGGTTGGTTCTGTGGGGGCAGCATGATGGGTGGTTTTTGTAATGGATCCCTCCAGTTTGCTGAATATGGATATGGATTTCCATAATTCATTAGTGGCTCAGAAAAAGGTGGGGGGTATGGAGAATAAGGCTGTGTATAATATGGTTGTTGATACAGTGTTTGGATTTGCTGCCATTAGTTTGGAGCTGGTTGAGATGGCCATGTGGTTGGTGCTGAGGGGTTCCAATTTTGTTTATTACTTCCCTGATTAAAATATGCTTGGTTGTTTGGCTGGAAGGGACTAACAAAATTGTTTCTTCTCTGATTAACAAAACATAGTTGTTCCATAGTTCCTTTAGATGTGGGATCTTGTATGGAAGATTTGAATGATGGAAGCAGAGGGAATTTATCAGTAGTATGATCATCAATGCAAAGGCCACATATTTCTATTGTATTTAATGTGCATTGTCCATTTTCATGTTTCTTTCTGCAGCGTGGGCAAAATACTGCCAGTGCTTGGTTTATCTCATCCTGTTTCTTTTTTATTTGGAGTGCATCTAATTGCATTGCTAGGGATTGAAGGATGTCATTTTTCATATCATCAAGAAGATTTCCTAAATCAGACTTTGTCAGGTTTGGTGCTGAAGATGATGATCCTCCTGTAAATGGATTTGTATCCTGTATCCCATTCTTACCTTTTCTAGATCTAGAATAGTTCTTGAAGATTTGTAGAATTTGATCATAGGTTTTCTGGAATATATCCCCATCTCTTAACAGGTTCAAGACTTCTATATTTTCTTCCTTGATTCCTCTAATAAGGACAAGTTTCAATAATTCTTGATCTAGGGTACAGTGACTAGCTCGTTTGTAATTTAGTTGAAGGCATTGTGCATAGTCTTCAAGGGACTCTCTTTCTCCTTATTGCATTCTGAAAATTTCGTCTCTTGTGTCTTTTGCTTTACAGTAATCTCGGTATTTTTCCAGGAATGATTGTTTCATTTGGTCCCAGGTGAAGATATTGTTTCCTTCCAAACTCATAAACCATCTGAGTGATATATATTTCAATGTATAAGGAAAGAGTCTCAGTTTTTTTGCATCAGTATTATAACCAAAAGATATACAAACTACCTCAAATTCGAATAAAAATGTGTCAGGGTCTTCTGAGGTTAAGCCATGGAAGTTTGGCAGATTGTTAGGGTTGATATTCTTCATTCTGGCATCCCTAAGAGGTACACTAATGGTAAAAGTAAATATTTCTCTATGTTCATCCTCTTCTTCGGCTATGGTATTGTCTGAACTAGAGGTAGCAAAGAAGTTATCTCGGTTTGGATCGTAGCTGGAATCAGCTTCTTCGTCATATTTGAGGAATTCAAATTGAGAATGTTTAGAATGTTGTTACTCATAGGGCAATTAGGAAGAAAGCGTCCAAATTTATCCCTCTTTCGTCGAGGCACTCATGGTAAAAAAAATTTATGATTTTTTTAATAAGATGTATCCTATAGATTAAGCACCTCCCCAGCTACGGCACCAAAAAGTGGTGGACTCTAGGAATGTATACCCTTTTGAGGTAGATATACCGGAAGTATACTTTAATTATCAACCAGGGAGCGTACAAACTTAAGATATGCTAGGCACTATATGTGCACTATATAGTGATCTTTATCATTCTAAATGTTCAATGTATCCTAAAGAATGCTCTAAGGGAATAGGAAGTATTGTTCTAGAAAAACTAAGAAGCAGGAGATATGAAAGTATGTAAATCCATTAATTGAAAATGCTGAAAACTGATAAATATATTCTATTAATCCAATGTTGAAAATTGATAAATTTCTTCTAGGAATTGAATGTTGAACCAATGCTGAAAACTGATAAATTTATTCTAGGAATTGAATGTTGAAAATTGGTATATCTATTCTAGGAATTTCAATGCTGGAAAACTGGTAAATATATTCTAGGAATTTCAATGCTGGAAAACTGGTAAATCTATTCTAGGAATTTCAATGCTGGAAACAATTAAATTTTGTCTACCAAAACAAATACTGAAAGCGATTACACCCTGTTCTATTCAACTCAAATGCTGAAACAATTAAACTCTATGTGATCAAACTCAAATAAAGAAAGTATGCATGAAATCATAGATCTGACTCGTTATCTAGAAATGGTATAAAAATACTGAAACTCAAATATAAAATATGCATGTGTGGATGGCACACACAGGACTACAGATAGTGCATTACGGAACTATGGAAACAATGTTATCAAACTATAGAAGAAAATCCTTTGTATTGAAATCGAAATCTGATGTCTAAACAAATACCAAAGTAATTTCACGCATTATGATGATTGAAACAATAAATAAAATGCATGAGAAATACCCGTAATGAAACACGAAACTCCTGATCTACATATTGAGGGGGCCCTCCCCAACACATATTTCAAGAGGGAAAGAAACTTATGAAATCAAGGAATTAATATAACGTTGGTCTTTCATTATCAATTCATAACTTCATGTTTCAGGAAAACTTAAAACAAAACTGTATCAAATACATAAAATATGTTGAAGATTGTTTTTCAAAAATGTCTCCAGACCCCCTGCTATTCAAGAGGTCCCTATTTATTCTTATTTCTAACCTAGCTCTACATTGTAAACAATGAACATGTTTAACATGAGTCCTTCCTATAAATCAAGATAAAATGGATAGCTGAGTCACTCATGATCTTCAGCCTTGAGCTTGGTTACTTGTTACTTTTTCAGGTCACCTGCGCCCTGCTCACACATGCCTGGATTCATATGATTAGCACATAAAATGCTTAAAGCATAAGAAAAGATAATCGCTAAACTACTTCATTTAATAATCAAACAAATGCATTATCCCCTACAAAAAGAGGTGTTTTTCTTATTCTTTCCTACTTGTGTGTGGCATAAAGGGGGTCTATGGAGTACCTATATCCTGGGATCTTCACCACGTATATCTAGCGTTCTCTTTTTCTTGGTCTCTTTATGTTCATGTTGATATGCTATTGTTGCTTAGATAGGTCAGCTAGTTTAGCTAGATCTTAATCTCTGACATGGTATCAGAGCTAATTGCTATGATCTAGCACCTTCTATAGCTTTCATAAATAACTATTATAATTTGGGAATTGTTTATTTTTTGTAGATTTGCTTTCTATATGGTAGCCATTAGGATTCTCTTCAGATCTGGGCATGTTTGTGCATTTTTTTACTTCTAACCCTAACTTTGTTGTGTATTTTTTTGTAGAAAATTTTCAAGGGTTTCTAGATGTTTTTTTGTAGATCTATACGTTTTTTGGCTTTTCCTCAAGGATATCTCTCTTCTGGTTGATATATCAACAGTTTCCGTCCAAGTTTGGTAGACTTTGTGCAGGTTTCCATGTTTGGAAGATTCGGCACTGTTTTCATCCTAAAACTTTACATTCACGACTTTTGCTTCACAGATAGTGCAGGTAACCGCGACTTTCCCTACTGCGAACTCACGAGTATACTGCATACCCGCGACTTTCAGCGTACAAACTCACGTGTGCTACAGCATACTCACGACTATTCTGCTGTGAACTCGCATTTACTTCAGTATAACCGCGAATTCATTGTACATAGACCCATGAATTTGCAACCAGAACTGCGTCTTTGTCCTTTATAGACCCACGAACCCATGACTTCTCTGTGCATAACCCACGAGTACACGCAAGTTTACTTTGGCAGACCCACGAGTGACTTTATTTTCAACCTTTTCTAAGGGTTGTAGGTAAAGTTTCTGTTTTTTATCTTGGAAAAGTTTCATCTCTTATCTTTAAATTCTTGTCATGAGCTTCTTGATATCTTTGCATTAGGATGTTTGTTATCATTCATCATATTTATAGAGGTTGTCTTGTTCTTATGTCTCTAACCTTCTTTGTGTGGAATATTTTTTGACATTTTCAGGAGCATGGATCTCTAGTATGGTAATAGTGACATCAATAAATGAACCTATGCTTAGGACTTAGCTGTTTAATGACTATATTTTCATATCTATAAGTGATATTATTTTGGTCTCTCTTCTAATCATGATAATGAAGCTTTTGTTTGTGTTGTCTTTTGATCATTATTTGCTTTATTTATATGTTATTGCTGACCTTTGTGTAAAATCAATTTCAGTGTTTTTTTATAAGCAATATCTTTATGATCATTATATGCTCTTGCTAATTAAATTCTTCAATAAATTCAATTTTTTTTAATCTATGTGATATCATATTTGTTGACTTGTCATAAGTTCTTTAATTGGGGTATAGTTTCATTTTTCATGTATTGCAGATATTGTATCTAGTTCCTATAGTATTTGTCTCTAGCATTCCTATACGGAAATATTGACATATGTTGTTTGTCTCTAACATTCCTATATGGAAGCATTGACATTTCCAGGTCATTTCATCTCTTGCATATTTACATAATGTTAACAATAAATGAACCCATGATTAAGACCATTAGTGACTTGTCATTTCATAATTTTTTAAGTGATATCATGAGTTGATCATAATTTGCTATATGTTGATCACATTAAACATTTTGATTTATTTTTGTATATATCATGTCATGTTTATTTCGATCATCTTTTACTCAGTATTTATATGGATTTGGGAAATCTTATAATCTTGAAATATTTATCATGAGCACCTTGTTCTTGTTGCAATGGGATTTCTATTCTTATGATTGCAAAGGTTATCTTGTTCCTACTTGTCTCTAACGTTCCTATATGGAAGCATTGACATGTGCTATTTGTCTCTAGCGTTCCTATATGGAAGCATTGACATTTTCAGGGCATTCATCTCTTGCATATTAATAGCATCCTAATAAGAAATGCACCTGTGCTTAAGATTAGTTGCTTGATGACTAAATTTTCATATATTTAAGTGAAATTTTGGCTTATTATTCTATCTTGGTATCTATTAAGCTCACTCATGTTTATGTTTCTCTATCTTTTATCATAACTTATCCTGTCCTTTTTTATAATATTTTGCTCAAATTTATATGGTCTTGCATAGAAGCGACATCATTTATTTATATGTTCTTGAGCAATGTCATTTTATCATATCTTATGTCTTTTGGGATTATCATGTGTTTTTTATATGCTTTATTCTTGTAAGTTCCTTTTTGCAGGTTTGTTATCCATGTTGTGGGATAGCTTGCTTCTGTTATTCCTTCCTTGTTTAAGCATATGTTGGTTGCAGATCTCTGGTTCCTCTTAAGAAGGAATGTAATGTTGAATTTTATCATGTTCTATCATATTTAAGTAATGTTGTATGATGGACATCCATCTTCTACTGTTAAAGTCAGGATGTTCATCTGTATGATATCATTTTCGATGTATAGACCATTGGGGTCTTGTTTCTTCGATGTTTGACGTATTCTACATATATTTATATTGCACCTTGATTGGAAGAATGTATGCTATATACATGCGTATTGGCCATATGGGTATTTTGTACACTTTTGTGGTGTTCTTAGCCACATGCTCTGCTGTATCAACCGTCAGAAGGTATTTGTACACTAGTGTCGATGTTATATCAGAGTTCTTCAGCTATCAGTTATGGTTGTGATGATTCTTGTGGTGATCTAGGAATATTTTGGATCTAGTAGCCATGATGGATTCTCTTTAGATCTGGGCATCTTTTTGGTGGATTGCGGCACATGTTTGTTTCATCGTACAACCTAGTTCGTGTGCAATTGCATGATTTAGTGAGAAGCAAATGTTTTTCTTCATCAAATCCATGAGGAGAAGTGTTTTTTTATTCGCATCTTATGGAGCATTTTGGAATTTTTCATCAAGGGGGATGTTGGTGTGTTTCCACCTTCCTTCCATGTGTATTCTTTCTCCCAGGCATCATTAAGGGAGAGTGTTAGAATATGTAATGATGACTTATGTGATATATTGGTAAAATATCATTTAAATGCATAAAATAACTCTAATGTTATAAAATAGAGTTATCCCACATGCATCATTGTAATTATATCCTTTGTAACCCTTATCTATATAAAGAGATGGATCATTTATCCCACATGTGTTATGGGATGTATTGTAATCCAAACCTCTTGGTATATAATAGAGGTGAAGGAGACCCTTTTGGGTATGTGTTGATTGTAATTCATCACACATCACATGTTGTGTATGTAATTTGTACACACATTGTATGATGGAGCTTGATGTGATGCATATGTGAGGCTGTCATGTAACCTTTGAGATCTTTTGCATATTAATGGAAGACGCAACCCTTCTCGTGGACGTACCCCAATTGGGTGAACCACGTATATCTGGTGTTCTCTTTTTCTTGGTCTCTTTATGTTCATGTTGATATGTTATTGTTGCTTAGATAGCTAAGCTAGTTTAGATAAATCTTAATCTCAGACATGAAGAGCCGAATTAGAATCCTTGGAGGTGATAGAGCCTTTAATGCGGAACGGGAAGTAGGTGTCCCCGACGTTTTGATAGTAGCATGACTATCGAAGGAATATCTGCGCACATATCACGTGGGCGTTGTTCTGATAATCTACGCGATAGCGCGAGTTAACAATGTCTTAGTCGCATAGACCCTTCTTTTAATTGGTTTTTGGAAATTTTGGACTCATGTTGTATTTTGAATTTTTTGAGGATTCCTATGGTGAGTTTCATTCTTTACGTTGATGACGCCTTATTGGAAGAATCGTTGAAATGTCGCATGTGTGCAAAATTTAGGTGTTAACAATTGGGACTGGAAGAATGGAGGAAGAGGAAGTGGACCACTATGAAGACCCGATCGAAGGGGCCTAGATCTGGATTAATCCCTTATTTCAATGCTTGTCCATGGGTATAGGTGGTTCTGTAGAGAGAAATGTCATTCGGGATCAAAACCCTTGAAGGAGAACATATTGGTGATCCTTGAATCGTGGCAAAATCCATGGTATATGATGGTGAAGTGGAACCTATAAAAACCCTAAATGATATTAGGGTTTATGTACCAAG
The DNA here is from genome assembly GCA_027924585.1 of Larix kaempferi. NCBI lineage: Eukaryota > Viridiplantae > Streptophyta > Pinopsida > Pinales > Pinaceae > Larix > Larix kaempferi. Next base: position 6,324,562 of record BSBM01001063.1, read on the forward strand.
GCTGTCAAATTCAGAGGTGGGGGAAACTATTTTCCAGGATAGGAATGTCTTATCAGGCTTGATTTCAATAGACTTACAGTGCAATAGTACAAGTCTCTATTCAGGTGACTAAAAATTTTCCAGTATTGTTTGTACAGGGTGTATTAACTATGATATAGATTCGTAGAAGTCTCCTAGTTTGCACAGTAAACATTGAGCTTTTTTATGATGGGAAGGTCACAATCGAGCTTCAGTGAACTTCCAAGAAAATTTTAGGGTGGATGGTTAAATCAATGGAAGAAAAAGAATTCCCTCCAACAACACCAAAATGCAGTCAAATACATGAGAAAACCACAAACAATACAAAAGAAGGCATATCTATTTAACTCATTTGGACTCACTCTAAACTGATATAAAAAATATGTCTTCAAATTAAATAGTCATTTCTATTATTTGGATAACAAACCTCCCCTTATCACAGTTCATCCATCATTATGTTTTTCTAGTACTTGCAATGCCAAATCATTCAACCTCTATAAATATATACAAAATCATCACAAGTCATATTTGTAGCATTATTTACTAGTCTAGGATGCATTTTTATAAGAATGTCATAACATACCTTGACAATGCTTCCAAGCACCTTCTAAGCCTTCTTTTGGTACTAGCCCCTTATCATCCTAGATTCAAACATGGATTTACTTGATGAGAACAAACTACAAAACCGATAGATAAATAACTAAATAAAATTCCTGAATAAGCTCCTCTTGGTTTCGAGAATAATTTATTTGAGTCATCTAATATTGGAGCAAACCTCCCTTGATCTAGAGCAACAACAAAGTCAACATTGACTTCAATGTTGCTATGTTGGATCGAGGTAGGTTTGATCCAAGATTAAACGGTTCCAATAAATTATTCTCTATTGAATAGGGACAACCACATGAATTTGGAAGCTCTTATGGCCCCTCCCCGCCCCCTCACATCACTCTCAATTCCCCAATACCCAATCTATATTCTAATAGAAAATATGCATTAAAAAGATAACAAAATTGATAAAATGTGATTGTAAAGCTAAGCAAGAAAGTTGAGATAAAATAAGTACAAAGTTGTTTGATTTCCTTTTGCTTTGAATAATTAAGTACTAACCATCTATATTTTATATTTTACTATCATGAGTACAAAAAAATATTCAATAACTCATTCAAAGGCAATGCAACAAAAAGTATGCAAGAACTCATTCAAAGGCATATGCCACAAAAAATAGATTTTATAAATGAGTTTTATCATCCAAAATATGTTCCAAGTACAATACATATATCTATATTATAATAATATTATACATCATCATTTAGTTTTAGTCCTCTTTTATATCTCTTCAATAATTCATCATCATCCATGTTGTCTTCATTTTCTAGGTGCTCTTCAGAATTTGTTTGTGATTGCATCCGCTCACGCAAAGCATATCTGGTCTGGTACTCATAGAGTGGAGGCCACTATGATGGGGCATCGCCTAGAAAAACAAAAAATATTAAATTTATATGGCCAGTTTTTAAATATCATTGAAGTAGTTTAGTAATATTGAAAAAAACCTCTGCAATGTAATTATTTACCTGGTGCATTGGTCGGCATCGTTGGAATCGCTTCCATGTGCTACTCTTTAGTTGTAGGACCCTCAAGTACAAGATTCTATGCCACAAACTTTATAAGGACACAATCCTAAAAGTATAAGTAAAAAAAATTCGAAGTACAAAATCTATAACTATGAAATTATTAAGTATATGATTAATATCCAGCCATATTACCATCATGGACCTCAATCGTAGCACCATCGTGGGTCTACACGAGCCCACCATCTTGTGGTGACAATCCACTAATAGTGCACTGCTCTTCAGTACTTATGGGCCCATTCATAGTGCTAGTCCCCTGATTAAAACAAAGATGTAACACATTAAATTTATGGACGACATCAAACACAAATGTATTTTTATAAGTGATGAAAGGTTAATGTGGATTGATTTTTATTTACCTTATCTTGCACACTAGATCTTGGGATCTTCCCCAAGATTTTCTGTCATTCAATGGCAGCTTGATAGCTGAAACTGTAACCAATCTTGAGATCTTCCTTCGTGTTTGCAGTTTTGAAGTCGTCCCCTTGCATTGCATAAGAGTATGCATTTTTTATGTTATTGGCTGCAATTACCTGAAAGTTGGAAGGCGATACAAATAATATTTTTAAGGTATTTGGGTAGTTAAAATTCATGACTGTAACTTCAAGTAGTCACCCTGGCCTAGCTTGTGTTGGCCATGTTTGGAAATCCTTTTTTTTGTTTCCCTCGAAGTGTCAGGCAACTTATCATCAAAATTTTCAAGTGTGTTATACACCATACTTTTATTTAGATATAAAGAAAATTAAAGATATTGAATTAAAGATGTAATTTACCTTGCGGAACCAGGTGGTGTTTTTCCTTCTTTTCTAAATTTCTTCTCTTTTGCATCCTCAATGAGTTCCTTCCACTCCCTCTCTAGAATCATGAGAGGATGCTCATACCTAGGTTCTTTTCCAATTTAACCCTATAATTGTCACGCGTATATTTTAAATGTTGGCCAACTGCAGAGGTGACCACGATTTTATTAAATGTGTCTACCCCAAAGAGGCCTTCAAGATAATCCAAAAGTTCTTTTTTGAGGTTGGAATTCTATGAATTCCACCTCGTGCATAGGATGAGCCCAAAAATCACCAACGCCTTGGTATCCAAGTGCCTATAAAAATCATTGTTTCCTACACACAAAAAGATATGATTATTAATTTAAAAATAATTATCTGGATTATTTATATTTGAGATAGACAACATGAAAAAATTAAAATATTAAAAATTACCTAGCATTTTTACTTGCTTTAATGGAAGTCCTCCATCATTAACCATAAATGTGCCTGAAAGGGTCCCCGTGGAGGTAACATGTCTCACTCCAGGAAATGAAACTACATAATTATCCAAATCATCAACCTCACCTCTGTCAACACCTCCAAAGATTGGTTGTGTGGCTTCCTGGGGGTGTGTGTCATGGCTCCCAACTACAGGTGTGGAAGGTGGAGATTTGAATAGCCTGGAAGGTATATGAGGGTGTGCATCAGGAATCTATGGAATTTGTGCATGCCCACTACTATCAAGACCATGCATATTGGGGTCAACAGGTTGAAAAAATATCTATATAAGAAAGAAAATGTTTCTTCATCATTTATACCCATTTTTAGTCATTTTTTTAGTCACTCATCACTCATTTTGTACTAGTGTAATCACACAGTGTGAAGTGATATTGTGTATATGGCATGTAATAAGGGAATGGCTAAGAAACGTGAATTGGTTGGCCACTGATCCTGAAAAAGTGAATGCGATGTTCAAAAAATTAGGTAATAAATGAAATTCTGTTCCAATGATGATGTGGTCGATGCAATAGATGCATTTTTCAACAAATTTGCAAATGAGGAGGAATTCATGGACTATTTCCACACGAATTGGATTGTTGGTGATAAGATGCGTAAGTGCACATAGTATTTCTTGTGTTGTTGTTTTAATGTTTCATAAAGATTATATATTTCCACTAACATAGTCCTTTACTTTTAGGAATGTGGGTAAAAGGTTGACCAGATTTCCCACATGTAAATCAGGAGACCAACAATTATATCGAGTCATACCATTGTTATCTAAAGACAAAATTTCTATCCGATCGATGGAAGAAATGTGCTCATCAAATGGATTGGTTGTTGTATGTGTTTTTGACAAATTTTGAACCTTGTTACCATTCAAAGAAACTCTAAAAGAAGAAGAATTCTTGAACAACTAAAGGAAAGAGAGGCAACTTGAATCATCAATGGAAAGAGCTAGAATAATTCCAAACAGTGATTTTTTCCTTCATGAGAGCATATATCATGCCTATTGGGTGAGGAGTCAAACCAATCGTGAGAAGAAGTACATTGTCACTTGGTATTGTACAAATTTTATAGCATGTGATTAATCATGGTCTATTCATGGAAACATTTGCAAGCACACTATAAAAATATATTGTTTGTATTTCCCCTTGGGATATTCAAGCATGGTACTAGATCATGATGCAACACTTGCTTCACTTCATACCCCTCTTGAGATAAGTATAGAGGCACCAAACCTTGGTGTAGATGGTGATACAACTTCTTTGGAAATTGATGGTATTGATCAGGATGTTGAGGGACTTCAATTGGATAGGGATGAGTTGTTTGGCTACCTAAACCTGCTTAAAACAATCCATCCTATTACTTTTAGAAAGAACGAGTAGTTAATTGTTTTAGTTTAAAAAAAATGGATGAGGCAAACAATCTTAATATTATTGATTATGACTTCACCCTTGACTTGGGTTCTTTTGAGTCATATTTGAAGAGGAATAAGAGTTTCCTTGGCCCTAAAAAGAAAAGTAAAAGAACCAAAGAAATTAGTGGCTTGAAAATTGATTTGAATGTCCTTGCATCTGAATATGATCCATTCTAGTTTCAATAGTTCAACAAGCAAGGTCATCCTCTCTCTAACAGTGCATCCTCCATGGTCACAGGTAGGTTTAGCATATGCTCTATTTTAAACTCTTTAATATATTAGTTGATATTTTTTCTTTCAATTTCATTTTATAAGTGTGTCTAGACATAGATATTTTTAAACATGTAGCATGTGGATTCTTGCAGAGGGGAAACATTCTACCACTTTCACTTCAATACAAAGACGTAGACGAATGCAACACCATTCACATAACCCTACCATTCCAGGTACATATTATGGGAGTCTTTATTGATGGATACTTGTTGTCATGTATGTATTACTTTAGGTGGAAATATGGGTTCTAATGAGATTATATTACAGGAACAGGTGCTTCTCCTAGGGGTCTTCCTCCAGTAGAACATGATTGGTTGATTGAGAACACTCCAATCAATCATTTACAATGTTTGGCATATGCGAGCTACTTTAAACTCTTTAACTTATTAGTTGTTAGTTTTTCTTTCAATCTCATTTTATTGTTGTATCTAGAGATGGAAATTTTTTAACATGTACTGTGTGGATGCTTGTAGAGGGGAAACGGTCTACCACGGCTGCTTCAACATAAAGATAGAGACTCCTGATTGATGAATATTTGTTTTCATGTGCATATTGTTTTGAAGGCCAATATTGGTTCTGACGATATTATATTATAGGAACAGGTGCTTCTCCTAGGGATCTTCCTTTCATGGTGGAGCACAATTGGTTGATTGAGAACACTCCAATCGGTCATTCACAAGGTCTGGCATATGCTCTACTTTAAACTCTTTAACTTAACAATTGTTAGTTTTTCTTTCAATCTCAATTTATTAGTGTATATAGACATGAAATTTTTTTAACATGTATTGTGTGGATGCTTGTAGAGGGGAAACAGTCTACCACGGTTGCTTCAACACAAAGACATAGACAAATACAACACCATTTAGTTTTTCCTACAGTTCCAAGTACATTTGATGGGACTCCTAATTGATGAATATTTTTTCACATGTGCATAGTGTTTTGTGTGCCAATATTTGTTCTGGTGAGTTTATATTATAGTCACAGAAGCTTCTCCCTGGGGTCTTCTTTCGGTGGAACACGATTGGTTGATTGAGAATACTCCAATCGGTCATTTACAAGGTCTGGCATATGCTCTACTTTAAACTCTTTAACTTATTAGTTGTTAGTTTTGCTTTGAATCTCATTTTCTTAGTGTACCTAGACATGAACATTTTTTAACATGTAGTGTGTGGATTCTTGTAGAGAGGCAACATTCTACCACAGTGGCTTCAATGCAAAGACATAGACGAATGCATCACCATTCTGGTTTACTTACAGTTCTAGGTACATTTTATGCGACTCCTAATTGATGAATACTTGTTTTCATGTGCACAGAGTTTTGAATGCCAATATGGGTTTTGATGAGTTTATATTATAGGCATGGGTGTTTCTCCTAGTGTTATTCCTCCAGTGGAACACGATTGGTTGATTGAGAACACTCCAATCGATCATTCACAAGGTTAGGCATATGCTCTACGGAAAACTCTTTAATGTATCAGTTGTTATTTTTTATTTCAATCTCAGTTTATTAGTGTATTGGATGTTGCTAACATATTGATGTTGTGATGTCTATTTATATGTTGGGTGACTCTAGCACAAGAGGAGAAGCATCATCTTCATCTACACAAAATCCCCCATGGGAAGGCTTTAAATCTAGTGCATGTATTGCTTATCACTTACTATAAGTTTGGTAATTTTTTGAAAGTGCACAATGAATCAACATCCCAAACATCTTTCTTCATGATCGATTGGTATTCCTCGACCATGGCATCCTTCCATTACTTCATCCTAAATCCTGGGAACTTCAGATTCTTCAATATCTTCAATAGATAGCTTTGTTGCTGGAACAAATGTTGTAGTCCTTCTTTTGTAGGTGATGGTATATGATCTTTCCTACAAGACAAGTTAAATTGCATGATTAGAAACATCTCATAGTTTTCAGAACAAATTCTTACACATAAAGGAATATGTCATACAGTCATGCAATTATTTTAGCCAATGCTTCAATACAACATTTATCCATATCCCGTAACTTTCTAGATGCCTTCCAATCTCTACCAGAACATTGCTAAGAGCGTGCACAACTCCCAACATGTCAACAAAGAGGTTTCATTCTAGATAAGTAGCAATGGAATGTTGTACAGTGCCATAGGCCACTTACCCATCATATGCATATTAGTAGTATACTGTTCATTAATGCAATTATTCTAATATGCATAATACACAACCTAAGTCTAGGAACATAAGCATATACATCATTGATCAATATTATTTAAACACAAGAAATGACAATTCAAATACTTATCTTTGTTTGTTTGTTGGGTGGACTCCCTCTCAATCTTTGTTTCCTTGTAGGAACTACTGGAGTGTGCTCCCTCTTGATCTTTGCTTCCTAGATTACCTGTCCTTGAACTTATATCCATCCTCGATCACTATGCATGCTTACTAGTATCATCATTGTGTTACCCTCGAGATCTCATACATAATCATACATTCATTAGTATAATCTCAATACTATCAAAACACAATAATCTTAAACATGTATAGTCATGATCATTTCAAACACAGATAATAAGCATTAGTATTCAAGGTTTATATAGAACTTTTTCTGGTTAGTCATATCATTAATCTAAGTGAGGAACATAATATGCATAAACCCTAGATTACTCAAACTTGTAACATCATGAGTAATCATTATCAATCATAAGTGTCATAACCCTAATCAATGGATGTATTCTATCATGCATTCATACTTTTACTAGGGTGATAAGACAAGTCTAAATTTAAACAAGATTGTTACTAAACTCAATAACATGAAGACAATCATATTATAAACTTAATCATGAACATATTTCAAAACATACCTGTAAGTCATACCTGTCAGATTGCTTGTAGTAGTTGTTGTTGTTGTTCCTTTTGTTCTTAGGACAATTTGAGGAAAAGTGTCCTCTTCTTGGTGTGGGCTGTGAGAGCTTGATCTTCATTCCCCATCTTCTCTTCTTGAGCTACAATCCGAGCTTCTTCCTATGAGAATTCTTCCCATAGCTTACTGAAAGAGATAAGTTTCTTCCTAGCACAGATTCCTTGGATGAAAAAATCCCATGACCTAGGAAGGCCATTAAGAGTGGTCATTACCACTTCTCCATTCTCTATAACTTCTCCCACAGCTTCAAGTTGTTCTTTTATCTGGGAGACCCTTGAGAAATAAGATTGCATGGTCTCCGCATTCTGGAACTTGATATTCTTCAATTGATTCCTCAAGGTCATCTTCCGATTTATATCCTTCCCTTCAAATAGCACTTGATTTGCAGAAATTTGGATCTGAAGTTGGATTAGGGTTTGTCAGAGAAATCCTAAAAATTCAAACTTCTGAAAGGATAGAAAGATGCGCCTTGATGAGCTGATCAAGCTGGTATACTCAGAATTTGAAAACTGCAAAGTTTCACCCCTCAAATTTTCTTTTCAAACTTATGGATTCACTAGGAGGACCCTGAATTAGGGTTTGATTTTCCTGGAGCTTCATCCATCCAAAAAGTTCGATCTTGGTCTCTAAACTTTGGATTTTCAGAGGAGCTTTCAGCCATGGTCTCAAATTTCAGAAATTCCAACTTTTGCAGAAGCCCTAATTTATGGCTTCACTAGAGAGGACCCCAAACTAGGGTTTGATTTTCCCGGAGTTTCACCCAACCAAAAAGTTCGATCCAAAGCTCTAAACTTCAATTTTTCTGAGAAGCATCCAGCCATGGTCTCAGATTTCAGAAATTCCACATTTTGTGGAAACCCTAATTTTTAGGGCCAAAACTGAAAGTGCTCAGAATTGAATTCTAATTGGACATAAAGACGCGCCTTGCTGAGGAGAGTCAATATAGCCTCCTGCCTTTGAAGATATGTGGAGAGAAACCCAAAAACAAGAAGCCCTAGATTCTGTAACTGCACAATGTCTTCTTCTCAAGTTAGCTCTAATACCATGTTAATTTTTTAGCATCAATTCAATATGATCTAGGATCTTATCTGAGAGAATAACATGTACAGCATATCAATCAAAATAAGCAATCACAAGAGACAATAGACACACAGATTTTCCTTGGGGAAAACCATAAAGGTGAAAAACCCCAATAACTTCCTTAGAGATAGATAGAGCAATGATACAAAACCCAAGCATAAGAGATAGTCTCCTAGCAGCAGCTCCTCCTCCTCCACTAGTGCACCACTCTCCAATGAGTGTATATGTGAGAAAGTGAATGATCAAATAGAGTGCCTCCCACACTCTATTTATACTTGACTTGACTTACCTAATAACCTTTAATAGGTTGGCCTCAACTTAACCACTTAACATAATGCTGACAGGGTTGACCCCCAATAGGGTGGTCTAACAACCCTTTAACCCACATGACTTATATAGGGCCGACCCCATCAAGGTGGTCTAATAACCCATCAAGTATAAGTTACGACACTTACAATATAAATGACGACACTTCCGTATAGAGGAATAATACCATCTCTATAGGAGTACAATATACATATGTGAAATACATTCCGAAGTTACAAATACAACAACAACATTTGTGCAACTTATGTTTCATTTGAAAAAAACATGTGGGAACTGATTCATTCTAGTTTTTGCGCAAGAACCAAAGACTCTTGAATTCTTGCATACTTTGTCGATTGAGAGAATCGGATCAAGCACGTGTCCCACAGTTGGATCCATATATTACCAACTAAATTGTACATAGTTTGACTTTCAAGCGAGCATGCCAAAGTTGAACATGTTTCATGTTCTTTATCCACATTCTGAAGTCCATTAGGCCTTTCAGGGCCCTTTTTTTCACATGTTCATGCCCCATGGGGTTTGTAATAAAGTGTTCTAGCATGGTATTTTTATGTAAAGGACTTGGCTTCCTAGGACTTAGCAATCAATCCAGGTATTCCAAGGAGTTTTTTCACTTCTCAATTATACTTTTCATTTTAGCAAGGCATAATTTTTTAGTTTTTTTCTTGCTCCTCCAAAGCTGGAATGCCTGTCTTGGTGGTTAGGCCTTAGGAGGTTATTAAATTTCATGTGTCAATGTATATGAACATGCTATACACTTATATAGAGTCATATGAACATGTGCTAGGTCCCTCTAGGATTTTTTTTAAGTTTTGGAAAAAAATAGTTTTCCCATAAAATCAAGCTATTTTTTAATAGTTTAAATGGGAAAATAAAAAATGTAATAAAAAAGTGGTTTGTGGGAAACATTTGTCGATGGGCTGCTCATTTTCTAAGCCAAAGCACCCATTTAATCCATAAACCCACTTTTCCTAAGTTTAGAGTAATTATTTATCTCCAAAATTAATATTTACTCGAAAAAAGCCACAAAGACATAATAAATGGCCAAATAAGACATAACAAAGTCAAAATTGAGATCCCACGGATTGAGGAAGTTTGATGGATTCTTTTCTCCGATAATTGGAAATCAAATCCAAGGAGAATATTGAGAAATATTTGATTGATTTGATTGAGGATCAAATCCCCATTCAAAAGGGGGCACATTCCACTAAAGAGGGGCAAAATCTATAGATGGGGGGCGCATCTCCTACTTGGCAGCCTTCAAGTGGATGGTGGAGTATCGAAGAGAAGGGCACACCTATTCAAGAAAGGTGCTACATCCCTCTTCATTTCAGTCCCACGTTTTCCTCTTTGACTCGCCCTTCTCTACCTTATGGGTTGCCACTTGTAATGCACCCTCTTCTTGGTGGATGCACCCTCATGGGCTGCCATTTGTATTTAACCAAGTCTCTCTTCCAATTGTGCTCTAGTTGGATTCTTGGATTGAGATCTTTCCATTGTATCTTTTGCTTATATTTTTTATGAGAATAAAGAGACTTTGGAGGTCAAGCTTGGTGTAGTTCTTTATTGTAAGGATTGGTAGTGATATATAAGGAAGGTTAGACAATAATTTTGTTGTTTTAATCTTTTATCAATGCATGCGTAGAGATCTAATCCCAGTGTTCCATTTGTTTATGAGCACTATTAATTTGATTTCTTACTTGTCTATTTCTATATTTAATCTTGTGTGCTCAAGTTGATGTGATTTGCAGGTTATCTCAGTTGGATTAGTCACAGTATCTTGCTTGCTTGCTTCATCCTAACATTCTTTTGCAGACATAGTCCCTCAGTTCCCCACCAGCAAGCTCTGAAGCCTATTCTCAAACAAGCTATTTCTCATATCCTTCTCTCTATAATCCCCTTTCTTGTTATGGTTTCTTTATGCAACTAGAATAATAGATCTATGTGTTATTGTTTTGATCATAAGTAGATCTAGTATTATTTTTGCTTAATATCTAGTTTAACTCGCAAGTTCTTATCATTCTTATTCTAGATCTCTTTTGCTAAGCATTTCAAGTTATCAAAATCATTTATTTTAAATATTGAGTTAGCATTATTAGTTTTGATTTTAAATCTAAATCTAGCAATAATAGTGCTCATATTTTCTTTCCATCTTAACAAAGGCAAGCAAAGATCCCACTGAACTAGCTTTTTAACTTGTTTCGGTGGTTAATTCTTGTTTTCTTTTTTTCATCCTTACACTTAGAATTTTTTTAGTAATTTTTTGTTAGCTATCCCAAAGAACTTTTTAAATTTTTTGGGGCATTTTATACTAACATATAATCACTATTTTGCAGCATTTTATGAGCAGGTAGAAGGAAAATCTGGTCGATTTTTAGTAGATTGGACCATCCGAAGCACCCCAGTTCCTTTTCCCCTTTAACCAGATACTTTTTCTATGAATTTTGTAATCCTTTGAGTCCATTTCTATAAGGACCAAGGCATTTATTCTTGCATTGTAAAAAATAATAAGCAAGAACAAGTGGGCTACCCAATGGTCACACCTCATTCCCCCAAGGGGGACCTGCGTCAACTCTAAATTTTTGTGATTTGAAATTTTTTAGCTTAGATTTGCTTTCTTTGCAATTCATAAAATAAATCTAATATAAAATTAACGTTGTTGATTATATTTCAATGGCGGACCACAAGCGTACTTAAGACTTAGTTTTCTTCAATTTTTTAACAATTTACTTTTTCAAAGTTTGAGTAAAATTGTCCTTTCTTTCTCGAAGTACAGTGCCACAGAAAGAGCTTGCTCAAGTACTAAAGTTCGGCTAGAATAGAGATTCCTTGAGTAACTTAACCAAGTAGAAAAATTAACTATGTTTAATAAAATAAACCAATGCTTATCTTCCCCGTATTCTCTGGACCCTTGCAGCTCAGTCTGACCAGTTGGTCAATCGAGAAAGGGAGATAAGTATTAGTGTAATAGGGAAATCCAAACAAGTTGAACTTTGAGAACTCAGGAGGTTGCAAGAGTGAATACCATAGAGTCATGGGGCTACTTTAAGTAGGTTATGCCTTGCCCCGTTGGACACTTGGTAAAGCCGTTATAGCGCTCAATTCAAGAGGTTAAGTTTAGTTGGTCCAAACCCCCAATAAAACCATTCCCATAATACTCATTAATAAATATTAAAATTTACCAACCAAGACACTTGCAATACTTACACGACACAACATTAGCACTCCATAAGCACTTTTATTTTTTACATCTTTTATATTGGGCACTGGTGTTGTTGTTTATTATCATGTTCATTTATTTATGTATGCAAAATGATGATGATGGATTTCATATGCTGTTGAATTTCAATCTTTATTGTTGTCGTGGTTGAAAGAAAAGAAAAAATTCACTTTAATTAACTCCTAAATTAGTTGTTTTTCTCTTTTCGTAGATTAAACACCTTATATTTTTCTTTTATTAGGGACCACCCCCCTTGGCTTCACTAGGAGTAATCCTACACGGAGGAGTCGAGTTATCAGGTGACATCACTAGACTCTGAATTTCCCCCAAGGCCTCACTGAGTGGCTTGAAGATTTCTATCATGTTCCCCCTAGGTGTGCATCTAGGCCGCAACAATTCTCACCCAATTTATCCAACAGTGGTTCTCACACAATTTATCCAACATGATTGACCTCATATTTACATAAAATGGTATATGAAGCACATTTTAAATGCTCATTACAAATATAGGGCTCATTAAATGCTCCCACTTTGTAACACTTATGTATTGACCAATTTGAACCTCCAAACTCCAAATTGGGTTCCACGGGATTATGATTGAAGGATCAATTTGAATACCCCTCAAACTTTGAACTAGGCCCCACACATTTGATACTTACAAAATTTTCCTTAAAATTTTATGGTCTACCACCAATACTCTGCTTGGTTGGAATTCTATAGGTTTGCACTATATTGTATCGGGTTTGATGTCTGAACCTCTGGAAAAATCTACATTTTTCTCAATTCTGTGCAATGTCTTCAATATTGACATCTCACCCCTTTTTACAACAACACCCTTATCTTTCCAGTCTGCCACAAGGCCCTCAATAAAAAACAAAAACTCTCTGCATTTTGATAATTTGACCAAAATTTATAGTGTCATGCCTGAGCTCTAATACATCTTTTTACACCAAAATTTCGTCATCATTAGTTATGTGTTCTCTATTTTCCCTAATTCCTGAAGCACTTGGGCCAATTGATTGAAAGAAGAGTCGAGGTAACCTCCTTTTCCCTTTGTTGTCACCTCAACGCACCTTGAACATTGACAATATGCGTCAAATCCCTGGTGACGCACTCTGCATGTTGACAGAGCGCGTCAGTGACACTTGTTGCCTTTGGACAAGGTGCGCCACTCTCTAAATACGTGAGTTTCTTGTGTACAAAGTGTGGCACTCTTGGTTTAAAAGGAGAAAAAGAAGCTTCAAGCGGCTTCTAGAACCCTTGGTTATGTGGAAGCTTATCCCTATGAACTAGGAAGGGTGGAACTCGATCCCCTCACCTTTTGGGATGATCCCTTGAGCTTCTCCCACAAATCCTCAACCTCTCTTATCCATTTAGGCCTACAAATACAAACCTCCTCTCCTTGGTTAGGGAGGAGAAGGATAGAGTACTTAAATGCTGGTGAAATTCTGCTAGAGCTGGTTCCCTTTCATCCATTAGGAGGCAAAAGCTTGAATCTTTGAGGCTAGGATCATTTGGAAGGAGTTACGACGTCAAAGCTTGGTTGTAATCTCTCCTATGTACTTCTTATGTTTACATTAATGCAGATTCTTTCCATAACAATCTTATTGTTGTAAGATCTTTAGACTTAGCTTCTTTGACTACAAATTTAGATTGATCTATATTTGCATATTATTAGTCCTTTCTTGTTTCCACTTGTTGTATATTGTTTTGTAGCTAAAGATCAAGATCTACACCAAGCAAGGAGATAGCACTACGCTCATAAGGTAAGTTATCTTCTTATACCTTTTGTAATTTGATCAATCTAGGAAAGTTATTTGTGTTTTGTACTTCTTTTGTTCTAGATCCGAACCATTCAAACTAGGGAGATCGGTTAGTGTCCGCACTGATGGATTGTCCATAAACACATCTATGTGGTGTACTCTCCCTTCAGATAAATATATACTTAAGAAAATATGATTATTACTTAAAATATTGATTAAAATTCACAACAATCCTCTATAACTGAAAATATGGTTGAAGCTTCCATCAACAAATTTAAGAAAACATATATTGGTGCATTGAATCCATTTGTCTTATGCATATAACATCTAAGAATCTACAACATAGTTCATTTATATGCGGTGCATCTTATTCATCCATACAATCCCCCATTTAAATACAATATATAGAACAACCTATGATTTAATAACCATAATAATTCCATTAGTCAAACACAGAATACACGGCATATTACAATCTTAATGACAACTAGTTAAGATGAAAGAAGAATTTTTTGGTGAGTTTTTGTAGTTCAAATCACATAGTTTATACTCCAATTCCTATAGTTAAAAACATATTGTAATTTACCTAGACACCTGTGGATGAGAGCGCAGGGATGTACGCTTGATATCTTGTGGTTAAAATGTAGATTCACTTATCTATATTCCTATTAGTAAAAGTAGAAAAGTTTGTTTGACTTCCTGAAGATAAAGTGATGAGAAATACAGTTTTAATGGCTTGAAATCCGTGAATGAAATAGAAAGTTTTTCAGCTTGAATGCTTAAGGTGTAAAGCATACATGGGGATTGAATTCATTAGATGAGAGCGCATACTTGTTTTCTTGAAACATGTAGCATTACTAAACTTTAAATAAATTAATATTCTAGCTTATGGAAGTAGAAAGACACATGAAAAGACTACATCCATCAAAACTCATCATAAGACAAAAGACGGATTTTTGACAAAAGACAAGTTTGAAATTGCACAAGATTAGAATTATACATGGAATTCATGAACATGTCACCCAAACAAGAGTTTCCAACCATTACATGGAGGGGCAAGCATTATTCTCTATTGAAAGATCCACACTATGAGTGACACCGAAATAGTGATAACAACAATACATACACATGTCGGATATGTGTAACAATGTGCAAGGCTAAATTTTGATGCAACGGATGTTGATACAATTTCTTTGTTCACACCCACCCCTAGAGGTGACATTGCCCCAAACATTAGATCAATGGACATCCTCTCAATATCTGAATGGTGGTTTATCGTAAATAAATGAAATTTAGCAACAATGGTCCTTGCTGAACTACATGAAGCGGTTTTAAATTCTTTTTTCTAACTTGGTAGATCCCTTCCATTTGGTTATGTAGAGGTTCAGAGTTGATGTAGACAGAAATGTCATTGGCACTATACATTTTGGATGTTTTTAGCCCTTGGTAAGGGCGATGTAGTAAGCTTCGTTGTTTGTTGCAGTTCCACATATCTCTCTTTTTCTTTGGAAAACCTCATTTGAAGCATTGTTGTGCAAGGCATATTCAATGCTTTCTTGTCTCGGGTTAGGATAACAGGACACTTGAATGCACAATGTCCATTTTTGCACCATCTTGTTTGTTTCGAATGAGCTGCAAAAACAAGAACAAAATTACTATGTGAAAATAATGTAATAATATTTTATAGATAATTTTAATTAATAAAGAAGTTTAAGTTTCAAAACTTATTTCAGGATGTGAAATAAAAGTAATAATATATTTAAGAATCAATTCATATAGAGTAAGATGTATTATACGAAGATGGAACAACTCAATACATTGTTAGGGTCATAAGGAAAACCACCACAAGCGTAAATTCATATCTAATAATGTTATCAACTAACCAAAATGGATGAAACACAAATCCAACAAATTAAGCAAACAAGTTAAATCATGAAAGATCTAAAAACACCATTATTGGGTCCACCAGCTAGTGCATAATTCCATGTTAAAAAATGTTATGATAGTGCTTGCATCATAAGGAAGGACCTTATCTTCGAGGGTTATCCCCCATACTTCTATCATAATAAGGATTAACCATAATTGTCTCCCATCCCTCATTTCTTTGCTCACTCTCTGCAAGTTGATCTAGTTCAAATATGGCCAGAATTACATTAGGGAACCTATCAAATCAAGGTATTTTGGGAGTGTATGATAGAGGCTAGATTCTATGATGCTCCTCGCATTCACAAACAACACAACAAACTCTATGATGAGGACAACTAATAATAGAAGCTTGAGAGTGAGCTAAATAGGCCTACAGATGATTGAAAAGGGTAATTTCTCATGGTGTATGGTGCTCTTGTAAAACTAATCTTTTGATTAATTTTAATGGCCCACATGAAGAGACACATGTGATAGGCAGTTACGTTTATTTTCATATTTATTGATATCTTGAATGATGTTGGTTAATCGGAGGAGTAGTTTCCAAGACTTCTACTTTGATGGGCAAGAGGAGTATAACCGTTTTACGAAACCGGTCCTCTCTCCACCTATAAAAGATCTTTCAGAATACCCATCATCCGAGTCTGAAGAACGTATCAGCAAAAGGGTAGGGTAGGAGGGAGAAACTGTTTTCCATCCAAAAAGACTAAGAGGCGACTGCACAAGATTTCTGCACTAATGGATTTAGGTAAATCGTTAAAGATTGTTTAATTTACTTATGTGATACATGTGATAATCATGACAGTTCTAGGTCTTGAAATTATAGTAGATGTTAATCATACGGAAAAGTTTATATGTGGTATCAGAGCATGTGTTAAAGAACTTTCATGTTTTTTTCCATAATGTTTGCTGAAATAATTGTTAGCGGTCCCCCTTATTATAGCAAATAACTTTTATAAGAACCAGAAAAACGAGACTCTCCTATTTGAAAGGAAATACAAAGAAAATGACTTACGCATTCATACAGACATTCTCAAATCTGTAAATTGATTTCCTTCTGGATAGTGTTAACATGATTTGCTTCTTTTAATCATGCACAGAGAAGAAACTATAAAAAAATGAAATGAAATAGAGTCTATGTTTTCAAATTGTTGAATAGTAATGATATTGAATATATTAATAGTTACTTCTGTAATTACTTGTGTAACTATTCACTGATTGATTTAAAATATTAAATATAATATATTAATAGTTACTTATGTAATTACTTGTGTAACTATTCACTGATTGATTTAAAATATTAAATATAATATATTAATAGTTACTTCTGTAATTATACACTGTTGATTTAATGTATATGCAAATGTATTATATTGATTTGAGGTCTATATTATGGTACGGTTCGGTAGCCACCAAAGTGGTCCAACCAGAATGACATGTAGACATCAAGTCAAATTATCTAAATTTAATACTCGTTTCCTCAGTATTAAAAAAATATAATGACTTTGCAAATCGCAATTATTTAATCACAAGAATATTAGGTTGGCCCAAAGGTGCACCATTTTTTTAGGAATTAATTAATTGGAATAGGATGGTTGGTGGGTATTCATGATTAAGGTTGGTACGGATACTCAAAGGTAACAGACTTACTTAGTTGTGAATATTTTATCAATTATTCCTATTAGGTGAAAGGAAATCACCATAATTGTTAATAGTTTACCATAAGATTAGCCCAAAGGTAGGTCACGGTAATACTATTTATTATTGTTTGATCATGTGTTTTATGTTGACTAATTGTCAAAATTATTTATAACTCTTAGCATTAATGTTGTGAGCATGAATTTATGATTGCAGTGTCAGTTCCTATTTCGCTACATTCGCATGCCTCTTCTGTTCTGATCTTAAATGGAATGAATTTCTCAGATTGGAAAGAACAGGTTCAGTTTCACCTCGGTGTTCTGGATCTAGATATAGCACTTGAATCTAAGAAACCGGTTGTTATTACTGGTGAAAGAAGTGCGGAAGAAAAGTCTATATTTAAAACATGGGAAAGATTGAACAGACTGAGTCTTAAATTTATGCTGATGACTGTAGCAAACAACATCAAGTCAACCCTTCCAGAAACTGACAATGCTAAAGAATTTCTGAAATCTGTGGGAGAACGTTTCCGAACTACAGACAAGTCCCTTGTTGGGACACTGATGGCTAAGCTTACCACCATGAAGTTTGATGGTATGAGTGGGATACATGAGCATGTCCTTGAAATGAAAAATTTGGCTACTCAATTAAAGACCCTTGAGATGAATGTGGATGAGTCTTTTCTTGTACAATTTATTTTGAACTCCTTACCTCCTCAGTATGGGCCACTTCAGATTCACTATAACACTATTAAGGATAAGTGGAATGTGAATGAGTTGGCCAATATGCTCAATCAAGAAGAGGCAAGACTTAAGCAACATGGACAACATTCAGTTCATCTCACAACTCAAGGAGCCAAAAGGAAAGGGAAAAATCCTAGAAAGGGCATGAAGCGGGTATCACCCAAGGCATATGAGCTTAATCATGGTTCTCATGCTTATAAGAAGGAAAGGAACAGTAATAAGTGTCACTTCTGTAAAAAATCGGGCACTATCAGAAAGCTTGTCCGAAACGTAGGGAATGGTTCAAAAAGAAAGGTATGAATTTAATTTCGGTTTGTTTCGAATCAAACCTAACTGAAGTTCCTTCTAATACTTGGTGGATTGACTCTAGGGCTACTACTTATGTTTCAAATACGATGCAAGGATTCCTTACAACCCATACCATAAATCAAAATGAAAACTTTATGTTCATGGGAAATCGTATTAAAGCTCCAGTTGAAGCCATTGGGACTTATCGTTTATTTCTAGATTCCGGTTACCATTTGGATTTGTTTCAAACTTTATTTGTTCCTTCTATTTCCAGAAATTTAATTTCCTTGTCTAAACTTGATCTTGATGGTTACTCTTTTAAATTTGAGAATAAAAGTTTCAGTTTGTTTAAGAGTACCACTTTTGTTGGTTCGGGTATTCTTTGTGATGGTTTGTACAAATTAAAACTTGACGATCATTTTGCTGAAACTATTCTTACCCTGCATCATAATGTTGGTACTAAACGTAGCCTTATGAATGAAAATTCCTCTTTCTTGTGGCACAAAAGGCTGGGACATATTTCCAGAGAAAGGTTACTGAGATTAGTAAAAGATGGGATTCTCATGAACCTAGATTTTTCTGACCTTGGGGTATGTGTGGATTGTATTAAGGGAAAACAAACCAAACACATCAAGAAGGGTGCCACAAGAAGTACAGAGCTTCTTGAGATTATCCATACAAAAATTTGTGGGCCTTTTGACAATCCATCTTTTGGTGGAGAAAAGTATTTTATCACCTTTATAAATGATTTCTCACGTTATGGTTATGTATATTTGCTGCATGAAAAATCTCAATCAGTGGATGCCCTTGAGGTGTACATTACTAAGGTTGAAAGGCAATTAGACAGAAAGGTGAAAATCATCAGATCTGATAGAGGTGGTGAATATTATGGAAAGTATAATGAATCAGGGAAGTGTCCTGGCCCATTTGCTAAACTCCTTGAAAAACATGGCATATGTGCACAATATACTATGCCTGGAACACCACAGCAGAATGGTGTAGCTAAAAGGCGTAATCGTACTTTAATCGATATGGTTAGGAGTATGTTAAGTAATTCAACATTGCCTATGTCATTGTGGATGCATGCTCTTAAGACCGTTGTATACTTATTGAATCGGGTTCCTAGTAAGTCAGTTCCAAAGACCCCTTTTGAACTGTGGACAGGAAGGAAACCAAGTTTAAGACACCTGCGTGTTTGGGGTTGTCCAGCAGAGGTTAGAGCGTATAATCCACATGAAAAGAAATTGGATTTTAGAACGATCAGTGGTTACTTTATTGGTTACCCTGAAAAATACAAAGGGTATAGGTTTTACTGTCCTAATCACAGTACGAGAGTTGTAGAGATCAGTAATGCCAAATTCATTGAAAATGGTGAAGTCAGTGGGAGTGATAAAACACAAAATGTGGTTATCCGAGAAGTTAGGGTACAAGTCCCTGTACCTATGGCTTCAAAGGAAATTGTTGTTCCTACCGTTGTTGAACAACCTAGCAACATTAAACAACAAATTAATGAACCACCACTCCATCATAAGACTGACACCAGTGAACCGATGGTAGAAGAACCACAACAAGTAGCATTAAGGAGATCTCAAAGGGAAAGGAGGTCTGCTATTTCAAATGATTATGTGGTTTATCTACAAGAATTTGATTTTGATGTAAGGACATGTAAGGATCCGGTTTCATTTTCACAAGCCATAGAAAGTAATGATTCTGCTAAATGGATTGATGCCATGAATGATGAATTGAAATCAATGGACCAAAATGAAGTCTGGGATCTCATTGAATTGCCCAAAGGATACAAGAAAGTTGGTTGCAAATGGGTCTTTAAGACCAAACGCGACTCTAAGGGCAATATCGAACGACATAAAGCCAGACTTGTGGCCAAAGGTTTTACTCAGAGAGGTGGCATAGATTATAAAGAGACCTTCTCTCCTGTATTCAAGAAGGACTCACTTAGAATCATTATGGCATTGGTAGCTCATTATAATTTGGAATTGCACCAAATGGATGTGAAAACTGCTTTTTTGAATGGGAGTTTAGAGGAAGAAATCTATATGGATCAACCTGAAGGTTTCTCCTTTAAGGGAAAAGAACACCTGGCTTGCAAACTTAAGAAATCAATATATGGACTTAAACAAGCTTCCCGACAATGGTATCTTAAGTTCCATAATACCATTACTTCCATTGGATTTAAGGAAAACACTGTTGATCGGTGTATATATCTGAAGGTTAGTGGGAGTAAGTTTATATTTATGATTTTGTATGCTGATGACATATTGCTTGCCACCAATGATCTTGATTTATTACACGAAATCAAGAAGTTTCTCTCTATGAATTTTGAAATGAAAGATATGGGTGAGGCATCTTACGTGATAGGAATTGAAATATTCCGGCATCGATCATGTGGACTGTTAGGATTGTCTCAGAAGGCCTATATCGAAAGAGTTCTAGAGATATTCGGAATGGAGAAATGTTTAGCTGGTGATGCCCCTATTCAAAAAGGGGATAAATTCAGTCTTATGCAATGTCCACAGAATGAATGGGAATGAAAACAGATGGAAGGGATTCCTTATCCTTTTGTAGTAGGAAGCCTAATGTATGCACAGACTTGCACCAAACCAGATATCAATTTTGTAGTTGGTATGTTGGGAAGATACCAAATTAATCCTGGATTGGATCACTGGAAAGCTGCAAAGAAAGTGATGAGGTACTTACAGGGAACAAAGAATTACATGCTCACATTTAGGAGGTCTGATAATCTAGAGGTGATTGGCTACTCAAATTCGGATTTTGCTGGATGCGTTGATAGTAGAAAGTCCACTTTTGGTTATTTGTTCCTATTAACTGGAGGGGCAATATCATGGAAAAGTGCAAAGCAAACTATCACAACTTCATCCACTGTGGAAGTTGAATTTGTGGCATGCTTTGAGGCCACGGTTCATGGATTATGGTTGCGGAATTTTATCTCAGGACTTGGGGTTGTCGAATCTATTGCCAAGCCGCTGAGAGTTTATTGTGATAACTCTGCAGCTGTATTTTTCTCTAAGAACGACAAGTATTCTAATGGTGCTAAACACATGGAATTGAAATACTTTGCCATTAAGGAAGAAGTTCAGAAACAACGAGTGTCAATTGAACACATAAGCACACTGCTTATGGTTGCAGATCCATTGACAAAAGGATTACCACCAAAGAAATTTAAGGAACATGCCAATAGAATGGGTATTGAACGTAGCACATAACAGTTGCTAATTTTATGTGATGGATTGCATTATGTTATTTGTTTTATTTTGACACTTTGAGATCTTAATAAAGGTGTTTCTGATTGATAATTTCTGTTTTAAATGTGTACGTACATGTATGAGAATAAATGTATAATGATAGGAATAGTCTTTGACAAGAGACATTATTGTTGAACACCTCATGAATACACTTCTCGTTTATAGACTATATTACACAGGTTACTAGTGTTGTGGTACATGGAAGGGACTATGTTGCCTTATTGACGTAGAACCGCCATGACTCACATTAGTGGATTGTTTAATTATATTATTATGATGACCAACTGAAATTTAAGGTGGATATGATTTATGGCGCGCTTAATGTCTACCTTTCTAAACTCTAACGTTAAGTTATCATATGTGCCAAGTGGGAGAATGTAAAACTAATCTTTTGATTAATTTTAATGGCCCACATGAAGAGACACATGTGATAGGTAGTTACGTTTATTTTCATATTTATTAATATCTTGAATGTTGTTGGTTAATCGGAGGAGTAGTTTCCAAGACTTCTACTTTGATGGGCAAGAGGAGTATAACCGTTTTAGGAAACCGGTCCTCTCTCCACCTATAAAATATCTTTCAGAATACCCATCATCTGAGTCTGAAGAACGTATCAGCAAAAGGGTAGGGTAGGAGGGAGAAACTGTTTTCCATCCAAAAATACTAAGAGGCGACTGCACAAGATTTCTGTGCTAATGGATTCAGGTAAATCGTTAAAGATTGTTTAATTTACTTATGTGATACATGTGATAATCATGACAGTTCTAGGTCTTGAAATTATAGCAGATGTTAATCATACGAAAAAATTTATAGCTCTACCCAAAAATTCTAAAAATTGGCCTAGGTACATGCACCACCTCCATATCCACCTGAATTGCTCATTCAAATTGATGCATATTAGGGAGGTATCATGACAAGTAAAAGAAGTGCATTGTTGTTCATTCCTAAACATACATTCATTTCTTGTTTTTAGATCTGATAGAAAATATCAACTCTAATTATATACCATGCTATTTGAAACTCAAATACTCACAATAATTTGCCTCCCAAAAGCATTGGGTTATAGAAAATGGGTGTAGGGAGTAACTAGTTGCAAAATCTAGAGATTCATTCCCAAGGAGATTGTGATATCTTGATTTTGACCCTTGAAATATAATATGTTAAATCAAGTATTTTTTGTATAATAATCTTTATGAGTAGGAATTAAGACTAGTACCTTGTTTACAATGACATCATGGTCGTCCTCTGTGCAATCTGCATATTAATATGCACCTGCAAACTCAAATATTTTGACACAAACCCTCCCAAACGAACCACTCACCATGCCTTCTCTGGTCTCCCTTTACACAAAATTTCTTCCTGGTCCCTTTGAAAGATAGGATTTGGGTGAAAGGTATGGTGAAAATGTGGGTGCTCTGAAACACATAAAGCTGAAGAAAGTAATAGCAAGGAAACAACACTAAAACTAAAATCATGTCATTGTTTATTCATCTTGAAAACAGGAATTACATTGATATCTTTAAACTCTACCCTTCACCTATTGTATCCTAATTTGAAAATTGAATTAATAAACTCATGTCCACGGCCTCTCTTTTATAGACTAAGAAGAAGAATAGCTTATAATGCCTCTACTAGAGATGTTATTTTGTTATGAAAAGAATACTAGAGATGAAAGTGATAGTAGAGGCATTATGGGATCTAGTTATGGGATCTAGCTATTTTATTATGAAAAAACTACTACTTCAGTAATAATGGAGTGATGAACTATTGTAATAATAGTACATAGAATGTGTTGGTGGATAGTAGGGGTGGCA
This sequence comes from Larix kaempferi, assembly GCA_027924585.1. Classification (NCBI taxonomy): domain Eukaryota; kingdom Viridiplantae; phylum Streptophyta; class Pinopsida; order Pinales; family Pinaceae; genus Larix; species Larix kaempferi. The sequence continues at coordinate 6,348,136 of BSBM01001063.1, forward strand.
GTCCCCCAACCAACTACCACTGTAAGATGGATATATATGACATGGAATTTGTGGTATGTGTCATTACTATTGCTCTTATGTATGCAATGTATTCTATTATGGAGGATTGATGTGATCCCCTTGTATATACTGATTATAGGGTAAAATGTATTCATCCATTCAAACATCTATTAATTTTCAAACTTTGTTTAGACATGTTGGCTCAATATAGACAAAAGTTTGGGTTCATTTGAGACAGTAGATAGATTCAAGATTAATGAAGTGTTGGATTTGTTCAAGATTGACAAAGCATCCACTAGATAGGAAGCATGCATTTTCCTTAATGTATCTTTTTTCTTGTCTAAAGTTGGCATGGGGTGAAATAAATTAATCCAAATGCATCCCTCTTCATAACGATGTTACTTATCGGAATTTGAATTATGAATGTTGGTGAAGCCTCAACCTATGATATAATGATACAACCCAAGTACAAGAGATAGTCTTTTCCTAGCAGCTGAACCTCCTCCTACACTAGTGCGCCACTTTCTGAGTAGTGTAGAAGTGAATAATAAGATGATCAAATAGAGTGCCTCCCGCACTCTATTTATACATGACCTGACCTACCTAATAACCTAACAGGGCCGACCCCACACTTAGTGGTCTAATAACCCATCACAGCAAGTTACGACACTTGCAACACTTGTCAATACAAATGATGACACTTTCGTATAGAGGAATAATACCATCTCTATAGGAGTATAATATACATAGGTGAAATACATTCCAAAGTTACATATACATCAAGACTCCCTCTTAACTAGGAAGGTATTTCTCAACACAGATCTACTAGCATAAGTCTTCTTATCTGGATCATCATCACTGGATCATCATCATCGAATCATCATCATCGTCATCGTTACTGCTGCTACTATCTTAATCAATGTCCAATCTAGTCATCATAGGAATTTCTACAGAGCCAGTCCTTTTTCATACTGGATGTAGGCCCACCACCTGTAGGTCTTCATCATCTACAGAGACAACCCTTTTTCATGCTGGATGTAGGCCTAGCCTCCATGTAGGTCTTCAACATCTTCTGCGAGTAAGCCATCAAGTAGGTACACCTCAGGACTGATTACACTGCCTCTGCAAAACCTGCAATATCTCCCAGGACTGATTACACTGCCTTTGCAAAACCTGCAAGAGCATCTCAGGACTGATCATATGCCTCTGCAAAACCTGTGTACCATACTGTCACATCATCATCTTCAGATCACCATCATCATCCACAGAGCACAACCCATATGCACATCACACAGCACTTACACCACCGACATGGGAGACCACATATATCACCATTCAGAGAAGGCTCAGCACTTACATCACGACCATGAGAGGACTTACGTACCACCATGTCACCATGGGAGGACCTACCTACCATCATGTCAGAAAGGAACGTCACTTATATCACGACCATGGGAGAACACATCTGTCACCATGTCGGAAAGGCTCACTCGGCCCTTACATCTCACCATGGGAGAACACATTTATCACCATGTGAGAATGGCCCCAGCCCTTACATTTCACCATGGGAGAACACATCTATCACCATTTCAAAATGGTCCAGCCCTTATATTTCAGCATAGGAGAACACATCTATCACTATCTAAAAATGGCTCAGCCCTTATATTTCAGCATAAGAGAACACATCTATCACTATCTGAAAATGGCTTCAGCCCTTACATCTCAGCACAGGAGAACACATCTATCAATATCTGAGAATGGCTCCAACACTTACATCTCACCATGGGAGAACACATCTGTCACCATGTGAGAAGGGCTCATGTGCATCTGTGTCTTCGGACTCATCACTTCCCCTTGTAAGGATTCTCGATCTGAAGTACACCAAGTCTCCCTCTGGAGTATTCAAACTTCACTATGGCCAGCGGCTTGGTCAACACATCGGCTATCTGCTCGTCCGTCGCAACATACAGGAGCTTCACTGCTCCTCTCTGCACCATATCCCTGATATAGTGATACTTGATCTCAATGTGCTTCAACTTGTCATGGAACACTGGGTTCTCCGACAACTTCACACAACTCTGGTTGTCGCAATATATACAAGTAGCACTCAGCTGGAGATCAAACAAATCTGATAGTAGCTTCCTAAGCCATACTGTCTCACAACTAACCGAACAAGCTGCAACATACTCTGCTTCGTCTGTACTCAATGCCACACAGGACTGCTTCCTGCTAAACCAAGAGATCATACCAGATCCCATACTGAAGCAGCACTTCGAAGTGCTCTTCCGATCAATGGCACTGCCTGCCCAATCCGAATCAACATAACCCTCCAAGTTAAAATTTTGATTCGCCTCATGCTTGAGCCCATAGTCAACTGTACCCTTCAGGTACCTCAGAAGATGCTTTGCAGCTATCAGGTGAACATGTCTCGGATCTGTCAAGTAATGGCTCAAGGTGTTCACCGCAAAGTAAATATCTGGTCTCGTATTCGTCGGGTACATCAAGGACCCAATCATCTGACGATACATCGTAGCATCAACAGGCTCAGATGAAGCATCACACAAAAGCTTCAGGTTCGATGCCATAGGTGTGGCCATGGCCTTGCAGTCCATCATCTCGAACCTCTTCAGGATCTCTACTGCATACTTCCCTTGTCCAAGGAAGATTCCATCTGCACTCTGCCACACCTCCATACCAAGAAATTAGTGCATCATACCCAAGTCCTTTATCTCGAACTCGGCAACAAGCTTCCTCTTCGTGTCGGCAATCAATCTATCTTCACCTGTTACAAACAGGTCATCCACATGCAATAGTACTATCACTGGATTTCCTTCCTCAACCTTGTAGTAAAGGTTGGAATCCGCTTTACTCTTGGTAAATCCCAAACTGGATAGGAAGCCATCTATCCTGCCATACCAGGTCCTGGGTGCCTGTTTCAAACCATACAGGGCTTTCTTCAGTTTGCACACATGTGACTCTCCGTCATGTGTCTCAAACCCGAGTGGCTGCTCCACATACACTTCCTCTTCAACTACACCATTCAAGAAAGCTGTCTTGACATCCATCTGGTGTACCTTCCATTTCATCACTACAGCCAGAGCAAGTACTGATCTAATGGAAGTGTATCTGGCCACAGGAGAAAAGGTCTCTTCATAATCAATCCCTTCTTTCTAGGAGAAGCCACAAGCTACAAACCTTGCCTTATATTTTTCTATGCTGCCATCTGCAGCATGCTTGATCTTATAGATCCACTTGGAAGTCACCATAGACTTCCCATCTGGTCTTGGGACCACATCCCAAACATCAATCTTCATGATCGACTGGTATTCCTCGACCATGGCATCCTTCCTTTACTGCATCTCGTATCCTGGGAACTTCAGATTCTTCAATATCTTCAATAGATAGATTTCCTTGTTGCTGGAACAAATGTTGTAGTCCTTCTTTTGTAGGTGATTGTACACGATATTTCCTACAAATCAAATTCAATTGCATGATTAGAAAATTCTCATAGTTTCATAACAAAATCTTACACATAAGAATATATGTCATACAGTCATGCAATTATTTTAGCCAATGCTTCAATAAAACATTTATCCATATCCCGTCACCTTCTAGATGCCTTCCAATCTCTACCAGAACATTGTTAAGAGTGTGCACAACTCCCAACATGTCAGCAAAGAGGTTTCATTCTAGATAAGTAGCAATGGAATGTTGTACAGTACCATAGGCCACTTACCCATTACCTGCATATAGTAGTATCTTGTTCATTAATGCAATTATTCTAATATGCATAATACAAAACCTAAGTCTAGGAGCATAAGCATATACATTATTGAATAACATTATTTAAACAAACAAAATATACAAGAAATGGCAATTCAAATGCTTATATTTGTTTGTTTGTTGGGTGGACTCCCTCTAAATCTTTGCTTCCTTGCAGGAGCTGCTAGAGTCTAACTTTGAAGTAGCTTCTTCTACTCCTTTCTGTTGTGGATTGTAAGGAGTGGTCAGCTCCATCTTAATCCCTGAATTACTCCATAACTTCTTGAAGTCTCCTGAAGTGAATTCTCTGCCATTGTCAAATCTGAAGATCTTGATCTTCTTTTCAGTGTGGTTTTCTATCAAGGCTTTGAATTCCTTGAATTTGTTGAATACTTCATTTTTGTTCTTCAAGAAATAAGTCCAAGTCTTCCTAGATAAATCATCAATGAGAGAACCATAGTGCACATACCCACTCAGATAACTGGATGACACCGGACTGCATACATCGGAGTGGATAATTTCCAAAATTCTTTATGCCTTACTTTTACTGCTTGAAAATGCCTTATAGTGCATGTGTGCAAGCCTTCTATGCAAAGTTCACTTGGCTCTACTGAATCATGGACCATGGCTTGTTCTGGTTGGCCCTTCAATTTGTATAATCCTCCCTCTTGCTCTCCAATCACCACTGCATCATCTATAGTCTTACCCTTTGGCCACATTAGGACTTGGCCATCTACAAATGCAACCCTCATGCCTTTTGCATCCAATGCATATATGGAGAGTAGATTCTTCTTGAGACCTGGAACATATAGTACATCTTTCATCTTCATAGACTTTCCAGAGTCTAGTTTATAAGAGGCTTCACCACTCCCTTTTATTGGATACTGGTAGTCATCCCCAAGTTTCACCTTGTGGGGTGAATCATGTTCAGATAGGTTCATAAAGGATTCCTTGAATTCTGTCATATTTTTAGAAGCCCCACTATCTATAAGCCAATCATTACTTCCATGATTAATGGTTCCAGTAAGAGCAGAAATCAAAACATATTCTTCATCACTTGAAGAATCTTCACTTTCTTCCCTAGCCCTTTTCCTGGGAGGTTCATCATCCTTTGCATCATGAGCATGATGTTTTCTTTTGATGTTCTTCTTCCTTTTGTGAGAGCCATCTTTACTGTTTCTGGGACAATCCCTAGCATAGTGTCCCTTTTCATCACATGTAAAGCATCGGGCATTTGATATGTTTCTTTGAGATATGAGTTGCCCCTTTGATTTTGATGGTGATGCTTTTCTTTCTTACTATGGTGATGTCCCTTCTTATCATCATGTCTTTTGGAGTGTGCTATGAGAGCTTGGTCTTCATTCCCCATCTTTTCTTCTCGAGCAACAATTCGAGCTTCTTCTTGTGAGCATTCTTCCCACAGCCTGCTGAATGAGATAAGTTTCTTCCTATCACAAATTCCTTGGATGAAGGAATGCCATTAAGAGTGGTCATTACCACTTCTCCATTTTCTATGTCTTCTCCCACAGCTTCAAGTTGTTCTTTTATCTGGGAGACCTTTGAGAAATAAGACTGCATAGTCTCTGCATTCTGGATCTTGACATTCTTCAATTGATTCCTCAAGGTAATCTTCTGATTTATGTTCTTCCCTTCAAATAGCTTGGTCAGGGAATCAAACATCTCCTTTGGTGTCTTTAGAGATGACACATGTGGTATGAGATGGTCTTTGATAGAATCAACAATGATCCTCTTAGCCTTGACTAAATTCATTTTGTGTAAGTCCTTAGCCTCTTCTTCCTCTAGGATAGGGACCTCTTCACTTATGTAAGTGTCCAACTCATTTTCTTCCAAGATTAACCCAATCCTATACTTCCATGCTCGAAAGTTATCAGCCGCTTCAAGCTTATCCTTAAGCTTGGTGTGGTGAGACATCTTAAAGAGTACTTCAAATGGAAATAGAAGAGATTTAGGTCTTACCACTTGATTTGCTGAAAACTGGATCTGGTCCCGGATTAGGGTTTGTCAGAGAAACCCTAAAAATTCAAACTTTGAATTTCACTCTTTTGAAAGGATAGAAAGATGCACCTTGATGAGCTGATAAGTCTGGTATACTCGGAATTTGAAAACTACAAAGTTTCACCCTTCAGAAATGTCTTTTAGGCTTCCTGGATTCACTAGGGAGGACCCTGAATTAGGGTTTGAGTTTTCTGGAGCTTCACCCAACCAAAAAGTTTGATCCAAAGCTCTAAACTTTGATTTTTCCAAGGAGCTTCCAGCTATGTCCTCAGATTTCAGAAATTCCTATTTTTGTGGAAACCCTAATTTTTAGGGCCAAAAATAAAAGTGCCCAGAATTGAATTCTGATTGGACGGAAAGAAACCCTAGTTTCCGCAACTGCACAGTGTCTTCTTCTCAGGTTAGCTCTAACACCATGTTAGATTTTGAGCATTAATTCAATATACTCTAGGATCTTTACTGAGATAATAACATGTACAGCATATCAAGTATAACAATGCATATCAATCACACCAAGCAATCACATGAGACAATAGACACACAGAGTTTCACTGGGGAAAACCATAAAGGTGAAAAACCCCACAACTTCCTTAGAGATAGAAAGAGCAATCATACAACCCAAGTACAAGAGATAGTCTTCTCCTAGCAGCTGAACCTCCTCCTCCACTAGTGCGCCACTTTCTGAGTAGTGTAGAAGTGAATAATAAGATGATCAAATAGAGTGCCTCCCGCACTCTATTTATACATGACCTGACCTGCCTAATAACCTAGCAGGGCCGACTTGTCTAACTCAATCTAATAACCCATGGTTATACTAATCAAGGCCGACCCCACACTTGGTGGTCTAATAACCCATCGCAACAAGTTACGACACTTGCGACACTTGTCAATACAAATGACGACACTTTCGTATAGAGGAATAATACCATCTCTATAGGAGTACAATATACTTAGGTGAAATACATTCCGAAGTTACATATACATCAACAGGTAGTTGGAGCAAAGGAGGGAGATGGAGAGGGAGACTTGAAACAACGTCTGGTACCATCGAACACATCTGGGAGATGAACATTGCATCTGGAGATTCAAAATAGAGTTTCCCAAGTGCCCTCATGAATAACAGTTCACTCCGTCGCAGTTTGTAGTGATCAACACCGCAGTTTGGTATATCATTGTTCGCAGAGATGGAGTATGCAGTTTGGATTTTGGAAGTAGTCAAAGGAGAAGAGGTGCAGATGGATTTTGCAGTGAATCTATGGATTTCGAATTTTGCAGGATAGGGGAGATGCAGAGGAGAAGAGGCGGGGGAGCTGGTTTGAATCATGAGGAGGAGTCTGCATGGTGGGTGGCATGCATTGAATGCATGGGCGTGACGTTGTGAGTGGCGTACGTGGACCCTGATAGTGGTTTTCAAATGGTGTCAGTTAACATAGTGTGATACGGAGTGGTCACATAATATTTTGCTCAATAGGGAGCCGGTCGCCAGACAGAACGACGCGATGATGGCTGATGGGAAAAATTGTCATGTCATTAGACTCCTCCTCTATCAACTTGAGTCTAGATCTTATGGTATGCTCTTGCCATGTAGAGATATAAAAACAACTTGAGTCTAGATCTTACGGTACGCTCTTGCCATGTAGAGATATACAAACAACTTGAGTCTGGATCTTACGGTACGCTCTTGCCACATGGAGATATACAAAGGTGATACTTAAAATAATGAGAGGTACTATGGTATTGTTGACCACCGAATTTGCTATAGGTGTCCACGGCTTAGGATTGGCATTCATTGTATCCATAGTAATTTTACAAAGTTGTATTCATTACAATTTATACCTCCTTGGGTATGGAATGGAATTTAAAGTTTTTCACAACTTCCTTGGTCGTCTTTCGATCCTTCTAAGGGAGTGGGGGTGAAGCGTTGCAGTTCGACTAGAGTTGAAAATACACATGATTTCCTCCTTATGCTCTAAATTACAAATAGAATTGGTTATGTTTTATCTCATGGTGGTCATGGAGTCAAATCCAATTTGATCTTTCTCATCATCAAGGAGTTACAATTGCGAGGGTTATGAAAACCACTTTGAGATCGATTCCCCTTCGAAAGTCTGTACACTTTGTTGCTTTAAAAAGGGTAAGATATCTAAAATAAAATTATGAGAATTTTTCGTGTAATTTCTCTAGCATTTTTAAGATGTGCTAACTAGTTTATCCTCCAATGATGCAATCAAGTCTGGGATAAGATAGAAGGCGCCAACTTTGAAATGGGCTTCATTCTATAAGAAAATGACTCACCAATATATGTACCATTTTAATTAGAATCCAAGAATAGCATTACGGATGCATGCATATTCTCTATAGTCTAGTTGGGGGTATCAGGGTAAAAAATACATTCTAATTCACGTGTTCTATGTAGATTGGGTAATTAGTTCCTTATTGCTAATAACATACACCAATGATTATTAAATAATCTTGTAAAGTCTAAAAATTTCACACACACACACACACACACATATATATATATATATTTCAATTGGAAAGTGAGATTATTGTGCAATATACATTCTTCAATATGCTATATTTGTCTATTGGCACCAAAATATGGTAGTTTGAATACGTATTAGCCACAATTTCCTTTTCTTTCCCTTTTCCTTTTTCGTTTAGGACTATGACTATGTATGAGGCCGAGAAGAGACAACTGAAATGATTCATAGGTGATAACTGATGGCAGTAAGAGAGCATAGAGAATACTAGGAGATGAGGGAGTCACAAAAATGACTGTTCAACATCTTTTGAATACTTTGGAAGATTGCATTTTCCCATCCATTAATTATCAAGCATGTTTGTAGGTTTAAACAAATTTCAGTTGGTGTACAAAGGTGGTTATTTTAATTTTCTCAGTTGTTTTGGACTTGGTTCTTAGCAATTTTTGTGCCTTGATCTGATATCTGCTACGCTATTGTTTTAAAGTATGTGTCTCATGTTGCCTTATTGAAGTTTTTGTTTGTATCCACCAAAGCTAGAAGTCAATCCAATGACTTCTTATTATAAGTTGTAAAAAAACATATATGGGAGAGCATTATAATACTTGTCAGAGGATGAAAAAGCTATGAAACTTTTAGCAAACTATATTTGGATGGAATAAGTTTTTTTTAACTTGTTCCAAACAATCTTTATAACCATTGCTTTAATCTAGGTGACCATGATTTTGTGGGATACATTAAGTAAAATGACTATACTTTTTTTCCATTTTAGGAATAAGTTTAATTAGACTTGTATTCACATGTTCTTCCATGTGCCTTTGCTTTCAAAGTTTGTTTGCACATTATCGAGAGGTGATTTCCAAACATAAACTAAAGAGTCAAGTAGAGTTCAGGAGGTAGCCAAACTAATATCAATTTTGATCTACTCCCATAGGGCCTTCAATGACCATTCGAAAATGTTACATTATATGCCAATGTCAAACTAAAACTATTCGTCTTGATAAATAATCTTCCATACTTCAAAAATTACTAAAGGAATACCATCTTGCCGTATGATAGTGTCTTCAAATTTTCCACATGATTTCAACAATCGTTGTAAAAATAATGTCTATACATTGTTTTTTCAATAGAGTTGCACATAAGTTTTGAGGTGAGGGTTTAGTAATGAGCAAAATGAACGTCTAATATCCATTTACCATTACAAAAATGAGGCTTTAAATCTCTCATTGTACTTGAGTAGCATCAAAAAATATTTTACCACATATGTTGCAACATCATATAAATATGGAACTAGAGGGCACCTATGGAACCCTTTCATGATGAATTATTGAAGTGAAATTGTATCTTACAATAGGCCATTAACATATACTTTTGTTGAGGTTTTAAAAAAAATAGTTATTAAAGTGAAGTAAAAAGGCTTTTAAATCCCAATTACCTTAATCACTAAATCATTAATTCTCTAACCACTATGGTTGATTATAGTGGATATAGTATAGCTATCCATGATTCAAGGTACTAACCCACTAACACCTAATCCTTTAAGCATTGTCCAACTAATCCTTTACAATACAAAATAATCTATCTTAATAAATAGTTAGTTAAAGCACTAAAAAACACTTAGGTGCTAGTTTACTTTACATTATCTTTTACATAAGAGACAGGTACTAAGCAACTATCTTACTTATTTCACTTGTTTAAGTTTAAAATAAATAATCTATCTTAATAAATAGTTAGTTAAAACAGTAAAAAACACTTAAATGCTAGTTTACTTTATATTATCTTTTACATAAGAGACAGGTACTAAGCAACTATCTTACTTATTTCACTTGTTTAAGTTTAAAATGTGTTTGGAATTTCAAATAACGATTAGTTAAAACAGTAAAAAAATACTTAAGTGCTAGTTTACTTTATATTATCTTTTACATAAGAGACAAAGCAACTATTTTACTTATTTCACTTGTTTAAGTTTAAAATGTGTTTGGAATTTCAAATAACGATTAGTTAAAACAATAAAAAACACTTAAGTACTAGTTTACTTTATATTATCTTTTACATAAGAGACATGTACTAAGCAACTATCTTATTTATTTCACTTATTTAAGTTTAAAATGTGTTTGGAATTTCAAATAACGGTTAGTTAAAACAGTGAAAAACACTTAAGTGCTAGTTTACTTTATATTATCTTTTACATAAGAGACATGTACTAAGCAACTATCTTACTTATTTCACTTGTTTAAGTTTAAAATGTGTTTAGATTTTCTAATAACGATTAGTTAAAATAGTAAAATACAATTAAGTGCTAGTTTACTTTATATTATATTTTACATAAAGAGACAAGTTCTAAACAACTATTTTACTTATTTCACTTATTTAAGTTTAAAATGTGTTTGAAATTTCAAATAACGATACTCCACTTCCCATAATATCTTTTGAAATTTAAATTAAGAAAGACATTGTAAAATTTATTTAATATTTTATTAAGTGCCACTTGTGAGTGCATAGAATAACACTTTACAAACTGTAGAAAGTCCTTTCAAGGCAATAAAGTATGGATGGAAATATCCCCCTTGCATTGATATGACATGGATATTTTAATACAGTGTGCTTTTCTGCTTTGTCTTTTATTAGAACTCACAATTATAACTGGAAGCATATTTTAAGGTGGGTCAGGTGTGCTTAGAAGGCAATTGGAAAGGTGTAAGGTATATATAACCTGCATTTCGGCTGTTAATCTAATTTATTGTGTGCTCAAACCCTCCAGATTTTGGGGGATTTGCTGTTCTGGCGCCGTGGTTAGAGAACGAATCCATCTGTTTGAAGGGTTTTTTGGGGCTACTTTCCTATCTATCTAATAATTTGGCACTGTTGCAGGAGGAGGTAGAAATATGGATTTGAGGAAAGGAATGAGAGTTGAGATGTGCAGCAGTGAGGATGGATTTGGTGGGGCTTGGTTTGAGGGAGTTATCCTTTCTGTTACCACAGACGGCCGGCGTTGCAAGATTCAATATGATAAGTTTGTGACAGATGATGGAAAGCCAGTGGAGGAAGAGGTTTGCCTGCAGACTGAAGTCAGGCCCATTCCACCCCACATTCAGTTGCCTCTCCATTACTCAGTTGGCGATGCAGTGGAAGCTTATGACACCGATTGCTGGTGGCGCGGCGTCATCTTCAAACTGGTTGCGGGTGCAGAAGAGAAGCTTTGGATGGTCTACTTCCCTGACACTTGCACTCTCAAGGCATATCCCCACTCAGACTTACGCCCAGCTCAACAATGGCTCCGAGGAAACTGGATCTTGGTGCCTCAGGTAGGTTCTATTCTTAACATATGTCTGATACCCATTTTGCTAGGCTTTGTTGGGTGTAATAATTCACAGAAGGTTTTGTAATCTGGTGTTGATTTTGTAAGCAATTTGATGTTCTGTTAAATTAGGGTTTCTGTTGTATTCTGAGTAATGAAAGGTCAACTTTGTGCAGGAAAGAATCCCGGTCATAGAGCAGGTAATCCAGCGTTTTACTGTGGATAACTTCAAGGAAAGTTCTCGGAAATCAGGCGGAGAAGGCGATGGAAAGAAAATGAGGCGGGCTGTAAAGTCCAAGGCAGCTTCTCTTGGCGGAAGAACCGGTAAAGGGAAAAAGTTGAAGACACCTGTTAACACTACAGTGGCTCGGCGACAAGCTGCACAAAGACTCTTGAATTTTACAAGACTGTGATGGGTAGAAAAGCATTCGGACAAAGTAAATAATGTAAAGTGGGCCCTGCTCTGCCCTGCCAAATTTTATCGAAAGAGTCCGTCATGGAGGGCGGTGGAAGCAGTCAAGAGAGACTGGGACAGTAAACGGTGGAATTTAGCAGGACAGCACGACACAAATAGGAGTCTATTGTAATAGTTTGACGGTTAGATCAAATGGTGCCCTTTTTATTTTTTTTATATTAGAAGGGACTTTTTATTATTTTTATATATTTTAAAGGATTTCAAAATTGAATTAGATCAAATCATAAAACTGTCTTTATTTTACTATTTGAAATCCAGTCATTACTGATTTTGACATTAAATGTTGTGAAATTTTGAAATCCAGTCATTACTGATTTTGACCGTAAATGTCGTGAAATTTTGAAATGTTGTTAGTAGATTTTTTTTAGTACCTAATGATGAAGCATTGTCTTTCTTTCCAGCGAAATGAAGCCTTGTCTTTGCATGAAAAGGAATTTTGAAATGTTGTTAGTAGATTTTTTTTTATTACCTAACGATGAAGCCTTGTCTTTGCATGAAAAGGAATTTTGAAATGTTGGTTAGTAGATTTTTTTTATTACCTAATGATGAAGCCTTGTCTTTGCATGAAAAGGAATTTTGAAATGTTGTTAGTAGATTTTTTTTATTACCTAATGATGAAACCTTGTCTTTGCATGAAAAGGATTCTTACGGTAGGAATTCGACACTTCAATCATTTTAATTTTAATTTTAACAATTCCAGAGATTAAACTAGCATTTATATTATAGGTGTTATAAATTTAATAAATTATAAATTAATATGATTATTAAGATTATGTTTTTGGATTTTAGTGTGTTTGAATTTAGAATACTAGTATAGTGCATCTTATATCTACATGCTTTTTTTCAGCAAAAAAAATCATACTAGTGGTATTCATTAAAGAGAATCAAATAGTACAAAAATGCTTAAGTCTTAAAAGTTGGACTTATGTTCAAGTATTTGCAAGCTATAATCCATCTATGATAGAAAAAACAAAATAGCCATGTTCCCAGCAGAGCGACTAGATCTGAAACATAAAATTATTAATACTAAAAAATGTTCACAATGCCTGTATCAATGCATTGTGCCTCCAGAAATTCTTCCCATCTGATAAAGCCGTCGTCAGCTTCATGTGCATCTTTGGAAAGTGCATCTGCCATCGCTTTATGTTGCCGATAGATATGTTCAAAAATTATATCCCTGAACAACTTAATTTTCTCCTTAGTTCTATAGCACCAGCGATGTAAAGAGATCACATTTAGATTATATTGACCTTGTGCCCATTTAATTGTCACCTTGTGTCCATTTAATGGTCACCCTAGAATCTTATATCTACATGTTAAACAAAGATTAAATTTTTGAAGATATAAAAAATTTGATCTTTTCACGTGTTTGATAAACTTTAGTTTAAAATAAATCTATGTAAATGTTAATTTTCGTATAAAGCTTTAATTAAACCAACATATATTGTGGAAAAACTTTAATTTTTATTATTATTAGTGTGTTCATGTATATATATTAATTATGTTACAACCATGCAAAACACCTCAATATTATGATCACAATGAAAATGTATTCTTTAACAAAATAACAAAACAATTTGATCATAACTTTTCTAATTGTAATTCTGAGTTAAAAAGGAAAAAAAATTAAATACCAGAAATGTTTATATTTTCATAAATTTAATCATGCACAATATTTAAGTGAAACTAGACATATGTAATATATAAGGTATAAATCTAAGGTAGGTTTAAAGGTTTTTTGTATGGCTACAACAATAAGTAATAGGCACGTGTAGAATTTGTTTTCCTGTGTATTTAATTGTGTTACCTTCGTTTCCATATAATCATGATGGAAGAGCGTTTGATGCTCCACTGCAAAGTGCTTCAGAGCGGTGGGGCTTCCAAGGCGTCAGAACCGCTTCCCTACCAAAGACTCCTTTAGCCCTTGGATCTACACTTCTCATCCAATAGTTCTCATTCATTTTGTGGTTTTTTTTTTGTGATGTGCTCAAATTTAGTGGGTCCCAACATCAGTGTTATGTGTGATTACAGCTAAACTAAATTAATGGTTGGATGAGTGTTTTGATTAAGATTTGAAATTTATTAACTTTTGGTGGGTCCCAAGTGAATTAGTTTAGGGACAATATTAATTTTTCTATTAAGGAGCTTATTAAAGTTAATGGAGGGTGGAGCTTTTAATTTAAGCCACAAGTTTTAGAGAGTGATTATTCATTCTCTCCCTTGTAAAGAAGAATACACGAAGAAGAAAAACATTGAAGTTAAGGACACGGAAATAACCAGAGTAATCAAATAAAACAAACTAAAGAGGGAATACAGTGGAAGAGAAGTGAAGCCACGGAAGAACTTGGCACCAACAACAACATAGAGCTTAGGTTATTTAAGTGTTATTTTGTTTTTTTTTTAATTTTTGTAAGCATGGTCGAGACTTAAACAAAGATATACAATGGAAGAGACGTGAAGCAAGGGAAGAACTTGGCATCAATAAGAGCATATAACTTTAGGTTATTTAATTGATTTTTTGAATTCTTTTTGAATTTTTGTAAGAAAGGTTGAGACTTAGACTAATAGGCATTTCTATTTTAATGTTTTGATGAAGCACATTTGGCTCTAATAGCTGAAGCCTATTAAAACATATTCATCAAAGTTTATAAAATCTATAGTTTAATAGATATAGTTGGTTAAGTGCAAATTTTGATTGCCCCCTTGTGTGTTTGTTTCTTTTAAAAATTGTGTTTCATTTTATTGTCGTGTGCTTTTGAGTTTAACCTTTGTAGCCCTAGTGGTGGTTGTTATTTGCATGCAAATCTAGGGCCGCATTAGTTTGGTATCAAAGTAGTTTTGAGACCTGCGTGTGAATTGAAGAACAATTACATCCAAAAGAGAGCTTGTTAGGTAGAATTGTTGGAGGCAGAAAAATATTTCCAACAAAGAGGAATTGAGGGGTAAAACTATAACAGGGAGAATTGCACAAGAGAGAAGCGTATAATAACACATAAAAGGGAAGTGTGAATAGTAACATGGGGCAGAGGGTGGTGTAGAGGAGCTACAAATAAAATCACCCAAACCTTGAGGGCAATGTCACCTAGAATGGATGCCATGGAGGCAACTCAAAGAAGAGGGGTTGCAGCAAATGTCCATGATGTCAATGATGACAAGTGGGAGGTAGATCCTCTGCAAGAGGAAATTGAGGTAGTGATAGATAGGAGAGGTAGGGCATAGATGGAACTCCTCCCTATTCAAGTAGCTTAAACCCAAAAGAGTTGATTGATTGGATTGGGGACATGGAGAAATTCTTTGAATTTGAGAAAATCGAAGACCCCATGATAGTGAAACTTGCATGCATCTCTATGTTGGGATAATGTACAGTTAGATAGGAAGAGAAGAAGAAAGTATAAAATTAAGGGTTGGGAAGGATGATCACCAAACTAAAGGGTAAATATTTATTAGTGATTACTCTTTGAACCTATT
Organism: Larix kaempferi; assembly: GCA_027924585.1. Classification (NCBI taxonomy): domain Eukaryota; kingdom Viridiplantae; phylum Streptophyta; class Pinopsida; order Pinales; family Pinaceae; genus Larix; species Larix kaempferi. The sequence continues at coordinate 6,363,638 of BSBM01001063.1, forward strand.
TAGGAAGTTGCAAAACCTAGTGACAAAGGGAGATGATGGTGAAGGAATACAATTTACAAGGCTTTCCATTAGATCTAGACAAAGTGATGAAGGAGTTGAGGTTATTGATAGATAAGTTAATCACCTTCAATATGTTATTTAATATGAGTGAAGTATGATGATAATTTGGTTAATTGATAGGCACATAAGCTTGCCTTGACGACTAAAGATAAGCTCTCAAGAAAACAACAAAGTTGTTGTGGTAAAGGAACAAAAGGTAGAGGCAAGAACATGTCCAAAAGAGGACAATACAATGGAACCAAAGGAGGAAAGAAAATACAAGTGCTGCAAACCAAGAAATTAGGTTAAATTATGAAGCCCCTAGAGGTTGCGAAACTCCTTGAGGTAGAGGAGGAAGATTTGAAGGAACATGTTTAAATGTGGAGCATAACGATAGAACACTTTGAGTATTTGGATAATATAAATATCAGCATATGGTAAGAAGGAAAATGTAACGTCCCCCTCACCCAATCCGACCATCGGGAGGGGACATTGGGCAAACCTGGGCTCTAAAATTTCGCCCCAAGTCCATAATACATTTTTCAATATATGCAATGTGTGCAAAACATAAATAAACATGCACAATGGAATTCAAATCTATCCACACACATCTAAGATGAAAATTTCAAGCATAAACATTACAGGCATGAAATAAAAACAGTTCAGATTCATAAGCATAAGAATACTTATCTTTATCCAACGCAGATCCAAGCAATTGGTTGTGTAAGAGCGCTTTTCCACCCAACCATAGGCACTCAGTCCAGCATATACTCTTTCTGCTGCTAAGGTCACCCCCAAGCTAGGATATGAGGTCACCAGGGCAAAGAAAACACCTACAGGTTTCTATCTTTCAGACCACAACCCATTCTGCTCTTTATGCTTAGCCAAATGCTCATACAGAACTCTACAGGGGTCTCACTCAACCCTCACAGCCTTGGCTTCCACAATACCTGCCCCACACAACACCCTTCTAACTCAGGCATCCCCTTCATCGGTCCATGGTTCTCTTATGCAATCCATCTTGTTGGGTGCTTCCAGTGTGTGCATAGAAGAAGTCCAACCTGGTATTGGCTACTTTAGAACCTCCAGTGGCCTCAATCTATGGCTTCTCAAGCACCTACGAGCAACAGAACTCAAGGGTAAGGGTTCTTAGCTTGCCCAACCTCTCTGCTCACCTACAACCAACAAAACCCACTTCCCAATCTGCAACATGGTCTCCAAATTCGAATTTCTGGGTTCAAAATAGCATGGTAAGTTCATGGACATCAATGGAGAGCTCTGCATCCTCTAAACCTGCATGAAAGAAAAATGATACAAATGAGAGTTGACTCCAAGGGATATGAGAAAATGGTGAAAATAAAACTAACATAACTTCTAGCAGTAGGGAAAGGACTCCTGGAAGCTGCACACTGACTTCTGTCATGACAGAACTGTCACAAAAGTGCAGTCAGTCCCATGCTACAATAACTACAGGAGGTGATTTTTCCCACCAACCACACACATGCATTAATGATTGGAAAATGGTCAAAAAATAAGATAATTGGCTTATTCTCATCACGACAGAATTTTGGGTGAGTTCGAAAGTGACACTTCGAAGCAAGGATTTAGCCACCCATGGACCCCCTTTCCTCTTCTTCTCTAGTGGAATCATAGCCCCTTTGGTACTCTTTACACAACCAGTTTTGGACCATTTTATTATTTATGCACATAATATTTATATATATTATAAATCAACATAAAATCCAACTAAACAGTCCAAATGAAATATAAACATCATACATGCCTAGACATTCACTAGTCGGGCCTTGGCCTTGAGATCCGCATTATGAATTTACACTAGCAAATTTACATCATTTACATAATATTGGATAATTACATTCCAAGTCAAAACTAGGGGTATTACAGAAAAACCCATGTTGCTCAAGTATTTGAGAGCACAACTAGATCAGTTATTGCATGTAACATTGATGAAGTGCAACAAGAGCATGAGGAGAATCCTATGTTCTAGAGAGTGTTGTTGAAGCCAAAACACCAACCTAAAGAGAGTTGAAACAACGAAAGGCAAATTTTAAAACCAAATGCAAGATTAGAGGTAAGTGTTGTTCACTTATTGTAGATGGTGGTAGCACCAAAAGAGTCTAAGGAAGTCATTGAGAAGTCAAAGTTGAATTGCACCCCACATGTAAGTGTATATTGAGTCTCTTGGTTGCAAAACCAACACCATGTCATTGTTTTAGAGCAATGTTTGATAATCTTCATCTTGTGAATTACCATGATCAAGCCTTATGTGATGTAGTGCCAATGGATGCCTTCCATTTCTTGTTGGGGAGGCATTGTTAATTTGATGAGAAAATTGTTCTTGCTGGAAAATAATATTTTTTCACTAGAGAAGGGTGGAAGGAAGTTTAGGTTGCTAGCTATGAAGGATGATAAAGAAGACATCATCAACAACAATCATTATAGTGGTGGAAGTAGATTGATGTTTTGCCCAACGAAGGAGTTCTTGAAAGATGAAGCGAGGGGAAGATGTTGCTTTATATAGTAAAATCTAGAAACTAACACAATGGATGTTGCTTTGTCATTTTACCAAAGAATTTAAGCTTAGAAGAGAAGGGAAGCGACATAACAATATACGTTAGTGCAAGGAAATTTTAAGGATCAATAATTTTCTTGAAGTGCAGAAACCTTGGCGAATCTTATTAATTCTTAAATTTGCAACCATAAAATGTTTGGCAATTTAAAAATAAAAAATAAAAAATCTAAGGATATTATATAGTTTTTGGACAATTTTTGGCGATTTTTAGAGTAAAAAGAATTTATCCCATGGAATTTGAGCGAATCAATTAGTAAAAAATGGAAATTAGCGAATTGTATTTTGGAAAGAACCATCGGAAAATAGCCCATGGGCTAAATTTCACCCCTAAAATTTTCCTTGGGTTAGTGAGTTGTTAGAATAGTTTAAGGAGGTTATTTTAGATGAGCTTCCAAAGAGATTGTCACTTGTAGAGAACAATTCCTGTTGATGTATTTGTAACTTTGGAATGTATTTCACATATGTATATTGTACTCCAATAGAGATGGTATTATTCCTCTATACGGAAGTGTCGTCATTTATATTGTAAGTGTTGTAACTTATACTTGATGGGTTATTAGACCACCTTGATGGGGTCAGCCCTGTATAAGTCATGTGGGTTAAAGGGTTATTAGACCACCCTATTGGGGATCGGCCCTGTCAGCATTATGTTAAGTGGTTAAGTTGAGGCCGACCTATTAAAGGTTGTTAAGCAAGTCAAGTCAAGTATAAATAGAGTGCGGAAGGCACTCTATTTGATCATTCACTTCTCACATACACACTCATTGGAGAGTGGCGCACTAGTGGAGGAGGAGAAGCTGTTGCTAGGAGACTATCTCTTATGCTTGGGTTTTGTATCATTGTTATATCTATCTCTGAGGAAGTTATTGGGGTTTTTCACCTTTATGGTTTTCCCCGAGGAAACTCTGTGTGTCTATTGTCTCTTGTGATTGTTTCTTGTGATTGATATGTTGTACATGTTATTCTCTCAATTAAGATCCTAGATCATATTGAATTGATGCTCAAAATTAACATGGTATCAGAGCTAACCTGAGAAGAAGACACTGTGCAGTTGCGGAAGCTAAGGCTTCTTGTTTTTTGGGTTTCTCTCCACATATCTTGAAAGGTAGGAGGCTAAATTGACTCTCCTCGGCAAGGTGCATCTTTCTGTCCAATCATAATTCAATTCTAAGCACTTTCAATTTTGGCCCTAAAAATTAGGGTTTCCACAAAAAGTGGAATTTCTGAAATCTGAGACCATGGCTGGATGCTCCTCAGAAAAATCGAAGTTTAGAGCTTTAGATCGAACTTTTTGGTTGGGTGAAGCTCCGGGAAAATCAAACCCTAGTTTTGGGGTCCTGTCAAGTGAAGCTAGAAATTAGGGTTTCTACAAAAGTTGGAATTTCTGAAATCTGAGACCATGGCTGTAAGATCCTCTGAAAAATCGAAGTTTAGAGACCAAGATTGAATTTTTTGGATGGGTGAAACTCCAGGAAAAACAAACCCTAATTCAGGGTCCTCCCTAGTGAATCCATAAGTTTGAAAAGCAAATTTGAGGGGTGAAACTTTGCATTTTTCAAATTCTGAGTATACCAGCTTGATCAACTCATCAAGGCGCATCTTTTTATCCTTTCAGAAGTTTGAAATTCAAAGTTTGAATTTTTAGGGTTTTTCTGACAAACCCTAATCTAGCACCAGATCCAGTTTTTAGCAAATCAAGTGGTAAGGCCTAATAACTTTTCTATTTCCATTTGAAGCACTTCTTAAGATGTCTCACCACACCAAGCTTGAGGGTAAGCTTGAAAGGGGCTGATAACTTCCGAGCATGGAAATATAGGATTGGGTTAATTCTAGAAGAGAATGAGTTGGACACTTACATAAGTGAAGAGGTTCCAGTCCCAAAGGGAGAAGAGGCTAAGGTCTTACACAAGAAGAACTTGGTCAAGGCTAAGAGAATCATTGTTGATTCTATAAAAGACCATCTCATACCCCATGTGTCTTCCCTAAAGACACCTAAGGAGATGTTTGACTCCTTGGCTATGTTGTTTGAAGGAAAGAACATAAATCGGAAGATGACTCTGCGGAACCAATTAAAAGGGGTAAAGCTTCAGAATGGAAAGACCATTCAATCCTACTTTTCTAAAGGTCTCTCAAATCAAGGAACAACTTAAAGCTGTGGATGAAGTGGTGGAGAATGGATAAATTGTCATGACCACTTTGAATGGCCTACCTAGGTCATGGGACTCCTTCATCCAAGGAATCTGTGCAAGAAAGAAGTTGATCTCCTTCAGTAGACTGTGGGAGGAATGTTCACAAGAAGAATCTAGGCTTGTGGCCCAAGAATAAAAATGAAGATCAAGCTCTCACAGCACATACCAATAAGAGTAAGAAGGAGCCATCTCATAACACGAGATCTTCACACCACCATCATCATAGAGATAAGAAGATCTGAGATGCTTTTTCCTCAGATTGTCCTAAGAACAAAATGAACGACAACAATAACTACTACAAGCAATCTGACATGTATGACTTACATGTATGTTTTGAAATCTGTTCATGATTAAGTTTATAATATGATTGTTTTCATGAGTTTAGTAACAATCTTGTTTAATTTTAGACTTATCTTATCACCCTAGTAAAATTATGAATACATGATAGAAGACATTCATTGATTAGGGTTATGACACTTATGATTGTATTATGATTGTACTAATGCACTGTGGTGTTGTATGAGGAGAATGTTATCCGCTAACATGAAGGTACAAATCAAGTTCTAGATCAAGAACATATGACCATGGTGACATGAAGACAAAGACTCATGAAGCTCTACCTATGAGGTATGTATAATTTGGTTCTACAATGCTTAACCTATGAGATATGCAGGTTACTAGCATAGATCATTGAAGAGAACATGAAAACATTATGCAAGTATGTTAGACATAACTAGCTAACATGATAACTAGGTATGTTTTTCCTATATCAAGTTAGAATCCTACCTTATGTTAGGATCTTATACTTTTGTATGAATGATCATGATTATTCTTGAAAGTTAGAAGTTTTAGTAATCCAGGGTTATGCATATTATGTTTCTTACTTTGATTGATGATATGACTAATCGGAAGAGTCCTATGGTCAATAAGAATATGGATAAGTAATAAAATGTAATACCCCATTTTGACCCTTAAGATATATTAGCTTTTAATGTAAATATTGTAAACATGTGATGTATGTTGTCCTAGCATGGAGCTCAAGGCCAAGGTCCCACTAGTGGAAGCTTGAATTTTATTTAAAGGCAAGTATTAGACATTACGTTACCCATGTGCTATTTAGCCATAGAACATTGTAAAAATGATGTAAATAAATATCATGCAATAAAATACCCAAAACTGGCTATGGAGACAACGAATGAGAAGGGCCCATGTGTATCCACTAGAGAGTGGTGAGGGGGTTGTGGGATTGAACCATAGGCTACCATATGTCACCTTGAGAACCCATTTGACTTTCATTGCTGACATTTAATTCTGTTGTAAGGAAGTGGTTGAGGAATTCAGTCCATGGCTTCAATAGAGCATGGGCAGCCCAGAAATTCGTATTTGCAGGTATGGACTTTGTTTTCTTGTACCACAAGTCATTCTACCTCATGGGAGTTGCTTCTTCATCATCCCCATTCCATTGTGGAAGTTACCAGCATCATTTTCCATCTAAAAACGAATTGCTAGCAGTAAGAAAAAACAGAAATCGCAACTGTGAAAGAACCCACGTTTTGAAGAGCCATAAACGACCATATTTGGTATTTGACAGTGAAATCCAATGGGGGATCCATAGGTATGAATCTTGGGGCGAATTTGGGAATATTAGTTACCCCTAAATCCATTGGAAAACCCAGTTTTGATAGCCTAGAAAACCAGTGACGGGATTGAGTTATTCGTTGACAGAATTATGAAAAATTCAAGTGTGGATGTTCAAACAGAGGATTGGATTGCTTGAATTTAGCTTAAGATGTCTGTAGCTCTATGGGTGAGCTCACTGACTTAGCATCCTCCTCATTTGTCTTTTCTATGCTTGATAAACCCAACTGTGTGTTGGCTTAGTATAGCTGCTGAGTGAAACCATGGTTGTGAGTGAACCCATCTAGTTCCTCCTTAGTGGATACACAACCCAGCTCGGGGGTGATCTCTCAGCTGAAAGAATACAGGCTAGACATAGATCTATGGTTGGGTGGAACGTTGCTCTCACATAGCCAGTCGTTTGGACAACTTCATCTTCCAGATAAGTGTTCTCTGTGATTTAAATTATATGCATTCTGTTTCTTGCAATGTGTTAATTCAGAATGATAATTGTTCATGTTAATGGAATTGATATGAAGTCTGTGCATAGCATGAGAATGGGATGGATTCTCTACCTGTTGATTTATCATTTGCTTGAGATAAATATGCTGATGCATTTCAGTTTGTGTGTGCAATTGTGTTTATTTTCGCTGTGTATATATTGATTATGTATTTGCATACAGAAATTTTAATTGTTATGAATTTCTTAGTAATGAACGGGGCTGAGATTGCCAATAAGCCCGGTAGGTTAGTCACGTTTCTTTTCTAGGATCGGATGTGTTGGAAGGGGACATGACAGAGTGGTATCAGAGCCCAGCTTGCAGCACTGGAGTTGCTTGGGCCAAACTTTGAGTTACAGGCAAGTAACATAATGGTTTTAACGCAGTATTGGTGAAGTTGAGGCGGCATTTTCGATTGGAAAAATGATAGGGTTAGATTTCTCAAGTGTGGGGGAGGATCACACCATTCCATAGAGCTCTCCAACAGCTTTCCAACGGTACCTGACTCGCCTCATTTGGCCAAGGTACGAAGGAGTTATGAATCCCGGAAGTTACAAGAAACACAAGGGTTTTCAGCTTTCGGGATATCGGGTTTCGGGTTTCGGGAACGTGAATTTTCAAAATTTGCGTTTGGATTTTCGAAATCCCGAACCTGCAATTTTCGGCTTTCGGGATGTCGGGTTTTGGGTTGCGAGAACGCAAAGTTGTAAAATTGCGCGTGCCGGTTTCCGCAATCCCGAACCCGCAATTTCGGGTTTTGGGTTGCGGGATGGTTACATCCCCGTGACTGCAACTTGACCCTCAAACCCGCAATTTCGGGTTTCGGGTTGCGGGATGATTACATCCCCGTGACTGCAACTTGACCCTCCGAACTCGTAATTTCGGGTTTCGGGTTGCGGGTTGCGGGATGGTTACATCCCTGTGACCGCAACTTGACTCCCCCGAACCCGCAATGTTGGGTTGCGGCCTGTGTGGCGGGATTTGAAAAAAAAGTATAGAGATTAAAAATTGATTTTTGGATAACAGGAGAATGCAAGGTCAGAATTTGATGAGTTCGGTGGCATTCTAAGGCCATCGACGGAGGCCATGAATGAACCAGTGAAGATCCTGAGCCCATTACGCTCTGATTTGGCACAAAATTGGAATTAATGGCTTTTACAAATCAGTGTCCCGACGCTTGACAGAAGGTCAAATTGGGCCGATATTGATATGGGGCAGTCATGGAGCAAGCACGGTGTTAAGTTTAGAGTTTTGGAGCCAAACTCCAAAGGATGTGGAGTCGGGGTGTGCAAGAATGTCAAAAAGCATTATTCCGGGCCACGTTTTGGGAATTTTGAAAAGCTTGCAATGGTTGAAAATGACCCTATAATTCGGAATCAAGAAAATTACTGAGCTCATCATTTCATATTCTCAGTAAACCAGACATATTCCGTTAGACAAAGATTTCCCAGAAATGCATCGTTTGGAAAATAGCCATTTTTGGCCCAAAATTTGGAATTTTGGAAAAATGTGAAAAGTGAAAAGTAGTCAAACCCATAATTTTATAGAAGATGAATGGTGCATCGGAATAGAAATCCGCGAGTTGCTGAACGTTCTTTGTTATATAGACTAACTTCGCCCGGTAGAAAAGTTTTCGTGATTCGTCATAGATTTTCTTCCACAAGTGGTTGAAGTTGGTATTCCGGACCAAAATACAACTGTGTAAAAATGTGTAGAATTGTTGGTAAAAGTTGTCGTTTTGGAAGTGATGTAATTCCCACACCCAAAGTCAGAATGGAGCATGTGGATAGGGATTGGAAAGCTTGTCCAACATGAACCAATGGTGCATAGTGAGAATTTGAATGGGGTTATCATAGACCATATATAATTGGAGCAGAAAAGTGTCAATGGCTATTTGGCAAAATTGTTGTCAATATGGGCAAATTCTAGAATTGCATGCCTGGAAGTAACATACCATGAAATCGAACAAGCTACGATGTGAAAGAGGAAGTTCATGCATAGATGAGGGATTGGAAATGGAGAATTCCTTAACCACCATCTTGCTAACTGCATTTATATTTTATAAGCATTATGTGCATAAAATTATGGCATGGGAATGCTGAAAATACAAGAGATTAGATAAGTGGCATGAATATGCATTGATTGGCATATTAATAAACACTGCAAAGTGTATGAGTATATGTTTTGCATTCATATGACATTATATATTGGTAAAAGTAGTGAAACTTTACATATGCAATGAACCACTAATGGTAAATATTGTGGTTGATAATCATTATTGGTGTTGGTTTTGGTTGTAGGACCAAAGACAATAGAAGCATGGCTAAAGATGTTGATGATGTTATTGCATGAAGCCAACAACCTTATGAAGAAAATGTTAGGGCATCAAATCCATGATAAAGAGGTTGGTGGGAAAATGCTGCAATCTGCTGTAAGAAACCAACAAATCAAGTAACATCAAAGGTGTAAATGGGAGCCATGCAGATAATGGTTACTTATGATGATTGCATAAGTGTTGAAAGGGATTGGGTAAGAATCCATTGAACCATATTCGGTAATCATAAAATGGTATGCATTTAGAGTTGAAATGCATTCATATGAACGCCATACTGCCATAGTGTGGTGGAGCATGAAGTGGTGAAGGAAAGAGGCATCATATCATGTGGTTGTTTAGAAATTTAGATTGCAGTCATATAAAATACATCATGCCATGTGTATGTTGGTTATGAGCTTAATAACCAAAGCAAGTGAAGAATGGTGGTCTTGATTATGGTAATGCATGTTATATGATATAGTCATGATTAAGTCATAATATGCTTGAATGCATAGTACTCATGAAACAATGCAAGGTGACATTGAGTGGATGTGCATTAAGAGATTTTATAAATCTTGTAGTTAAGCATTGAATGAATGCATATGAAAAGCTTGAGTAAATGTTGTAAATGTGCATGCATAAGTGTGTGTGCACATGTTGTAATGCATTGCATGAATGCATAGGGATGGTGGGTGTGTTATTGCAAACTAAATAATGGATGAGATGGTGAATGGATGTTAATTCTAGAATCATTTCATGCGTTGTTATGAATGCAGAATAGTAAGAGCATGGAGAAGGTAGTCATGATCGATAGACTGTTGGAATACTCTGTGGAAGGGCAGAGTTATATAAATGATATGACTGTGAAATAATGAGTATCTCAAAGTTTAATTTAAATTGCATAAATGATGTGAATCTACCTTGCAATTTTAGTATGATAATGATATACGTGAAGTAAATGAGTTTGGTGATATTGATATGCTAACAACTAGAAGTGTTTGAATTATGGAATGTTACAATTCTGGAAATGCTTCAGTGACTATTGCAACAATAAAATATTATATGCATGAGGACTCACAGCATGCTTGGCTGATTGAAAGTTTCAGACTCCAGGTAGAAATGTCTTGCGTATGGCAATGGAGATAAGACCATAGTAAAGACCGAACTCTACCATGTGCAAAAGCCAAGGGTTATGAGAAGGTTCTCATGGTTGCGAAATTTAATTTATGCATGAAACAAATCGAAAAATATTCTGATTTAAGTTTTTGAGAATAATATCATGGTTGCAAGTCTAATTTTGTAGGGAACAGATTTGAAAATTTTGATTTAGAGCTTATGAGAAGGAATCTCATGGTTGAGGACTCTAAGTTCTGTTAGAAAGAAGGATTGTAAATCTCTGATTTGGAATTTTGCTAATAAATGACTAATGAATAGTTGGCTTATATAAATTGTGTCAGGAGGACATGTTGTAAGTGGATGTTCATGCATGGCAGCAGGCATAAGACCATAATGGGAGAAGTGATACTATTTACAAGAGCCAAGCAATATGAGGATAGCCTCATGGCTAAGAAAATCAATTTCTGTAGGAGACAGAATTGTAAATTCATGTTGAATTAATTATTAATGCTATTGATTGGTTATGGAAAAATCATATTTGAATTTTATTGACAAATGTTACTGATTGTTTGGATATTTGATAAGTGTGCCAGGAAGACACATTGTAGTAAGATCATGAGAGAGGGCTTGCAGAAGCCAAACTTCACGGGAAAGATCCCATACATTGGAAATGGGTTTCGAGTGAAACGCTATTGTATATTTTGATAATGTTCCATCTACACTGCATGATTGGTAAACAATATGAGTGAGATGATAAAGATTATGTCAGTAAGACATATGAGAATTATGTAACATCAAAAGGAGTTGGGATGGAAAACCGAGGGACTGTCAACTCAGAGAAGGAAGCCCCCATTCCTCATTAATGAAGAATACTACATCTGCAAATGAATAAGTGTTCTGTAAACCCTGACTTTTATATATGTGTGTGTGTGTGTGTGTGTGTGTGCAAGTTTAGTTGTTAGAATTATTATGCAGAGCATATTATATTTATGTATATTATTCAGATTGGTTGAAGTATGATTAGGACCTGCATAGCTCACATCAGTGAGGAGTGCACACTTTTCTGGTGCTGAGTTATGTTAGAGATGCCAATATTGATTACGTCCTATGAGAATGGACGCATTCCTGGTGCTTCAATACTTGATAGTGAATGCTATGAATTATGGTTATAATTTTAGAATAGCAACGCTAACAAGTTTGCCTATACTACTTATGTTGTCACCTTAAACAGATGCAATTTGGTGCTACACACTAAAGGAACAAAGTAAAAGGTTATTGTGACGGGTTGTGGTGGAAGGGTCAATGTGTTCGAAATGATGTTGTGGGAATTTTGATGAAGGGTTGTGAAGGTGTTGATGAAAGGGCTATTATATGCCTATGGCTCCATAGTAGAGCCTTGACCTAGATATGGTCCTAGTGAAGTTTCCTTCCAAGTCGACGTGAAGGTGTACTGGTTGGACAGTAATTTTTGATGTCTTGGAGCAGCCTACATGCTGGCCAAACATCCCAGTCCGCAGGAGGATCCCAAGGCTTATAAAGTAAAAGCAGGACCCTGTGGAACAGAGAGGAAATGTCCAATACAGATAAGTATTCAATTTCATTCATGTCTTATTTGGAGCAATGAAGATTTCAAGTATAAGCCCTCTAACAGTTAAGCCGATGCACTATTGTTTCTTTGTTGGAAATCTTGGTCAATGCAGAAAGCAAGGACCCTGAAAAAATTAAAAGTGCTTGGTAAATCCAAAGAGTAACTAGTTGGGTGCTACAAATGCTTGGTAAACCCAGTCAGTGTGAAGGTGTACTGGTTGGGTATTAACTACTTGAATGTTATGGAGTGTCGGCGTGCTGGCTAAACATTCATCAAAGACTTGATAATTCGCAGTCGGAGTATTAGCTTAGCATATTGTTAAATGAGATGTCTGATAAAACTAGTCGGCGTACTGACTTAGCATTGCCCATTTGAATGGTTGAGGAGTAACATGCGTGCTAGCCCAACATTCGTTATTATATCCATAGGAAATCCAAGGCTTGTAAAGCAAAGAAGGACCCTATGGAATAAAGTGAAGACATCCAATGCAGATAAGTATTTGGTTATCTTGTAATTTCTTGCTTATGAATATACATGTGTATATGATTTGGTTATGACTCTAAACTCTTGTTTAGAGATAAATCCTATGAAAATAAACTAAGCATGCGAATTAACTCAATGTTTGAGTGTAGGTATTGTTGAAAGCAAGGACTATGAAAGCATCTTAAGGATGCATGTGGACATGTGACTACCTAAAAAGCTCAGCTTGAGCAGCAATGAAAGATGGTGCTAGTGGGACTATGTGGGTCCTAGCAGCCAAGAGTTGTAGACAAACCATGTGGAGGGACCACATGGTTGAGAGGTCTGAAATAGACCATAGACACTAAAGTGTCATAGCCAAGAAGGGTAGGTCAAGCATTCACATTGAAATGAAAGAGGCCAGGAGCATGAAAACCACAGTGGTGGTGTAGGTTCCAGAATGGAACAAGGCTAAGAGGAGAAAACTCTTACTGCTCTCTTTTCTTTTATTGATGCATTCATAAAAACAGAAAATTGTCGAATGCATGCACGGTTGAAAGTAAAATGTGTTTGTTTGCTTGAAATAAATTGTGAATGTTGAATTAATGAATTTCTTGTGAATGGATGAACATGAAGGAATCATGTGTATGTTGGGCAAGCATGAAAAGTGTGGAGGTCTCATGAATAGAGCATGGGCTCTTCATGTCAATTGGGGAAAACAATTAACTAATTTTTAATATTTAGGTTATGCTTGGCCGAACAAGATTTGTAATGATGAATTTCACAAGTGGAAATTGAATCAATTGGTTGCAGCTATTACGAGCAAGTGTTGCTTGTGAGCAAAGTGAGAACCAGTTGTGCACAGTGACCATGGCCGCAGACCATAGGCTGTTGGAATTGGTTGAAAGTCTTCTTCAAACAATTTACAAAACCCAAGAAAATCTTGGAAAACTACTCAAGCTACAAAAACAACATAATGAGATGAACCACAAAGTTTTGCAGGACTCTGTTTTTCTACAAAGACAAGTAAAAATAATTCTGAAAACAATCAACCGAGGAAAGGACAATGGATCAATGATGAGGCATTCGTCAAATCAGTCCATTAAGAAACGTTCCAGGCATGAATACTCAAAGGAGATTGAGCAGGTAAAGATGAAGCAGCCAGTGAAATGTTGGAAATGTGGAGCACATCATTGCCTCCGCAACTGCCCAACAAGGGAACCTCAAGAGGGTAGCAGCCATAAATTTTTCAGACTTGTGGATGAGCTGAAAGATCAGAACCAGCAGGAGAAGCTCGTGGAAGTCAAAGGACTTGGTCCTGAAAGTTCAAAGTAAAGGATAGAATGCAGGGCAAACCCGCAAAGTTTTTGAAATTTTGGACATGTATAAATTGTATATGTATTCCTAAGTCTTGGAACACCGAGGATGGTGTTATTCTAAGGGGGAGGGGATTAAAATACCCCATTTTGATCCTTAGTATATATTAGCTTTTAATGTAAATATTGTATACATGTGATGTATGTTTTTCTAGCGTGGAGCTCAAGGCCAAGGCTCCACTAGTGGAAGCTCGAATTTTATTTAAAGGTAAGTATTAGACATTACGTTACCTATGTGCTATTTAGCCATGGAACATTGTAAAAATGATGTAAATAAACATCATGCAATAAAATACCCAAAACTGGCTATGGAGTCAACGAATGAGAAGGGGCCATGTGTATCCACTAGGGAGTGGTGAGGGGGTTGTGGGATTGAACCATAGACTGCCATATGTCACCTTGAGAACCCATTTGACTTTCCTTGCTGACATTTAATTATGTTGTAAGGAAGTGGTTGAGGAATTCAGTCCATGGCTTCAATGGAGCATGGGCAGCCCAGAAATTCGTATTTGCAGGTATGGGCTCTGTTTTCTTGTACCACAAGTCACTCTACCTCATGGGAGTTGCTTCTTCCTCATCCCCATTCCATTGTGGAAGTTACCAGCATCATTTTCCATCTAAAAACGAATTGCCAGCAGTGAGAAAAAACAGAAATCGCAACTGTGAAAGAACCCACGTTTTGAAGAGCCATAAACACCCAGATTTGGTATTTGACAGTGAAATCCAATGGGGGATCCATAGGTATAAACCTTGGGGCAAATTTGGGATCATTAGCTACCCCGAAATCTATTGGAAAACCCAGTTTTGATAGCCCAGAAAATCAGTAACGGGATTGAGTTATTCGTTGACAGAATGGTGAGAAATCCAAGTGTGAATGTTCGAACAGAGGATTGGATTGCTTGAATTTAGCTTGAGATGTATGTAGCTCTATGGTTGAGCTCACTGACTTAGCATCTTCCTCATTTGTCTTTTGTATGCTTGATAAACCCAACTGTGTGTTGGCTTAGCATAGCTGTTGAGTGAAACCATGGTTGTGAGTGAGCCCATCTAGTTCCTCCTTAGTGGATACACAACCCAGCTCGGGGGTGATCTCTCAGCTGAAAGAATACAGGCTGGACAGAGATCTATGGTTGGGTGGAATGTTGCTCTCATATAGCTAGTCGTTTGGACAGCTTCATCTTCCATATAAGTGTTCTATGTGATTTAAATTATATGCATTTTGTTTCTTGCAATGTGTTAATTCAGAATGATAATTGTTCATGTTAATGGAATTGATATGAATTCTATGCATAGCATGAGAATGGGATGGATTCTCTGCCTGTTGATTTATCATTTGCTTGAGATAAATATGTTGATGCATTTCAGTTTGTGTGTGCAATTGTATTTATTTCCGCTGTGTATATATTGATTATGTATTTGCACACAGAAGTTTTAATTGTTATGAATTTCTTAGTAATGAACGGGGCTGAGATTGCCAATAAGCTCGGTAGGTTGGTCACGTTTCCTTTCTAGAATCGGATGTGTTGGAAGGGGACATGACATAGAAGTACTCCCTGAAACCTTAAATACTAACGCTTCATTAGAGAAATTTTGAGGTCAAAAAATGGTCTCAAAACAAAGAAAATGTACTATAAAATACAACCAATCACATTCTAGTAGATGACATCATCCCCCTTGGTGAGGTGGCATTGCATGAGTTAAGAATGCTTATTTGTCAAATTTTCTATGGTGGATGAAAACACATAGTTAACCAAGGTAGTGGTGTAAGTACTTTTAAGTCATAAAGTAAAGTACTCATAATGATAGTCTTTTCATAAAATAATATTATTGTCATTTTCAAGTAAAGTACTCATAATGAATGTTTTTTCACACTTTCTTATAAAATAATATTATTGTCATTTTCAAGTGAAGTACTCTTAATTCATAAAGAAAGTCCTTTCACATTTTTTTATAAAATAATATATTATCATTTTTATGTTTTTAATTTTAAATTATATATTCACTCCATCCTATTTAATAACATAATGTCAAACTAATAAAAAATAATAATAGATTTAATAAATAATAATAATAATAATAATTCAATGTGGATTATAATAATATTATTGACATTTTACATGTAAATAAATTATCAATTAAATTACATTATTAAATTCATGAGAAAAGTACTAAATATAAAAAGTCAACATAAAATTAAAAAAATAGCTCTTAAAAATGTTTTTTATTATTTAATTTCATTTGCAAGTTCAAGACAAATAAATGCTAAAGGACAATAACTTTTGGAGAATTTACAATGAATCTTAGTTACATCAATGTAGACTTATTTTATTAATTTTATTTCTAATGAATTTTGAAAAGTAACTCAACCATGGTTATTTATATTGTGCATAGAAAATAGTGTGGGAGGTGACTTGTTATATATACCTACCCCATAAAACCCTCAATTCATAATATTTTAATATATCTCATATTTTTGTAGTACATCTCTTAGGAGGCCTTTTTTTGACCTCAAAATCTCTCTAATGATTACCTGTGTGTGAAATAATCATGGCCATACATGTTAAGTTTATTTAGGATCATAATGTTTTGATAGTATTGAGATTATACTAATGGATGTATGATCATGTATGAGATCTTGAGGATGACACTAGTGCACACTTAAGCATGCATAGTGTTCCAGGATAAATATAAGTTCAAGGACAGGTAATCCAGGAAGCAAAGATCAAGAGGGAGCACAATCCAGTAGTTCCTACAAGGAAGCAAAGATCGAGAGGGAGTCCACCCAACAACCAAACAAGATAAGTAGTGAATTGTAATATATATGATTACTTAAATGATGTTGTTCAGTCATGTACATATTCCTAGATTTAGGATGTATATTATGCAAAGGTTACATTAATGAACAAGATACTACTAATATAGTAATGGGTAAGTGGCCTATGGTACTGTACAACATTCCATTGCTACTTATCTAGAATGAAACCTCTTTGCTGACATTTTGGGAGTTGTGCACACTCTTAATAATGTTCTGGTAGAGATGGAAGACATCTAGAAAGTTATGGAATATGGATAAATGTTGTATTAAAGCATTGGCTAAGATAATTGCATGACTGTATGACATATGTATTTATGAGTAAGAATTTGTTCTGAAATATATAAGATGTTTCTAATCATGCAATTGAATTTGTCTTGTAGGAAAGACCGTGTACCTACAAAAGAAGGACTACAACATTTGTTCCAGCAACAAAGTTCAAAGAAAACTATCTATTGAAGATATTTCGAGGAAGAAGTGATGGGACACATTTGCAGGAGCCATTCCAAGCATGGTGAGAGGAGGATCCTTCCCTTGGCTGTGGATGTAAGCACTATGTGATGAGCATCAGGACGATGCTCCAATTACTGCTTTGGATATGCATGAGTTGGATCATGTATATTGATATGCATCAGTTAGATGCTTTGTATGATCAGTTGGATCATGTATATGTATATGCATCAGGGCGATGCAGTGACGATGATTAGGATGATCATGTGTGATGAGTATCAGGACGATGCTCTGGATGACATGCATCAGGACAATGCAATGACGATGATCATGATGATCATGTGTGATGAGTATCAGGATGATGCTCTAGATGATATGCATCAGGACGATGCTATGATGATGATCAGGATGATGCATTACTTTCTAGGCATGGAGGTGTGGCAGAGTGCAGATGGGATATTCCTTGGACAAGGGAAGTATGCAGTAGAGATACTGAAGAGGTTCGGGATGATGGACTGCAAGGCCATGGCCACACCTATGGTATCGAACCTGAAGCTTCTATGTGATGCTTCATCTGAGCCGGTTGATGCCATGATATATCGTCAGATGATTGGGTCCTTAATGTACCTGACGAATACAAGACCAGACATCTACTTTGCAGTGAACACCTTGAGGTAGTATTTGACAGATCCGAGACATGTTCACCTGATAGCTGCAAGGCATATTCTGAGGTACCTAAAGGGTACGGTTGATTATGGGCTCAAGTATGATGCGAATCAAAAGTTTAACCTGGAGGGTTATGTTGATTCAGATTGGACAGGCAGTGCTACAGATAGGAAGAGCACTTTAGGATGATGCTTCAGTATGAGATCAGGTGTGATCTCTTGGTTTAGCAGGAAGCAATCCTGCGTAGCACTAAGTACAACCGAAGCAGAGTATGTCACAGCTTATTCAACTAGTTGTGAGGTAGTATGAATGAGAAAGCTACTGTCTGAGTTATTTGATCTCCCATTGGATGCTATTGGTATCTTTTGTGACAACCAGAGTTGTGTGAAGCTGTCTGAGAACCTCGTGTTCCATGATAGGTCGAAGCACATCGAGATCAAATATCACTATATCAGCGATATGGTGCAGAGAGGAGCAATGAAGCTCCTATATGTTGCAATGGATGAGCAGATAGACGATGTGTTGACCAAGCCGCTGGCCAGAGTGAAGTTTGAGTACTTCAGAGAGAGGCTTGGTGTACTTCAGATCGAGATTCCTTCCAAGGGGAAGTGATGAGTCCGGAGACACAGATGCACATGAGCCATTCTCACATGGTGGTAGGTGTGTCCTCCCATGGTGTAGATATAAGGGCTGGGGCCATTCCGACATGGTTGAAGTGTGTCTTCCCATGGTCGTTGATGTAAGAGCTGTGCCATTCGAGCATGGTTGAAGTGTGTCTTCCCATGGCTGTGATATAAGTGTTGTGCCATTCGAGCATGGTTGAAGTGTGTCTTCCCATGGCTGCGATATAAGTGTTGTGTCATTCCTAACATGGTTGAAGTGTGTCTTCCCATGGCTATGGATATAAGTGCGATGCCATTCTCGCATGGTTGAAGTGTGTCTTCCCATGGCGTAGATATAAGTGTTGAGCCTTTCACGGATGGTTGAAGTGTGTCTTCCCATGCCAGTCAGTGTAAGTGTTGTGTGATGTGCATCTGGGTTTTGCTCCGTGGACTATGAGGTGATTTGAAGATGATGAGGTGACAGTATGGTACACAGGTTTTACAGAGACATATAATCAGTCCTGAGATGCTCTTGCAGGTTTTGCAGTGGCAGTGTAATCAGTCCTGGGAGATCTTGCAGGTTTTGCAGAGGCAGTGTAATCAGTCCTGATGTGTACCTACTTGATGGCTTGCTCACAGAGATAATGAAGACCTACATGGAGACTAGTCCAGCATGAAAAAGGGCAGGCTCTATAGATGTTGATACATCCAACATGAAAAAGGGTTGGCTCTGTAGATGTTGATACATCCAGCATGAAAAAGGGTTGGCTCTGTACATGTTGATACGTCCAGCATGAAAAAGGGCTGGCTCTCTAGATGTTGATACATCCAACATGAAAAAGGTTTGGCTCTGTAGATGATGAAGACCTGCAGGTGGTGGGCCTACAACCAGTATGAAAAAGGGTTGGCTCTGTAGAACTTCCTATGACGAGCGGATTTGAGATTGATTAAGATAGCAACAGCAGTGACGATGATACAGAGAAGAAGACTTGTGCTAGCAGATCTGTGTCGAGAAATATCTTCCTAGTTAAGAGGGAGTGTTGATGTATTTGTAACTTCGGAATGTATTTCACATATGTATATTGGACTCCTATAGAGATGGTATTATTCCTATATACGTAAGTGTCGTCATTTATATTGTAAGTGTCGTAACTTATACTTAATGGGTTATTAGACCACCTTGATGGGGTCAGCCCTGTAAAAGTCATGTTGGTTAAAGGGTTATTAGACCACCCTATTGGGGATCGGCCCTGTCAGCATTATGTTAAGTGGTTAAGTTGAGGCCGACCTATTAAAGGTTATTAGGCAAGTCAATTCAAGTATAAATAGAGTGCGGGAGGCACTCTATTTGATCATTCACTTCTCACATACACACTCATTGGAGAGTGGCGTACTAGTGGAGGAGGAGAAGTTGTTGCTAGGAGACTATCTCTTATGCTTGGATTTTGTATCATTGCTCTATCTATCTCTGAGGAAGTTATTGGGGTTTGTCACCTTTATGTTTTTCTCCAAGGAAAATCTGTGTGTCTATTGTCTCTTGTGATTGATATCACTACAAAAAAATTGACATTTAGGGGTGGTTGTCTTCCGCCTCCAAAAGTGACTTTTGGGGGCGGTTTTGGCTTTGGAGGCGGTCTTTCCAAAACCGCCCCTAATAGCACCGACGCTAAAATTTTTGACTTTTAGGGGCGGTTCTGGAAGAGATCAAAACCGCCCCTAAAAGTGACTTTTGGAGGCGATTCTAAACCCCCCCCAAAAGTGACATTTGGCAGCGGTTCTAAACCCCCCCCAAAAGTCACTTTTGGGGGCGGTTCTAAACCCCCCCCAAAAGTTACTTTTGGAATTTTGGGGGCGGTTCGAAACCCCCCCCCAAAAGTCATTTTTTTGCTTTAAGGGGCAGCTGTCATTTGCCTCCAAAGGTCACTTTTGGGGGCGGTTTTTGCTTTGGCAACAGTCTTTACAAAACCGCCCCTAATAGCATCGATGCTAAAAGTTTGGACTTTTAGGGGCGGTTTTGGAAGAAATCAAAACCGCTCCTAAAAGTGACTTTCGGGGGCGGTTCTAAACCCCCCTTAAAACTTCATGTTACAAAGCTTTGGGGGCGGTTCTAAACCCCCCCCTAAAACTTCATCTTACAAATCTTTGGGGGCGGTTCTAAACCCCCCTTGTAGGTGCCAATGGGGGTTGTTCTAAACCCCCCTCGTAGGTGCCTATGGGGGCGGTTTGAAACCCCCCTTATAGCCATAATAAATCATAATAAAATATATTTTATTAAAAATACCAATATTGCAATATCAATAGGAAACGGAGGAATCGAACCACCAACCTTCTGCTTGTAAGGTAAGCGCTCTTCCATTAAGCTAGAACCCTTTAAGAATTGGGGAGAGGAGCAATATGAACACCCAAATTGCATCATTTGTAATTCTAAGAAAAGACAATAAGATCCAAAGACAACCATGCTTAAAATCCAATTTATTTTTCAAAACACACTAATAAGCACAAAAATCTACCATAATAAGGCAACAGAGTATCCAAAACAATTATACAATCTATTAAAGTGGTATGCAAAAGGGTCTTAGAAAACAAAATAATTTCCCTACAGTTTTAAGTGATTTTAGGACAAATTTCATTGTTAGTGAGTGGAATCATTTTTTTGGTTCAGGAAAGTAGTAGATATGGCTTCAAGAAATGCTCAGCGTAGAAAGGCCATCCTTGGGCGCAACCCACCCTAAGGGTTAACCGAAGTGATCTAGATGAGATGCATGAAAATGCCATGCCAGATGATCCTATTCAACTTATGTCTGGTAGGTAGAAGGTGGCCAAGTGCATCCAAGAAATATCTAATGGAGGGAGACGACACATCTGAATGCCCACAAACTCTAAAAGATTAAAAAAACCTTGAAAACCAACCTCTAACCCACCTTGGAGGACTAGATAGAGAAATAGTCTATGTAGAACAATAGGCCAAGTATGGGTATCATTCCCGCCCATTCACCGAGTTAGTAAATCTTTGGACATGATGTAGAAAAGAGACCAATCTAAACACTATCTCAAATTGAGCAATTTTGTCTAAATTTTGGAATTCTATGTATATTCTAGCTGCTTAGATTTTCCACAACCCCTTTTAATACAAATTACGCTAATTTCTGCCCCAAAAAGAAAAACATGCTGTCATTTCTACTCTTCATGATAGTTACCCATAAAACTTGTAGAGTTAAATATAAGAAAAAATGAAAAATAGAACTTTCATATCTATATCCAGCATAATGTGTAGCAGTTGTCTTGTTTCTTGTAAAAGAAATTAAATAAATAACAAACTCACCAAGATCTGAATTTTGACCTGCAACATAGTCTCGGTTCCCTAGGAGTGGAGAATATGAAAGAGTATTCACCCAATATTTGTTCCACAAGAGGTCCAAAAGGAGAGAATCAAGGGATGACTTGAAATATGTAATATCCGGAGCACAATTCTGCAAGAAATCAACTAATGTGTAATTAGTGCAATCTATTAATAGCCAATAATGACAATATACCTTCAAGACAACCTAAACTTACTAGGCAATAAGCCAGTTTCTCTCTATATTCCTTTGACAAAAGGGCCGAAGAAAGAGCAAGATCTATTGACAACATACATGCTTGCAGTGTACACCAAAATCCTCAAATTTATTGAAAGGGATTGTTTCATAATCAGAGATAAGATCATCCTTTACCTTGGCCACATTAGCTTCCTTAGCACCTAGTCCAAGGTCAACTACTAGGGCTTCCCTAAAGTGGCAGCCCATGCTACAACATTTGTGATAAAATTGCAAGTTGTTATCTTTCCTTGGCAAGCCTTCTCTCTCACCTACACAATCAAATAAACTGTTGGTCAGAAGTTAGTCACTGTTGGTCTTATTTGCAACATAAAAGAAGAATGATAACAATTTCATTTACACTTTATAATGCTTGTTTGTATGATAACACTGCTTAAACTCCGAAAGATTGTGGAAATGACGCTGGCGATTATCTAAACATCATTTTCAATCCTGGTTTATAAACAATTGTATGTTTCATGGTATATCTTTCATAAAAAGTCTAAGATTGGTGCATAAACGTATGGCATTGCTACTGCAGCTATTTATGCTAACGGTTTGGTTGTGCATATGGTCGCTGCTTATGCAAATTCTGGTAGATAATCATTAATACAGAACCAATATATCTCTGAATTCATTGTCATACTGCCATACTTTAGATGATGACCTAATGATCCATTTTCAGACCTGATTTAAGTAATTGGTTGTGCATGTTGCTACCTTTACACATAGTCTGCAATTAATACCCAAACACACCATGATGTAACTGCCTTGAATTCACTGTACATCGAAATGGCTAATACTATTTAGGTTGATATTTGAATGCATGTTACAAGAAGGTGAATGATTGCTGCTGTTACAATTGCTAATGCCACACTACTATGCCATTTATTGTACTGTTTCTACTGAACACATGCACCTTTGTTTCAGAATTGATACAATAACATGGTAAATGTATGGTTATATACACATTGTTGTTGTTGTTGTTGTTGTTGCTTACCCTAAATCTGTAAAGCCACAAGAGTTGCACATATGTCATTTATTCAGTGGGACTGTCAAATAGAATACTATTGCATATGTAATAACATGTCGGGAACAACAAAGGAAGATTCTATTTTCCATCCGGACAATCCCAAGCAAACCAACCCAGTACCCAATTTTCAATGAGAGAGGTAAGCCAAACATGAACGAAAAGGCATTTTCTTTACATGAGTAACTATTTCTAAATTCAATAAAGAAAGATATAGGTTGTCTCTGTTGCCCCAAATGTGGGTCTAATCCCGATGACAACTTAAATGAATCTTCTTAATGTTTGTAATCATTCTTTTTTGTGCCTTAATGGCAATCATTTTGGAAACATTTAGTTTTTATGTTGTATGACCAATTGGCTTTCTGTGGACACCCATGGTGAATGTTTATGTATGATCAAGTGGTAGTATATCTTTGACAAATGATCTAGAACAATTTAACAACTTTAATGGCTTTTAAAAGTTGGTTTACTCTAGCTTGTGGTGGCAACACACTTGGCCCAATTTTCTTTGTAAAAATACCATATATGTACATAAAAAATATTAAGGAAGCATTTTATACAAAATGTCCTCAATCATAAAACAATCCTGATTCACAACTGGTTAGTCCTTAAGCTCCAAGATGACATTAGAGTTCAATTCAAATGAACTTTTCAATTAACAGAAAGGTTAACAAATATCAATCTAGACATATTTCTAAATTTCAGCCCATAAGGTTCATGTTGTGTGCCTTATGCTTCCAATTGCCACCTTAAGAATGCAATGCTGGAAAATTGAGTTGTGAAGCTAAATCTCCTTGAGGAATCAGACATAAAAATCCCAGCAATTACTTCATAACGTTCTGCTCCTAAAAGAAATCATTAACACCAATCCTAAGATTGGATAAGTGATGATCACACAACAACGATGCAAATAATCACGAACAAGGATAGAAACCTAAGAGATCAAGCATTCGAGTAGAGAGAGGAGATTGACACATGTGCACATATGGTACACTCTTCATTGTATTATCTACTTATAGAGGTACAAAACTGGTGGAGGGTGATCTTTTTTACCAATTTCCTAGGGTTAAAATTAAAATATTCATATTTGGGTGGATCATTATTGCTAGCTATGTAGTAAACATCATTTTTACCAGACATTGTAAATACTGTGCTATCAGCTTTCTCAATTTTGAAGACCATCATCTATCAATAAAATCATAAATGCAATGAGTTGTGAATATTATAATCATTAATGGCCCATAAGGTAAACATTCAGTATATCAATGTCAGCAGTTAACATTCTTAAATTTTCCTAACACCAATGATCTTTGTTAAAATTTAGAGAATATATCTTTGTTAAAATGTTGACAACAAAGCAAATATGGCATAAAACTTTGGTATTATAAAGTTGGAGTACATGAAAACTCATGTCTATATACTATAATCTGGAACCAAAAAACTGCAAGGTAATAATTTATCATTTACCATGCTGTAAAACCCTAGAAGGTAAACATTTGGTAACGGATCTTTTATGTTAGAACCTAGAGAAAATCTCTCTTAATACCTTGAAAGCAAAGCACACATAGCAGAGTATAAACAAACTCTATTGACCGAAAAAAGCAAGTATTGAAGCACTACACCTCAACAAGTTTATCATGGTTAGCCTTCAATTTTATCATGGTTAGCCTTGAGAAAGTTGATTTTTCGCTCACAATATTCTTTTCCTTCTTGCATTGTTTTCTAATAAAAAACATCAACAGTACATGTGAGAAGATAATTTCAAACATTATATAGGAAATATTGCTATTAAGGAATAGAAAAAGAACCTTTTGACCAATCTCTCGAACCCAATGAAGCCCTTCCCAGGAAGTGATAAGATTATCAAGAATAAATCTATCCATAATAAACCCATATGCTCCTTGCGAACTATCCAGGCCACCAACAATATAATGAATAAATACAACATTTGTGATTTTACATCAATTAAAATTCCATCAAAATTTTCCCAAACTTCGTGACAAGATGACTATGGACTTTTGACAAAAAGTTGGTCTTCAAATTGTTGTAGCTTACTGGGAATTACATATGATTGGTTGTAGTATTTTAGCAAACACTTTATGTCCTTACTGTTGTAGCTTCAATCTAAACTTCTTGACAGATAAATCAAGGGTTGATTGTTTTTCTTCAGATTTTATATGAGCTTCATGCATCATTTGTTTGACGTATTCATGTTTATCAATATTTCACTCAATTCCCATTTAACATTTCATATGTATGCAAATGACAATAAAAATGGACAATCTTCAAATAAACAGTGACAACGGCTTTCCAAGAGGTCTTAACTAATGTGAATACATTAAATAATAATTGGAGGTAACTTATAGGATTGTGACAACCATATAAACACTCTTAATACATAGGCATACTGTTGGAATATAACAAATAATGAATATACTAGCGTTGTAGATAATATCCCGTAGATGACTGTTGCTAACAGATTTGATTTCTCAGTTGTTCCTACATCAAATTCGTTAGGAAGAACAATCAAAAGCCTAGAAATGAAAGGGAAACTAGTGGATTGTTGCTTTTTGTTGTTTTTTTTGTTGCCTTAAAGGGTGGAACTCCTAGTTAAGCCTAAGGGAAAGAGATCTACTTATCGGATTAGTTCTCTCCTCCATTTCCATTTATTAGTGCTCCATTCTTGTTACTCTTTTTAAATTTTTAACTTCCAAGAGAAATGGAAAAAGATCATTTGACAATTCATGTGGCAGAGAAGTAAACGAGATTACTAAAGGTTTGCGCTTGTGGCTTCATCTAACGTACAATTGCCAACTAGTGAAGGAGGTCTAAGAATACAAAATCCTTTATTCCTTAACAAAGATTTTGAGGGACAAACAATTTGGAAAATACGATTCCAAGGCCGATCTTAAGAAACTGTTTCCAAATTTGATATGGAAGTTGAGTGAATTTCCTTTGTAGCATATTCATTTTAATATGTTTTTTAGAGTTTCATAGCAACTATATTTCATGGTGGAAAATGTTTTGAAATATGTTTTTTTGAATTTTTAGACAATGTTGTACACATACCTATCCAAACATTCTTCATGTTTGCATATCTTGTTAAAAAGAGATCAATCTAGGTTCCCCTTATGATGAAAAGTCTCTCAAAGAACCATGCTAACTCCTTATTTTAAGGAATTGGCTACACTAGCCTCAGTTGTGTGTTTACTTTCTAAAACCAACCAACTTCTTTAGATTACTCTTGTATTGAAAATAAAACATATTATATTTGATTGGTTGGTAGCACATTCAATTTGCAAAGAAAAGGTCACAACTTAAAATTTAGGGCACCAACCATACTTATAAAGCATGGATGACAATTTTGGTCTTTGAGTTAGGGTATGAACAACACAGTTGACATGAATGACCTGGTTAAGATTCAAGAGGGAACCTCTTTTGTGTGGTTGTTGCAATTACAATTGTATATGAAATGTGTTTTCCAAGTTCCAACATACATTCGAAACTTGACTGATCTTAAATGGAAAATTGTGTTTTTGTTTGTTCTTAATAGTGATATTCGACATTTGAATACTATATATATGGTAGTTGTTATAGCTCAAATTGGCATGTATTATTAAAGCCTCAAATAACAGGTTATCCCAACTGCAACCTATAAGTGTTACCCACTATCACCCCGATAACCACCTCTCTACACTTTCGATTAGCTCTTCTCCAACTCGATGGGGGAGGGCTTCCCTAGATAGGATTGATAGTCTACGACATGATGGTACAAAGGTGATTTTGAAGAGATAGCCTAACAAAACTTGAGGTCTTCGTAGTATAGTTTTAATGGGTGATGGGAGGACTTTAAATACTAGTGTCAATCCTAAGGGCATATGGAGTTTCTAAATGATTTCCCCCCTTGGCCTTGTTTTCCATAAAGTTATTGGATAAAACCCTACAATATAAATGACAAAATTTTCTATGAAAGATATTGATTCACTTAGAAATTCATGTCAATCAAAGGCAACATTCCACATACACTTCCTACCTGACTTGTTTCACACCCCAAAGCAAGTGACATGCAAGATATAACATCACTTAAACATGCCAATATGTCGATCCACATCACATTATTTTGAAATACAACTAACCATGGAGTTACACAACCCTTCTTACCCAATATTCCTAAACACCTTTAACAAACTTAAATCCACTTTACCTTTTTCAAATAAAATATTAGAGCCCCTTAAAGCATGCATTGAACTTATCTTAAAAGGGACCTTTATGCTAAAGTGCTCTCCACATTGAGTATGCCACAAAACAAGCTATCAACCAATATTTATAAAGTGAAAAGCTCTTATCCCCAAATTGTTCGTGAGGTCCACTTTATTCCTAACAAACTCACTAACCATTTTAAATGATAAGGTCCACAAATTATAAGAAATGGTGGTTATTCTCCAAAGTGGACCACGATATCACATTCCACCAATGAACCATGCGCTTAGCTCAAATTGACTTGTCTTTATGCCAAGACACGACATATGCTCCAAACTCTCAATCCAAGGAAATAGGGCCATGAGACAGCCATGGCTTCACCCAAAGAGAATAAGTGATAGATCGGTGCTACAAATGTTGAGCATTTTGCTGAGAACCACCACCAGCGATGTCTCCAGGAAGTATTTCATACAATCCGAGGATTTCATTGTAGATGCATATCGACCCATTCATGAAATTTGGCACAGTTTTTTTTTAAGGAAATAGGGCCATGAGACAACCATGGCTTCACCCAAAGAGAATAAGTGATAGATCTGTGCTACAAATGTTGAGCATTTTGCTGAGAACCACCACCAGCGATGTCTCCAGGAAGTATTTCATACAATCCCAGGATTTCATTGTAGATGCATATCGACCTATTCATGAAATTTGGCACAGTTTTTTTTTGTTTGCTAAAGTACCAGGTTTCGAACCTCTGTCGTTTTGGATCATTCCCTGAATTACTTCACCTCAGCCACCACAATCTTTGCACTATTTCACGACCCAAGTGAATGGTTGCTCGATGGTTATTCTCAGTGAACATTTTTTTTTACATGCTGGAAAAGATCCAAGTTATGCAAGTAACCAAAATATGACGGGGGGATATCTTCCATGCGGTACAATGCTATGTTACTGTGTTTTAATGCTATCTTGGGCATTCTGGAAATGTACAGGTCCATTATTTCACTCACCCTTTAGCTGTATACCAGTACTACATTTTCATATCTGAATTCCAATATGGAGGTTGAACCTAGGCTTGGGTGTTACCTCAATATAATTCAACAGCAAAGAACTAAATCCATGTGCTGGTATAAATGTTCTTTGACCATCTGTAGAATATCACTGCATGTTTATGTTCTGTCTCTTCTCAAGAATAAACTGATCTTTCCCAGGAGTTGTCCAAGAGATAATTGAGTGCATCTTACATTCTCAACACGGCCTCTCATTTCAATTGTCAATATGTTGGTCATTACTACATGAATTAATCTGGTGGCTGCATACATCCTCATGCTTTCAAACCATTCCAAAATGACCAGAATGTGTCCTTTAATTGATGAAGTATAAGATTGGAATCCAACCTAAATTCCATGATCCTAGAAATCTCAATATTAACCCATATTCTGAACTCAAAGAAAACTTAATGAATCCATCTCAGTATTTTCATATTATATTGGATCTTGTAATATTTGTAAAACCATGCATCTAAACTGTCTAATCTTCATCCCTGTGTAAACAAAACAGAATCATATAGGACCAGATGTATACATGAAGATATATTTATTGCTTTGAGGTTCACAATGGCTCAAATAACGCCCAGAACTGTATGCTAACTTCAAACAGCAGAATCACTGTCACAAGTTCATTGATACTATAGACCTCATAAAACTATGTAGGATATGTCCTTGAAACATAGACATAAGTCTTGAAAATCTCTCAAAAAGGTTCACTCTGCCCAAAATCCAAAATAGGTGAGAATACAAATGTGATCACCAGTCATCTCAGATCTGCCACTCTGAGCAATAGTGTACATGAAAATGGAACATGCACTTTTATGATGGTGGAGATTGGAAGGAAAATGCAAAGGAAAGCGGGGCAAATACAGTGAAGACGACATTCTCAAATGAGACAGATGAATGTGTTGCTCATCACAGGTTGTCTCCCGTATTGTCCACACCACCGCACCGTCTCAGTGACTGCAAGGCTAAGATTATATTTATCAGAAAGAATATTAGGGTTTATTGGAATTCAATTTGAGGCCGCTAGTTTCATTTCCGAATCCCTGCAGCGTCAAAATTGATTGTGATGACCATATTCAATTGAATATAAGTTGAACAGAGTCACAACAGGCAGAGATCGGAGATCAGGGGACGATTGAGATATTCCAAATAAAAACTAACACGGGAATTTCACTTCACACAGAAATCCCAAGGAGAGGGCAAAGATGGAAGAAGTATGGGAAAATGCCTTCCGGATGCAATTTATAGCCTTGAAGGGTCTTCTTATGCTAACATCATCAAATCATATGCTAGTTTTTTTTTCCACTTGATACTTTATAAATAAGTATAAGAAAATGTTCAATACATCAACTTTCAGCAGAAAACTAAAATCTTTCACGCCCACCTGGGCAGAGATAGAAACAGCAAAAATACCCAAGTGAACGCCCTCCAGGACAGCAAAAGAAAACGAGCACCAGCTCGCCCTAGCGCGCGAAATCTACTGAGATGTCGCAGAGAATATGACGTGGTTTGCTGCGAAAGCGTCACTTACCAAGGGAGGGTACCTATACCAGAGATGGGAGAGTTTTTGTGCATCCTCCCGAGGTGTTTATTAATCTTTGTGAAGATTGAGAAACAACATATTAAGGGTAATCAACCTCGATGGATGCATGATAAACATGATAGCTATTAAATATTCTGGGTAGAAATCTGGTGGTACTCTTTGAATGGTTGAAGAGTCTAGGAGAGCATCTATGACCAATCTGGAAAAGGAGGAAGGAGATCTAGTGGAATATCCAGAACTTGGTTGCGCTACAGAGGTTTGGCAACAGGTCGATAGTATGTAAAAAGGAAGAGACCAAAACGGCCCCAGCCAAACAGGGCAATGGGCAATGAAAAGAAAAACACAGCGATACAAATAAACCGCCCCTGGCCAATATGAAAGGGACAAAAAGGAGGCCGTCGGAGCTGCCAGGAGAAGCCCGAACACCTAGATCCCACTCAGACATCATACAAAGAAAAAGAGATAGCCACAGAAAGAAGGCCATCCACCCATGCTAGTTTATATATATATAAGCTGGTATTTCTATTGGTTGTTGAATATTATGGGGTTTACTCTAAGTAGGTTATGAGTATAACTGCGAAACTACTCATTCCAATTCTCTTCATCATTCTTATTTCTAAACCACTCAAAATGAAAAGGCCCTTTGCTATTAAACGAGATGAGACATTGATTCTTACCTCTTCTTGCATAGATTTTCAGCTGATGATGTTGCAGCACGGCCTCATAGCCAATGGTGACATAAACGGATGAAACCCCATCCTTCTCATGCTAGATTCTCTATAGCCAGAGGCGCCTATCCTCCAAATCTTCGATTGAGACGTTCTTGCAGCTCGTATCTGGGTTCCAGATTGAGTTACGCTGCTTTCTTCTTCCATGAAGATGACAGGGGAAGAGAATTTTGACAAAATTTGGTGAATACAGAGAGTTTGGCATTTTTGTGCTTTGGGAGGTAATTTTGACAAAATTTGGTGCCCACCCACATTTTAGGATTTCATTTTAGGATTTTTGTGTTTTAAATTTAGTGAAATAGGGTTTTTTTTAAATTTTAATATAACTAAACTTTAATGGATAGCTTTTGTATTTATATTTTTGATGCACATTTCTCTCATGTATCATTAGCTAGTTCCATGTTTAGTTCATTTCTCTCATGTATTATTAGCTAGTTCCATGTTTAGTTTATTAAAAAAGTGTTGATTGGGGACTTAGTTTATATCATATGGTTGACAAGCATGCTAATGTAGTATTTCAACGGTGTCCATCCTTTTCAGAGTATGTGACATACCTAAGGTGGTTTCTTAATTGCTAGTGAGCTCAATAAGATTGATTTCCATTAGTGCATTGAATACCATGCATAACCACTCCTACACCTATAGAGAAAGGTATTGGATAATGTTGAAGCTCCATTATCATTCTTCAATGAACAACAATTGATATTACTAATTTTGAGCCAACTGAAAATGAGAAATCTACTAGTGCCTACATCTAGTTGATTGTTTTATCTAGAGGTTGATATTATCGGTTGATTCCATTGGTGACCCCACTTCAGTGGAATATATTCCATCTATTCATCTTGGTGTTATTCTTCTTTCTCGTGTTCCTCTTTCTTCTATGTTTTACTTTCATCAATGGACTAGTTCACCATGCAAGAAGGGTATTTCTTGGGATATTGATCATGCTCTCCATAGTCACTTGCAACTTCTATATAGACAAATATTGTTTCAAATATGCCTCTATACTATATTTCTTAATATATGGATCTATCATATGTTTCTAATGTTTTTCTTCTCTAGATGTATCCTACTGAGAAATTAGTAATTGGTTGACAACAAAATAGTTAGACACCGAGATATAAATTGCATCACAATTATTTTTGTTATCCCTTGATGTGTCAAATAGATTCAGAGTTAAAATGGATCTAAGCTGGTGGCTAGAAAGTTCATATGAATCTCCTCATTCTCATTTGGATTGTGATCTTAATGATGCAATCTTATCAGTATGCCCTCTTTCCACTTCTTACCATGATTTCTCAATAACATGTGAGATGGAAGGATCTATTCCAGATTATCTAAGGTTGAACATTCTAAGGTGCATGGTGGAATATTCTAAGGTTTATATAGCATACATCCATACTTTTCCCTCGAGTCATTGTTCAAGTAGTTGACATTTTGTTTTTTTCCATGTATTCCTAGAAACATGTGAGATGTATCAACTGACATTATAATCCTCTTGGTCATTTTCCTTTGTAGCATCTCATTGAATCTAATTATTGGTTGGTGCATGATCTTTTAAACCATAGGCTTTGGGTCTTGCTCCTAAATTTTGTTATCATTTTACTATATCTAGCTTTTAACATATCATTATGCTAGGAACCAATGTTGTGACATGTGCACATGTGATACATTTCATATATGATGCAACCTCCTTGTGTGTAGCAATGATTTATTATCATGTGTGACAATTATTCATCCTTTTATTTTGAAGATGCAACTTTTCAAGAGAAATTACCTCCCCATGTCAAGATTTAGTAATCTGTATGCATGTTTCTTTCTATAGATGTGGTAGCCATTTCTAATGTTCCCTAGCTAGAATGGAACCCTAATTCTCCATCACCCATCATTTCCATGGTAGTCCTATATCTTACCATCAAAATTTGATAGGGTAGAAACTTAAATGAAGCATTTCAAATTTGATAATAATAGAGCCATTTTTTCCATTGTAAACATTATGTTGTTACTCTTGTCAAACTTTTTGTTGAAAACCAATTATACTCTTTTCCCTATATTTTTTTTCCTTTTCATTTTTCTTCATCCTCGATAAAAGAAAAAGACCTTATTTGATCCTTCAATCTAAAATTTAGATAACATGTTCAAGGGTTGATTTAGAGTCTTAGGATTAGTAAGTTACTAGCTTGAGCTAAGGTTCATGGGTTAGTGTCTTAGGTTGTAAGTGGGTTATAGTGGGCTAGGGAGTTTAAGGGTTTGAGGGTTGTAGGTTTTTCTTTACCCCCATATTCCTTCATAAAATACTCCATCTAAATGGAAAATATAGGAAATACTCCCCTTGCAAAAATTCAACTTCCCTTATCCCAGGTTATCAAAGCCAAATCTAAAGTAAGAGGGAGTAAGCCAATGAAAGGGCTATGAAATGCAAATAAACGAAATGTCAAAGAAGGAAAAATAAAAGCGACCGCAAAAAAGAGGCAGAAGGATGGATAGCCCATGACAACACTTCCTTTGAAGGCACACATGCAGAAGCAACATCATAAACCCTAAATTTTGAAATTTAAGGGTAAGACTATCACACTCAGTTGCTATAATGGTTAATTTGCAAAGACCCCTTTCTTTCCCTAAGTTCACATTCACTTTATTCACCCTCACTTACTTTAAGAATCTAGGCTATGCAACTTAAATTAGGGCTTCTCGGTGTATAAGGACTTTATAGCTCAAATTGATTTGTTAGAAGGGTCTAATTGTAAAATAAATTTCATGTATTATTTTCATAAATGAGAACATTTCCTAGGTTATATGTTGCCTTTAACCTTAAGCACTAGAACATTTATTCATATACACATTCTATAACACTTGAGGTGGTATATTTTGATGGCTCACTTTGAGGTGGTCACTTTGGTCTCCACAATACTATTGTGCTTGGTCTATGCATTGTTGTAGGTATGCTTGAAGGGTCAAGTAAGGATGGAATAGTTGAACCTAACTTAGGAGGAAGAGGTATCACAAATCTTGAAATGGACACCATATTCTTCTTGTAGGCCAACAATTCCCTATGCAAAAACGTATATGATCGAGTGAGGCCCACAAATAGCCCATGAAACATCTACTGCTTTCTACTTTTATTGTCGCTTTCTGCTTTTGGCCTCTTTCTTGCTTTCCATGTTGCTTTTTGCTTCTCTTCTTTTGGCCTCCTTCCTACTTTTCATAGCTTTTCCCAATTTTGTTGATGGAAACATCTATTGTGGCCTATCCATCCACCTATGCACCAACTTGATCCCTCCTTCCTCATTTACACATAATTAAATAATTTCTAATAATTAATATTTCAAAATTATGGGACCTACATCACCTTCCATTATTTAAACTAATTATGGAAATTAATTATAAGCCAAAATTAATTCCCTAGGAAGGCATCAAGGAATCCTATCTTTAAGGAATAGATCTCCATTGTGCATATACCAAGCAATGAGATGAAGACAATGCAGATTTTGAGTTTGGGCTTTGTATTTGGGATATGGGAATGTGAGTTTTATTGGTGTAATAGATCTACAACAAGTAATTTCCCAAACTAAAAGATGATGGATGTAATTTTTTTTGTGTGAATTGTAATAATGAAAGTTGGATTAATAAAATTGAAGGCTTATTAGGCCCCAAATTCATTGAGTATATGTTATGGATGTCATGCATGTTATCTACTATTCTTTCCCTTTGCTTTATTGTCTGTGTAACTAGGTTGTAAGTGCTAATGGATATATGATGAATTCATGTCGAGGAATGGTGTAATGAATTATCCCTCCATCATTTTATCTTTGTAGTTATCTTTGGAGTTAGCGGTGTTGCAGCTGCTTTAGCGGAGGATTTGGCGGAGTCGCAGCTGGTGTATAAGGAAAATCTTGCGGAAAATTTAGCAGTGTTGCAACTGCTTAGCGGAGGATTTAGCAAAGAATTTAGCGGTGTTGCAGCTGCATTAGCGGAGGATTTGGCAGAGTCGCAGCTGGTGTATAAGGCAAATCTAGCGGAAAATTTAGCAGTGTTGCAACTGCTTAGCGGAGGATTTAGTGAAGAATTTAGCAGTGTTGCAGCTGCTTTAGCGGAGGATTTGGCGGAGTTACAACTGGTCTATAAGGCAAATATGGCGAAAAATTTAGCGATGTTGCAGCTGCTTAGCGGATGATTTGGGAAAGAATTTAGCGGTGTTGCAACTGCTTTAGCGGAGGATTTGGCGGAGTCACAGCTGGTGTATAAGGAAAATCTGGCGAAAAATTTAGCGGTGTTGCAGCTGCTTAGCGGAGGATTTAGTGAAGAATTTAGCGGTGTTGCAGCTGCTTTAGTGGAGGATCTAGCGGAGTCACAGCTGGTGTATAACGCAAATCTGGTGGAAAATTTAGTGGTGTTGAAGCTACTTAGCGGAGGATTTAGCGGTGTTGCAGCTGCTTTAGCGGAGGATTTGGCGGAGTCGCAACTAGTTTATAAGGAAAATCTGGCGAAAAACTTAGCGGTGTTGTAGCTGCTTAGAGGAGGATTTAGCAAAGAATTTAGTGGTGTTGCAGCTGCTTTAGCGGTGGATTTGGCGGAGTCGCAGCTGGTGTATAAGGCAAATCTAGTGGAAAATTTAGCGGTGTTGCAACTGCTTAACAGATGATTTAGCGAAGAATTTAGCGATGTTGCAGCTGCTTTAGTGGAGGATTTGGCGGAGTCACAGCTGGTGTATAAGGAAAATTTGGTGAAAAATTTAGCGGTGTTGCAGCTACTAGCAGAGGATTTAGCGAAGAATTTAGCAGTGTTGCAGTTGCTTTAGCGGAGGATTTGGCGGAGTTGCAACTGCGAGAATAGGGAAATGGACAAAATTGGCAGAGTCGCAGCTGCGAGAATAGGGAAATGGACAAAATTGGTGGAGTCGCAGCTGCGAGAATAGGGAAATGGACAAAATTGGCAGAGTCGCAGCTGCGAGAATAGGGAAATGGACAAAATTGGTGGAGTCGCAGCTGGTGTTTCAACAAAATTCTTGAGCTAATATCTCACAAAATACAAAATGGGTTTGGCTGAAATTTTTCAAGAAGGTTTCTACCAGTCCAATGCATCTCCACACCGAAAATCAGAGACACCCACATCACATATTTCGCAAAAAATGCAAATTGGTTGTAGGTGATGATGGCCATTTTTCTTTAATCCGTGAAGTATTTTTTTTCTGAAAATTGGTGAGTATATTTCTCTTAACATAATGCTTCTACTCCCCAAAGTTCAAATTCATATGATGTACGGATATCGAGATATAGGCAAAATGGATGTAGGTGATGATGGACATTTTCTCGAAAACCATGCATTGGATTGGGCTGAAACTTACCAGGTTTGTTCATCTTGATATTATGCAGCTCCTGTCCAAAAATCATGAGAATCTAATTTACCAATTGCAAGATATGCTCACTTCAATTTCTGCACTTTTGTAGACAAACATGAATAAAGATGTGAGCTTGAATTTAAGTTGTCATTATTAGCCTAATATATCCCTGGAATGTATCTTATTCTCCCTCAGACTGAGGATACATCATGTCCTCATGCTGACCTGTGACCAAATAATTTGTGTTGCTGCAATCCTATCAATCTTGGACATAGCTGCTCATTGAAGTAATGGGAGAAAATTTCACACCAAAACAAAATTGATTCGAAACTTGTCTATTGTATTGAGAAATGACAGACCAATCAGAAAATCCAAAACCCCAATCCACTTCCAAAAGATAAAGAACAACCTTGGCATTAATATTTGAAACAAATAAATATAAAGTAGAAACAGTATTATGCCCATCCTAGCAACTTCTTTCTTCCCTGTTTCTCCATTATGTAGGCTGCCTTTACTGTGCAAATCACAATTGAAGCTCTCCCAAGAGAAGTTGCTGCAGCATCAGAGGGTAGGCCATCATTCCAAAATAGTGATGTTGAGTAATACCCAACTATATTTACCAAAAAGATGCCAAAATGTAAACAATGTTGTAGATGAAGTTCAAGATGTAGTGTAAAAGAATGGCAATGCTGATATCAAATACATCAATACATGACAGAACCATTTTTTTTTCAAATTTGGAAATCTGAAGAGTGATGGAAATATGTTTATAACCACAACAAATTTAATCCATTCTCATGGTTGAATGAAGGCTTCTAGAATGTTCTTTGATTATGCCCTTATTATGGAGTGCTTTGTAACATTTCAAAGTAACTCAGAAATGTGACCAATGTATACATAAATGAATTATTGAAATGAAGCAGGCCTCAAACTGTGCACAATACTTTCAACAGTCTCCTTGACTTATCCCTTTTGGTTAGTTGGTACCTTCTTTTTCTCTACTATTGGTCCATGATAAAAAAAAAAATGGCAGTGATGATAACATGGTATTCAGCAGTTGTATTGAAGCTGCCACAAGTGGTACATTGTTAAATGCTACTCAAATTTTCTCCCCCAAACTGAATATTTTGACCATCTAGACTCACCAACAGTATTCCGATCATAAATTATTCGTTCCTTGTCCGATTTGAGCGATTCAAAATCCAAATGAAAGTAAATTCATAGGTCTATGTCCATTAGAAACAGGTTTTTAAAATTCTGTGAAATGATATTCTAAATTTGCTCAGTAACAGCCTGCATGACAAGGTATTTTTCAAATTCTGGACTAGACCAATAGTCACGGTTTTAGGCATCACTATTTCGTTTGATAACGGATTGAGGTGATTCGAATTGGAGATGAAAGTAGATTCATGTAGGGACCTCCAATAGAAATAGGTTTTCAATATCTATCCCGTAAGTCATCCAAAAAGTGATTGTCCCGGCTCTGTTCCTAATCTGCCTGCTTGACACCCCATTAGTATTTTGACCATAAATTTTTCGTTTGATGACCAATCTCAAAAATTAAAATTGGTTTGGAAACTAGATTCAAAGGGCTACTTAGGATGTAAATAGGTTTTAAAAAAAATTCCATTTGGTCTCCCAAAAACAGACTGTCCTGACTGTGTCTCAATAAAAATTTCAAGCCAAAATGCCCCAAAAATCCAATAAATGAAATTTGGCTCCCAAAAAGTGACCAGAATAGGTGCGAATGTTTTTAATGATATAAATTTAAATAGAACACACACCCATACCAAAAATTTCAAGCATTGAGTACCTAGATTGACTTACATAGTGTGTTGCAGCTGCAGTTGCAACTCTTAAAAAAATGATATAATGTTGAAATAAAGTCTGTGTATTTTTATGGATCATGTGTTATATAGAAATAAAAATTAAACACATACCATGATGATCACATAAGCTGCAACTCTTAAAAAAATGATATAATGTTGAAATAAAGTCTGTGTATTTTTATGGATCATGTGTTATATAGAAATAAAAATTAAACACGTACCATGATGATCGCATAAGTTTCAAGCTTGAAGTGGGCCTAGGCATATGTATGATGTGTAAAAATCATAAAGATAGCAAGAATCACTTATTATTACGCTACTTTTACTCCAAATAGATATGGAATGTTTTAGAAAACTACCTCAATCTCACAACACTTTGGTAGGGTAACAGTTTAGTTTCTTGTTTTCAGTATTAGTTTTCATAAAGAGGACTAAGTTTGGTAGGGTAACAGTTTAGTTGTGAGGGTCAACTTAGTCCTCTTTATCAAACTGTTGTCTAGATTTAGTCTCTTATGCCTTACTTCTCATTTGTTGCTCCCTCAAAAAGCCCCTGGATAATTAAAGAAATTCAAATCAATAAAACCATAGCATGGGCCTTTTGGTGGTGCTTTCTAGGATCTGGGTCCAACACCAGTGGGTGTGCTATTTGTTATTTGTCTTCCAAACATATAAAAGTATCTTTTAAAGGCTAACCTCGACATGGGTGCTAATAACATAGGTTAATTTTCTACCATATTACTTAAATGAAATTTCTCTTGCTTTAAAAAATTTCTCCTGCTTCAAAAACCACCTCCAAAAGTAAATTTGACTTTTGGAGGCGGTTTTTTAAAGACTCCACCCAAAAGGTGTTTTTGAAGGCGGATGTTTAAAAGCCCCCCCAAAAGTCCAATTCTCAAGACTTTTCGGGGCGGTTCTAAAGCAACCTCACCTAAAGGTTTTTTTTAAGGCGGTTATTTAAACCCCCCCTAAAAGTCATGAGAATTCTCATGAATTTTGGGGGCAGTTCTAAAAAATCCCCCCCCTAAAGGTTTTTTTGAAGGCGGCTATTTAAACCCCCCCCAAAAGTCATGAGAATTCTCATGACTTTTGGGGGCGGTTCTAAAACGACCCCCCCCCCTAAGGGTTTTTTGAAGGCGGTTATTTAAACCCCCCCCCAAAAGTCATGAGAATTCTCATGACTTTTGGGGGCGGTTCTAAAATGACCCCCCCTAAAGGTGTTTTTGAAGGCGGTTATTTAAACCCCCCCCCCAAAAGTCATGAGAATTCTCATGACTTTTGGGGGCGGTTCTAAAAAGACCCCCCCTACAGGTGTTTTTGAAGGCGGTTATTTAAACCCCCCCCAAAAAGTCATGAGAATTTTAATGACTTTTGGGGGTGGTTCTAAAAAGACCCCCCCCCAAAGGTGTTTTTGAAGGCGGTTATTTAAACCCCCCCCAAAAGTCATGATAATTCTCATGACTTTTGGAGGGGGTTTAAATAACCGCCTTCAAAAACACCTTTGGGGGGGCTCTTTTTAGAACCGCCCCAAAAATTCTTTAGAATTGGACTTTTGGGGGGGGCTTTTAAATAACCGCCATCAAAAACACCTTTTGGGGGGGGTCTTCAAAAATCGCCTCCAAAAGTCCTGAGAATTTGACTTTTGGGGGCGGTTTTGAAAAAACCGCCTCCAAAGGTCAAATTTTGAAGACTTTTGGAGGCAGTTTTTAAGAGCCACCCCTAAATCCCCAAAAATACTTTTGGGGGCAGTTTTACCAAGACCGCCTTAAGTCAAATCCGCCCCTAAAGGGGTAATTTGTTGTAGTGTATGATGTACATGTTATTCTCTCAGTTAAGATCCTAGATCATATTGAATTGATGCTCAAAATTAACAATTCCCACCAAATTAATTTATTCTAGGTTCAAGTTTATAAATTTAAGCACCACATAGATTGAACCATTTTGAAAGTTTGGAGATCAACATGTAGATCCATGATTTATTTGACTGAGGGTTGATAAGAGAGAGTTTGAGTCCTTGTGCAGTACCTACTTTACTAGCACCAAAGAAAGGAGGAGAATGGTAGATGAGCACCAAGTCAAGGACCATAAATAGGATTACCATCAAGTATTGATTTCCATTACTGAGAATGGATGATTTAATGGATTGTTTGAGTGGAGTGAAGTAAATCACTAGGTTTGATGTAAATAGCGGAAATCAGACAAATTTGGGTTCAAGAAGAGGATGAGTTAAGACAACCTTCAAGACAAAGGAACAATTGTATGAATGGTTGGTTATGTCACTTGAGTTGATGAATGCACATAGTACTTTAATTGGGTTAATGAATAAAGCATTGAAGCCATACTTGGGTAAGTTTGTAGTTTCCTATGTAGTTGACATATTCATTTTCAACAAGACAGAAGAGGAGCATGTGAGTCATTTGAGGAAAGTGTTGGTGGTTGAAGCATGAGAAGTTTCTCATAAATATGTAGAAAATTTATTTTAGGAAGGAAGAATTTATCTACTTGGGATTTGTGATATCTTGAGATTGGTGGAAGATGGACTCAACGTAAATAAGACTAAAAGTCATGAAGGAGTTTCCCTCCTCCACGACCCTAAACTCTCCATGATTCCTCCCTACAATAGTTACAATAATCCATTAATGAAAAGATATTTTTCCTAAAATCAATTTTATTCATGTCGTATAAGAATTTCATCAATTGAGGATCTCACTTTGAATGTCTCAGACAATGGACGATACTAGCTAGGAAGAACAATTAGTTGGATAACTTGCTCTTACTAAATAACTTGGGGACGAGGTAGATGTAGTTGCAACAACCATATATGTAAACATAGTACATGCCATGGTAGATTCTTCAATGGTGTATGCAAAAGTGGGGCTACAAGAGGGTGGACTAGTACATGGTAGCCAGTGTAGTCATAATATATGGGTGGAATGGAAAATATGGTGGGGTCCCCCCAAATAAACCTTCATGTGCTATTGTATCAAATGAATTACCCTAGGGGGAATTCAATGCCAAGGAATTGAATGCCAACGATTTAACCCACCTATAGTATGAATGAATGGTGTGGGTGTAGGTTAGACAGGGAATTTAATAATTGGTGTGTATGGAAAAAGAACCACGGGGATTGCATACACACCTAGAATATGTTATATTAGTACAAAAACATGAAAATGAACCAAAATAATATGAAAAGTTTCACATTAAAAGAATATTTAACTTGACACATGATACAGGAGTATGGAGTGATTTATCAACCCCATGTGGAGATGGTTTCTCAGTCTCTTTAGTGGGAACTTGTAGAAACAAAACAATAATATAATTGAATTCTCATAAATAACTTATACATTTGCAAAACAACAAAATTTATATGGCATGCTAAATGTTCATTGAAGTAGGCCATATCTCAATTGGCACGATGAGATGTGGAATTCATTCAAGTCTCACTTTAAGTATAAAACTAAATCTTATGTAATTCCATAATATTTAACCAACACAAAAAAAAATCGGGTTTCCAAGACAAGAAGACCATACACCAAATGAAACACAAGGAAAACACCATGTGGAATGAGAAGAGGAAGATGAAGGTGAACAATGAGATAGAGGTAATGAAATTAGAATTGCTTGGTAAAAAGACAACAAAATTGACAAACAAGGAGAAGTCTTGGTCACCAATTAAGTGTTTTGAGATAACTTGTGAGCCCAAATTGACAAGCCTACCCATGGACAAGGAATAAGTGAGGAGATCTTGAACAAATTTGGGGTTTCCCACTTCCAAGATATGAGTGGCATAGAATATTTACAACCCTCCATACTTATACCTACCAAAACTATTGGGATTCCAAGACAAACCACAAGGAAAGAATACCAAACAATAAACAAAAAGACAAGGAAAACACCATGCGGAAGGAGAAGAGGAAGACAAAGGAAAATAATGAGGTAGAGGCAAAAAAACC
Source organism: Larix kaempferi (assembly GCA_027924585.1). Lineage (NCBI taxonomy): Eukaryota > Viridiplantae > Streptophyta > Pinopsida > Pinales > Pinaceae > Larix > Larix kaempferi. The sequence goes on from BSBM01001063.1 coordinate 6,405,207, forward strand.
ACAAAGGTGCACTTGGTAGGAATATAACACAGGGGCTTCACTCAATTACTACCCACCATAGCACGTTCGTTCGTGGCATATTAAACAATACCCCTAATTTCAGTGAATATTGGAAAATACCTCCCAAAATCGTTTTTTTAACCCCCTCCCAATATGTCTTCCCAATTTAAAGAAACCCCTATTTTCCCTATATATTGTATGTATCCATTTTTTCATTTACATTTTTTATACCCCTTTATATATCTACCTAGTATATTGGCACGATACCGTGGGCTTGACTAAACCTCCCACGGCCTATAATAGGGACGAGTGGTTGGGTATTCAAGCCCCCAAGGCCTATCGAGGGCCTATAACAAGCCCTGTAGGCTTAGATCCTCCCAAGGCACCCTAGGGGCTTGGATACCTTCATGGTATACAAAACCCAGGGAATCTTTGCATAGCACCCTCACCTAGGAGGTTGCCCTAATTGACATGATAACTAACCCATTAGGTGTACACAAAGGGGGATTTCGTTGCTTGATTAAGAGAGGTACCTACCTAGTACAAGGATGAGCATTGGGCACTTGGAGGAGAGCAATTAGCACTTGAAGCTTGGGACTATGTGATAAATACCTTATAGCTTGGACACTTGACTTGGACAATTAGGTTGAGGAGCATACTTCATGGAGGTTGGTGATGGACTCGGACACATATGTTCAAAAGCATTGGAACTTAGTGACCACATCAACACAAATGTTGAGGAGTGTTGGGCACAAGAAGACATGTGGCACACAATTAGACGAGGAGTGCCTCACATGACGACACTTGGATAGCAAAGCACCATGGAACATCTTACTACATGGGGGACCCTTCGTAACCAAGCTACAATTCAGGCAAGGAGATCCCAACCAACCTACAACTCTGGTAAGGGCCATGCTCAGTTACCTCTACTCATCAAGGAATCCCAATGTCATACCTCCTAATGGGAATATTCGAATAGTATAACAACTCATGATGATCAAGACTCAACACAGGGTAGTAGTATATGTTGAAAACATCCCTCTCAAATGTCACACTCACAACGATCAACTTCATCTTTGCGAACAAGGCACATACAACACGTAGATGGAATAGCAGCCATAGCATCCTAGTCTAGCAACAAAGAAAAATGATAAATAGGAGAGAAAGACAGTGAAAGAACAATAGAAGAAGAAAGTTCCCAAAGGATAAAGACTAGAATATATATGTGGTTGTGCATGGAAAGGTATCTGACAACATATTCTAAATGTAATTTGTGGTCTAGCCACCTTACAAATATCAAGAAGTTCACGAGTTGATAAGTGTTCTGGTTCTTTTTCCCACTTTTTCACCCCTTCTACATCTCGTCATATCATAGGCCCCGCTTGCCCTTAGCAAGCCATTCCAAGATGGGTTTTTACATTACTATGACTTTACATGCTTACATCACAGTGATGTCATCATTTTCATGTTCAAACTCAGTAGATATCAAAATTCCTAAGAATGTAATTATTCTCAAGTGGCACCATGGCCTTGGGCTTCACACTAAGAATCTACACAAGTACAACATATGTACACAGGCTTTTTACAAAGCCCACATGGTTTGACATCTATGCGAAATTTCCACTCATGTACAATATCTACATGCCAGATTATATATAGCATGTATTACAAAGGGATACTTATCTGTAACACCCCAATTTCAACAATATCATTTCTAGAAAGGCATCATCGCCCAATTCACAATCCCAAAGGTTTTTCTAATCACATGTCCAAAGATCTCCATGGGTACTTCCAGAGCAACATCATTGAGATATTGTATATTTCTTACTATGATCACATAATTTTTCATCATTTTAGATGATGCTGCAGTCTCCAAGGGATGTTTAAAAGTAACCTTCTTTCCAACAATGGAATATTGTTGTGTATCACCAATGGGTTTTCATTAACCAACTATGCCTCCTCACACTATAAACTTAATTGTGACTAAAGTTCTCTTCATTCTTCATCCTTGGTTGCCTCATTGAGGACATCTTGTTACATTGTTGTTGTGTTCCTTAAAACTTCAATGTACTATGGGTATGATGAGTATCATTTCACAAATGGCATCCAGCGTCTTTGGCATTGCAACTAGACCATCACAAACAACATTCTCCAATTTGGAACATTTGTGCTGGTATCAAGCTCTAAAATATACAAAAAAAAACTTTGTCTAGTCTAGAATTGTAAGGCATTCAACTATCTTCTCAACTATTTCACTTCATCAGTCACCCCTGCCATTGTCCTAGTTGGAATTGGTGCCATTTCTTAATCAATAATTAATCTTCAAGCTTCATCAGCAACAACGAAACCTATTATAACCACAGATAGGATGCATAGTCACTCTATTTTGCACCTCTCTGAGTAAACCCTGCAAAATGATTTTAATGACATGTGTCCTAAGATTGCATTGGATGGATCCATTTTAGTCAACAAAATCTGCATTCTTCCATCAAAATCCTTAACAAGGTCTCTAAGTAACTATCAAATAGCCTCCAAAGCTCTCACACCAATAAGGGATGCCTAAAATTCTAGAACCTATCCAAAATTTCTTCAATTGAACCCAAGAGGGTTTTGGCAATCTAGCATACCAATACCATGGGATTGCTACCCCTCTAAAAGTTGAAAACATGAGCTTTAAAATTAATTTCATAAGTAATTTTTCTCAACCCAATCCAATTTTTTCGTATGGAAAAATGATTAGAATGGCCACAAATCTGTGAAAACTAATATTCAAATATCCTTCAGAGTGGTAAATTGCATGATTAGTAGATGCCATGCTTTCTAGTTTGGTTGGAGATATTGAAAATATCCCCCCTCTCCTCCCAAAAGTAGTATTATTCATGTTTAGGTTCTATAAATGAAACTCAGGAACCATTCTTCTAGGTTTTTGATCTCCTAAAAAGCTTTTGCTGAACTAACACTCCTTATTCCAGTACTAATTTCTAAACTAGGCCTGTTTTCATCCACAAATTTTTAGTTTAAAAAATTCCCAACCACGTGCTCCTCACCCAAAGCAAATTCTGATATAGAATACAAAGGATTTTTAGAAGAAATCAAAGTATTGATCACTTTATCTAACTTTACTGGTATTAAAGTTGTTATTACTCATGTAATTGATCTCTCTTGACTACAAGAACAAGAACATTTGTTTTCCTTCCTTGGTAATCATTCTTTTATACCAAGGGCCTGGGGTTTCCAAACACCATATTCACCTAATGCTCCAGGTTGATTTCAGTGCACATTAACATCACAGTAAGATGATAATCCAATCCTCACCCTAATGTCACATTCAATCAATTAAGGCTTTGCCAAATTCACTTCTCCCCAAAACCGACTAGTCTTGCATCTCGCCCAATCCAATGGATCTGTTTGCATACTCGTTCCCACTTTCTTACTGATTTTAGGAGGAATATGAGACTGCTATCTCCCATGTCCCAATTTTCAATGCATGTTGCAAAGACACCCTATGCGAACCCATTTAGCAAAGAATTGCCATAGGGTTGCCCAGAAAGGTTACTCAATTTACCAACACAAATTTTCTTCTGATTTTCTACTGTTAACTATTAACAGAGAAATATTCTCTGTATTCCTCTCAGTCTTTCATTACAGGCAACCTTGGAATCTCATTCAAACAGTAAAATAATATAATAGCATAACACATCAATATCCTCACATAAGAACTAGAATTGGATAAATTGTCTTCTTAAATGCAGCAAAGTTGGATGTCTAATAGGACACCAGGCAACCATTGTTCATAATTGCATGTTTGACACACTAAACATCCCATAATTTCTTTCTTTGTAATTATTTCAGGCTATTAATCTATGATTGTTCAATTCTAACTATCAACCAAACATTGTTCATTATTTGTATATTTGTTTCAAGGAAAACCTGGCTAGGAAACCCAAGGGATGCTTCCTCACATTCATGGATGGCATCCCCAGTAAACCCATCAACATAGACTAGTGTGCCTCACTCAGGGGGATTTGAACAGGGCACTTGCTGGCATAAAACTAGCCAAATTCCCAATAACATTGGTGACAACTAGTTGAGCTAACCCCTTGGGCTACTATTGGTTATTGTTGGTTATTGTTATAGCATAATGAAAATAATTGATTACAAGCAAAATGAAGACGAATTAAACTCTAATTCATTTATAAACCTACCAACATATAAACCTTATTTTATTGCAAGATAATGTGCTATTTAAAAAAACTATATACACACACACACACACTGTGTCCCCCCAATATAAGCATTTTGGGGGGTCACATTTCCAAGCATTTTCATTTCGTGCAACTTGGCAGAATTGTGAAACCCCCCAAAATCCCTCATTGCGGGTTGTGATACCAAACTTATATTTGCACAAGTGAAACAACAATGAAAATATCCACACAAGAAGCAAAGTTAAAGAGGATAATTGTCAACTTGTGCATATTGTACACTCGGGATAATTGTCAACTTGTACATACTATACACTCTAGAGTCTATATTTCTTCAGGTCTATATAGAAGTATAAAACTGGTTGGAGAATTTTATATGATAAGGTAAGTGAGACATCATCATTGACTGAATCTCCTATGAAGTAGGTGATACATTTACTATTGGTAATTAAGGTAGATGAGATATACAAATATAAAATACAAATATCATAGATCTTTGACTAGGTCAACTATGACTATATCTCATCGGATGCAAACATAAAATGGAATGTGAATCATGGGGCTAATTCTTGGAAGTCAATAATCTAAGCTTGCATTACTTTTGGCAAGCATAACGGTAGATTGCAATGCAGGAATTAGAACTGTAAACTCATAAACAAAAAAGTGTCATCTGCATATGTACCTTTAACTTTTTGGTTGCATCCAAGAAAATAATTTCCTGATCAAGAGAAACTCACTAGATTTAGGATTGCTTATTAAGCACTTTTACCAAAAATAAGGCCATCTGACATGAGTAACTAGAATGATAACAACCTTTAGAATAGTATCTCCAGCTTGAAATAAGAATGAGAGTATCATCAAAAGTGGCCAGGCAATTCCTGCTTGTTGCACTGATTTACTTGCACCAACCCCACTGCAGAGGAAGGACAAAAACACATAACAATACAGTATTTATGTTTGGGCATCATGGATTCTCAACCAGTATGCAACAAAAAAGGCCATGAACATGAAGTTATATTATCCATAATACAATATCATTCTGATTTCATATGCATTGGAACAAAAATCTCTACTTTTTTTCATTTATGGTTTTGCAATTTGACACAAACCAAGCAAATATATCTGAACTCATAGATATTGCAATGGAAATGGATCAATCACTTATTGTACATAAATGAGCCAAAAATTGTAAATATCAAAATGTAATGAACAAAAAATCGAGATACATTTCACTGGCTCTATAAATCCAGTTCTTGATTCTAGTGTTTCAAATACTGTCACACCTTGTGCTTCACCTTTCATTATTGTTCCCATTCATTTGTGTATAGCTATAGCAGAGGACAAAAGATCTAATGAAATATTGAAACTACAGTTAGATCGGTTAGGCATAGGGTAAACAGATACCTGGAAACAACTATGATTACACTAGCAGATATAAGTAAACAACCAAAAATATGAAAGAAAGAGTAACGCCTTCCTTAAAATACAGCTGACAAGATAAGCTGCCATACCAAAAATGTCTGCAAAGAAATTAAAAATATATCATTATATCATCTCATGCATCATTCCTCATGAACAAGGAAAAGGATAAAAGTTGCTTAGAACTGAATTTTATCTTAACCAGGAAACATGAACCAATGCATATAATGCATGATTTTGGCCCTAAGTATGTATTTCTTATTTCACTTTTCACTCACATAACGCATGAGCTCAACTTCATATTGTTATATTTAAGAAGTGGCAATGCCAAAGTATAAGTTTATTTCGATGAGAAGTAATTCTCATTGCAAATACAGCTTGCAATAAGAGATAATAGTATCATAAACATTACTGCATATTACCTGAGACAAAATTGGAATGGATGCCCCTGAAAGAATGTTTGTTTGCAGAATCAGAACAAAAAATCACACATTGTTATTAGTAAAACGTTAAGCAGTTCAATGGCCAAAAATGCCTAGATTTTCAACAAGAATAATCACCATATCAAATGGAAGAAATATAAAAATAAAACTTATCACCTACATACATATCTTGTGGAAACGAATTCTAAAAAAAAGTAATAGAGCTATCAAAGCCATTTACTTTGAGCTCAGTAAAGTGAGTGAATCAAATTGCAAAAAAATTCATAGATTATTATTTATATACCCCAAAGTTTACAAACACACACACAAGCCCCCAGTTTTTGTACATATTACATTACATTTTCAAGATCCATGAAATAAATGTTCAATATTAAGTAAACAAAAATACACTATAATTACGGATTGTTTCACAACAGTTGTACTGACAGACTTCCTGTTGCCATTCCCGAAGCCACACCTAGAGCCTCAAGAGCACCAACTGCAAGGAAACGGAACTTGGGCAAGGCTAGCATCTCATCAGTCACAATACCAGCCTGGTACCTAAGATATAGAATGGAAAAGTAGACAACCACATACCTGCATGACACCACAAAGGCTACAAAGTGAAGCTTAACCACTTGGTAGACAGCACAATTAACAAACGTTTTATACATTCACAACCATCCATTACTTATTTATCATATGTTCACAAGTTATGAAAATAGTAGCAATGAACAAAGAAATCATGACTACCCACAAAAGCCAAAAAGTCTGTTGAATGACTTCTAACAGTCTGAAATAATTATACTTCACCTTGTCAATAGCAAGGGAATCGTTTTGATGTTGAGATATATATTATCAAGATACAAGCTAAGGTGCATGGGTATGGATACAAATAAAGAAAACTTTTAGAGAAGTAAATAATGAATACAAATGAGTGTTTCAGCACTCAACTATCTATACTCTACACATTAAGAGTGACAAATACAAAAAACCAAAATCTACCTATCATGAAATATGTCATCATCATCTTGAGATTGAAGTTCTACATCATTAATATTCTTTGGGAGTCCAACAATATTGGAAGATGTGGTGTATTTGAATCTGAATATAGACTATACTTGAAGAAGCAACTGTTGATGCATCATCGCTGATCAAACCAAGGTGAGTCATGCAAGGACATGTCCAAGTCATCTATCTATGGCTCTACCTCTGACAACCTAGTAGGTCCCTTCATGTAATCTAGCCTCTTATATGGTAGAAGGTGGAGGTTGGGATTCTTTGTTGCCAATCTTTTCCACGATCACCAAAAAAATGAAACCATACATATCCAATTCTCTCAACTACTGAAGAACTTGCAGCTTGTGATAATAGCCCAATGGCTAGATTCTGGAGATGATTGGCTCTGTCAATTTAGGATTGCCTCACACAACCAAACATCCCTAATGACCATTTTGCTAAGGCCTGTTGCAACCCCAGAAGCTTCTTTAAGAGGATACTATGGGAGGGGAAAAAAAGTCTCAGCCACCTGCAAGCTTTTAAATAAAAATAAATTTATAAATATAAGTGGAAAATGTAAAATTGAACATTAAAATTTTTGAGAGGTCATTTCACAAACCAACAATATATGGATTGAGAAATGAATTTATAGTGAACATCTAGATCTTCCTCACCATAGCAAACCATCCTAATTCAGTCAATTTTCATCATCTTGTGAAGCATAAAGTTCAAAGAATGGGCAACAAAAAGAGTCTAAAAGTATAATTACATCTAACCTCCACATGTAAACCTGTAGCTCTATAAACATTTGTGTTGTCCTGACTTGGACAACATTTTCTACCCCACTAGTTCAATTGCCTCAATCAGTATGTTGGCAGTAAATTGACCCTCTTTTTCTTTACCTTTGCAATAAATAGCCTTCAAAAACATTGCAAAGGAAAGTTCCTTTCATATTTATATCCATAAAAAATGATGGACACTGCTAAAATCCACCATGAAGACCGAACCAACTCTAATTATCACTCCACATATTCCCTTTCTTTAGCCCAAAGCGATAAATCTCATATCATGAGAAGCAGATCTTCTCTTCAAAGATGTAAACCCTAAAACTAGGAACTGAAAAGTGAAAACTAATTAACACCTCTAAAAACAACAAAAAATTTAGCACTCCACCTGCAAACACACCACTCTAAAAATACAAAACAAAATCTGAACCACTCAATCACATCTATCTTGTAATAACCAATAGAATAAAAGAATAAAAGAATAATAGCTCAAAACCCTAACAACGATGACCATTAATAATTCAATGATGTTTGAGAGTGGATTCAACCTCATATAACTTCATATGAAGAAAAAATAATTTGATATCCCATTCATAATTCAACAGAATTAACAGCTTTTTTGGTTTCAACATTCCAGGATTGTTGGGTTTGCAATATTTCAAGACTAAATTCTATCATGTATGAGGGTATGGGATTGGCATTTAATCAAGAGAACCAAGCCCTCTATGAACCCCTTTGTTGGCGGTGTTCACTATTGGAGTAATTCGTCATGACCTTAATAAAAAATTACCTTTCACTCAAGTCAAAACCAATGATTACTAATTAGGAATGTTAAAATTTCTACCTAATTTTACAGCTTGGATTAGCCAATTTCATCAAAATTGGATGGTGTTTCATTGCAAAACAACATGGTGGATGGACTCGGACCCACAAATATTACCAAGTACTAATACTAATATACTTGGAAGATCAATGAAGAGGCCAAAGGATGAGGTAGAGGTTGCTATCGACGACGAGGATCCCAATATAGGTTATGATTTTGATTATATGTAATTATTTATTGTCGCATGATGTTTTTTGGACAATGGCTGCCATTTAGAGCCTTTGAATTATTGCAAGCACTAGCATTGCAAGCATTATCACAATATTATGATGCACAACCCTTACATGATAAAAATATGGAACTACTAGTAGTACAATCAATATGATAAAATCGAATAACATGTTTACCTATAAGTTACCACTAAAATACTTCTAAACATACAATTTCAACCATCATTCTATGTCTGTGAAAGAATTCAAGAGTGCCATGTTGAAATAAACCTTTAATTGGAAAAATGGTTACATGTTAAATATGAACCCATATCACATATTCTCTATAGTCCTATTCAGAACAACTTTTCCCTGTAAAGTTAATTTGACCTACCATCATTGCTCAAAGAGAAAAAGAAAAAATACTTGCAGAGCATCACCATATAAAGCTAACAAATGCTTCAAAATAGTACAATTACATGTTTGCCTACAAAAGCAAGGTAGCCTGCTAGAAACGAGTGCCAATTTACATCATACACACCATCGCTCAGTCATCATTGTCGACATGAGCATACATCTACAAAAAAGATTAATAAAGACATGCATTAGAATTTACAATCCCAACTTTTCCAAGGGAACACTAGATGAGCTAGCAAGTTCTACTCAACTACTCTAGCAAAGAATATGAAAATGCATAAAATCCTCTAGCATAGTGGCTTAACAAACAAAGCAGGCCCTTGTGAAAAATGTGAATAGAAATCAAACTCGAAGATGCCTCCACAATGTGGGAACTCAACTCATCAATAATACAAATTGTGAACATGTAGAAAACATAATTATGATAACAACAACACAATATAGAGAACATGGAAGGAATGTTAAGGACAACTGCACCAAAAATATCCAAACCTTAAGGTTAAAACTCACTTGCAACATACATCGATGGAAAATCAGTGAATTCAGATGTTTTAAAAACAAGATTTTCTCCATATAAATGCTATTTAAAATGAAATTATATTAATGACCACAAGTGACCAAAGCATGTCACTGGAAATATAAAGTACAAGAAATAAGAGCAATGGAAGAGTGAGTGGAGCATCTAAGAAGATTAGCTTATTCTTCTTTGCCCTTGTGAAGATAGTATACACTAAAAGGCTAGCTTATTCTCCATGTTTTCTACTTGTTCAGGAAGATGGGTATTTGTCATTCTATGGAAGTATGGTATCTGAAGCCCTGGTTATACAATATCCTCTTAGGTTAATACGCAGAACTCTAATGCAATTGGGGTATTTGAATTTTGAACTATATTGTAGTTATTAAGTTAACAACCATGGAAACTTCATTTCTGGTTTGTGAAAAGGACGAGAGGACAACAACAGTTTTTTCCTGTAAATTCTCTACGCTTGCCATTGACAAGGAGAAAATTTAAAAATAGAAATAGAAAAGACAGGGCATGAGTGATCTGAAGTAAGTATATATTCATTGGTTGCAATCATTAAGAAATTAGTTCATCCTAAGGAGGCGTGACAGGGCAAAACCCAAATCCACAGCAGAATGTAAAGAGCCAACTCCTCAAATCTACCTTTTTATTAGTGAAAGTGTTATATATAAAAGAAAAAATGAAAATGGAATCGCCCTTACCAGCACCTGGGGTGATGCAGACAAGTCCAGTTATCATTCCCTGAATAGCTCCAATGATTGATGGTTTCTTGAAAAATATAACATCCAGGCAAGTCCATACAAGAAGGCTAGTAGTTGCACATATGTTAGTTTTCAAGACTGCCATGGACGAAACAACATTGGTAGCACAAGGGACACCTCCATAAAACCTTGACCAACCCATCCACAAAAGTCTTGCTCCAGCCAGCATAAGCAACACATTGTTTGGAGGAAATATTTCACGATCTTTAGCCGATCTAGGTCCGACCTGTACTCCCCACCCACAAAATAAAACCAATCAGCATAAGCAATCTATGGTATAGCCTAAAAAGAATTGATAGGCTGCAAGGAGTATGAAAGAATTGTAACATACCCAATAAGCTGCAGTGAAACCTGCAGAAGAGAGATGGATTACATAACCACCAGAAAAATCAATGACTCCCCACTGAAAGAGGAATCCCCCTCCCCATATGCTGAAAGCTCCCACTGTATATGAAAAAGCGAGCCAGAGTGGCAAAAAAACCATCCATGCCTTGATGTTCGTTCTTTCAAGCAAAGAACCAACTAGTAGGATCAGAGTTATAGCCACAAAAATGAACTGGAAAAACACAAGGGTAGCCATAGGAAAAAAGGGCTCAAGAGCTGGTGTCTCCAAGTCTCCATTCTTATGATGGTGGATTGTTTCAGGGACTTTTTCTTGTTGGATGAGAAACTTTTGGACAAGTGCAAGTCCTGCCTTGCCCCAAAATGGCAGAAGTTGATCGCCAAATGACATTTTATAGGCCCAGGTGACCCAACAGATCAAAATAGCTGCAAATGCATAGAGTGCCATGAATGCAGAATTGACAGCCCATTTCTTCTTCACAATGCTTCCATATAGAATGACAAGGCCTGGCATGCTTTGCATTCCTACAATGGTTTCAGCTATCATCTGCCATGCATTGTGTCCTTTATTAAGCCAATCTGGTACTATCGTCCCATTCTGGTAGGTTATTGGTAGCCCATCCATGGCTTCTACAAACCAAAAAACTCAAATCCAATCACCAAATTCAGAGCTATGCACATGATCCATGAAAATACACGAAGTTAGCTGTCACAGAAACACGATGCATTACAAGATTTCACACTCTGCAAGCCCTTGCCTCTTCACACCATACCACAGGGTATTCACCACAAAAACCATAGAAATGCGATTTCCCTGCAGCTCTCTCATTGCCATTTCGGGGGACATTTTCCAGCCCGACCATATATAATAGACCTCAATGTATTGTGTATTGCTCTATTAAATTAAAAAACCCTAACCACCCTTAATATATAAGCAATATAATATTATGGTTTTCATGTTTAATTAATACCCCCAATATGAACGAACATGGTATAATATTGACCCCCTAGTGAAGACCCCGTGGAATATAACAAAATTGACAAACAAGAAGAGGTCTTGGTCACCACTTACTTATTTTGGGATGATTTGCAAGATCAAATTGGCAAGCCCATTCATTCACAAGGATGAAGTGAGGAGATCTTGAATGAATTTGGGGGTTTCCACTTACATGAGATGAGTGGCATGGAATATTTGCGAGCCACCATCCTTACACCTACCAAAAACATTGGGTTGTTCAGACAATCCACAAGGAAACAAGACCAAACATTAAGTGAAACACCGGGAAAATACCATGCATAATGAGAAGAGGAAGATAAATTCTAATGAGGAAGATGCAATAAAACCACAGGGGAGTTCTTGGTAAAAGGACACAAAAATTCACAAATAAGGAGAGGCCTTGGTCACCACTTAACTTTTTTTAGATGACTTGCAAGCCCAAATTGGCAAACCTGCTTGTGCACAAGGAAGAAGTGAGAAGACCTTCAAAAAATTTGGGGTTTCCCACTCCATGATACAAGTGGTATGTAATATTTATTAGCCACCATCCTTAAACCTACCAAAAGAATGGGTTTATGGAGACAAGCCAGAAGACAAGAAGACCAAACATTAAATGAAACAGAAGGAAAACACCTTGCAGGTTATGAAGAAAAATACAAAGGAAAACAATGATGTGAAGGCAATGAAAACAAGAGTGGATGTTTGGTAAAAAGACAACAAAATTTAAAAATAAGGGGAGAGGACAATTTTAAGGATCCATTCTTATATTAAAGTGAAGAAACCTTGGTGAATCTTACTAATTCTTAAAATACCAACTATAAAATATTTAGTGATATTTTATAAGAAAATTAGAAGTTTCAAGGATTTTATATACTTTCTACAAAGTTTTAACAACTTTTAGAGTAAAGTAATCTTATCCTATATAACTTGTGTGAACCACTAAATAAAAAAAATGGAAATTTGCAAATCTTTGTTTTGGAAAAAAACATGGAAATTTATCACAAAGGAAAAATTTAGCCCCTAAAATTTTTCCTTGGCCTTGGTCACCACTTAAAGTTTTTTTATATGACTTTCTCTCCCAAATTAGCAGGCCCACCCATGCACAAGGAAGAAGTGAGGAGACCTTGAGTGAATTTTGGTTTCCTACTTCCATGAAATGGGTGGCATGGAATATTTACGAGCTGCCATCCTTACACCTACCAAAAACATGGTGTTTTTGAGACAAGACACAAGGAAAAAATACCAAACACTAAAAGAAACACAAGGCAAACACGATGCAAAACAAGAAGAGGAAGAGAAGGGAAATCTCACTCATGCACAAGGAATAAGTGGGGAGACCTTGCACGAATTTGGGTTTCCTACTTCCATGAAAGGGTGGCATGGAATATTTACGAGCTACCATCCTTACACCTACCAAAAACATGGTGTTTTTGAGACAAGTCACAAGGCAAGAAGACCAAACACTAAAAGAAACAAAAGGAAAACACAATGGAAAACAAGAATATGAAGAGAAGGGAAATCCCACCCATGCATAAGGAAGAAGCAAGGAGACCTTGAATGAATCTTGGTTTCCTACTTCCATGAGATGAGTGGCATGGATTATTTACAGACTACCATCCTGCACCTACCAAAAACATGATGTTTTTGAGATAAACCACAAGGCAAGAAAACCAAACACTAAAATAAACATAAGGCAAACACGATGCAAAACAAGAAGAAGAAGAGAATGGAAATCAATGAGGCAGAGGCAATGGAACTGGAAGGGAGAACTTGGTAAAAACACAACCGAATTTATAGAAATCATGGTCATCATGGTCATCATGGTCATCATGGTCACTACTTAATTTTTTTCAAATAGCTTTGAAACCCAAATTGGCAAGCTTGCATATGCATAAGGAAGAAGTGAGAAAACCATGAAATAATTTGGGATTTCCCATGACTTCCATAATACATGTGGCGTGGAATATTTATGAATTTCCATTTGTACACCAACAAAAGATATAGGGTTTCTAAGACAATCTACAAGGCAATAATACCAAATACTGAATTAAACAGAAGCAAAACACCATGTATAATGAGAAATGTGTACTAATGATATTATAGCATTAAATATTGATATGTGTGTGATGATATTCATGGTTTTCACCAGTTTGAAATAAAACCTATGTTCTCTAATTAACCTAGTATTGGAGTAGTTCTCATGATGTCACTTTCTATTAGAGTCATGAGAGCTTGGAAGTACGCAATGATGAGGTTTGAGTTTGTAATGTAGCGAGAATTGTCTTTGTGAGTTTTATGCTAGAAGTGAAGCATCTCATGAAGAAGCAAGGGGATAAATCTATGGTCCTCAAAAAATACGAAAATCCTTAAGGAATCACGGGAGTCAGGACAAACAATGAAATCAATGATCAATTTCATAATAGAAAAGACATCTAAATGTAAAACATTTCTTTGACTTGACATATATGCATACACAATCTAAATTCTTGATCTACATGGTAGTTGCAATCTAGAATTTGTGGGAATGTGGATGTGTTCCACCTTGAAGTACATGTAGTTGTGGAAGTAAATGATGGAGTTTTGAAACTAGTGGTTCTTTGGTTCAATCCATGTGACTTTTTTAAGTAGTATTTGTAGATTCAATTTTGATGCTCATATTATTCTCTATTTAGTGAGTAGGTACATCTTAATAGAGATTTGGGAGGCGACAAGCTTTTTAATATTCATGTTTAAATGTTAGAGGAGAGGAGAGTCTCTTGCTTAATAAATTTAAAGGCCCTTACACCAAGTTTCATTCATGTATGTTAGGATATTTAGACACTATGTGTTAGTTAAGATCAACTCGGTCTAATGTAATATTAGATTAAATTTTACTTTTAGTATGTTTCATTAGTGTGCTTTTGTAATTTATTAATATGACAATCACAATCATGTCCTACACATGAGTGATTCAACAATTCAAACATATCCTTGATATTAATGACACTTTCTTCATGGCTTAACACCTGATTGGTCCATATTCTCTATTTAAATATTGTGGAGGGTCATAAAAAATCTCTTGAATATTCACTCCAGTTGTTGATCTAGATCTGGATCTGGTATCATTGCATGCAATGAAAGGAATTTTTCCTTCTTCCATCTTTGATCATTCTTAGTCGAACAAGATTAATCGATTGCATCTAGAGCATTTTTTTCAAATAAGAACGTGTTTTGTTTCATTTGAAATGGATTCTACTTGCCCAATACATAAACACTTCTATTTGGTGATTTGATTTGGAGGTATGCATTTTTTATTATGAAGTTTATTTTTAATTTTCTATACACTCTTATTCTTGGCTTCTTATCATTTTTGATATTTTTCGAGTTTTTCCACCACTAGTCTACGTATTCTCTTTGCTCTATGATTTAAGTGATCTCAGTGAATTAGGAATAGATCTAGCAAGTTTGAGCTCATCTTGCTCCACTTTTACTAACCAAAAACTAATACTTTTGGCTTTATTTATGTTTCTTGCAAAATACTTGTTTCTTTTTTTTTCTTTTTCTTTTTCTTATGTGGCCTTTGTGCATAACATCCAAACTTTGTTTCAAACTCTGAGAACCAACCCTAAATATAGGTGCCAATCCTTCAATATTCACTCTCCAGTATCTCAATTTTCATGCCAATTATTGCATGTTATTCTCCCTTTCAACTTGCAATTTATCATAGCAAATAAGAAAAAGGAATTTGTTTGGTTGGCCATTGGCTTCCTTGGAGAAGTTTCCCAACGCTCAAGTTTTGGCCCCATTTATGGTGGGTCAAGTGGGAGGAGCCCATATGGGTATATCCTTTGGATATCATGCCTATGCACACTCAAATATTACACACACATTTTTCTAGTATGCATTTTTTTTTAATATGAACAAGGTTGTTGAAACTTAGTACATTTTTTTTAACTCTCTTCCATGTGAAGTTATTTCATGAAACTTGGATTTTAAATTCAAATTTTCAAAAATTTCCTCCTCACCAACACATTAATAGCATGTACATCAACATAGTACCACATCACTAGCATGGCAACTGAGAATATACCTTATCACTAGCATGCAAATTGAGGTAGCCAACTCACATTTCATGAAAATTGAGGTGCCACCTGGCTACCATGTATCACTTTCACATCTACCATGTGTCATTTTTAGAGGACTCCCCTATGTTTGTAATTTGGAAATTTAGTGAGATTTTGACATGGGCATAACTCCATCATTTTGAATCCATTGGAGGTGCAAAATTTTGTTTTCAATTATTTTTTGTGCTCCATGCACTAATGTGGTCAATTTCTACAAATTTATAGTTTTCATCTCTTTGTAATGTAGTGTTTATAAAAACTACCTTGTAATCCTCATTTTTGTGAACTTCAAAGTGGCATAACATCTGCATCTGGGCATCGTTTTGGATGTTTTTTTTCAAATGCTTAATTTTTCAAGCCCTTTACAACTTAGCAGTATATTTATATCTTTAAAGTTGGATTTCATACATATTGTTATATGGCCCATCCAAGTGAGATCCTACTTATTAGTTCTATCTGCTTCTCATGGAAATAGTGTATGGACATACTTATAAGTAAGGGACTTTACAGATTTACCTTGGGCTCTAGTCACTTGAGCTCCACCCACATATGCTTATCAGAATTTTACAATATTGTTCATAATAACATTCAACATACCCAAAATGGTCTCCTTCGCCTCTATTATATAGGTAGAGGTGAAGAATAAAATCCCATAGTAGATGTGGGTTAAATGATTTTCTACCTCCTTCTATAATGAATGATAATAGGAGAATATTACTCCATAATGCGAGTGGGATAACTCCTTTTACATACAAAAGGAATAATTATGCCTTCCTTTTCTAGATAAGACATCATAGCATCTTCCAACATCAAACTAGACATCATTACACTTGCAAAATTAACATTACACATTCCAACACTCAAGGTACATTTTCACTTTATCTTTTCCATTCTTGGGGCATTTTAATGGATTTATAATTTTTTTATGGGTTTTGGCACTCATCATATTTTTTATCACAGGTGAAATGGGATGAAACATCTACAATTCCACAACTAGAGAGAGTTTCATATTGGGGAATAAATCCATTCTTGGCAACTCCTACTTTAATCCCTCATCCAATACTCTGGAACAAGAGCTCTATAAAGTAACTCATAATTTCATTCCTTTGAGTAATATAGAGGGCTTTGATTGCAAAGATACTTTAGATTGTAGGCATTATTCCATAAATCTCATGAAAGGAGATATATCCTGGGAGTTGAATATATTGCAAAAGCTTGACCACACTAATTTGGTTAAAATAGAGGGAGTTTGTGTCAGTTCATACAACTAGTCTTATTTGGTTTATGAGTATATGTATAATAGTTATTTGAATGCCTGGCTTCATGATCTAGGATCTATTGAGAACATTACCACAACTGGTTGTAGCTCTCCCTCAAGTCCATGGAAAAATAGATTGCAAGTTTCTTTGAATTTCATTCTTGGGATTCAATATATTCATGAGAACACAACCCCTAGAGTCATGCACAAAGATATAAAAGAGTAGAAATATTATCATGTATGGTAAGTTTAGGGATAAAATTGAAAATTTTGGGATGGCAAAATATGCTACTAGTGCTCTTAAAATGGACATCATGGGAACACAAGGATACATGGCTCTGGAAAACTGTGTTGATGGATTTGTGTCCCCAAATTTTGATGTGTTTTCATTTGGGGTTGTGCTTCTAGAGATGATTTATAGCAACAAAGCCATATTTCAAGAAAGCAGAGTGCCATTAGTTGGAAAGATGAGCTTGCTTTGGACCTAAATAAAACCCCTTTTATAAGGGGAAGATATAGATGGGAAGCTTAGAAAATGTGTCGATCCAAATGTATAGAATGTGTATACCATGGGAGATATTATTGGGCTTGAAACCATATCTAGAGCATGCATGTAATAAGATACACACGAGCCTCCCTACCAAAAATTATAGTTTACAATCTTTCAAATCTTTTTGACACCTACATGAGAAATCCTAATGAAAAATTTGAGATTCCAACTTCAAAATTAGTGTAAGGTGATTCTGTCAATTTTGCAATGTTCTAACCTAATTAAATCCAAATCAAATATTTTGATGATCTAAACTAAATATAGGGTCCATTGTTTGCTTTATCTTCTCATGTTTTATTCTTGTTGTTGGGGAAATGTTCACATGTATATATGTATGATACTTCACTAGTCATGAAGAATATTTCATACTAGCACAAAAAAAGTACCAACAGTTTACAGTTATAATGATACATGTTTTAATCTATTAGGGTGTGTGTATGATAATTTTCCAAGGTGGAATAGGAGCTCCATCACCTTCCTTTGTCGTTGGATCTAACAACCATAGTTCATTGTGGAGGTTGTGTTGTATAGCCAGGCCACTAAACGATTTCATCTGCAATGCATCACAACTGTCCAATTTGGGCCCCACAAATAATGGCCCACAAAAATTGCGCAGGGTGGTCACCAACCATTGGCCTCCACAGTTTTTCTCCACCATTAGATCATGTGCCCTCATCCAATGGTCCTCAATGCCTAGAAGTTTGTGCATGCATTTGACCATCTAAAATCAAACACCATTTCTTAAGGTGGTTATTAAGGAAAAATTAAAATCCAATGTACTTGTTTAGGTGAAATGTGAATGTGTAGCATCATTTTATTCAAAACTCACCTTAACTTATTTATGAAACTTGATTATATGTGAATATAAATGTATTATTTGGAGGGCCACTTTATTTTATTTTGGAGGAGGAAGGGAGTGCATAAAGGATCTCCATGAGAGGAAGAGGGGAGGAAGTGTTGCATGAAGGGAGAATAGGAGAAGAAGAAAGACAAATGGAGAAGAATGGGAAGCCCTCATTGGAGAAGGGGTGAAGAGGGAGATGAGACAAAAGGAAGTAGATATTTTTTTAGATATTTTTGGAAGAGAAGGAGGAGATAGGAAATGAGGAAAATACAAAGGTTATAAGGTAGAAAGAAGAGACAAAGAGAGTGGAGGAGAAAAGATAAAGATAAAAAGGCGGGAAATGGAGGAGAACAAAGAAGAATGAAGGATGAAGAATTCCAAGGCAAGGAAAACATTAGAGCAATTTTGTGGTCTAAAATAGGTCTCTTAAGGAAAATAATAAAAAAGAGTTATACATTTTTTAAGGAAAGGAAAAAAAACTTTTTTTTTTTCGATCGTATTTTCAACTTATCTCCTTGTGGGTTTACTTAAATTCCGAGTGTGAGCACTCATTAGATGCAAAAATAAATTCGACATTCTACTAGTACGCATTTGACATACTTTTGACACACATCCCGCAGAAAAATAAATAAATAAAAAATAAAAATTGAAATACATAAAAAAGGGTAAATATTTCGTGGGTACTCGTATATTTACCCTTATGGTTGATCTAAGGGTATTTATCATCCTTATTCTTTGTAACGCCTTGTTTTGATATTGCTACATGAACTATCATTATATGTTGTATTTGCTTGATTGTGAGACTTCATCAGTTTGATGACACTGTGGACATATGGTTCTATTATTTTTCCGAGATATACATATGTGTGTGTGATGTTAGTGTTATGATATGTAATCATGTTTTGATATATATATCATGTGTTAATTATGTTTCATATATGCAAATTACTGAATGATGGGTACGTGGATAGCATTAAAAGCTATATGTTGAATGGATAAATGTTATACCAGGTGGATGGTAAATAGAAATGAATTGATTATTGTTTCTTAATGATGAAATGTATATATATGCATGTCAAGGATTTTGCACGACATTCTAGATCATATGTCAGAGACTAACTTACACGTTAAAATGGCTAAGTGATAGTTGGATTCTACGAGGTGGGAGTACCTCGAGGACATGGACTCCGAAAGATAAATGGTATTGTAACATCCCCAAAAAATCACAAAAAATTAAATTTTTTCTACGTGCCATTTATTGCCTATTTAATGTATGCGGAAATAGAACAATGCATAAAAGAGTATCTTGCTGTACTAAATGCCATGCTGGTTTATAAGAATTTGCGACTTAAAGATTTCAGATTATGTCTTGATGTTATTTACACTCGACTGTACTATTGCAAACTTCTAATGTTGTTGTTATGATTTATGAATCGGCTATCTTTGACTAATGTGCTTTTGTTGATTGATGAAGGGGTCCTACGGACGCCCTGAGGCTTACTTAGCATTCGTGCTAAAGCATGTGAATTCGTACTTGTGGCAGTTTACAGGTAAGGATTTAAAGTTGCAACAAGTGACCAAAACAGTTTTTCAGTAAATCTCCTTTGTCATTATTTGAAGAGATGAAACTTTGGGCATTCTACCGGTGAAAGTCTTGGTTCGAGACTTAAAGTTGTTCAAGATAAAGATGTCTGAAAATGACTACTGATGCAAACAGTGCATCTTAAATAATGTGAATTATGAACTTGTATTTGAATCATGAGAAGGTCTGTATCGATTGTGGCTCAATTTTGTACTCAGAAATATATATAACTTTCATTTACGTTTCGTGTTGAGTTGGACGTAACTGTCTATCTTTTCCCCCCAAAGCGATTTGTAGAAATTCTATGTATAACTGTTTTAATATTATGCCTAGGGACTATACTCTACAATGGTAGTGATAAATTGATTTATCGTCATGACTTTCATTACACCATGCAATAGAATATATGTGTATGCAATCTTCTTAGATTATTTGTATAATCTATTTGCAATGTATTTTGAAACATTATCAAAACTCTAACTATATATATCACATTATGAAATGTGCGTTGTGTGCACTAGTGTGACCCTATGTGACACTATGCAAATATGTGATACTATGCAAACAATGTGAATTCTTATGCAAAACCTAGCGCATCTCTTATCCTAACTTATAAAACAATGTCGTGACAGGGTGTTTTCATCACGACCTTACCATATGCAATAGCCAAAGTATTGAATGTTATGATGTGAAAGTTTAAATGTTACAGGTTGACAGATGTAACCGTAGCCTATGCATTGAATGCATGCAACTTCCGTGATAATGGAATTCCATCGTGGAAGTTGTAAGAGCTCGATCACATGATAACATCGTAGTGTAACAACTATGTGATGAGTTGTAATTTGACAAAGGTTCAAGTGTAGGCGAGCTGGATCCTTCATGGCTGTGGCAATGACGGATCATTTAATAAGGTAGATGGCATTGTTGTTTCGTAAATCTAACCGATGATCTCCACTGTTGATCTGGCAGGGTTTCAATGAATGTGTTTAAACCCTACCTTTGCTTCGATCAATGAGTTTATTGTGATATTTGTCATTTGGTAGTGGTGGCTCTGCGTGGCCGATAGGTTGAGGGTCTGTAGGGTTGTTGTTTTGCCTGTAGAGGCGTAGCTCCTGCGTTTTGAACTCATGACCTGTGTAGGTTATAGAGCCGAACTCTCCATGTTTTTACAGTGATAATAAGTCTGGTTGGCAACTTGAAGTTTGTCCTTGATGAGGTTCAATACTCAGACTAGTTGAGGGTTTTTCTTTTGAAAATTGGGTTCAGATGAGAGAGGCCCAGTCCTCGTCGTAGATGATTCAGGTCTTGGCATTGTTGGACTGTTTAGAATTTGTAACTCGGTGTGGTTTCCTTCTACCTCAGCATCCGATAGTGTAAGAGTTTACAGTTGTTGTTGCACCTATCTGGCGTCTGTTGTTGCTACTTGCCAACAATTTAAAGGTAATGTGATTCGAAACTCCTTCCTGTAGCTTTCATACTTGACAAAAACACAGTAGTAGTTTATTTGTTTAATGCTAAGTCTCATTTCTTGAAAGATAATTGTTTTTGACCACAATGTTAATGTTGTTGTTACAGGGAAGAGATTCGATGGCTTCTCGAGTTTGGGCATTGAAAGTTGGTTGCAGCTACACCAACCGGTAAGCCTCAGAGGTGCCTTGTAACTCTGGTTATATGGGAAGTGTTGGCCGACATGTGTTTGTTCTGTGTCTTCGTTTTTATCTCGAAGAGTTTTGTAATTCATCAACTTTAGGGTTTGTAAAATGTAAGAGACTGGGGAGGATAGTTCCTCGTCCCAAAAGGAATGAGCCCGTTATGTTGATAACAATCGTGTGAAGTTGTTCTTTCTCACAGACTTGGGATCATGTAATAAATTATGTTTCCAATACTCTGCTGCTATCGTTTTTCTTTTGTGAACGGTGAAAGTTTAAATGTAAAAAACGATGGGATAAATCGTATGAAGTTTGTACAATGAGAATACTGTTGTTAATGGGTAGATGTTGTATCTATGGAAGGCTTGCGGCCTGTATGAAAATTCGTTGATTTGTGACAAGTGTTGCTGCGTTTCAAACTCATGAAATTTTCCAAGGGTTAGGGTTTGTCTTCGTTTTTGGAATATATAGTTGTTGATGTTGCTCTTCGATGAGATATCGGCATACAAGATTTCCCTTCTTGTTGATTATGTCTGTTTGGTTCTGCTGTCAAAGTAATAAAAGAAATCTTGAAAGAAAACACAAGAATGTTGTTTAGTTTGATCTTTATAGGAACGATTACGGTTAACTGTTAACTATGTGCCGAGAATTGCTATCTAGCTTTTACAGTTATAAAATATTATGATGACACTTCATTTCCTACTCTAGAAGGGTAATGTGAAACTTAGAAATGCATAACTGTTGTGATAAGAAAACCATAACTTGGCTCTGTTTAAAATGTAATTATTCTATATCTTAGTTAGAATCGTAAAATAGAGAGATATAGAGTTTAATTTGTTTAAAATGAAAATGTTGACTATATGTTGGAAGTTGATAACATTGTTTAGGGTTATAGCATGAATCGATAAATGTTTTGATTTCCACTATGGAATTTATAATATAAAACAATGTGTAAATTGTGTGCATGTAATAGTTGGAATGTTTGCTCACTGTAAGCTATTTTTAAAAAGGAAATATCACTCTACTGTATATTGAAATTAAATCTATAATTATTACAATATATTTCTTTGTAATACAGTAATACAGAGAAACAATCCTTATACTGTTAGAACAAAAATCTATTTATGTTGTGATATATATGTTTATAAACGAAGAAAACATTTCATGTTTATTAGGAAGACAATTATCTATAAATAAATGATAATGAGGACACTGCAAATGTATATACAGGAATTAAACAGTACGCAGAAAACTTGATAAATTAAAATAATTTTATCTTCTCATTCACTTGGCTATTTTCCTATCTTGATCTATTTGACTTAATTTGTCTCTATACTAGAGTATGATGTAGTTCCTATAGCATGGGGAAAAATGCAAAGAATATTTACTTCATTCATCAATCCTATTCATAAATTTTAATTTGTTTCAGAAACTAAAAGTAGAGTAACTAAACCAAAACACATTCCTGTAATTAGAAAATTAAATACTTGCAATGAACAGATTTAACTACTTAATAACAGATAAACGAATAGAACCTGTAGATGACGATAGGGCCGACAAACACCCAAGGAATCCTGTTCCTCCCAACCTATTCCAGAAGAAGCATCTCAACTGTTGGCTTCTTGTGAACCCCCAAGCCTGATTACTGAACCACTAAATGGGTGGAATCTGTGTAAAAGCAAGGCACTCAAAATGCCTTCAGCACTCAGCATCAACCTCCTGAAATAACATGCCTTCTCCACTCAACATCAACCTCCTGAACTCAATAAGAGTTTGGAAGACTCACAACATGATCAACAACATAGCATATCCCCTCATCAAATCTCTTGGGTGCAAACACAGCAAAACCCCACGGTAAATTTCCTCGTCAGGAAAAGTGATGAACCTCAGTTCATAATTTGATGGCTATTATATAGACTTCCTAGGTCTTTAGTGTTCAGTTTGGAATAAATGAGCCTCAAGCTCCAGTCCCATCTTTCAGGGCACTATGACCACATTTCAAGGGAGTTGTCCCATACCAACAGCTAGTTAGTTGCATCATGATGCTGCCACTTGTTCATTGCCTTCTACCCCATATTCCATTCCACCTAGTGGATCAGTAACCACTCCTTCAACAGACCTCTTAGGTGTTTGTCTCCTATTTTATTTATTTAATAATAATATATTGTACAAATTACAGTCATCCCTGGACACCTGTCCAACATAAAAATTTACATTAAAAGTTATCATAATGTTTGCTAACACAAAAATTTTTCTAGCAAAAAGGGTATGTTACAGATATGCAAGTGATGCATTATTTATTTTGCATGATTATTATGTTGATTATCATGATGTATGGGTGGGGTAGGGTTTCAGGAAAATCAACCGCCCAAATTGGTTATACGATGATAAATTGAGTACAAGTCACAACGCAGTTATTATGTCAGTTTAGACATAGTCCCTTGTTCCATTAGGGGGGTGGAGGCTTTACCCACCGTTTATCCCCGAAACCCAAAGTCATGGGAGGGTTGTGCTACGGTGTGCTCCCCAAGGTGTGTGATGATAACTGGTGGTTTCCTGCTGGGAATCTTGGTCGATGTAGTCGACACTTCCACTTATGGGTTCTAACTAGATCCGATCATGGCATGACACTTCAGGGTAGTCCAGCAGAGGAAGGATAGGATGTGGCCGTTAGTTGTGAACCAAATAAATGGAGTAGGTAGATAGGTGTAACATTATGTGAGGAGAGAAGACTTGATTAACTGTGTATGTTGAGGACCTTGCCGAGTCATGTGTCGTAACTTAGTAACTGGTATAATTGTTCCTCAGTTAATTGTATTTAATTAGGTGAATGATCCAACAATCAAATTATGTTAAGAATGCGTCAGTAAACAGTAACTTAAGTGATTGAGAATGCTGTGTGGTTAAGATTATTATTGTACCTACGTGATCTATGTAAGCCTTAGCTACACTTACATAGCTCGTCTACTTGAATATATGAATTATCTATTGAATTATTGTGTGCATGTGTTGTGATTCTAAATGATCATTATGTACTTTATTGTACTTAATTAATAATGAACTTAATAGTTATGTTGAAATTATTCAAAGAATGGTTATTAATTAGGTTATAGTAAGGTATTAATGAAAATGATTAACTATGATAAGGATCTTGTCGATTTAATAATTGAATAGGTTGATTGAATGACTTAGGTGGTAATGAATGATGCTCAAGTTCTAATGTTGATTAATGTTAATTAATGTTGATTAATAATGATTAATGATGTTGATGATGTTATTAAGAATCCTTGATTTAATAAATTGTTGAATAGATACTTAGTCATTAAGTCATTAAATAGGTATTAATGAGGTTGATTATTGTTAATCACGTTATTAACAACTGGACTAATAAATGCTAATTAAAAGATGAATTATGATAGTTCCATAAATGATGATCATGATTAGTTATGATTAATTAGAATGTGGTAGTAAATAAAGATCAATTAAGGTTATTAAAATTAATTACGATAAATTATAATTTAGGGCTCCATTGTTAAAACATGGTAAATAGTTTGGTGAAATGATCTTTAGGTCAACAAAGTATTAGTTGTAATAACCAATTAATAAATTAATCTTAAATATACGATAAAAGTAATAGTGAAGAAATGACATTTGATTTAATTAAAATTATACAATTTTAGGATAACAAATAAACATATGGCTGAGAATAAAAGGTATATGTGAAAAGTGTTGTCGGTTGACCACATAAAGAAGGGTGAATATTTAATTAATGGTTATTAAACTAATATTATTTTTATGGATTGGTTCGAGGGAGCCTGACAGAGTAGATGAGAAGGGGTTGGGACCTCATTAATGGAAAAGATAGGGGTAGGAATGGATGAGAAGAGTCGACAAAGAAGGGATAAGGGGGAGAATAGACATAAAAAAATCATCTTTGGATTTTGGGAGAAGGAGGAAAGTTACAAAGCATAGCAGAGGGGAAGTGTTGGAGAAATATTTGTTACGGGAAGTTGGTTGGGCTTGTACTCAGTTTGGGCTCGGGGGCCCAAAGGAAAACTTTTGGAGCTGGGTGGTCGGCGAGACCTCGCCAGTTGGCAGGGAGGCACACCAGGTTGGTCTGGTCGGTTGAATTTCCTAGTTTGGGAAGAGTTTTGGTTGCAGGTCATACAAAAGAAACAAGGAGGAGCAGTAGAAAAGGGACATCTAGCTATTTTGAGGTAATTTTCATTCAAGTATAAAAGCCCTTTCTAAACTCTATAATTTTTACTTATGCTAGTTATAACTAAATAAATTTTATTTGAAATTACATGCTTATATATGCTGCTGCTCATGCATAGTTAGTAAACTTGAAAATAGGAAAAAACATTATATTATTTACCAGCATGTAAACCCTATTTTTATAGGTATGAAAATTAAACAAAAACCACAAAACAAAACAAAACATGAGTTAGACACAAAATGTAAACAATAAAAATGACTTGATTTTATTGAGAAACTAGGATGGTTCTTATAAAATTGATTTTGACATTACATTTTTTTGTTTTCATGCCCATTCTTTTACTTCAAAATTTCTTTAATACTATATTACATAAATCAAACTAATTTATCTATACAAATATTGTCTAGTTAAAATAATGTTTACAAATAAATGTTCATTTATAATTTGTAGAAATATAATTTAACATATTGCATAAATAAACCTGATCTATCTAAATATTCTCTATGATTGATGTAACATTTACCAAATAGATGTTAATTAATAATTTGTATAAATCTAACCTAATAATTTAGCAATTAAAAGAAAACTTCCCCATATTAACTTTATCACAAAGTTTTCAAATGTACACGTCTAATATCATTATGTGGTTATTATTAGTATTTATTAATACTTATAAAATGACATATTAACAAAAGGTGAAGTGGAACTGTGTTAATTTTGGAAGAAAAATAATTTAAATTATAATAAAATTAATTAATTTTGAAACTTGATTTATTAATTTTTATTAACTTTTGAAAAAAATTATATTAAATTTGATGATATGTTATATTTATCTAAATTGTTAAAAAAAATTACAAAGCACATTAGGAAAAGAAAAATATTTGTATGCTCTAATATATAATATAAAAGAGA
Source organism: Larix kaempferi (assembly GCA_027924585.1). Taxonomy (NCBI): domain Eukaryota; kingdom Viridiplantae; phylum Streptophyta; class Pinopsida; order Pinales; family Pinaceae; genus Larix; species Larix kaempferi. The sequence continues at coordinate 6,432,223 of BSBM01001063.1, forward strand.
TATATAATACATAGTGTAATAAAGAAAATCAAGTTCAATATAAAAAAATAATCTTAATAATACAAAATATTTTTTATAATTTTGATTTTTTAAATAATAAAATATTTACTTTGGATATTAAATTTCAAATGTACACGTCTAATATCATTATGCGGTTATTATTAGTATTGGTTAATACTTTAAAAACATTAAAATCACTTTAAAATTATATATATACAAAGGTGAACGCAACTTATAAAATGACATATTAACAAAAGGTGAAGTGGAACTGTACTAATTTTGGAAGAAAAATAATTGAAATTATAATAAAATTAATTAATTTTGAAACTTGATTTATTAATTTTTATTACTTTTTGAAAGCAATTATATTAAATTTGATGATATATTATATTTATTTAAATTGTTAAAAAAATTTACAAAGCACGTTATGAAAAGAAAAATATTTTTATGCTATAATATATAATATAAAAGAGATATATAATACATAGTGTAATAAAGAAAATCAAGTTCAATATAAAAAAAAATCAAATAATTTTAATAATAAAAAATAATTTTTATAAAAAATATATATATATATATTTTTAATTTTGATTTTTTTAATAATAAAATATTTATTTTGGATATTAAATTTTTTTAATCAATCTTCATATAAAAATTTATGAATGGCAAAAGCAAGTGTATCTACAATAAGTATCATTCACATGGAGTCAAAACTCATATTTGAGATATAATAAATTGTTTTATTTTGAGCTTTTCATTTTATTTAATTTATTTAGGTATTTAATAAATGCGATTCGAATAATGCCGAAAGTAAATGTATTTAAAATACATATAGTTTATATGGAGTCAAATTTTATATTTGAAATTTAGTTCATTGTTTCGTCTTTAAGATTTTGGTTGGAATAGATGTTTATATATATATATATATATATATATATTTTACAAAAGACTAGAATTTCACTTTTTAGGGAAGAATGTTGATTTATCCCGGATAGAATCCATGAACATGATAGTTAGAGTAATTGAATATTGTCTATCAAGATTAAAATAGTCACGTAAAAAACACAAAAAGTATATTCATTATCATAGTTGCTAGTAATATAGGTTAATAATATAATAAATTTCACAAATTGGAGGGAAATACTACTAGTAGCCTTAACCCTTGTACTTGGAGCTATTAAACTAATGGATCTAAAGAACTCCCCGTACCCTATAAACTATTAAGAAAAAGAGAAATAAAACCTGCAAGATTGATTAACCGAGCTAATGCTCATATTTAGAGTTGGAGTTAAGCATAATAAATTCAAGGTAAGAGTTTTGTTGATTGTCCCCACTAGGGTGCTTGTTGGGATCCTTATCTAAATTTAGGCTCATTCTTGTCCTCCACAACCATGTCTTTCAGACCCATTAGATCCTAATGAGAGCACCATACTTGGCATCTATGAAGTCTAGTTTATGTATGATATATGCAACTGAGTATTTCTTTCTCCCATTGCTTGTGCAATTAAATATTTGCATAGCCAGTAAATCTCAATCAGTTTTTAGATCTTGGTCTCCCTACTTTTGGTGAAACCCGTATCAAGTATCGATCAAATGGATTCCAAGTCCACCTTCTTAGTGGGAGCTTTTCCTTGTCTAGCAAATTCTTCTTTCCTAAATCATTCATCTCAATTTTAATAGCTTCAAAATGTTTAGGGAATACTTGTTGGTTGCTACCATAGTTTCATGTTGGGATCTGGTTAATTTTTTGGACTTCTTCTTGGATGGAATGGTATTACCCATTTTTAGTCTTCCTCGTTTGGTATTCCTTCAACTTTTATCTACTTATGCCTATAATGGAGTTTTCCCTTCTTGTCTTCATCCCGGAAGTTACCCTTTCTTGTCATGGCATCTACATGCTCCATAAGATACTAGTGTAAAGGCGAGATCCTACCCCTCATGCTTAGGTTGTTGGTCTCAATATGACCATAGAACAAGGCCTGGATGTTCCTCCAAGTCTCTACCCACATGAGATTCGAAGTTCCTAGTCTAAAGATATCTAGATTTATGCTAATGGTGGGATTCAAAGAATAGAAAAGGAGAGAACACCAGGACAAGACCCAAATTCCTCTCCACCTATCCTCCACCTCTATTACCCTCTACATTTCCTTCCCATGAACTTCCATCATCTAAGACTTTGTTTGATAATAAACCTATGATTTGCATGAGTGACCGAAGCCTACATTAGGGAGCCCTCATTACCTAAAATTACGGAGTAGTACACTCCCATTGAGATCTAGACAACCATCGTCATATTTCTCAATTGAGTCAAGAACCAATTATACATAACATAAATATTTTACATCTTGGTGACAAAAAAAAAGGTGTTCGATGAAACTTTCCTAAGTCTCTTTGGTTTTCATCAATTAAAAAGTTATGAAGAGCATTATAATTACAAATATTGTAGAATAGTTTATAAAATATTTCTTCCCAAAGCATTTTAGCTCTTTTACAATGCTTTGTTTGAAACTCATAAGACTACGCAAAACTAGTTTTTCTCTTTTAGATTGGGGTTAATGATATGTTTATAGTATATTAACTTTCTCTTTCATCTATTTTCCATGTTTCTATATTTAAATAAAAAAATCAAAATTAAATAATTTGTTTACCTGTCAAAAGAAATTTGTAAGATTCAAAAGCTTGTGCACCTACATTTAGGTCTGTAACAATGGATGCTTACTTAGTCATTGGTGAGACCTCTTATTGGAGCTTAGAAATATTGTTCTCCGCTTCAATGTGCATTCATTGTCACTATAACTAAAATCAGCATCCATAAGATGCATCTTGCATTCATATTAGAAACAAACTTGTACACAAGATCTTCCATCAATGATGTCTTTGAAACAAAATGTGGAGGTTGCGCCATTATTGATTGGATCTTTCTACTGCATCTGTCAAAATCCCCTAACATCTCTCACAATCATCCATCTCGTAGATGATAGGATTGGAATTTTCATTTAAGGCAATTTCGATGTTTTTATCCCTCAACAATGTCATAATCATGTCTCATAATTTGAGACCCACCATTTCAATGTTGCAACAACATTAACATCCAACCTAGCTATTTGTTGTATCATCGTAGAAATGTCTCCTCAAAACATATTACTTTAATTATATGTTTATAAATATTGTATCTCATAGCTCATGGGTAATCACATGAACTAAATGTTTGGTCTAAAAAACAATGATATGTTTTTCCAAAGATGGTTGACTTTGCACCCACTAGGAATTTTGAATGTGGTCATGGGAAACACAATGGTAAATAGGAATCCTTCTATCCTTTTACATAGATGTCTCTATGATATGTTCCAACTTGTAGTTATTTTCAAAACCAACTTTCTTTTGATGATCAATGTTCTAATAATAGAGTTACACGCTTTGGAGTAGAGTATACACAAGCCAATCTTATCCATGATAGAAATTTTCGTCTACAATCACAAAGGAATTTTGTTTTTAAAAAAGAATGATATGCCATCAATGACACTGTTGTTTCTTAGTTGGAATGAGAAAATTTCCTATAGTCTTTTGTCCACATATATACAGAAAAGACATAAAATTATAAAAATTGTCATATTCAACAAACAATGTATTTTATAGGAAATGGAATAGGCTCAAGAGTTTCTTACGAATTTTTTCTGATACATCCAATTTCTTGAAAAATAATCCAATAAACACTCCTTATTTTTGGATTCATCGTAAAAATTATTCAAATGTCAAACAACAGAGTTTGGATAATGACAATTATTGCATCAATTTATGCCAACGGATCATCTATCATGAAGACATTGACTATCCATTCAAGTTTAATTTTTTGACCTCTATCCATAAGTTTTTGACAAATTATAAAATGACAGTAGTAAGAGGTAGATTGAAGAATAAAGCCCTTGAATAAGATTCATTAGAGTTTTAATTCACTCTTATTGTTGTTTAGAATATCATTTCCAATTTTTTGATACTTCGATGACATTGTATGAACTAATCATGTTTCAATGGAAAGTGATGGTACCTTGTTAAATTTTTGTTTGTCAAAGTGAATGGAAGCCACATATTAGAGCCATATAAGAGTGGATTTAAAAGACTGATATCAATATATTCCCAAGTTAGCCACCATTTCTCGACACTCATACCTTATCTCACTCCACTCACATTATATATAAAGTGGACAATATGTAAAGGCGATCAAACTTAATTATTTTAAGGGTTGTTAGATTCTTCCAAAATCCCACTTACCATGCATAGTCTAATAAAACAGTTATGAACATAGACAGAGGACTTCTAAATCATTTTACAAAAAGTAATGTGGTAGTCTTGGTTTCCAAATCCCACTATAGAATATACATTTTATTTTCTAGTATGTAAGTTCTACAAGTTCAAACGAATTTTAGAACAGAAATAGACTTCAAATAGTGAATAAGTCTCCATGTTGTAAACTTAATTGATGAATTTTAATAAAGTTGGTGGTTTAACTATGGATTATAGGACAACTATATTAGGCTATGTATAGTCAAGCATTAGGTCACAACTATTTGTTAACAACCTAATTTTTCTCACCTACCTTGTCATGAGTATCATCAAAATTATAGATCATTCATGGAAGTATTAGCCCTATTTCCATCACTTCCATCACCATGTGACCAAAATTTGAATAAAAGTCAAAGTTTGACCTTAATTAACATTGTTTGGATTTTCCCTAAAACTTTGTGATGACACATCGCACTAAAATGCTTCAAAACCAAAACATGATCCCAACACCATAATTCAATTATTCTTAATTGATGCGCACCTCCCAAAATGTGTAGTGGCTAAAAGTGGACTTACCTTAACCGTTATTGTTTAAAATAGAAGTTGATTTCATATCCAAAACATATCTTCTTCCCTAAATCATCAATGCAAAGGGGACTATTCACATTAGATAGATCTCAGTACTTTCCATATTATTGCCTATAAATACAACCCTCAAGGTCCCTTAATCATATCTATACACAAAGTAAGGTTATGTTGTTGGATTTCATACTAAAAGCAAGAGAGATAATCATTATCCATTTTTTCCTTTCACTAGTTGGAATCGACCTACAAAATCACTTGGCTAGAATTTGGGCATAAATAAGAATAAGACCTCTCCCTTGGGTCAAGTGCAGTCCATTTCCTTCTACAACTAACACCAAGGTGTTGTTATCTCACTTTACTCTTCATGTATTAATATAAAATGATTCTTTACATGTAATGCCTCTTATCTTTTTAGCTAGTTCTCTCATTTGTTTTGCATGCATGGTTCAAGAATCTTGTTATTTTAGATTAGTTCCCATTTTCCATTTGATATGGTACTTGAGATAACACAAACCTCAAGTAGGTACATATTACACATGTTGGTGAGAAATAACCTACACCATTATTGATTTAGAACCCTTCTTGAGAGAAGTTTTGATATCTCTACTACAATCACTTACATTCTTCCTTAGATATTTTTTACACAATTTGATACTTATTCATTGGTAATGTAGCTCAATTGTAACACTATAGTTGGTATCGGAGGCAATGAGTCAATGGGAGCCATAAATATAGATAACATAGATAAGCAAACGAACTTAAGAAAATTAATAATAATGGAAAGATAAAAGGAACTGCATTGCAAAGGAATGTAACCATTGAATTGCGTGTGAAATAAAATCAATCCAAACACAAAGAAGACACTAAGGGTGAAAACGAGAAGAGGTGACACACATATTTATCTCCCTCAAAAGAGAATTGGGACTGGCATGATGACAATAAATATTTTCCTTGAAGGAAAAAATATGAAAAGAGCAGGACTCAAATAAGAATAATCCAAGTTGGTCTTGTATAGAATTAACTTTCAGAGATATTTTGGAGGAATAGCTTGTTGAGAATTAATGTAAACCAAACTTTAGATAAGTTACATTATATAATTGCTTTCTCCCATAGATAAATTTGAAGAGTGAGATACTATTTCAATCCCATTATAATTATTATTGGGATTGTCACCACACACAATGAAATGGACAAATATTTTATGGTCCACTCTTCAAGAAGTTCATAATTTTATCAAAAGATGTTAGAGCTTACTGAGCAAATGAAGTAGTGCGACATAAAGGATACAATGTTCTTCGAACTATGGTGAGGATATTGGCTGAGAATGGTTTCAAGTTCGACCATAGAATGGTATGCATTCTTCTACAACAATTTAATCTGGTTGGATACATTGTTCTAGCATTCTTATTTTTGAGCAAGTAGCAATATGAGCACTCATTTTGCACTCTAAGAAAGAGATTTGATTTTTCAATGAATATTGATACATCCACCTTGCATCATTTTTCTTCATTTGTACATTCAAAAGTAATGTTATGCATTTTAGCATGCATGGATTACTTTCCTACACTCAAGTTTTTCAAAATAAGTGCATAGATTTGAAGTGGTGTGACAAAGATTTTGATTGGATGGAGCATGTTGGAGGTTCAATGTACACTTGGATGGAAATATCACATGTGGAAATGAGTATTGTGATAGTGAGTGATGGCCGTAAATGAAGCATCAAAGCATAGATAAACCCAAGTGTCTAGAATAGATTGATTCAAATATGGAGTATACATATGCATGCACATGCACACAACCTTCTACATATGCACACTTATATAAATGCACATGCACATATACGGAAGGAAATTCTGTATATGCACATTTACACATATATGGAAAGGTGATTTTGTATATGCATGCTTCTACACATGTACAGAAATTTACTTTCGTATATGTGCATGCGCAATTTGGCTTTCGTGTGTGCATAAATGAACTTTTGTACATGCACACTTCTATGAATGCGCATTCATGAAAGCCAAGATGCATATCAAATGTGCTTTTATATATGCATAGATTCCTTATATACACATACATAAAATACAAATTCGGATTTATAGAATCCAAAATGCACATATACAGACCAAAATGTACATATAGAGCTCCCTACCAAATAATGAATATGTTTAATTGAGTTAGGGGTAGTCTAGGAAACTATAATGATTGATATATGTGAAATTCTGTATATGCACATATATGAAAGGTGCTTTTGTATATCCACAGTTATGCATATATGAAATTGTACTTTTCTATATGCATGTTTCTGTATATGCACATTTTGAATTTCATGAATGCACATAAACAAAAGTCAAATGCGTATATATAGAAACCTAGTTTGTATATGTGCATGCACATTTTGGCTTTTGTGAATGCACATATACGACCTTTCAAATATGAACACCTCAATAAATTTTCAATTGGATTTATGCAAATGGATTTATGGAAGCCAAAATGTGCATATATAGAAACCTGCTTTGACTTCTGCATATGCGCATCTATGGAAGTTGATTCCATATATGTGCATTTATGCATATATGGGAATGCACTTTTATATACGTGCTTCCCTATATGTGCATTTTGGATTCCATGAATGCGCATAAATGGAAGTTGGCAGCTATATATGTGCATATACAAAAGTTGACATCTATATATGCTCATTCACCAAAGCTTCCATTAATGTGCATACAAAAAAAAAAAATTGTGAATGCACATATACAGAAGTTGGTGTTTGTATATGTGCATATATAAAAGCTAGTGTTCGTATATGCACATTCCTAAAAGATATTATGAATGAAAATATACAAAAAAAAATATTTTGTGATTGCACATATACAAAAGTTGGCATACGCATATGCACATATATGGAAGCTAGCATCAATATATGTTCATTCATGAAAGCTTCTATGAAACCACTAAAACATGTGTAACATTCAGAGAAGTGTGATGACTAGGAGCCATGTGATGATTCGGTGTAACAAATGAAAGTTGATCAAAGGTCATGATCCTCCCATCATGGGGAAAATACATCACTCAAAAGAGTGAGGACACTACAACTTTCATTTCATAAACATAATCTCGTTCAAGGAGTAGATTAAAATCTAAGGGACCTTGGACTACTATAACATCAATGCAGACAATTTTCCCTCCTAAGGTAATAGGCAACTGAGGAACTATCCCTAAAGGTCTAGTAGGTATTCTATTAAAAGATAATATTTGATCAGTGGCTGGCACAAGCTAAGGAGAACCTATATCTTTCCAAGTGGTTGAGGATAAAATACTAACAGAAGCTCCTTCATCAACTATAGTGTGAAATATTTCCTTATCGGAAACTCCTATAGATATTTGGAAAGGAACACCTGAATAAAGACGAGATTCTGTTAGACTATTCCAATCAAAGGAAATGACCTCAGTACTTGGAGGGGGTCCCGTTGAAATGGATAGGATTTCCCTTTGCCTAGAACAATCTGAACTGACTAAGAAAACATTAGTAGTTTTTAGCTCACTCTCAACTGGACGAGTAGAATGAGACGATGATTGTGTCATGGTGACTATTTCAGTCTTAGCATTCTCCAATGAAAGAGTGAGATCAAGCGGAGATGACATCGACTCAACCACTTCAACTTCACTCTTCAAAGGAAGAGTGGGATGAACTACTTTTTCTTCACTCTTTGAGGAAAGAGTGGGATCGACTGAACATGGAGTTGGATCAACCACTTGAGGTTCACTCTTCAATGGAAGAGTAGGGTCGATCGAGGATGGAACTAGATCGACCCCTTTATCAACCAACGAAGGATCAAGGGACAAATTACAATATCTTGTTGGAATATGTTTATGGGATACAACAATGTCTTCCAATAACTATGAAGCTTCATCCATGCACAAACATAGGTAATTAAGCTACATATCCTTACATAACAAACAAGAATTCTTGACTTTACCTTTCTGTCCCTTAACCATAAATTCACTAGTCAATGGGGTATCATCAGTATGATGTCCATAGGCTGATGATATGGGTTGTTTGGAGGCTTTATACTACTCTTATAACACTTTGGAAAGACCAAGACAATCCTTAATAAGGTGATCACCCCTGCAAAGCTTGCAAGGGAACTTGTGTCTACGAGGTGTTTGAATAGAATGAGTTCCATTAGAGGTAGTTGGTTGATGCTTGGCCTCTTTCTTATCCTTCTTCTTCTTAATATTCCTTTCTTCTTCTTCTTATCCTCTTGATTACTAGCACCACTGATTTTATTAGGCAAGGACGAAGAAACAAAAGAAGATACATCTGATGAAGAATGGGAAGGATCAGTTTGGGATTGATACTCTCGTGGTGGAGAGTTAACATTTGAAACATTGGGTACAGCCAGAATCACCGGATTGAATAACCATACCAGTAATCCTATGGTTAATCCAAGAAGATTTAAGGTGGCAATAAAGGAATGACCAATATCTCTAACTGGAGGAAAAAAAGGTACCCCTTGAAAAGGGGTCTCTTAATTGGTAGTCCCAGAAGAAGTTGCCATATCTAAACTCTCTAAGACCTTCTAACTATCACACACAACAAACGCTACTCCAACTAAAAGAAATATTAAAACTTGTGAATAGGAGGGATGCAAAACTCAGATCCTCACGAGTGTGTCAAGCTGTCGCAACTCGCGATATACTGTAGGGTCCAACTGTTATACTTGGCCCAATTTTTCAGAGCACTAACTAAGGAAGATTGGGACCATACCCTTGGTCGTATAACCATACTACTTGATAGTACGTGCGTAGTAATCTCCCTAAGTGATGTTCTCGGTGTATTGCGACAACAATATGGTCGGAAGGTTTACTTTGATGGTTCCATGATTCTATAGGGGTCCCAATATACACAAGGTACGTGGGAGCTCAAATCGTAGTAGTGTTGTTTGATGCACAACCGTTCGAAAGGGGCCTTCTAATATACTCTAGGTACATGGAAGAACCACACAGTCCTCGGGATGTAGTGCAGGAAAAATAATGACGTCTCCTACGTTTTACGACGCCAGAATGCGTCTCTAGCCTATCACACCAAGTTGCTAAAATATTTTAACTTAACTGACACTTGATTTTATCTTATGAGTTTAAGTGGATAGATGAAATTTGGACCTGACTCAAAACCATGCAAGTATAAGATTCCAATATTCTTTTCGATGAAGTCCTACTTAAGAGAGAGAGAGAGAGAGAGAAAGAGAGAGTTTTTCTTCCCAAATGCACAACTCTATGCAAATGCAATTTTAGTTTTTTCAAAATGATAAAAAGAAGTAAAAAATTCAAAATCATGCACCCAAAACTATCCTAAAGTGACAAAAGAGATGTTTCTATCAACACCAAATACAAGAACTCTAATTCGTTTCCTATATTTTTACACTTGAAAAAGACACATCTAAGCTATGGAAAGAAGGATTCCACAAACGTTTCCACCCCAATGCAAGACAAAGAAAAACACTCAATAATCTTTTGTAACTCAAATGCACACAAATATGAAACAACCATTTCTTCTTCTTATGAGTGTAAGACCAAGAATGTCAAATGATCAAACTAAGGCAAGAAGAATATTTATGTTCTCCAAGTTTGTGAATCTAGCAAAAGAGGGAAAACATTAAGCTTCTCTTTGAACAAAAGTGGATACAAAGAATCAATCGTTTCCAACAATCAATAGATAGCTCAGAATGTAAAGGAAACAAGATGCACAACCCAAGAAAATGACTTCAAAAGACAAGGATGTCCTAATCCTTTCAAAGCCTAAAAACAAAACCAAACCACATCAAACCAAGCAAACCTTTTGAATAACACACTAAAGAGATCTCTAAAATATTGAATCCAATCACAATCAGATGGCAAGAAGAAGTTTGAAAACAAAAGAAAGCTATTGGGACTGTAAAACAATGACAATTCTACCCAACAAGCAAACAAAGCACTAGTTTGACTCGAGAGACCAAACAAAGGCTTCAAGAATCCAAACAATGCCAAAAGTTCCGTAATTCAAAAAAATGTTATTTGGATGAATCCAAATCAGTCCTATAAAGGTCACAATATTACTAATCAAGAGGTTCTAGCTCAGAAGAATTGAAAATGCAAACAAGGGATCAAGTTAGCCCAAAGGGATTTCAATTTTTCAAGCAAAGTCCAATTTCCAAATACACCAAGGAGTTCCAAAATCTAAACAAAAAAGGTATATAATGGTGCAAATCAATGTTCTAAATATGATAAGATCACTGCACAAAAGAATCAGACTCAAAACTTGAAAATCAAACAAGCAAGGGATTAAAGTTAACCCTAGGGGGATTCAAGCTTCCAAGCTAGGATCTAGCTTTCGAAACAAAGGAAAAAAGTCCCAAATCCTCCCAAACAAGATTTGGAAGGATCCAAACTGATGTTACATAGATACTAAGACTATTGGGAAGGTTCACTTGACTCCCATAAGTGGAAATTGTGACGTAGGAGCATCAATGCTAATCCAACAATGTGATTGCATGTTCACATGTTGTGGCTAGCGAGGGGACAAGTTTCCTGAAGTAGGAAAGATAGTTTGTTTTCTTAGTATTTTAATATTTTCAAAGTATGTAACCGACTAGTGTGTTGTCATTTTTTTAGAAGATAGGACATAGTGGCGATTTGATACTCCCCGCGTGAAGATCAAGCCAATAGGTTGTTTTGTTGATAGTGACTCCTTCAGTGATGGAGGAAAGTTTGTTAGTCAGTTTGGTTTCTGTCTAGTCATTCAGTTTTGGAATTTCGAATGGGTGAAAAGGGGAGAGATAGGGACTCAGTAGGGGGGCCCTGCGTGAGGAAGAGTTGGTGGGATATTTTCTTGAAGATCAGAAGAAAATGCAAATGGGTGAAGGGTTTTTGCTATCTATTAATGAAATTAGCAAGTTCTGTGTCTTCAATGGTGTTACTATGCATGTGAATGAGAGATAAGCCAATATTCTATCAGGTAGAGCTGTGTGAAAGAGTTAACCTGACATCTGTGTGAATGAACCTCTATTTTCGTGCTTGTGTGAACTCTCATGTATAGTTAAGAACACCCCAGTCATTCACAAGCTGAATGTCATTAAGTAACATAGGTCATTTCTTCTTGTATTTAGTTTTACATTAGATCTGGATGAAGGTCGAGCCGAATTGATTGATGCCCGAATCAATCAACGAAGAAAAATCGTAGAGTTGCAGTCGATTCAATTAGCAGAGGTTGGACGGCTCAGATCAAGGCCAAAAGGAAGATCGACTACGGGGAAAGGATCCACAAGGTGAACGTGCACGGGAGTTAACATTTCCGCAAGACGATGCGAAGTATTTCGTGTTGATCATAGATCCACGGATGAGACCAAACCTACAAGAGATCGACGGTTGATATAGCATTCCGCAGACGGAAGGAGCTCGAGAGTTAACGGTGAGAGTTGCGGGAGTCGCATTGTAGAAGAGTTTTTGCGGAAGTATTTTCAAGAGATCACGAAGAGAGCACCTGCAATCTGCAAGATGCAAGTTTGAGGAAAGGCCCGTTGTGGAAGGGCGTGTTGCGGAAAGATAATTGTGGAAGGATGCCGCAATTGCAGAAAGAAGGCATTTTGCAAGGCTGTTGTGGAAGGATCTTTCTGACAGGAAAACCACCGCGGGAGGCCGATTTTTGAAGGTCAGACCCATCACTAAGAAGGACCTAGCTGGTTTTTAGCTAAGTCTAGTGGTTTGATTTCAGAGAATCACAATATTTCCTGGGAGAAGCGGGTTGGATTGGCTTTTGTCATTCCCACCTGCATCATTTTTGGTATCAGATCGGGCTTTGCTCAGCATAGCAAAAGAACGACATGGCTATACGTCTAGGAAGAGCAAGAGGTCGTGACAAAGGGAGACCAACAATGAATGCAGAGGTCGTGGAGGAAATGAGAGAACTGCGGGCACGTATGGAAGCTATGGATATGGGCAGATGAAGAGATCGAGAAGCAGGGGTTGTGAGTGAGCCTGAAGAAGAGGAACCAAGAGAAGAAGCAGCACCCATGCAAGAGACACCTAAGATAAGATGCTTTAGGTCAATTCTTGGAGAAATTTCGAGGCCAAAACCTGAGTTTCCTACCTATGAGGGAATCCCCACTATTGAACATCTCATTGACTGGATCAACGAGTTAGACAAGTACTTTGAATATGATGAAATTGAAGAAAACAAGAAGGTCAGGTTGGCAGTGACAAGGTTGAAAGGGCATGCATCTCTATGGTGGGATAGTGTGCAGGCTGAAAGGAGACAGAAGAACAAGCCATTGATAAAGAGCTGGGATAAGATGGTGACTAAGATGAGAGCCAAATTCTTACCCAAGGATTACCAGCTGACTTTGTACAGGCAAATGCATAACCTTTGGCAAAGGTTGTTGACTGTAAGAGAGTATACTGAAGAATTCTACAAAGTGAACCTAAGGGAAGGTTATGTGGAAGAATCAATAGAGAAGGCTGCTAGATATGTCAATGGTCTAAGGATGGAGATTCAGGATGAGATCAGCATGGTATCACCGAGAACAATGGAAGAGGCATACCAATGTGCCTTGAGAGCAGAAGAAAATTTATTGAGAAAGTAGAACTTCAACAGGGGAAGAGGTTCAACCAAAGGAAGAGGGAAAACAACTGGACGAGGAAAGTTTGTATCCCAAAAAGGAGAATCCAACAACTCAAACCAACAGGGGTTGCAATATAGAGGAGGTGACCCAAGAGAGAGAAGACCTTACCAAGGAGGTAGAGGTATAGGAAGAGGCAGAGAAACTGTCTACAGGTGTTACAAATGTAACAAATTGGGACACAGGTCCCTTGAGTGTCCTGAGAAGGAAGACATAGGACAGAGAGGAGCCTGTGTATCTCAGAACGAGCAACAACAAGAGAAGATGCCAGTGGCTAAAAATATGCCAGAGATGGGGGAGGCTTTGATGATGAAAAATGTCTTATTGAAGCTTGAAAAGGAGAAGGTGGAACTCGCTCAAAGAAAGGCTTTATTCAGGACCATTTGTAAAGTCAAAGGGAAGTGCTGCAAGATGGTGATTGATAGTGGGAGCACTGACAATCTTGTTTCCACGGAGATGGTGGAGAAGCTGAGTCTGAAGAAGACCAAACATCCTGTTCCATACAAGGTATCCCGGCTGCATAAAGGACATCAAATATTGGTAAGTTAACAATGTGAAGTTGATTTGCAAGTAGGTACATATAAAGATAAAATTATATGTGATGTTATGCCCATGGATGTTTGTCATATCCTTCTAGGGAGACCATGGCAATTTGACAAAAAGGTGATACATGATGGTAGGAGAAATTGTCATAGTTTTGAGAAAGATGGGATAAGACATGTTCTTCTTCCTTTGCAAGAAGGGAGTACGACAAGGCATCGAGCATCTAAGGTCCTAATGTTGACAGGGAAAGAGTATTTGTAGCAAATTGATGAGGAAGAACTTAATTATGTTGTGGTATGTAAGGCTAGAGTGGTAGTAATGAGGACCAATATTACATATATGCTTGAGGAGATTCAGGAGATGCTAGGTGAGTTTAGTGACATTGTGCTAGATGATTTACCCGATGAGTTACCACCAAAGAGGGATATAAGTCACCATATTGATTTTATTCCTGGAGCAAGCTTACCAAACAAGGCAACATACAGGTTGACACCTCAAGAGAATGAAGAAGTTAGAAGGCAAGTACAAGGATTGTTAGACAAGGGACTGATTCAGAAAATTCTGAGTCCATGTGCAGTACTGGTAGTACTCACCCCAAAGAAGGATGGTGAATGGAGGATGTGCACTAACTCCAGGCCCATCAATGATTACCATCAGATACAAGTTTCCATTACCCAGGATGGATGACATGATGGATTTCCTGAGTGGGGCAACATGTTTTTCAAAATTAGATCTGAAGAGTGGATACCATCAAATCAAAATTCGAGAAGGAGACGAGTGGAAGACATCCTTTAACAAAAATCATGGGTTGTATGAGTGGTTGGTTATGCCATTCAGACTGTCCAATGCGCTAAGAAATTTCATGATTTTAATGAATGAAGTCTTGAGAGATTTCATAGGTAATTTTGTAATAGTTTACCTTGATGATATTCTAATTTTTATTCAAATAGAAAAGGAACACTTGGAGCATCTAAGATGTGTCTTGGAGAAATTACAAAAGAAAAATTTGTTAGTAAATGTGAAGAAGTGTACATTTTTGAAATCAGAACTAGTGTATTTGGGTTTTGTTATCTCAAGAGATGGTTTGAAGATGGATCCAGAAAAAGTGCAAGCAATTATTGATTGGCCTTCACCTCAGAGCATTTTTGAGGTAAGAATTTTCCATGGATTGGCAAGTTTTTATAGAAAGTTCATAAATAATTTCAGTGGTATTTTTTCATCAATCATTGAAACAATTAGAAAGGACAAACAACCATTTAAATGGACAATAGAGGCTGAAAGTAGCTTTTAGTTCTTGAAGAAAAAGATCACTGAGCAACCAATATTGAAGTTACCAGATTTCAAACACCCTTTCCAAGTGAAATGTGATGTGAGTGGAGTAGCAATTGGAGTTGTACTCAGTTAGGAGGACAGGCCTATAGCATATTTCAGTGAGAAGTTGAATGATTCAAAACAGAAATAGTCATCTTATGAAAAGGAATTTTATGCTATTGTCCAAGCACTAAAGCATTGGAGACATTACCTAATGCCTAGGGAGTTTGTTTTGTTTTCCGATAATCATGCATTGCAATACATCATGAAACAACCTAAATTGAATCAGAATCATGTCAAATGGGTTGATTTCTTGCAAAGCTTTACCTTTGTGTTGAAGCACATAAGTGGGAAATCAAATCGAGTAGTTGATGCCTTAAGCAAGAGACAATTGACTGTGCAAGAAAATCATATCCAAGTCTTACGATTTGAACACTTAAGAGGTTTGTATGAGGCTGACATTCATTTTCAGAATGCATACAGAGTTTGTAGGAATCCCGTGGAGGTGGACAGAGAGCCATGGATGGATTATATGTTGCAAGATGGCTTACTCTTTAAAAACAGTAACTTTGTATTCCCAAATGTTCCATGAGAGAGAATTTGATACAGGATAAACATAATGGAGGGATGGTAGGTCACTTTGGGAGTGATAAAACCTTTGGACAGTTGAGCCATTTCTATTTTTGGCCAAAGATGAGGTCTGAGGTTGAAAAATTTGTGAGAAGGTGTAGGGTATGCCAGCATGCCAAGGGAAGAATCCAAAACACAAGCTTGTGCACACCATTGCCTATTCCAACTAGGCCTTGGGATTCTTTGATTATGGATTTCATTTTGGGTTTACCAAAAACTCAGAAGGGAAATGATTCTATTTTTGTAGTTGTGGATAGATTTACTAAGATGGCACATTTCATTCCGTGTTACAAGACAAGTGATGCCACACACATTGCTAACTTGTTTTTCGATGAAGTTGTGGAGCTACATGGTTTACCTAAGAGCATTGTATCTGACAAAGATGTAAAGTTCATATGTCATTTATGGAGGAACTTGTGGAAGAAATTGGGAACTAAGTTGAAGTTCAGTTCAGCCTATCATCCACAGTCTGATGGCCAGACTGAGGTGGTAAATAGAATTCTGGGTGACATGTTGAGAAGTCTGATTGAAGAAAATCCAAAGCAATGGGACAAAGTGCTAGCTCAAGCCAAGTTTGCATATAATGACTCACCAAATCAAAGTACAGGAATGAGTCCATTCCAAATTCTGTATGGTATGCATCCCAGAGGGGTGTGTGAACTTCGTGATTTGGGTCAATTGGAAAAGAGAAGCGCAGATGGAGAAGAGTTTACAACAAGGATTAGTGAACTGCAAGAGCAAGTTAAAGCAAGGTTGTAGCAAAGTAACAATAGCTACAAAACAAGAGCAGATTCCAAGAGAAGAGAGAAAAACTATGAGATAGGAGATTTGGTTTTAGCACATCTGAGGAAAGAGAGATTTCCAAAAGGAGAGTATAACAAGCTGAAAATGAAAAAGATTGGGCCTTGCAGGATACTCAAACAATTTTCGGCAAATATGAGCTGAAAACGCCAACAAGGATTTCCATCTCACCTATTTTTAATGTTGCGGACCTGTATACATATTGTTAAATTTTCTGAATTTAATTCAATCTGATCTAGGATATTAACTGAGAGAACAACATGTACAGCATATCTACAGCATATCAATCATGGAGACAATAATGCAAGCACACAAGAGACACAAAGATTTACTTGGGGAAAACCATAAAGGTGAAAAACCCCAATAACTTCCTCAGAGATAGATAGAGCAATGATACAACCAACCATGAGAGATAGACATAACCGAGCAGTAGATCCTCCTCCTCCATAAGTGCGTCACTCCTCCTTGAGTGCATGTGTGAGAAGTGAGTGAGCAAATAGAGTGCCTCCCGCACTCTATTTATACTTGACTTGACTTGCCTTTTTACCTAACTCATGTAGGCTCGAACTTAACCACATAACATAATGCTGAGTGGGCCGACCCCCAATAGGGTGGTCTAATAACCCTTTGACCCACATGGACGACCCCCAATAGGGTGGTCTAATAACCCTTTGACCCACATGACTTATACAGGGCCGACCCTAAATAAGGTGGTCTAATAACCCATCAAGTATAAGTTACGACACTTACAATATAAATGACGACACTTCCTTATAGAGGAATAATACCATCTCTATAGGAATACAATATACATATATGTGAAATACATTCCGAAGTTACATATACATCAACACTCCCTCTTAACTAGGAAGGTATTTCTCAGCACAGTTCTTCTAGCACAAGTCATCTTCTCTGGATCATCGTCACTAGATAATCATCATCGAGTCATCATCATCGTCACTGCTGCTGCTATCTCAATCAATCTCTGAATCTACTCGTCATAGGAAGTTCTACAGAGCCAGTCCTTTTTCATACTGGATGTAGGCCCACCACCTGTAGGTCTTCATCATCACTGGCCATACTGTGGAATCCTCAGGACTTATTACGTGCATCACAAAACCTCGAAAGAGCATCCCAGGATGTTACGGGTACACAACTCCGACCTGTAGGATCTCCCAGGGCGCTATTACATGTGACCCCACCACAAAACCTCGAAAGAGCATCTCAGGATGTTACGGGTACACAACTCCGACCTGAAATCTCCCAGGGCACAAATTACATGTGGTCCACCACAAAACCTAGCAAGAGCATCTCAGGATGTTACGGGTACACAACTCCGACCTGAAATCTCCCAGGGCACAAATTACATGTGGTCATGGCAAAACCTCGAAAGAGCATCTCAGGATGTTACGGGTACACAACTCCGACCTGAAATCTCCCAGGGCCCAAATTACATGCCATAGGACAAAACCTCGCAAGAGCATCTCAGGATGTTACGGGTACACAACTCCGACCTGAAATCTCCCAGGGCACAAATTACATGTCCTCCCAGAGCAATGTCTCGAAAGAGCATCCCAGGCTGTTACGGGTACACAACTCCGACCTATAGGATCTCCCAGAGATGCTCATCTGCACAACCTGATCCACGGCCACAGAGTATCAACCTGATACTCACCATACATCATCCTGATGTACTCATGATCGTCATGATCATCATCACTGAAACGTCCGGCTGCATGTCATCTGGAGCAACATCCTGAAGCTCATCATCATGATCATCCTGATCATCACTGCAACATCCTGCTGCATGATCCACCTGATCATCAATGCATCCACCTGATGCATACCAAGTATCTACCTGATACATATCATCATACATGATCCTCCTGATCATACAATGTATCCACCTGATACATGATACATATCACCATACATGATCCACCTGATCATCAATGCATCCACCTGATGCATACCAAGTATCTACTTGATACATATCATCATACATGATCCTCCTGATCATACAATGTATCCACCTGATACATGATACATGTCACCATACATGATCCACCTGATCATACAATGTATCTACCTGATACATATACAGATACATGGTCCAAGCATCCAACATGATGCATATACAAAATACATACACATGATCCAACTGATCATATCCAGCATCCAACATGATGCATACATACATAAATGATCCAACTGATCATATCCAGCATCCAACATGATGCATACATACATAAATGATCCAACTGATCATATCCAGCATCCAACATGATGCATACATACATAAATGATCCAACTGATCATATCCAAGCAGAAACCAGAACATCATCCTGACGCTCATCATCCAGCGCTTATATCCACAGCCATATCAAGGATCCTCCTTCCAACATGCTTGGAATGGCTTCAGCAAAAGTGTCCATCACTTCTTCCTCGAAGTGTCCTCGATCTGAAGAACGCCAAGCCTCTCTCTGAAGTACTCGAACTTCACCCTGGCTAGTGGCTTCGTCAGCACATCTGCAATCTGCTCGTCCGTCGCAACATATAGGAGCTTCTCAGCTCCTCTCTGCACCATATCCCTGATATAGTGATATTTGATCTCTATGTGTTTCTACCTGTCATGAAACACTGGGTTCTCGAACAACTTCACACAACTCTGGTTATCACAGAAGATACCAGTAGCCTCAAATAACTCAGATAGTAGCTTCCGTAGCCATACTGCCTCACAACTAGATGAGCAGGCTGCAACATACTCTGCCTCAGCTGTACTCAGTGCTACACAGGACTGCTTCCTGCTAAACCAAGAGATCACACCTGATCCCATACTGAAGAAACACCCAGATGTGCTCTTCCTATCTGCAGCACTGCCAGCCCAATCTGAATCAACATAACCCTGCAGGTTAAACTTTTGATTCGCCTCATACCTGAGCCCATAATCCACTGTACCCTTCAGGTACCTCAGAATATGCTTTACAGCAACCAGGTGAACACTCCTCGGATCCGTCAGGAACTGGCTCAATGTGTTCACAGCAAAGCAAATGTCTGGTCTCATGTTCGTCAGGTACATCAAGGACCCAATCATCTGGCGATACATAGAGACATCAATCGGCTCAGATGAAGCATCACATAGAAGCTTCATATTTGATGCCATAGGTGTGGTCATGGCCTTGCAATCCATCATCCCGAACCTCTTTGGGATCTCTACTGCATACTTCCCTTGTCCAAGGAAGATTCTATCTGCACTCTGCCACACCTCCATGCCAAAAACAAATAGTGCATCATCCCCAAGTTCTTCATCTCGAACTCGGTAGTAAGCTTCCGCTGCGTGTCGACAATCAATCTATCTTCACCATACCAAGTTCTGCACATATATGATTTCCTATCATGTGTCTCAGAACCAAGTGGCTACTCTACATACACTTCTTCTTCAACTACACCATTCAAGGAAGCTGTCTTGAATCCATCTGGTGTATCTTCTATTTCATCACTTTTATATTTCTCAATGCTGCCATCTGCAACATGCTTGATCTGATAGTTCCATTTGGAAGTCATAGAAAACTTCCCTTCATGTCTTGGGATTACATCCCAAACATCATTCTTCATGATCGACGGATCATGGCATTTCATTTCTTCATCCCAGATCCTGGGAACTTCAATATCTTCAATATCTTCAATAGATATCTTTGTTGCTGGAACAAATGTTGTAGTTCTTCTTTTGTAGGAGATGGCATACGATCTTTCCTACACAACAAGTTAAATTGCATGATTAGAAAACATCTCATAGTTTTCAGAACAAATTCTTACACATAAAGAAATATGCCATACAGTCATGCAATTATCTTAGCCAATGCTTCAATACAACATTTATCCATATTCCGTAACTTTCTAGATGCCTTCCAATCTCTACCAGAACATTGTTAAGAGTGTGCACAACTCCCAACATGTCAGCAAAGAGGTTTCATTCTAGATAAGTAGCAATGGAATGTTGTACAGTGCCATAGGCCACTTAGCCATGCATATTAGGAGTATACTGTTCATCAATGCAATTATTCTAATATGCATAATACACAACCTAATTCTAGGAACATCAGTATATACATTATTGAACAGTATTATTTAAGAAATGACAATTCAAATACTTATCTTTGTTTGTTCGTTGGGTGGACTCCCTTTGAGTCTTCGCTTCCTTGCAGGAGCTGCTGGAGTCCTAATCTGAAGTAGCTTCTTCTACACCTTTCTGTTGTGGGATGTAGAGAGATGGTCAACTCCCTTTGAATATCTGCATCCTTGCATAAACCACTGGAGTGTACTCCCTCTTGATCTTTGCTTCCTGGATTACATGTCCTTGAACTTACATTCATCCTTGGTTCCTATGCATGCTTATTAGTATCATGATTGTGTTATGCTTGTGATCTCATATAAAATCATACATTCATTAGTATACTATTAAAACACAATAATCTCAAGCATGTATAGTCATGATCATTTCAAACAGAAAATAATAAGCATTAGCATTCAAGGTTTATGTAGAATTCTTAAGGTTAGTCAAATTATAAGAAACATAACATGTCTAAACCTGTAATTACTCAAACCTATGACTCTTCAGGTTAGTTGAATCATCAATCAAGATAAGAGATATATTATGCATAAAACATGTGATTATTCAAACCTATACCTTCATGATTCTTCTGGTTAGTCATATCATCAATTAAGGTAAGAAACATAATATGCATACAACCATGATTATTCAAACCTATGACTTCATGAATAATCATTATCAACAACAGTATAAGATCCTAACACAAGGTAGGATTCTAACTTGATATAGGAAAAACATACCTGGATTAGCATGCTAGCTATTTATGTCTAACATACTCACATGATGTCTTCTTGTTCTTCTTCAATGACTTGTGCTAGTAACCTGTATATCTCATAGGTTAACTATTACAAAACCAAGTTATACATACCTCGTAAATGGATCTTCTATGAGATCCATGACAATGGATGAATCTTTGTCCTCATGTTATCATGATCATATGTTCTTGGACCAGAACATGATTTGTCTTTCTTGGTGTACCTTTCATGTTAGTAGACAACATAAACCTCATACAACACCATAATGCATTAGTACAATCCTAACCAATGAATATCTTCTATCATGCATTCATAATTTTGTTAAGGTGATAAATCTAAAATCAAAATTGTACTAACCGTAATAACATGAAGACAAACATACCATAAACTTAATCATGGACAAATATCGAAACATACCTCGATGAGTCATACCTGTCGAGATCGCTTGTAATCTTCTTATATAAGGCCTTAGCCTCATCTCCCTCTGAAACAGGAACTTCTTCACTCATGCAGATGATCAATCCATCTTCTTCTAGGATTAACCCAATCCACTTGATTTGCAAGAACTGGACCTTGAGCTGGATATGGGTTTGTCAGAGAAACCACAAAAATTCAAACTTTGAATTTCAAACTTCTGACAGGATAGAAATATGCGCCTTGATGAGCTGTTCAAACTGGTATATTCAGAATTTGAAAACTGCAAAGTTTCACTCCTCAATTTTGCTTTTGAAACTTCTGGATTCACTAGACGTGACCCTGAACTGGGGTTTGATGAAGCCCACTCTTCCGCCCAATCAAAATGTTTGATCCAAATCTCTAAGCTTCTATTTTTCTGAGGAGCTTCCAGCCGTGGTCACAGATTTCAAAAATTCCCATTTTTACAGAAGCCCTAATTTTCCACTTTTCTGATCAAAGTCCCGAACTAGGGTCTAATCAAGCCCGGCCTTCTGCCCAACCAAAAATTCTCATCTTGGTCTCTAAATTTCTATTTTGATGAGTAGCATCCAGCCGTGGTCTCCGATTACAAAAATTCCAACTTTCTCCAAAGCCCTAAATTCCGGAAGCCATGAATGAAGGTACTCAAAAAAAATTCTGTTTTGACATAAATATGTACCTGATTGTTTCTGGTGTAACTCTGAACTTTTTGATCCACAGGGTCTGAAAACGTTTCCTGAGATAGCCTGACTTGTTATCTTTCCATCCTGACAGGTCTGACCTCAATTGGATTCTCTGAGAGAGAGTTATTCCAAATGTCGCAACATGACCTGTTTTAAGATAATTGAGGAGAGCGAACTTGTACGGCATGCCACGTGTCACTGTTTGAACTTCAGCCTCTGAAAACGTTTCCTGAGATATCTCTGCCTGTTATCTTTCCATCCTGATAGGTCTGACCTCAATTGGACTCTCTGAGAGAGAGTTATTCCAAGTGTCGCAACGTGACCTGTTTATGGGATAATACAGGAGAGCGACCTTGTACGGCGTGCCACGTGTCACTGGTTCAACTTCGGCCTCTGAAAACGTTTTCTGAGATAGTACATACTGTGCACTACCTGTCACTTTTTACGAAATTTCATTTGGAGATTCCTAGCCCAAGATATGACCTTTTTCCCAAGGTCACCTGATTTTGACTCAGATCTGGAAGAGGCAGAAACCCTATATTGTAGAGATCATAAATCACAAAGTACAACGAATTAGAGGTTGTCCTTTGGACACAAGGTAGCTGGAGATCTTAGCTTCGGCCTGTAACAATTTCAGATCCGAAAACTTCTCCAAAACGGATTTATAGCGAAAGTTATACGATGACTGGTTTTTGCTATATCAAGCCCTAGCATCGTAAGTGCAACAAGTGTCATACATGCCATATCATGCCTTCTTTCAGGCTAGCTCTGATACCATGTTAAATTTTCTGAATTTAATTCAATCTGATCTAGGATATTAACTGAGAGAACAACATGTACAGCATATCTACAGCATATCAATCATGGAGACAATAATGCAAGCACACAAGAGACACAAAGATTTACTTGGGGAAAACCATAAAGGTGAAAAACCCCAATAACTTCCTCAGAGATAGATAGAGCAATGATACAACCAACCATGAGAGATAGACATAACCTAGCAGTAGATCCTCCTCCTCCATAAGTGCGTCACTCCTCCTTGAGTGCATGTGTGAGAAGTGAGTGAGCAAATAGAGTGCCTCCCGCACTCTATTTATACTTGACTTGACTTGCCTTTTTACCTTACTCATGTAGGCTCGAACTTAACCACATAACATAATGCTGAGTGGGCCGACCCCCAATAGGGTGGTCTAATAACCCTTTGACCCACATGGCCGACCCCCAATAGGGTGGTCTAATAACCCTTTGACCCACATGACTTATACAGGGCCGACCCCAAATAAGGTGGTCTAATAACCCATCAAGTATAAGTTACGACACTTACAATATAAATGACGACACTTCCTTATAGAGGAATAATACCATCTCTATAGGAATACAATATACATATATGTGAAATACATTCCGAAGTTACATATACATCAACACATATGTGGCCGATGATACAGGACAAATTACAGAAGACGAGGATCCCGTGGAAGATCTTCAGTGGCTGAAGCAGATGCCTATATCCCAGCCATTAGAAGCTGAGTCTATCTTGGATACTAGAGTGGAAAAGAGTACCAGACAAAGGGACTACTTGGAATACTTGATAAAATGGAGAGGACATCCTGTAGAAGATTCTACATGGATGAATACTAAAGAATTGGAGGCAAAGGATTTCTCAATAGCTGATTTATTGAACAGGGGTTTAGAATTTTAACCTTGGGAGTCTGATGTAGGAGCATCAATGCTAAGACAACAATGTGATTGCATGTTCACATGTTGTGGATAGCGAGGGGACAAGTTGCCTGAAGTAGGAAAGATAGTTTGTTTTCTAAGTATTTTAATATTTGCAAAGTATGTAACCGACTAGTGTGTTGTCAATTTTTGAGAAGATAGGACATAGTGGTGAGTTGATACTCCCTGCGTGGAGATCAAGCCAATAGGTTGTTTTGTTGATAGTGACTCCTTCAATAATGGAGGAAATTTTGTTAGTCAGTTTGGTTTCTGTCCAGCCATTCGGTTTTGGGATTTCGAATGGGTGAAAAGGGGAGAGACAAGGACTTAGTAGGGGAGCCCTGCATGAGGAAGAGTCAGTGGGATATTTTCTTGAAGATCAAAAGAAAATTAGACTGGATGAAGGGTTTTTGCTATCTGTTAATGAAATTAGCAAGTTATGTGTCTTCAATGGTGTTATTGTGCATGTGAATGAGAGATAAGCCAAGATTATATCAGGTAGAGCTGTCTGAAAGCATTAACTTGACATCTGTGTGAATTAATCTCTATTTCCGTGCTTGTGTGAACTCTCATGTATAGTTAACAACACCCCAGTCATTTGCAAGCCGACTGTCATTAAGTATCATAGGTCATTTATTGTTGTATTTAGTTTTACATTAGATCTGGATGAAGGTCGATCTGGATTGATCGATGCCCGGATCAATCAACGAAGAAAAATTGTAGAGTTGCAGTCGATTCAATTAGCAGAGGTTGGACGGCTTAGATCAAGGCCAAAAGGAAGATCGAGGATGGGGAAAGGATCCGCAAGGTGAACGTGCACAGGAGTTAACATTTCCGCAAGCCGATGCGAAGTATTCTGTGTTGATCATAGATCCACAGATGAGACCAAACCCGCAAGAGATCGATGGTTGATACAACGTTCCGCAGAAGGAAGGAGCTTGAGAGTTAATGACGAGAGTTGCAGGAGTCGCATTGTGGAAGAGTTTTTGTGGAAGTCTTTTCAAGAGATCAGGGAGAGCGCACCCGCAATCCACAAGTTTGCGAAATGTCTCGTTGCAGAAGGGCGTGCTGCGGAATAGCACGTTGCGGAAAGATAATTACGGAAGGATGCCGCAATTGTGGAAAGAAGGCGTTCCACAAGGCTGTTGCGGAAGGCTCTTTCTGATAGGCAAACCATCGCGAGAGGCCGATTTTTGAAGGTCAGACCCATCACTAAGAAGGACATAGTTGGTTTTTATCTAATTCTAATGGTTCGATTTGAGAGAATCACAAGATTTCCTGGGAGAAGTGGGTTGCATTGGCTTTTGTCATTCCTGCCTACATCAAATTGGCTCAGGGACTCAAAATTGATCAAGGTTGTCCTAAGACTGCCAATGGAGGTCCAAGCACAAAATGTGAATGGAAAATACTCAAATTTCTGCAAAAAGGTATAAAAAAGAAGCCAATGGAACATATGAAGGCACACCAAAAATTTTCAAGCAAAAAACCCAATAGAACCCCTCAAAACAGGCCCAAAAAACCCAAAACATGGGATTTTTGCCCCTATACAGACCAACACAAAGCGAAAAATGAGACATTTTATCCCCATAAAACATTGTGGGGGGAGCAAAAATTTGTAAATTTTCACACCCTAGGAAACAATTGAGGTGCGAAAAACGGGAATTTTCGCTCTGTAAGGTGTTTTGAGGGAGCGAAAACTAACCCGCAGGTGTAAAAAATGAAAATTTGAGCTTAGATCTGAGAAAGGATAAGGTCCTGGGTTCAAAATGGTCCTCAATGATGATCAAAGAGGATTTAAGGTGATTAGAAACAACACTTAGAAGAGGATTTAATGATCTAAACAAGCAATCAAAGGGTAAAACTAGGGAAAATTCCCCAGTATGGTCGCCAATTTACGTAATAGAATTTTCTTCCTACGGATAAGATGTTAACCTCACGGACATAACTAATCCCCTAGATACTTAATCCATGACAGAAAAAAAAAACAAAAGCAAATGATAATCTATTATCGTAGATATAACACAATACATAAGCTATTAAACATGGAAGAAGAAGGGAAGAAGTAAGACTTACCTCCAACTTGTAAGTTGTCTTAATCCTTGCTCCGAGCTTGATGTCCAAACTTGCAGATATGTAAACAACATAGAAAACCAACCTTCCAAGCATGCAGATTTAATATAATGGATCTAACTACAACATTTCATGCATCAATATAACAAGAAACAAGACATGGGAGAATAGGCCAAGTTATCATTAAACAAAAAGCTAAAGAAGCTTATTATAATGTTATACCTTGATCTCCAAGATGATAGCATCTCCTTCCAAGATCTCTAGCATCACCCTTGCAAGACTTATGGGATCATACTGGTCTCCTTCTGAGTGTTCCCCAATCATAGGATCATAGGTTTGGTGCTTCCAAGAACTCCCTCAAGCACATGGATGGCCTTCCTTAAGTAGGATTTGGGGAGGCCAATTACTAAGAGGAGGTTTAGGATCTAGATGAGAGGGATTAGGATCCAATATCTACTTCATACCATGAAGGGAATAGGAGGTTATATTTAGAGGGAAATTTTCTAAAAACGTTGCGATCCTTGGCATACTTGTTATATTTAATTAAATTTCAAATATAAAATTTGACTTTTACATATATTTTAAATACATTTGTGATATAGATGGATATCGGTGGCCACCTACCTGTTTGACTGGCTCATGGCATTTTTTTAAGTTGGCAGTTTTTATGGATTTTCAGGTCCAAAACTTATGGAGTTGTTTTGAGGCCCTAAATAAAAATTTTTTGGCGATGCCATAGTGTAGTCATAGTTGAAGGAAAATATTGAATGGGAGAAATGTGTACTTC
Source organism: Larix kaempferi (assembly GCA_027924585.1). Taxonomy (NCBI): domain Eukaryota; kingdom Viridiplantae; phylum Streptophyta; class Pinopsida; order Pinales; family Pinaceae; genus Larix; species Larix kaempferi. The sequence continues at coordinate 6,459,591 of BSBM01001063.1, forward strand.
TCGGCTAGACCTTTCTAATGAGATACTGAACACTCTAAATGGAGATTGTATGCAAAAGCTATGCCCCCGAGAAGTTGACACCTCAAATTACCACCTCGAGACCCGAAAACTTTTTTACGAATCATATCCTATGGTTATGTTTTTGGATGTTAGGGTTTTCGACCTCATGCTTATGATGAAAACGCCCTTCGCTTCCTTTGTAATAAGCTTGTGACGAATGAGCATAACCACCATATCTCTTGTTAGAGATAAAGCTACCACCATTCTAGCTACTTTATTTTACAGTCTGTTCTATTTTATTCAATTAATAGAATTTGAGTTTACTATATCACTGTGTTTTTGCATTATATATGTATATGTGGTTCTATATATGCTCTTTCATTTCGTTATCACATAAACCTGTATCAATGGTATTAGAGAAATCTTCTCTCTTTTGTCTCTCAATGAATGTCCCCAACGAGATTGAGATATCGAGGGTTAGGTCTTGAACAAGTCGAGCTTGGAGAAAACCACCCTCTTCAGCCCAAATTGCCTCCCATGGCCGAGGAAAATAAACATGAAAGAGTAGAAGATCCTACCAAGATGTTGCTTGAGGAATCCCTCGCACGACAAAGGAACAAGATGATAGAAAATTTCATCCAAATCTTTTGACGGATGCCAGCAGCAATAGAGGGATCATCAAGCAGTCACTTTAGAGGAGCCACACCCTTCAAGGCACAAGTTAACATTGATATTCCTTTATTTGAAGGACAAATCGATGTTGATTCCCTAGATAAATGGTTGAGTCTTCTAAAAGGGTATTTCTCCATCCACAAGGGAAAATATCACCTTTGTTCTCCTTAAGGTTGTCCCCCATGTCAAAAACTAGTGGGAAACTTATTGTGAGAAAAAATTGAGAGATGATTCTGAAATGTTTGAGGTAGATCCCACTTGGGATTCTTTTATAGATGTCGTTAAGGAATAATATTACCCTGTGGGAAACTATGATGACCAACACATGAGATGGACCATACCATGTCAAGAGAAAGACAAAGCAGTGTCAGATTACACCAACAATTTTCATACCTTGTGAACACAGTTGCGTATCAAAGACTCTGAGTGAAACTTGCTTCTGAAATATTGCAGTGGCCTACATCGGTGCATCTAAACAAATATGGAATTCCTGGACATCCTTTCACTGGGATCCACTTATCGGTATGCTGTCAAAATCAAGCAAAAATTATAGCAAAAGAACAAGCAGGAATTTGGACCTACGAATCCGCCACATAGGCAAGGCAAGGGAAACCTTGGCTCATGGAACAAAGGACAGGGAAAGGACAACCAACCCCAGGAAAACTAGTCCTAGCCAAAAGCAAAGAAGGGTAACATATAGACAAAGAAGAACACTGAGAATTGGTGTGAGTTCCAAAAAATCCCATGGCAAAACACTAATGAATGTCGCTCAAAGCAGACATTAGTGCCCAATATAAAATATTCGAAATCAGATCTGGGTTCCAATTTCGATTCAAAACCCAACATCACAATTATAGACTAGAGGAAGTGGATCATTGATGCAGAACCTAGTGACATTGTTGCTACCACAAAAATTCAATCAGAGGAACTAGAAGGGTCAGAGGCAGATGCGTGCCTCTTCTACTCATAGATGCATCTGCCTCTTCTACTCATAGATGTGGGTGAAGAGAATCCCCCTACATTTTGCTGTTGATAGTGACAACCAAAAGAACTTGATCTTAGTAGAAGTCATCAAGATATTGCAGCTTCTTACAACACCACACCTGCATCCATACACCATTGGTTGGCTAAACCAAGGATGAGGCATCTGTGTTAGTCATCAATGTTGTCTACCATATGACATCAAGCATTTCAAAGACGAGGTACTGTGTGATGTGGCTCCACTTGAAGTCCATGATGTTCTTTTAGGGCAACCATATATGTGGAAGCATCATGCTATGTATGAGTCACGACCTCATACTGTCATTGTCACTTTGGGAGGACAACTCTGTCGGATACCAACGACAATTGCAACTACCATAGTCTCTTTGACCTCAACCAAGCAGTGCAGAAAGATAATCTCACACATTGGGAAATTTTACCTCTTCATAGTTGCATCTAAAGGTGAACAACAAATCACAATACCTCCACAACCTCTGCGCAGGGTCTCTCTACTCACCATAAACAAGAAGAACACAAAGGAATTATTGCCTCACCTATCTGGGTACCTCTACGATGCAAGGCCATGCATTCAAGGTGTTCCTTCAGAAAGGAATCCTCCACACCGGTTCAGACCAAGGATGAGAAGAATATCAAAATTTTGAACGAGTCCCACACATCCATCAATAACTATTACATCAGGCTGCCAAAGCAATGCAACTTCTTCGCCTCAGCAAATGTCTCACCAGGAGCTTAAATCAACATGCAGTTCACCATATGATGAGGGACTTGACGCAATGGAGACCATTTCTTCTTAAGGGGGAGGATTAATCTAGATGGATATCTGTGGCCACCCACCCGTTCCATTAGCTCAAGACAAATTTTCTAGTTTGGCAGTTTTTATGAATTTTCATGTCCAAAACATTTGGGGGCATTTTGAGGCCCTAAAAATGTTTTTTGGTGACGCAAAAATCTATTCATAGCCAAAGGTAGGATTGGATGGGAAAAATGTGTACTTCTAGGAGAAACCTTTCCAATGAGCTACCAAACGCCATAAATGGAGATCGTATGTGAAAGTTATGCCCTTGAGAAGTTGACACCTCAACTGACCACCTCAAGACTCGCAAATTTTTTTATGGATCATCTTCTAGGGTTAGGATTTTGGATGTTAGGGTTTTTTCCCTCATGGTTATGATAAAAATTCACTTCAACCTTCTTTTTTAATCAACTTACGATGAATGAGTGTAGCCGCCTTATCTCTTCTCAGAGATAAAGCTACCACCATTCAAGTTGTTTTATTTTATAGTCTCTTCTATTCAGTTAATAGAATTTGAGTTTAGTGTATCATTGTGCTTGTGCAATATATCTGTTTATGTGATTTTATATATACTCTTTCATTTCGTTCTCACATAAATCTGGATCAATTTGCTTTTGACATTGAATAAATCAAATATAGTTAAAAATGTAAATAAATTAAATAAAATCTAAAATCCAAAATGAAACAAATTTTTGCATCTCAACTCTGTATAAATGATATATATTTTAAATACATTTGCTTTTGACATTCCATTAATCAAATTTAATATTTAAATGAATTAAATATCCAAAATGAACATTTTATTTAGGTTAAAATTTATATATATAAATTTCTTTTTTAATAATGATTAACAAGTTTTATATTTCTTTTTATTATAAAAAACTTTTTCTAATTGTTATAATTGATTTTTTTTTTCAATTATTATATTTACGTCGATAGACGATTTTCGTTGAGGGGCGTTTTGAAAAGCACTGTAGCTTTTCGTCGTCCCTCTAGCGAATGAAAAAATGCCACGCATTTCACAAATAAGAAATCGCCACGTTTGATTGATAAGGTTTTAATTACATGTTGCAGAAGTTTGTTTCCCTCCCCTGCAACTGGCAAAAGCTCTGTCCCCTGCAACCGGAAAAAGCTCTGTCAGGGTTGCAGGCCAAATGGTGTGGGTGACAGGTTCCCGCACCTGGGCCTAGAACTAGGATTGCGTTGCAGGAAACATATACCGCCGGCATAAATCGAGTTCGAATTCCACATTTAAGCTGGCGTAGGAGGTCGCAGAGTCGCAGGTAATGGTTGGGCCCGGAACTAGGATTGCGTTGCAGAAAACATATACCGCCGGCAGAAATCGAGTTCGAATTCCACATTTAAGCTGGCGCAGGAGCTCGCAGAGTCGCAGGTAATGGTTTGAGAAAGAGCTCTTGGAAGTAGATATAGTGATGAGAACATCATTTAATTTGTCTTGCCATTACATGGATGTATGAGACTGACAATTGTAATTTACTGATGCAAGTTTGATATCCTTATCATGGTAGACATATCAATTGTACATTACAGATACACTCTTCTCTTGTTCAGCGGTTGTCATTCAACTAAAAAAACTGGAGGTTTGCTATTTAAATGCATATTATATATTATATGTTATTAGATGCTATCAAACAATGATTGTAATTGATTTCTTTCAGCTTCTTGGAAGGACATTAGAATTTCCTGGGATTTTTCTTATTGTGTAACACAGATGGTAATGCATTCCTACGGAACTGGTTTTGGGTGGAGGGACATGATAACAATCACAAGGCTTATTGTCCACAACATAAAATAAAATACATGGTTTTCCTTATATGTTCCTTGCATGTGAATTTGTTTCTTCTTGCACAGTGGGCATCCCCCTGGTTCATTTTTGTATTTCTCCAAGAGTATCTTGGTTCTTACTCATTGGATAGTAAATTATGAAGTATTTGGTGTGTCTACCCTTGCAAAAGTAAAAAAAAATGATCCTGAAGTTCATGTAAAGTTAAATATTTCTGTAAGAATGCCTTTTAAAATACCTTCTTCATCCGTTAATGGTATTCCTTGAACCTATAATAAACATGATTTTTTTATTTTACAGCCAGCTTTGGAGGAGTTGTACCCATTTTTAGGGTTTATTCATAATTGTTTTGATGGACACTGTGAGAAGAGGGCCGATCCACCTTGGTACAGTCAGCTTTCTTTTTGAGGGTTTTATGACAGTTTGTCTTGGTTAAGGAAATGCTTTTCTTAAGTTGAGAATAATTTTTGTTCGTTACATATACAATTTTAAGCACAAATTTGTCATGTTCATTTTTGTGCCATCTTAAATTTTATTGGACATCTTTCTTTCTTGTTATCATATCCTTTTATCGGCTCACAAGGGCTCTGTGAATGCACTACCATGGAATTCAAAAATGTTCCCTTCTAGTGTCTGGATCAGATGATGCAAAGGTATGGCAACAAAATCACTCTGTTTAACTTTTCTGTCTTTGCAAAGTAAGTTGTTCTTAATGTAGGTGATTTAACACTTATACTGATCACATTACTATTTTTTTTGGACAAAAGCATTGGGAAGTTTAATTAATAGCCGGTGAATCAGCCACCGTGTGCTTGGGTACATAAATATCAGTATCTGAATCAACAAAATTCTTAGGCTTAAGCTGCCCAGAGGTTTCAGAATTAAGTAGCAAAATTACAGTGGACTGAATTGTGATACAAGAAATAGCAAAGAGAACATAGTAGAGATCTGAGCAGGGTCTAAGTGCCATTAAGCTTTTCCAGGATCTTCTGGACCGCAGCTTCCAGTGCTGCAATTTTGTTCCCGAAATTCCCTTCAGTATTGGCCTGGTCTTTGAAATGGGTGTACACCACCTCTTCAAAATAGGAGACTTCTCCTTTGGAATCTTTGATTTCCTCCTTGATGCCCTGTAGATCCTTATTGAACTTTCGCCATTTCTGGAATTCCTCTGCATTGTGGGCATTCTGTCGGCCCTCATTCTCCTCTGACTTTGTTTTAAGTATGTCGATTGAATTTTGCAGGTCGTCCATTCTGTCCTCCAGCGTTTTGCCTCCTGATGTTGAGCCCACCGACGCCATGTTGTGCTACGCAGTCGGATCCTGATCTTCTTGGTTCTTCTACTCGAGTTCTTGCTTCTGTTACTAGCACTGGCGCATTGGAGAGATCTGTTCCCATTCGTCCTGATTATATAGGAGATGAGTCGCTCTGGCTGGTCACGGGTCTCAGAGCCACCGTCCGGGAGTAGCAGTCTGAAGTGGGGATTATCCTCGATGGCCATCTTGACCATCTCGCAAATCGGATCCGCGAGATTCTTAGCAATCCAGCAGAAAATCGATGTCAGGATCTTGTTTGTCTTAAGGGATAGAGCAATAAGATTCTCTGTCATTAATCGACAAAATACTCCTGCCCAGGAGCACGGCTCTGTTGGCCTCTGAATCAGCCAGTCCGTTAAGATCACGAGGAACATGATAAAAGTTAATTTTAATGAACTTGGACATCATCAAGAAAATTCTACGCAGGACCCGAGAAAGATTTAGCTGAGGGGGTGGCTTGTTCAAGTTCATGGCTTGAATAATAATCCTTGAGTCTCCGAAAACGGTGAGCTCGGGAATATCCTTATCAATGGCTTGCTTTAGCCCTTGCCAGAGAGCCAGTACTTCCGCATTATTATTGGTGTCCGTCCCTATGCCCCAGGAAAAGGAAGTGAGGATTTCATTATGAGGGTTGAAAAGGATCCCCCCCGCTCCAGCTTTTCCTGGTTTGCCCTTAGAGGCCCCATCAAAGAACAGGCAGTGCTCCTTTATTGTCGATCTCCAATTTTTGAACTCGGTTGCACTCATTCTAATTTCCCAGTTTTCGTGAGAGATGGATGAGATTGCATCAGAGTCATCTTTAAGATTAAATTTAGCTATCCAGTTTGCCTCAACAGGACTGAGACTTCTAGTGTTGGTGATAGTTTTGGATTCCACTGCTTCCCCCAACAAGGCCACGCAAGTGGTAGCTACCCTGGAACTTGAGGTTGCTTTATCTCTAAATAAACGGCTATTGCGTTCCAGCCAGATCTTCCAGCATATAACTTTTGGACTCCACATCCAGAGGGATTTGAGGCGGTTTTTCTTAAGAAGATCAAAAGGGGAGTTTTTACTCCAGTTGCCAAAAAGATCCGGAAGGTTCTCAAAACTGTCAAGGTTCCCATGACCAAGGAGAACCTGATGCCAGACCTCTTTGGAGAAAGGACACATTAGCAGAAGATGAGATATTGTTTCTTCATCAGAAAGGCACAGGGAGCATCTTGAAGGCCCTTCCAGACCTCGTCTCTTTAGCGTGTCTCCTGTTAAGATGCTGTTATGTGCAACCGTCCAGCAGAAAAGATCTATTTTTGGAATGAATGGTGAATTCCAGATGAAATTCCACTTGGCAGGATTATTGGGTGCTTGATGCATCGTTTGAAGAGATCTATACCCTTCAGCAGCTGTATAGCTACCAGATTCGTAGCCCCATCCTCTTTTGTCTTTGGCAGACTCAGAAATGGGGGCTTTCCCGTGAAGCAATTGTAACAGAATCTCAGCTTCCCCAAGAAGGTTATCAGGGACCTCGCCTAGTTTCCAGTCAGTCCAACTTTTTTTTCCTTCTTCCTCCCAACTGGATATGTCCCAAAGTGTAGCTATGTTTCTGTGCTGCATCCATACTTTCAGGTTTCCAATATTATTTGCTTCACCTATGGGCTGGTCTCCCATAATAGAGTCCTTCCAAATGTTTATCTTTTTCCCATTACCAGGGATCCAGTAAAGGAGGCTAGCAAAATGATCCCGAACCTTGTTGCAAAGTGTGAAAATTGGGGATCCTTTCTTTCTTTGAGGTGGCTTATCGAGGTAGTTTAATCTAGGGCCAGGGAAGTATTTTTTCCTTATGACTTTTTTGCTCCAGGTCTCTCGGCCTGACACTAGTTTCCAGAGAATTTTTGCTCCCATGGCCATATTTTGTCTAGCCATACTTCTGAACTGAAGTCCTCCTTCCTTGTAGGGCTTTTGAATTTTGTCCCATCCTACCAGATGGAGTCTGTGGTTGTTTCCTTTTCCTCCTTCCCATAGGAATTTCCTGATTAGTTTCTCCATTTTCCCAATGATCAGAGAAGGGGCGAGGAGGATGGAAGTTTGATAAATCGGAATGCTCATCAGGACCGATTTTATTAGGACAGTCTTTCCGGCCTGATTTAGCCAATTAGAGCCCCAGTTTTGAATTCGACTTTTAATTTTATCCAGAATAGGATTCCATTGGTTTGCTTTAGGGGTGCCTTTAGCAATTGGAACCCCCAGATAGGTGATGGATTCCCATTCATGAACTGCTTCCATTTCTAAGATTCGAGCAATATCCCCCAGTTCTCTTGGGGTGCAATTCCAGCCATAAATCTTGCTTTTTTGGAAGTTGATCTTACTGCCGGAGATCTGTCTGTAGGTATCCAGCTCATGTTTGAACCTTCTTGCTACATGGGTACTAGCTACGCCCAGCAATAGCGTGTCATCTGCAAATTGAGCATGGTTGATTTTGTTCACATTAGTTGCCAAATGGAGACCTAGGAGAACATTCCGTTGCTGGGCTTTAATCAGTTGGAAGCTTAGGACCGAGGCTTGGATTGCATAGAGCAAAGGGGACAGAGGGCAGCCTTGTCTAAGGCCCCGGGTGGCTTGAAAGAAATCAGTGGGGCGGCCATTGACCAGCGGAGCAATCCAAGGGGAGCTTATACAGCCTTGGATCCAATTAGCAAAGGATTCTGAGAACCCAAGTTTCTTCATGACCAGGAGCAGGAAATTATGGTTGACTCTGTCGAAGGCGTTTGCTAAATCAAGCTTGATCACCATGCCTCCTTCTTTAGAGTGATGGCTGGAGTGTATGGCCTCTTGGACCAGCAAAATATTGTCTTGAATCTGTCGGCCTTTTATGAAGCCTCCTTGGTTTTCAGGGATTATACGAGGCAGGACTTTTTTGAGCCTGTTAGCTATGATTTTGGTTACAATTTTGTAGCTCATATTGCAGAGGGAGATGGGTTTGAATCTGGAAAAATGAATGGCCCCTTTATCTTTTGGAATCAGCGTTAGGAAAGCAGAGTTCGTGCTTCCCCCTAATTTGTTGGTTTTTTGCGAATGTCTCACCATTCTCAGAAGATCCAATTTAATCAGATCCCAGCAGTTGGTGTAGAATCTTGCAGTGAATCCATCCGGGCCTGGTGCACTGTCAGGTTTCATTCTGAAGAGGGCTAATTTTAGTTCTTTCATGGATATGGGAGCAGTGAGGAAGATGTTGTCAGAATTTTGGACCAGGGTTGGGATGGTATCAAATGGGTAATCAAGGGGATTCGGGGGTAGTTCAATAGGAGCTGAGAAAAGGTCTTTGAAGGTGTTGTAAGCGGCTTTTTTGATATCTTTGAAATTATTGTAGATGGTTCCTTGGTAGTTGATCTCTTTGACTGCTTTATAGTTCTTTTTGGCCTCCGCTTGTTTGTGGAAGAATGAGGTGTTTTTGTCTCCACATTCCAGCCACGGGCTCCTAGATTTTTGACGCCAATATTCTTCTTCTACCCTGCAAGCTTGGAAGAAATGCTTTTGAAGTTCCGTTTCAGCGACTTGGGTCTGAGGGGTGGGGTTGATTGATTCCAGGGAGAGTTGAAGGTCTTCCAGAACTTTTTGGGATTCAATTCTGCCAGTGGTAGGAGAGGTGATACTCTTTGCCCAGGCTTTAAGGTCCGATTTCAGTCTTTTGATTTTCTGTTCCCAAGAATAAGAAGGAGAACCAGGGATAGGGACTGACCAAGAGTTACAGACGACTTGATGGAAGTTCTCATGGTGAAGCCAAAGAGGGCTAAATCGGAAAGGGATAGGGCCCATATTAGTTTCAGAAGATAACTCCAGCAGGATTGGTTTGTGATCCGAGATGCAGTTAGGGAGGATTTTGGAAGTTGCTAACAGTCCGAGCATTAAGAAGTCAGAGTGGATTAGGAATCTGTCAAGCCTAGCCGCTATGTGACCCGGGCCGATTCTTTTGTTGGTCCAGGTGAAATTTCCTACCAACGGTTTGATATCTAAGAGGTCCCATCCCATAATAAGATCCTCAACCCATTCTCTGGATTGGTCTCTTATTGGGGAGCCTCCTTTCTTTTCGTCAGCGGACAGGGTTACATTGAGATCTCCTGCTAGGATAATATTATTAGGTTCTTGCATGGATAAATAGGAATCCAAAGACTCCCAGCATTGAGCTTTGTCAGGGGCCAGATTGGGAACATAGAGATTGAAAAGACTTACTTGAATTCCAGAGTCAATATGCTGAAGTTTGGTGTAGATCCAATGCGTGCTGCAGTGATCAGTGATGAGGATGAACTTAGAATCGTCCCATAGTGTGGCGATTCCTCCCGATGCTCCTCTTGAGCTGATAGCTTTCCCCGGACCCTTCTTCCAGAATTTAAGGGCAGCTTGATGGAGGCTTAAGTCCTCCAATTTCGTCTCCTGGATTAAGAGAATGTCAGGCTTGTTGATTTTGATGATGTCCTTCATAGCTTCTTGCTTAGCTTTGGTGCCTAGACCTCTGCAATTCCAGGAGGCGAGTCGCATTTAAACTTTCTTGGGAGTGGGGGCCCTTTTGCGGCCCTTGCCTTGCTTTGATCTGGTAATCATTGAGTCGATGGTTTGCTGTGCTCCTTTGTTAATATCTTGAATGGCTTTCTCTTCCCTGTGTTTTTTTTTGGATTTGCGACCTAGAACTTTGGCAGGCTGATTGGGGGTGGCATGAGAGCTGCTAGAATCTGAGGCCTCTTCATCTGTGCACCCCCCTGATTCAGAATCCAGTATGGCAGGTTCATGATCCAGATCTTTTGGGGTCTTTGGATCAGATAGGAGTTTCGGGGAGTCCGGAGATTGATTGTCTGTTTGATCTTGGGATGGCTTTCCCATGTTATACCCTTGGGGGATTTCTCCAGCTTCAAGGCTATCTTCATGGTTAGTATTTGTATTGACCAGGCCGATTATTTCTATATCTGAGTCCTGAGAGTGATTTACCTTGCTCGATGTGGGAGCATTGGTCTGATCAGCTGCTGTTTTCCCCTTTTCCGTCTCTTTGGATTTGATGGATTCTTTTGTCGGTGGATTTTGTCCAGTATTCATGGATCTTTTTTCAGGAATCTTGGCTGATGTTTTAGATTTCTTGACCTGCTGCCAACCCTCATTCTCCTCCTGGGACTGGGCTTTAGGGAAAGATCTTTGAAAATGTCCATGCTCATGGCAGAGTCTGCACTTAAATGGCAGTTGCTCATAATCCAGTTTTTGATAATGACTCCAGGGACCGATCGATATTTTGATTGCTTCTGGTAGACCTGCTTCTAGATCAACCTCCACACAGATTCGGGCACACGAGTATTGCCCCTTTGGGTCAGCTTTATCTATGTACCTTCCCAGGCGGTTTCCAATCTTTTCCAGCGCATCAGGGTTCCAGCAGTGTGCAGGCAGGTTTGGGAGCCTTACCCAGACCGGTACCTCCTTTGGAACGTCAATGCTTGGATCAAAATCCGGGGTCCATCTGTTGAGGTAGAGTCCTTGAGCCCCCATGAAATAGGGGCCATTTCTGAAGATTAGGTCTCTGTCTTCTTTTGAGATGAATTCAAAAATGTAAAATCCTCTTCCGACTGGGTAGCACGTTACACTGTGTTTCAGATGAGGCCTCCAATTCCGTTGTATCCAATCATCTGTAGTTCTCGCCGTTGGCCACAGACCCATGAATTGGCCTACCAGTCCACGAGATGAGAGGGCGAGAGCAGTTTTAATGGCGTTTTCCGGTGGGAGTTCGATTTCAGGTATCTCGTCCAATTTTTTGATGAATTTGGGAATCGCATTGGTCTCCGGTTTCTTACCACGCGGGTTAGTAAGAAGCTTGAAGGCCTCTTCCGCAGAGATGGAAGGGGAGGGAGGGGGGGACCCTCCCCCAGGCACAGCCATGGCGGCTGCAGTCGCGAACCAGAGAGCGGCAGAAACCCTAGAGCAGGTTCGCAGCTCGCAAAAAAAAGTCTTCGATATTGCACCCGATCTCTGATCACATTACTATATTAATCGTGTGGTGTATGCACAATTTTGCAAGTGCCCAATATGGGTATATTTGGACTTTCCATTTTGGAATAGATGTATTGTGGTTAATTTTTCAATATATTTATGTGTTCTTTTGTTAGAAGGTTGTCAATATTTGCTATAATATTTAAAATCAAACTGTAACTCTCCGTGGGTTATTTGATTGTGTAAAATGCTGCCATCATCGAAAACAATTTAAATCTTCCGTCTTCTTTACCTGGTTTGATATTCATTAAAATTTGAAACTACACACGTCAACATCTGGAACTATGAAAGCAAGAAACTATTGCATAGTATTGATACTGGGCATTCTGCGAATATTTTCTATTGCAAGTTTGTTCCAGAGACTGGGGATGATTTAGTGGTATCTGGTGCTAGAGATGCCGATGTCTGTTGTTTTTCCGAAATGTGCAAAGTTTTAATCGTTTTGATGCGCAAGTGGCAGAGTTTTTGATGCTTAAGATTGTTCCAGAGACTGGGGATGATTTAGTGGTATCTGGTGCTGGAGATGCCGACGTCTGTTGCTTTTCCCAAATGTGCAGAGTTTTAATAATTTTGATGCGTAAGTGGCAGAGTTTTTGATGCTCCAGGTTGTTGGAATATAAATCCAATGAAACAAATAGTTGTTGAGATTAGTATGTAGAAGAAACAAGAAGATTTTGTGTGCAGTATCATGGATATTGTGCAAGAAAAGATAAAAAGCAAAAGGACATATTGCTAATCAAGACCATAACCTAGTACAACAGCCACAAAAGTGTCATGAAGACGATGACAAAAAAATAAAAAGTGAAAGGACATATTGCGAATCAAGATCATAACCTAGTACAACAGCCATAGAAGTGTCAAGAAGATGATGAAGAATTGTTCCATTTAAAGGGGAAGAAGAATAATGAATACCAGTGGCAGATATATTGTCCAAACATGTTCAGATTTGAAGACCCTATCAAGAATTGTAATAGCATGAAGGTAATTGTTGAAAGAGGTAAATAAATTGCATAGTGTGCATCAAGAATTAATGATATTGCAAAATAGTATAAAGAAAGTCTTTTCTAAAGCGCAACAGGTTGGTAGGTGGAAAGATAGGACAGTTAATGAGAAATTCGTTGTGATAGTCACTGCAGTAATATTGAATAAATTGTGTATAATTAGGGGTTGCATTTGGAAAGGGTGCAAATATAGAAATAAAACACTAAAAGAGTAAATTAGAAAGAAAAAGAGGATGGAAATCAGAGGTAACAATAGAATATACGGAAGAAATGCTTAGATGCAGAAGTGATGGAAGTAATGAAACAAATAAAATAGGTATTAGCATTTCTTTGTGGAAGGAAGCATTGCTGAGTTGGAAACAACTAGAGAACCAGGAAGTTACCAAAGGAATGAAAGATTTGCCTTGAAGGGAGTGACTGAAACCTATTCTTTTATTTGAGAGACTCTGTTTTATGTGCAGGTTGAGAAATCTTACAAATGGTTACAATTGAACAAAGAAAATTCTAGAAATATCAATGAACTCAATGAAGAATATGGAGAGAAAAGATATTTATAGACTAGTAGAGGTAGTTGATCCTGAATCTACTACAATTGCATGTAGTCTAGATCTTCAGGATGAGGAAGTAGAGGAATGGAGTTAATATGCTCATAGATCGCAAACAGGTGCCATTAGAATCAAGGAAGCAGAGGATGAGATAATATGGTAAAAAAAATAGTGCCACAGGAAGGTTTCCAACACAGTTAGAATATAAGGCCAGTCGCAGGGAAGTTTCCAGTCGTAGGGAAGTTGGCAAAGGAAAGCAGAAGTGATTGTGGAATCCTATTTGGAAAATTGCAGCACATTTGAGAACAAGTTTATGTGGTTAACCTTATATAACATAGTTAGGACCTGGGACAACTATCAGAAAAGGACTAGGCAAAGGACATGAAGATGAATTGTGTAAAAGAAAAATGAGGAATCAATCAATCACCTTCACTAAAGTATGGGAGGAAGCTCTAAAATTGATAGACAAAAAGGTACTTGAGTAGGGGACTCTATGGTCAATTGCATGGAAAGTTGGCTAAAGAATCAATATGTAAAAACAAATAAGTCTTTTTCTTGCATTGTTGCTTTGGTCCTCTGGTTCCAGAAATGAAATGGTATTTCGGTATAAGGAGGGGACTCTATGGTCAATTGCATGGAAAGCTGGCTAAAGAATCAATATGTAAAACCACATAAGTCTCTTTCCTGCACTGTTGCTTCGGTCCTCTGGTTCCATAAATGAAACGTTATTTCGGAATAAGGAGTTACTCCCTATACATGTGTTCTTATCAAATCAACTATGCAGGTAGAGGAAGTAAACGAGAAATCCTTCTTGTAAGTTAACATTATATTATTTATGAGCCAATCTTAAAAAAAAAATATTTCACAGTGAATTCATAAAAGTAGTCGCATTCATGAACTTTGGAAGAGTGGAACATGCCTTGTTTTTCCACCAAAATTTGATGGTCAAACACAAATTCATTTTTCTGTGTTTTTTTTAGTATTTCAATTTTTTCATCCAAACAATGCATTTCTTATTTAAAAAGATAAAAACAGTGTACATTATTTATTTTTAACAAGAAATGCATAAAAGATTCATCAATATTAACAACAATAATAAAAATGTAGGTAAAGTTTGTACATGATTTGATAATAAATATGCTATATCATCTTTCTGTTAAATGTGCCGCTTTATAGATGGAAAAGCCATTGAAAATCATATATAAAAACAAATGTATTTTAAAATTTAAGCTTTATTAAATTATTGATTGTCAAGTATTTAATATTAATAATAATAATAATAAATATTTAACCTAATACATTGAGAAATGTCAATTATATTTATTTGTAATAGGTGTCTATATACAAGAAAACAAATTTAGCTCCAATAAATTTTGGAGAAAAAATGTATATTTTATATATTTTTAGTTTTATGGTAGCTGGGATTTCTTCGCGGAATTTATAGTTTCCAAAGCCTCTCTACAAGTACTAGTTCTTTTTATTTAATATTTTGGATCATTCACAAGTAACCGGGTGAACAGGTGAACTGTGATGATCAAAGATCAGTAAATGGCAGCTGCCAAGGCGGTTAGGAATTTTCTGGCTAATGAGCATCTTCCGAATTTATCTTGCCCTCCATCTTTTTGAATTATTGTATTTGGGTTCATCTCAAATCTATAGTGGTGAAGTTCTTTGAGGTCTGAAACAAGGGCCATAAAAGGAGATTTAGAGAGTGTGGACTGTGATGTTTCTTCGCTAGAAGAGAAATGCCCAAGACTACTCCCTTGTTTTTCCAGGTATGCAGGAGAATATTTTACTTTTAACTTCTTTGCTTTCTATCCATCTTTCAGTAGTACATTTGAATTTAGTTTTTATTGTATTTTAATATTAGGTTTTGGGTTTTTATGTTGTAGTGTAATAGCCGAAGCTACGAAAATGCAGAACTTAGAGAATATTTTAGAGCCCCTAATTTGACGAGTGGTAAGATGAAATTCCTATTTTTATATTTGGGACATAGTGTTGAATTAATTGTTTTCTGTTAATACTCAATATACTTCCTGAGCACTACAGATTATTCACTCTAACAATTTATGTTATTGTTGAATGATAAAGCTTGATGCTTGAATGATAAAGAGAACATCATTCACATGATTCAGTATGATTTATCTTATGTTGAAAACTGAACTCAGAGAGTGACTCGTTGAGGCCAGAGCTTTAATAGTCTCACTAGAACTAGACAAAAAACTTGGCAAACAGATTTACAGCATAAATCCTTCAAAAGAAGAGCTTTCCTTTTACTTGTTGGCATTTATATTTGAAGGGTGCAGTATTTTTTGGCTTTTATATTCAAAGTTTGCCTGTGTTTCCATCCATTTGCAAGTTGGACTCTTTGGGCTGCAAATAACCCATGAGTGATGAGCTAATCTGAATTGCTTTTGGCAATCTTAATCGCTTTCCAAATCCTTAAAATAGCATGATAAATCAGAATACATACAATGTACACCAAATGTGAATGTGGAGTACAACTCACAAAAATATAATAGAGATAAATTACACAACTCTTTATAAATTAGGAGAACCTCCTCCAAATAACCCTAATACATCCATATATCTAAATCATATGTTCATGTCTACATTAACGGCTACATTGACCTCTATTTATATTTAATATTAACCGTTGCACATGTGGGCCCCACATTAGGCTAATCCCCATTACATGTACATTCAACCCCATTACTATACATTCAATCCCATATATGGAATTGAATGGATAGTACCCTCCTTCAAAAAGCTTTGTCCTTAAAGCTTTACAGTTAAGGGTTTTAGGTGCGATGAAACCAAGGAGGGATGACTTCTTTATATTCTTGTTCTCTTGCTGCCACCCATGATGATCTTCAACCAAATTCAATTTTTTTTGGCCTTAATCCTCAATAGCTGCTAGTCACACTATTTTATTTCCATTGATTCTATGCGCTACCATTGTAACTTCTCCAATTTGTTGTAGTTATTGGTCTTTGTTAATATCCCATCGAATCATTTTTCTTTGATGCCATATTCCATGAATATTGTTGATTTTTCCATCTTCTTCATTGGTAATGAGAATGTTGATATGTGCCTTGTATTTCATGTCTGCTTCTTGGGGACTGAGAATGTCTATAAGGTTTGACCTTTGAAGCATGTCCTTCATCTTCCACCCCTTTATCCTTAATCTTCTTTTCCGATACAATGACATTCTCTATCTCTTGTGTTTGATCTTCATTACTTATTTCTTTCAAGATGAATTCCATCATATTTTACCTTGACATTCTCAAGTTGGAGCTCAAATTCTTTGACTATTTTCTAGTGACCTTCTTCGATCTTGTCTTCCTTCTCCTTTTGAAATTGCAATGTGATGTCAACAATCACCATTGATACACCACTTACCTTCTCCCATAGTACATAATTCACATCAAACACCAAATGGATGGTTTGTTTTTCATTCAGTGACTTTTTCCAAGTACTGTTCTTATATGGTATATTCCATCATGCATCTTGCCATATGGGCTATCAAATTTGTCTCTAAATAGCTGCGGAATAGAGTCCTTTCCACCATAAGTCCTGACCAGTTGGATGTACCAGCTTGAATATCTATATCTATATCATATGGAAAAAATATCCCAGATATCCTTTGGTGAAAGTGTCTGCCCCAACCTTAAACATTTCTCCATCTATTATTGTCATAATCCGGTGAAGGCTAGAGCACTGCCACCAATGCTAGTAACTCTGAAATTTTCCCACATTTTGGTTGTGTGTGTCGAGATTTGGCACATCTTAAAGGATTTGTTAATTTGGAAAAGGTTGGAACAATTTTTAGTAGCAAAAGTGTGGAAATTGATGGGGACACTACAAAGATTTTGAGTAGCAAAAGTAGAAATTTTGGAGATATTCTATTATTTAGAGATTATCGAATATTTTAAAAGGATAGTGTAAGATGTGGAATGCAAAACTTTTTGGTGTTGCTTGAGCAGAAAGGAAAAGGATGAGTTGGAAAGGGAGCATAAGGGAAAGCATTTTATCATAATTTCACCAAGGATCCCATTTGGCTCATAACTTTTGACAGAGATTGAAAAGTGATACTCAATTGAATTGGAGGAATTGGTTTTAGAGACAGAAAATTACGAATGGGACATGTGTTACCAAGACATGACAGGGAGCACAACAATATACCAACAAAAGAAAGGTGAACCTTCAACAAATGCTTATTGTTCCTCTTTTTTCCCATTCCTTGTTTGCTTCCTTGATATGTTTGTTTGATATGCTTATTTGATATTTTTATAATTTTATAAATATTTAAAATAAGAGAAATTAACCTTTAATTCCACAATGAATAAATATATTACATTTGATTACATATTTTTTAGATTATATTTATTTTTTTATAAATTTACATAATAAGATAAAGAAAAATAATAGTTTATTTCCACATTGATATATTAAATTTTAATAAAACATTTTTTCATCAAATATGAACTTAACACACTCATTAAAAACCATGTCAAGCTTCTTAATAAATCTAAGACTTCAAAAAAGGAAATCATGGTAGTTGATTCATAAACAAATAAAATAAGAAAGCTAAAGATTATATGCTTCTTAATAAATCTAAAGACTTCAAAAAAGGAAATCATGGTAATTGATTTATAAACAAATAAAATAAGAAAGCTAAAGATTACATGATTGAACCTTTGATATTCATTTTATAGGAAATAATTCTTTTAATGATAAAAAATAACTTTTCAAAACTTGATAAATATCAAACAATTCATTAATAACACCAACATATCCTGGTTTAGAGGATGTACTCCATCACAAAAATGCCTTCTTCTGTATTTGTGACTTGAATATTCAGGTGCCTAAGGTACAAGGCCATGTCTACACCAAACTTTATTCTATCACTTATTCTATTTGTTTTTTCCCCAAAAAACATTAATTGGATTTTAATTCTCCTTTTCAGTTTTTTCACAGTCCAACAACAACTTATCAACGTATTATTGCACATTCTTTCAATTGCTAGTATATATCTCCTATATATTATAGTGTAAATGTACCTTTCTTTTCTTAATGTACTTTGTACAAATTTCTAATAATTTAGATCAATATTATCATCAAATTTAATTTAAATTTACCTCGGTCAATAATTTTGATATAATTTTATTATTATTAATAAATATATTTAATCTACAAACACAAACATATATCCCTAGGTATGTATTGTATCTTTCATAGGTGGTATGAGGTAAAACCAACATAGATCCATCTTAAATCCTGATCTATCAAGCACTGAGAGGGATCCAATGCCTTGAGATGTATTTTTTTTTTTTTTAATTTAAACTCAAGAAATTTGATCTCTCTTGATTGATAAATCCGGGTTTAAGTTTTAAGTTTTTATTTTATAGACTAACATCCATTTTTTAATTACTTTTCATAATATTTTATTTTATAAGCTAATATGGATTTTTTTAAAATACTTTCCATATTTTTTTATTTTATGAACTGACATGAATTTTTTAAATTATTTTGTTAAGAACAAACGTTACAACATCTCCTCCATACTAGGCTAGTGGAAGTCAACTAGTTAGTTAGTGGGTTATTTTAGGTGGTTTGGTTTTCAACTAATAATGATTGATAACGATAAAAATATAATACATAGTTATTTCTTTACTTTTACATTAATTAATGTTTTAATTATATTTTAAAAAGTATATTAACCACTTTTAAAAATGTAGTTGTACTCTCTTCGGGTGTCAATCTCGTGAGGTTGACTCCTCTTAATGCCTCCATGAGTGGTTGTACAAATTACTAACAACATGATATGGCAGACTCCTCTCGCGGTGACTCGTCATTATATTGCAATACCACGGTCCGAAGCATTCATTTCGCCTACAACTGGATGTCCTACAGTTAGACCTTACCTCGGATGGCTTCAATTTCGAACTTGAGAGCTAGGCTCTCCACCTTTTGCGATCCATTCCGATTCAAAACCCACTCCCGGGAGATAAACATGGTGAGATTTGGTGTCCTCCCCTTCGGTAGGAGACCCAAATCAAGAAGGAATAGAAGAGCTCGAAAGAAAACCTGTCATAGCTATCGTACAACCACGCCCTTCGTAGTGCTCGACCTTTGTATTTGGTTCCAGTGGAAGAGTCTCTCTTGCCTGAGCAGAATGACTTGAATCAAAGCACAACCCACAAAATGGTCAATGGTCCTAAGCATACTCATATGCCTCGAGTCCTCGATGAGCAAAGACGAGCTAAGGCAGGATTCCATGGCATAAGCCTGCAACAAAGGAGCATATTCACAGGATGGAGGATATAATTGCTAAACGATTGGAAGTTCCGCTAGTCGATAGGTCATTGTTAGCTGACTAGCAATGTCTTTCAACGCAGAGCGTCTACCTCCATTGTAGGGATTATCTACAACAGGCAGGAAGTGAAGGACAACACCAACAAAGCTTCGACGACTGCAGAGGAAGTTGAATCCAAGGTAGTTCTGATTATCAATATTCTAGACGATGATTAGCTCTTCTCTCTGTGACAATCCTAGATGGCCTAATTTTCAGTATAGTTGGTCTCTTGATTTCATAGAAGCAATTGATTTCCATTTTGTTTAAAAGTCACGGCCTATTGGGAACTTAATCTTCATAATTTCAGTCCCAAAACCTCTAAATACATGGTAAAGTCCTTCGATTTCAGTTTTCTAAGTTTTAGAGTCCTTTTAGTTTCAAGTTATTAAGATGTATGAGCTGCAATTATAACATTTTAGCTAGATGTTGATGATGGAATTTTGAAGAGGAGAACATCCTCTATAAGTTCTCTTTGATAATATAAATATTTAGATTTAGACTTAAAAAAAATGTAGTTATGATAGTCTTTTAATGGATTAAATAATAATTTGATTATTATAATGCCTATCTATACATGATTATAGTGCTTCTGTCTGATTCCGGTGATTCAGCATTCTTGCAATAATTGAGCTGGGATCTATTGATTTCACTAGCGGACAACCCCTAAGGATTTTGTTTCTCACAATCTCCAAACCTTGAGAATGGGCTCTCTTGTAAGGGCTAGTGACCAGCTATTAAAACAATCAAATAGAAAATCAACAATCGAAATGAAAAAAACATCCATCAATATGATTTTGTGCACTTCTTATCTAGATTGTCATTTTCAGGTATACCGAGCATCCAGCTTGTCCACATGAAATACTACGTAGCCAACATCTCTGTAGCATGTAGTCGATGCTTTTCAATTCCCAGCTGAACAATTCAAACAACGAGACAAAAATATGAACTAGCTGCAGGCTTATTGAGAGATTCAAATTTCAAATTTTGCATAAGGCGGGTTTATATTCAAATTTCAGATTTGGATGGTTTCGCAAAATACATACGCTGCTGGCATGTAGGTACTCAACATGAAATCATGGCATTTGCGTGGAAGGGATTTTGTAAGGTGGACGATCCCCGATAGATGCAACAATTTTAGGAGGAACAATAAATAAGCATTTTGCTGGGAGCATTTAATGTGTTAGTGGAGTGTATAAAGATTGTTGGTGTATTTCAAGGCGAACATTATTCAGGTTGCTGCAGCTCATTTAATGGGGCTGTAGTGGGCATGTTGGTCATTAAGATTGTTGGATGTATCTCACGGCCAACACTATTTGGCCTGCTGCAGCCCATTTAATGCGGCTGCAGTGGGCCTGTTGATCGTTGGATCTTAATGCGGCTGCAGTGGGCCTGTTGATCGGCTGCAGTGGGCCATTTAATGCGGCTGCAGTGGGCCTGTTGATCGTTGGATCTTAATGCCGCTGCAGTGGGCCTGTTGATCGTTGGATCTTAAGCCCACTGCAGCCGCATTAAGATCCAACGATCAACAGGCCCACTGCAACCGCATTAAATAGGCTGCAGCAAGCCAAATAATGTTCGCAGTATAGGCAAAAATTCCAGGTTGGAATTTCAAATCCAAATCACCTATCAAATCTGACGATTAAAACCCTTTTACGAAACTAATAATATATTGTAATTTGTAACCATATTTGACGGACAAGTCCCCTAGTGACCGTCAAATTCCAGCCCTGCTAGTCACATCTAACGGCCTTTATGCACCTCGTCGTTTCGTCATTCTTCACCCTAGCTGAAAACTCGACCACTTTGAATAGACTGAAGTTGAGCGAACAATAAGCACCCAGCTGGAATCGCGATAAGCGCCACTGGATCAGAGATATTACCCATCATTCACTGGCTTATAAAGTACCCCTCATTCTAAAAATAGCTTCCCTTCATGTATATCGGACCGATCCTAAGAAGGAAGGACACGGCACCCAGGAAGGATGGCCCAGGATGGCTGAGGTTCACTTTCCCCTGATTACCCTTGTTGCTTGTTGGGAGTCGGGACCCTTCCGGCTGTATTTCAGGATGCCGGTGTTTAGGACCGCTGCCGGCATATACTATGCGACGCCGGCCATTGGGACCCTTTCCCTTTATTAGAACTGACAATTATATATGGCGCGTAAACAAGGCAATTGTTAATTTCGGGAAAGTGTGGACTGTACTTTTATCTTATTGTTACTAGATATTGTGCTGAAACCTTTCAGACTCAAGGGGTATTGATTTTGTGGTGTGTCGGTGAGAAAACGCATCAATCTGTTTCTGTTTGAAGATTTTTTTTGGTTTTGGCAGTGTTGCACTGCTTATCAGAAATATGGAGTTGAGGAAAGGAATGAAAGTTGAGATGTGCAGCAGTGAGGATGGATATGGCGGAGCTTGGTTTGAAGGAGTTATCCTTTCTGTTAGCCAAGATGGCCGGCGTTGCAAGATACGATATGATAAGTTTGTGACAGATGATGGAAAGCCAGTGGAGGAGGAGGTTTGCATGCAGACTGAAGTGAGACCCATTCCACCCCACATTCAGTTGCCTCTCCATTACTCAGTTGGTGACGCAGTGGAAGCTTATGACACCGATTGCTGGTGGCGCGGCGTCATCTTCAAACTGGTTGCGGTTGCGGACGCGGAAGAGAAGCTTTGGATGGTCTACTTCCCCGACACCTGCACTCTCAAGGCATATCGCCACTCAGACTTACGCCCAGCTCAACAATGGCTCCGAGGAAACTGGATCTTGGCGCCTCAGGTTGTATTCTTAGCATATGTCTGATACCCATTAACTGGGCTTTGTTGGGTGTAATAATTCATAGAGGGTTTTGTAATCTGGTGTTGATTTTAAAACCAATTTGATATTCTGTTAAGTAGGGTTTCTGTTGTACTTTGATGGAGTCTGGGCAATGAAAATTCAACTTTTTGCAGGAAAGAAGCCCGATCATAGAGCAAGTAATCCAGTGTATTACTGTGAACAACTTGAATGAAACTTCTCTGAAATCAGGCGGAGAAGGCGGTGGAAAGAAAATGAGGCGGTCTGTAAAGTCCAAGGCAGCTTCTGTCGGCGGAAGAGCTTCCGGTAAAAAGAAGAAGTTGAAAACAGCTGTTAACACTACAGTTTCTCGGCGACAAGCTGCACACGAAGGCTCGGATATTTACAGGACTTTGACAGGTCGAAAAGCGTAAGGACAAAGGTAAAGTGGGCCCCGTCCTTCCAGTGCGATGGAGCGCAGTGGAAGCAGTCAAAGCAGGACAGCACGACACAAATGGGACTTACTGAATATTTTGGACCAGAAAAACCTTAAAGCCTATATTTTGATTGTTTGAGGTTAGATCAGATGTTGCCCTTTTTATGTATAATATTATAAAGGATTTCAAATTCTCTTTATTTTACTATTTGAAATACAGTCATTAGAGATTTTGAAATTTGGGATGAAGTGGTATTTTGAATGTTGTGAACCATTACACAGTTTTTGAAATTTGGGAGGGAGTAATTTTTTAAATCTGGGACTCTGGAGGGAGTGATATTTACCAAATTTATTACTTGATGATGAAACCTTAACTTAAAATTCAATCATTTTTAGTTTAATTTTCTTTGTTAGCAAGTGGTAGTAACTCTGACTAGTAGGGTTCACATCTATTGCATCCGGTTTGGACCGCACTAACCCTTAGTATGGTTGGATTTTAGTATTCTTGGGGTTTCGAACCTGTGACCTTTCTGCTTAGGGATGTCTTAACCATCATCAGCCACAGAATGTTCTAAATCTCACTGATCATTTTTAATTTAATTTAATAATTTAAAATATTTTTAATAAAACAATATCAAATGTTTTATAATCTTAAATACCTAACTTAATTGGAAGATGGGAAACATTCAATGCAGTGAAAACTCAGGAATACTCAGAAATAGAAGGATAACCCCCTGGCTGAATTAATTGTTGGGTATGAAGTTACGCACTTCACATTAGTTGCAGGCTGAATTACTTGGTCGCTGAACACTTTCAGATTTTAAATTCATTGAATTTTCGTAAGAATGAAGGGACACACTTCATATTAGTTCCGTGGTAAGTATAATTTTGTTATTAAGTGGGACACTGAATTTAACGGTGGGAGGAGCTTTTAATTTAATACAGGGATTATTCATTCTCTAGACATGAAAAAGGAAATAGAGAAGTCAAAGAGAAAAAGAGTCGAGAAGTGAAGGATAGAACTTAGGAAATATAGAGGAAGACGAGTGAAGCAAGGGAAGACCTTGGCAACGATAAGAATATAAAGGTTATTTAATTGTCATTCTGAATTTCTTTTCCATTTTTGTAAGTTTGGTTGAGATTGAGAATAGTTGGCATTTCCATTTTAATGTGTTGATGAAGTACATTTCTATTTTAATGTTTTGATGAAGCATAATTGGTCTGTATTGTTTTTACATTACGTTTTGTTGAGATTTAGAAGAGTGAGCATTTGCATTTTAATGTTTTGGTGAAGCATAATTGGTATGCATAGTTTTTACAATAATTGAAGCTAATTGAAATATATACATGTAAATCTATAAAATCTATAGTTCAAAATACATCACAAGTTGGCAAATGTATTTGTTTTTTTAAAAATTGGGTGCTTTTTATTTTTTATTTTTGCATGCTCTAAGTTTAGTTTTGCCAAACTTATTGGTGATTGTCATTTGCTTGCTTATCCAAGGCCACATTAGTTTGGAATGAAAGTAGGTTTGAGACCTGCATGTAAATTGAATAACAATTCTAGCCAATGAGAGCTTCTTGGGTAGAATTGTTGGTGGGAGAAAAGCACAAGTGAACATAACTCAACATACATAGAGACACATAAGCTCAATAAAACATCATATAATTCCTTCCATTGTTTTTTTTATTGATTGATAGATCGATCCATATCACCATCTATATATATCCCCAAAGTATAACTAAATTCCTTAAAGTGAGGAAGACGATCAACTTTGATTGGCTAGGGTGCACATTGGACGCCTTTTCTACATTAACTTATGCACTAGTCAACTTTCGTAGTCGATCTAACTGACCAATCTATTTTCTTGTTGACCTCTTCGTCGACTCTTGCATGCCCACTAACTATCTCAAGAAGATCCAAAGATGTGGTGAACCTACTATTGTAACATTTCCCCATCAACATATTTCTTTAGAGATTCAAAAGGTGAAATTATGTTTAAATACATTCCTCCATAATTGCAGCTTCCTTCAACCCAAGCTATGCTTGAAGTTTCACAAACTTAGATTACGTTAAATGCTTCATAATCAATGATATGATCATCTATCCTACAATAAAGAAGAGAACACAAAAATTCATTTTACCATTTGCCTCAAATAATGAGCATGAAGCTCCACACGCTTCATCTTATTAGTGAGCAATAGGATTCTCAACTACTGGTATTTCACTTTGATTGTCGCAATACACTATGGCATGGATTCTGCGATGGGAAATCCAAACTCAATGATGAGGATGTGAATCTACATTGCCTTTGAACTAGCATTCATTTCACCTCCATATTCAGCGTTTGTGGTTGAAAGAGAGATCACCTTCTATTTTTTACAAGACTAGACTATGGGTCTAGAGCCAAGAGGAAACAAATATCCATATGTTGACTTCTTGTCATCTCCATCTCTAGCCCAATCTTAGATGGTGTAGCTAACTAATTGGTTCATATTTTTACTGCAATAGTTTACCAAGCTAAGATGTCCCCTTGATATAGCGAACAATTATATTTGTGGCTTTCCCTTGGATCTTGCATGAACAAAGAGAACACAGTAACAAAAAATAAATATCATAAAGTTTATTGTGAGTTAGATAAATGGGGATACCAACAAGATATATGTAGAGAGTAGCAACAACTTTCAAAGAATCACACTCTTTAATCAACTTTACTCTAGCTATGTAAGGTGTATCACTCTGTTTACAACTTAGATTTTGAAACTCTACAATAGATTCAATACATACCTAGGTTGAGAATGAAATATCATATTGTCATTCATTTGAAAGACCTAGATGCCTAGAAAGAAATGTAATAAACCAAAATCAATTATTTCAAATATATATTTGCTAATTGTTTCTTTAAACCCAAAATTAAAGCAACACTACTTACAATAATGACTAAATCATCAACATATAGTGCAACAATTAAATTATTGCCATTTACATGTAAAGCATAGATACTGTGATTTGATTCACCATGTTTGAAATCAAGATTGAGGAATAATTTGTCAATCTTCACATAACATTCCCTAAGGGCTTATTTGAAACCATATAACAATTGCTTTAGTCGACATACAAGATTGCCATCTTTCTCAAAGCTTAAGAGTTTCCCCATATAAATATTAATGAGATCAACAAATTCCCAAACTAGCATAAAAATAGAAAGAAAGAGTAACCTAATGCCTTGAAATTGAAATAAAGAGATATTAAGAAGTCTCTTCAAAGAGGAAACCTCTTTATACAATGTATCACATGGACAATTACCATATGCGATGATCCTAAAATTAGGTCTCCTTGGTATATATATTGGAGACAAAGGGTACAATTACATTTCTAGATGATCATACAATTACAATTAAGGTCTTAACTGACCAATAAAGATAATACTAATATAACAATAGAAATGTTATGTCATAATATATAGGGCTTCACATGCCCCTCTACTTCATATAAATGTTGTCCTCAACACTTGATTAGCTTTGGATGTTTCTTCATAAATAATGCATCTTCCCATGTCGCCTCTTCTCTTGACAAGTTCTTCCACTTAACAAGGTACTCAATAATTTTTCGATTTCGTAGTTGCTTGATCCTCATGTCAAGGATTATTTCAGGTTCTAGTATCAATTTCCCTTCTTCATCAATATTTGCAGGTAAAATAGAATGGATTGGGGTCTTGTCACCAATTACCTTTTTTAGGCAAGAAACATGGAATATTAGATGTACACGTGCAGATGGAGGAAACTCCAATTTGTAAGCCATACTTCCAATCATATGCAATGCCTTATAGGGACCATAGTACTTGGGTGTAAATTTATTCCTTCTTTTGTTGCACGAGGGACATCTATTTGTATGGTTGTAGCCTAAAAAACACACAATATCCCACTCCAAATATCCTTTCACTACAATGTTGATTTGCTTGTTGTTTCATCCTATTTTGTGCTATAAACAAGTTATCTTTCAATAGTTGAGAACCTCTTGTTGGTACTCTATGTGATCCTCCATTGCTTAAACCTTCGCTTTTTCCTTCAAGGATTATGTGATGGAACGAGGATGATAGCCATTTAGTTCGATAAATGGTGAATTTTTTTATGAAGTATGGAAATATGTGTTCTACAACCATTTTTCCAAGGGAAACCACTTAACCCATTGCGCTTGTTTATCAAATGCAAAGCAATGAAGATACCCTTCTAGCCATTTATTCACAAGATCAATTTTCCCATCATATTGAGGATGGTAAGAGGAGCTGTGAGCCAACTAAGTGCCCAAACAAGAAAATATTTTCTTCAAAAAATTATCAATGAAAATTGGATCCCTACCATTTACAATAATCTTGGGGATTCCATGTATCTTTTGAATTGTTTCCATGAATGCTACAACAACTGTACTTGCTCTAAAATGATGAGAAAGAGAGCAAAAATGGGCATACTTTTCGAGTTGATCCACTACTACCATGATGCTAATCCTTCCTTTTGACTTTGGTAGACCTATGATAAAATCCATTGGGACCTCTTCACAACGCTGAATTGGTATGACTAATGGTTGCATAAGACCTAGTGTCTAGATTGTCTCTCCTTTGTTCCGTTGGCAAACCAAACATTCTATCACAAACTTTTGGACATTAGTTTTAAGACCTTAAAAAAAATTCTTGATCCCATGGTAGGTTTTCAAGAACCTTGAATGTCCTCCTATATGAGAAGTATGCAATTCCAAAATGACCTTATATTTGAGTTGAGAATTCTTTCATAAATATAGGCGATCTTAGTACCATAGTGAATCATTCTTCCACACAAATTTATCCACTAAACTAGGGTCCTCTTGTAGTTGTTGAATTATCTTGCCTACTTTCTTACCATATTTCCATTCTATTCTTTCTTCTTCCACCTAACCATATTGCATAGTGGAAATAAACACACAATAAGACCTCTATGCCAGTATTCTTTTCTTGAAAGTGCATTTGCCACCTCATTTATTTTACTTTCCGTAGATAACCTAGAATCTTTGTAACCCATTTTTGTTGTTGTTTTGAAGATAGCATTGTTAGGAATTAAAACACATAATAAGCAAGCACACACAATTAAGAAGAAGGCTTTACCCTATAAACCCTAAACCAAGAAAACCAACAATAATATATCTATTACCCTTGACCAATCCGACCAAGACATGGCCAATCCGACCATTACTGACCACTTCAGGCAATTTACAATGGAGTTATGCAAGCCTTTAAGTACGCTTCCTCACATGCAATACCACGAGACACCCAGAATCATAGCCCTATTAACTACAATGGTAAACCCATATTTGACTCATTAATCGAGTCAAGATTAACCTAGCATGTGTATGTCCATTTACATTGTGATTAAAACCAACTCCCTAAAAATGCTTTCATTGCAGTGAGTCGATCACTTCTTCATTCTTCCCTTTTGTGTGTTTCTTATGCAAATGCTTCACATAGATTCATGCCATGCATTTTTTTCATGTGCCATTATGACTACACATCCTTTCCTAGCTCAAGAGTTCATCTCAAATGCTCTCTCAACGGCTCCAAAATGTGAGTTTAGGACCCCAGATTGGAGAATATGCCTGCCTACGACCCTGTCAAAACAACTGGCATGCCTCACCCTCCTAACCTCGAGTGAGATAAACCTTGTTAAAATGCATGTTTGGCAAAGGGCAGAGCTGTCCTTTCCTTTGGTCAGGTTTTGAAAATTGATCATACCACTCTTTCTTGTTCTAATACTAGTTGTTAGGACATAATATACATAATAAGAAAGCACACACACAACGAAGAAAAATAATTGAGCTCATTGAAACATATACATGCAAATTTATAAAATCTATAGTTCAAAATACATCACTAGTTGGAAAATTTGGGTTTTGCCCTTGTATATTTGTTTCTTTAAAAATTGGGTGCTTTTTATTTTTTATTTTTGCATGCAAGTTTAGTTTTGCCAACCCTATTGGTGATTGTCGTTTGCTTGCTTATCCAAGGCTACATTAGTTTGGTATGAAAGTAGGTTTGAGATCTGCTTGTGAATTGAATAACAATTCTAGCCAATGAGAACTTCCTAGGTAGAATTGTTGGTGGGAGAAAAGCACAAGTGAACGTAACTCAACATACATAGAGACACATAAACTCAATAAAACTTCATATAATTCCTTCCATTGTTTTTTTATTGATTGATAGATCGATCCATATCACCATCTATATATATCCCCAAAGTATAACTAAATTCCTTAAAGTGAGGAAGACGATCAACTTTGATTGGCTAGGGTGCACATTGGACTCCTTTTCTACATTAACTTATGCACTAGTCAACTTTCGTAGTCGATCTAACTGACCAATCTATTTACTAGTTGACCTCTTCGTCGACTCTTGAATTCCCACTAATTGTCTCCAGAAGATCCAAAGATGTGATGAACCTACTATTGTAACATTTCCCCATCAACATATTTCTTTAGAGATTCAAAAGGTGAAATTATGTTTAAATACATTCCTCCATAATTGCAGCTTCCTTCAACCCAAGCTATGCTTGAAGTTTCACAAACTTAGATTATGTTAAATGCTTCATAATCAATGATATGATCATCTATACTACAATAAACAAGAGAACAAAAAAATCATTTTACCATTTGCTTCAAATAATGAGCATGAATCTCCACATGCTTCATCTTTTTAGTGAGCAATAGGATTCTCAACTACTGGTATTTCACTTTGATTGTCGTAATACACTACCATGGATTCTGCGATGGTAAATCCAAACTCAGTCATGAGGATGTGAATCTACATTGCCTTTGAACTAGCATTCATTTCACCTCCATATCCAGCGTTTGTGGTTGAAAGAGAGATCACCTTCTATTTTTTACAAGACTAGATTATGGGTCTAGAGCCAAGAGGAAACAAATAGCCATATGTTGATTTCGTGTCATCTCCATCTCTAGCCCAATCTTAGTTGGTGTAGCTAACTAATTGGTTCATATTTTTATTGCAATATTTTACCAAGCTGGGAAGTCCCCTTGATATAGCGAACAATTCTATTTGTGGCTTTCCCTTGGATCTTGCATGAACATAGAGAACACACTAACAAAAAAGAAATATCATAAAGTTTATTGTGAGTTAGATAAATGGGGATACCAACAAGATCTATGTAGAGAGTATCAACAACTTTCAAAGAATCACACTCTTTAATACACTTTACTCTAGCTATGTAAGGTGTAGCACTCTGTTTACAACCCTGATTTTGAAACTCTACAATAGATTCAATACATACTTAGGTTGAGAATGAAAGATATTGTCATTCATTTGTAAGACCTAGATGCCTAGAAAGAAATGTAATGGACCAAGATCAATTATTTCAAATATATATTTGCTAATTGTTTCTTTAAACCCAAAATTAAAGCAACACTACTTAAAATAATGACTAAATCATAAAAATATAGTGCAACAATTAAATTATTTCCATTTACATGTAAAACATAGATACTGTGATTTGATTCACCATGTTTGAAATCAAGATTGAGGAATAATTCGCCAATCTTCGCATAGCATTCCCTAAGGACTTATTTGAAACCATATAACAATTTCTTTAGTCGACATACAAGATTGCCATCTTTCTCAAAGCTTAAGATTTGCCCCATATAAATATTAGTGAGATCAACAAATTCCCAAACTAGCATAAAAATAGAAAGAAAGAGTAACCTAATGCCTTGAGATTGAAATAAAGAGATATTAAGAAGTCTCTTCAAAGAGGAAACCTCCTTGTACAATGTATCACATGCACAATGACAATATGAGATGATCCTAAAACTAGGTCTCCTTGGTATATATATTGGATACAAAGGGTACAATTACAATTCTAGTTGATCATACAATTACAATTAAGGTCTTAACTGACCAATAAAGATAATACTAATATAACAATATAAATGTTATGTCATAATATATAGGGCTTCACATGCTCCTCTACTTCAAATAAATGTTGTCCTCAACACTTGATTAACTTTGGATGTTTCTTCATAAATAACTCATCTTATCATGTCGCCTCTTCTCTTGACAAGTTCTTCCACTTAATGAGGTACTAAATAATTTTTCGATTTCGTAGTTGCTTGATCCTCATGTCAAGTATTATTTCAGGTTCTATTATCAATTTCCCTTCTTCATCAATATTTGCAGGTGAAATAGAATGGATTGGGATCTTGTCACCAATTACCTTTTTTAGGCAAGAAACATGGAAGACTATATGGACACGTGTAGATGGAGGAAAATCCAAATTGTAAGCCATACTTCCAATCATATGCAACATCGTATAGGGACCATAGTACTTGGGTTTAAATTTATTTTCCTTCTTTTCTTTCATGAGGGACATCTATTTGTATGGTTGTAGCCTAAAAACACACAATATCCCACTACAAATATCCTTTCACTACAATGTTGGTTTGCTTGTTGTTTCATCCTATTTTGTGCTATAACCAAGTTATCTTTCAATAGTTGGAGAACCTCTTGTTGGTACTTTATGTGATCCTCCATTGCTTAAACCTTCGCTTTTTCTTTCAATGATGATGTGATGGAACAAGGATGATAGCCACAAAGTTCAATAAATGGTGACTTTTTTTATGAAGTATGGAAATATGTGTTCTACAACCATTTTGCTAAGGGAAACCACTTAACCCATTGTGCTTGTTTATCAAATGCAAAGAAATTAAGATACCCTTCTAGGCATTTATTCACAAGATCAATTGTCCCATCTTATTGAGGATGGTAAGAGGAGTTGTGAGCCAACTAGGTGCCCAAACAAGAAAATATTTCCTTCAAAAAATTATCAATGAAAATTGGATCTCTATCATTTACACTAATCTTGGGGATTCAATGTATCTTTTGAATTGTTTCCATGAATGCTACAACAAATGTACTTGCTCTAAAATGATGAGAAAGAGAGCAAAAATAAGCATACTTTTTTAGTTGATCTACTACTACCATGATGCTAATATTTCCTTTTGACTTTGGTAGACCTATGATAAAATCCATTGAGACATCTTCACAATGCTGACTTGGTATGGCTAATGGTTGCATAAGACCTAGTGTCTAGATTGTCTCACCTTTGTTCTGTTGGCAAACCAAACATTCTATCACAAACTTTTGGACATTAGTTTTAAGACCTTAAAAAAAAATCCTTCTTGATCCCACGGTAGGTTTTCAAGAACCTTGAATGTCCTCCTATATGAGAGGTATGCAATTCCAAAATGACCTTCTATTTGAGTTGAGAATTCTTTCATAAATATAAGTGATCTTAGTACCATAGTGAATCATTCTTCCACACAAATTTATCCACTAAACTATAGTCTGCTTGTAGTTGTTGAATTATCTTGCCTACTTTCTTATCATATTTCCATTCTATTCTTTCTTCTTCCACCCAACCATATTGCATAGTGGAAATAACACACAATAAGACTTCTATGCCAATCTTCTTTTCTTGAAAGTGCATCTGCCACCTCATTTATTTTCCTTTATGTAGATAATTTCAAAGTCATAACCTGGAATCTTTGTAACCTATTTTTGTTTGTTTGTTTTGAAGATAGTATTGTTAGGAATTAAAACACATAATAAGAAAGCACACACAATTAAGAAGAAGACTTTACCCTATAAACCATAAACCAACAAAACCAACAATAATAGATCTATTACCCTTGACCAATCCGACCAAGACATGGCCAATCCGACCATCACTGACCACTTCAGGCAATTTACAATGGAGTTATGCAAACCTTTAAGTAGGATTCCTGACATGCAATACCACGGGACACCCATAATCATAACCCTGTTAACTACAATGGTAAACCCATATTTGACTCGTTAACCAAGTCAAGATTAACCTAACATTTGTATGCCCATTTACATTGTGATTAAAACCAACTCCATAAAAATGATTTTATTGTAGTGAGTTGATCACTTCTTCATTCTTCCCTTGGGTGTGCTTCCTATGAAATGCTTCACATAGATTCATTCCATGCATTTTTTTTCATGTTCCATTATGACTATACATCCTTTCTAGCTCGAGAGTTCATCTCAAATGCTCTCTCAACAGCTCCAAGCATCATACCACTCTTTCCTGCTCTAATACTAGTTGTTAGGAAATAATATACATAATAAGAAAGCACACACACAATGAAGAAGAATATTTTACCTTGGAAACCCTAAATCACGAAAACCAACAACAACACATATATTGCCCTTGACCAATTCGGCCATCACTTGCCACTTTAGGAAATTTACAATGGAGTTACTCAAGCCTTTAAGTAAGCTTCCTCACATGCAATACCATGGGAAAATACCATGGGACACCCAAAACCATGGGCCTGTAAACCACCAATGGTAAAACCATCTTTGACTATTTAACCGAGTCAAGATTAACCTAACATTCATGTGCTATGTAAATGGGCATACAACTAACTGTAAGACTTGTTTAAACATGCATACCCTTGGTTTATTGGGTTACCTAGAAAATTCTAGAATAGATTTAGGTAGATTGAAGAGGGGGGGGGCATGTTGTATTCCCATATACTTGGTTAAAACTTTGAGTGGGGTATGTGTTTACCCCAAGTCAAGTTTAAAGGGGAGAATGTTAGGTTAATCTTGACTCCGTTAAAAATTCAAAGATGGGTTTACTGTTGGTGGTTTATAGGACCATGGTTTTTTCCCATGGTATTGGATGTGAGAAAGCTTACTTAAAGGCTTGAGTAACTCCATTGTAAATTTCCTAAAGTGGTTGGTGATGGATGGATTCGCCATGTCTTGGCTAGATTGGTCAAGGGTGAACGTTTTCTTCATTGTGTGTGCACTTTCTTATTATGTGCATTATTTCCTGACAAATATTTGTTGCAAGAAGTACTTAAGACTGCTATGATCTATTCTTACCTTAAGTGTCTTCCTATTAGGTAAGGGCACCATTTGTTAATTGCATGTAGTATGGCCAACATTTCCTTTTCATAAATTGGTTTGAGTAAGTTGTCTCCTTTAAGTTGAAAACTTTCAAAGGTAAGGTCCTTCCTTCTTGCATTAAAATTGCTCCATTGTCGTGCCTTGAGGCATCACATTCCACAATAAACAGTTAACAAATTAGTTTGCAAGCTAATGACAAAAAGTTAGACTTACCGCCTCACTGATTTCATTATTGTGTCATGCCCTTCAAAATGTAAGAAATATTTATAAAATTCCTCCCAATATTATTTTGGATATTTATCATTCATATTACAAGGATTCACACCTCTCCAAAGAGTAGTAACACATAGAATATACAATGGGGATGCTCCCCATGCCCTCATCACTACTATTTATTTTTTCACAACAACCTTCCCAATAACTCACAAATGTTGAAATTAGAATTACATATTATCTCCATATTTAATGTAATATTCAATATTACCTTCTAAAGATAACATCATATTCTATTTTAGTGTCTATGTGTCCTACAAAATAATCCTTATTTGATACCCAATATCGCTATGCTCTGGAGGTAGAACTCATATTCCTATTGGATGCACTTAAGTAGAGGTGTCTAGATTTAAATTTCCTAGATATGTTGGTTTCTATTTCGGAGGAATTTTTTGATGCTTTTGATTTGGAATTGAATATCCATCTTGCACATTCTAATTTTATTACAAAGCATTAGTACCTGAGTTCAAAGAGAGGGTTCTCCTCCATTGGAGAATCTTGTCCATCAATGTAAATTGCTTGTGATAGGTGGATAGAGATTAGGCTTTTAGTTAGGATAGATATTTGGCCTCACTTTAGGAGGCAATGGATTTCCTTTAGCATAAATTTTCCCATAAGGAAGAAGAGAGATGAACTTCATAGATGGTTTGATAGAAGAATTGGGAGCAATTGAAATCTACTTAGCATTAATATCTTGAACATTCATAGAGGACTATAAAGGGATAAAGATCTTATAGGACTAGAATTTTTAAATGCATCAAAAGCTTACCTATAGATCAAGGAAAATTTTAGGGGTGAAATTCAACCCATGGGATATTTTTTGGCATTTTCTTCCAAAAATAGATATGCCAATTTGCCTTTTTTTCAAACATGAATCACCCAAATTTGATGGGATAATTTTTTTTTACTCTAAAAATTGCCAAACTTGTCCAAAACCTATATAAAGTCCTTAGAAATTTGAATATTTTTTAAAAAAATCGCCAAACATTTAATGATTGCAAATTTAAGAATGAGTATGATTTGTCAAGGTTTATACACTTTGAAAAAATTATGGATCCTTAAAATTTTCCCTGCTTTAGATGTTATGATAGGAAGTTTAATTCCTAGAAAGTGAATTTAGTTACCAGGTTGTGCATGCCCATTTAGATTCCTTATAAAGAATTACCATGTTTTGTAATTATGAAAGCATCTTTTGTAGCTGATGAAAAGTGTTTATAACCTCCATTAGGTGCTTCCATATATGATTTATCATGGTTTCACAATCAAAGACCACGAGTCCAATATCAACATCACATGAACAAGAGCACATGCTAAGGTGTTTCACATAGAGAACATATGTGTATGATTTATTACATGTGAGATTTTGCAGGCTTTTCATAATCATATTTTATAAATTCATCCAATCGTTTGGATCATTCAATCATCTATAAATGAATCAACACCCTTTGGAATCTGGCCTTATCTTTGATACTACATTGTCTAATAGTTGTAGCTTTCTTCTTACATTTATATCAACTTAAGGAATTCAACTTCTGAAAGGCCCTTTAATTGCAAACATTTCAATAAAACATCCATAATATAAGGACATTTGTTACACTTTCTTAATGAAATAAAGATGTCCTTAAGAGCCCCAAAGTAATTTTTAGTTGATAGTGAGAACAAATAATGCATATTTATCATAACAATGTCACATTATTGTTCCACCTATACATTTCCCAAGTCCATAGGAACCCACTTCTCTTTGATATTAAGACTCATCAAAGGGTTTGAGATTTACTCATATATAATGTGCTACGAAAAAATGGTCATCAATAAACCAATATTTTCAGCATTATCATGTTGCTTCTCTTCAAACTCATCAATAGGATGACTCTCTTTTTTAGTGTCAAAGAATACTAGAAGACAAGAAACAATATCCTCATAATTATCCTTCAATTGTGTATGGAAGAGCACAAGTCAAAAATCAACATTTGGTTTCTCTAGATGGTGGAAAACTTGATTTGGTTTCTCTAGTTTCTCTAGTTTCTCTAGTTTCTCTAGATAGTGGAAAATTTTTGAAATCACTTGGCTTCCTCTTAGAGAATCAAATAAACTATGGAATTTCACAATAATTATAAATCATCTATTTGTAGTTTGAGAACAAAAGAAGTGGACAAATGGAACCTACAAAAAGAAAAAGGAAATGGAGATTGGAAAGATAAATAAATAAACATGTAGTAATCTACAAACTCTAGTTGTAGTGAGGATACAATACCTCTCCATGATATGTTCATAATTGTAACCAAATAACCTTCACCTATAGCTACTAATATTCCTAAATCGTATAAAGTTTATATTATATAGGATTGTATATTACAAGTTCAAGTCTAAATGTGGTTCTCCTAACCACTCTAAGGTTTTTTTGTTAAGTTTTGTAAATGGTGTGCATTATAATACTTTGTGCATGGGAATTATTTATGCTTCATTAAAATAAATATCTATTGAGTGGAGGAAAATATGAGAATTTCAATCTCTCTATGTGTGTGTTTTTGGAGAGACTCTAGTTGTAGTGATGATACAATACCTCTCCTTGATATGTTCATTCAATCAGTTACTAATATTCCTAAATTGTATAAAGTTTATATTATATAGGATTGTATATTACAAGTTCAAGTCTAAATGTGTGTTGGTCACTCTATATGCTAATCAATTCTAATTAACAGACATAATGCTTAATTCAAATTGTCAACCGAGGTAGGTCTTGTTATTTCAAAGGCAATTAGCAAAATCTATGCATAAACACTCAAGTAGCTGATTGAATGAAATGAAGATTAATTATCCTACCTAACTGCTCAGTCAGCTCAACTCATTGCTAAAGCTTAATCTAAATTATCCATCTAAGAACTTCAAAAGACTTCTACTTTCCTACAACATCAATCCAGTAGTTACTGATCTAAGAATAAATAAACTAGACTTACTTTTGCAAGAAGTTAAATCCTAAAGATATCAAACTACAGTAACTCAAACCATAACATGTCTAATTCAATGAATTCTAAGAAAGATAAATAACAATAATGAACCAGAACTAAGCTTGAACCATAATCTAACTAAATTGACAAATTCTAAGAAAGATAAATGACAGAAAGAAATCAGAGTTGAGCTTGACTGTAATAGCGAACTAACACACTTGCATCAAAGGAAAACTATTATACACGGTTGATTGTCACACCACACTGTTGCAGCACGCCAAAGGAAAATGCAATTCATTAACGACTACTGTTGCAACTTACTGTAAATATGCCTACTGCAATTCCACACTTAAAATAATAGAAACAAAACTAAAGCATCTACCTAATTCCGCGATCTCTGTGAGAAGGCGGGCCCTGGCCTTCTAACAGAGATGCGTGAAACTAACACAAATTAAGATACAATAATATGAAGAATTATGCTCCTTGTATTAAAATGGTGAATCCACAGTTACAGTACTCTGTTACAGCTCTTACAATCAAATGCTAATTAACCAACCCCAGGCTCAGAACACCTTCTTACATTTATACCCAGATGACATAATTTGGTCTCACAAATATCGGACAACCATGAATATCGACGATCTTCAGGCTGCCGAATCGAAACAACAACAGTTACAACCATCAATGAAATTGAATGAAGTTGTTTGCGTTCAGGCCTGCGTTGTTACTTCGTGCTGTTATCTGACCGAATATTTTCCAACTGATTGGAAGAGATGATGCTTGGATGTTTAATCGTGGCCCAGTCGCAGCTGGCCTCGTGGAAGGATGCTTGAGCTGTCACAGCAATATGTGGAACTGAATTCAGGAAGGGACAACTGGCACCATGTATTCCTCTCCTCCATAGGTTCAACAAGCTACTACACCTGTGGTCTTTCAAGGATATGAACTATCTTTGTCAAATCAATACAAGTTAGCACAAATAAAAAGATAAAGCTCATAACCATGAACAATATTAGGAATTAATAAGATAAATCAATAATAGATTATACCTGTTGAGATCCATGCTTGACTTGGGAAGATACCTGCTTGGGTTATGGAAAAGTGAGGTAAAACAGGGAAAACGGTGTTGATAAGTATAGGAAAAAAGGGGCTATTTTGGGACCCAACAATGTGATTCTCCTAACCACTCTAAGGTTTTTCATTAAGTTTTGTAAATGGTGTGCAATATAATACTTTGTACAAGGGAATTATTTCTGCTCCATTAAAATAAATATATATTGAGTGGAGGAAAACATGAGAATTTCAATCTCTCTCTCTCTTTCTCTATGTTTGTGTGTGTGGAGAGAGAGAGAGATGTCAATTGGGTCTTGCTCAAGTGCTTGAGAGGATAAATTGAGAGAGAGAGAGAGATATGTCAATTAGGTCTTGCTCAAGTGGTTGAGAGGATAAATTGAGAGATGTCAATTGGGTCTTGCTCAAGTGGTTGAGAGGATAAATTAAATTGGTATCATCCTCACCTAGGTTCAAATCTTGCTTTCTGACATGTTTTCCCTACGTGGGCCAATTGGGGCTAGCACTTTACTAACGATATCATTATTTCTTAAGTGCATGAGGATTGGATGAGGTGGGGTGTGTGTGTATTCATTTAGTGTGTGAAACTTTCAACCTAGGACGAGGAATGTAGAGGTAGAATGAGAACTAGAGTTTATACCGAGGAATTATTAATTCTTATGCAAGGAAATCATCATCACAAACTTACAACTTTCAAATATCTAAAGCAGCATATGGAGGATATAATGTGCAAGGAATACTATACATCTTCGAAAACTAGGAGAATGAATCCATATTTTTTGGTTGCTTACTTGACCTGTGTAATTATGCTTGTATGTTATCATTTCAAGAACACATGGCCATGGCCATTGCCCCAAGAATGTTCACTAAATAAGTTAAGGATCTGAAAGGTCAAAAGAATAAAGGAGGGGCTTAAACATTGTCTACTACATTCGGTTTCTCTATGCAACTAATTTGAATATTGTAATCTCCTCATAGAAGTGGAAGATAAGTCTAATTTTGTAAATTGGATAGGAAACAATGTGTAAAACTTGTCATTCTAGCATCAATATTGATATCTATGCGTATACCATAGATTGGGCATAAGTTTAGTAGTAGGCATAGTCATAAGGGAATTGTAGATATGGCATACACTCAGGCATGGTTTGCAAATCCTTTCGCCATAATCTTCCCAGAAGAGATCTGTGCAATATCAATTGTGTCAGGACCAAATACAACTTTCTTCGGTGAACCTGTGTGAATCATATGATAAACATACAACAAATTTGCTGACAAAGAAGGCACAAATAGAACATTTTTGAACTTTCCATGCTCTAGTTGTATTATGCCCTTCCCTGCAATAGAGAACTAAGAATCATTTCCCATGTGAATTCTAGGACCATCAATGAGATCTAAAGAAGAGAAATAATCTCAGGAGGCAACCATGTGGTTAGAGGATCCATAATCTATGAGGAAGGCTTGTGATTGTGAGAATCCAGCCTTCAGTGCATGGCATCTCTCATGATCATCTATCTCACTTCCATAATTAGTCTCTCTTGCGCCTTCTGGGAGGGAAATGTTGCGTTGTTAAAGAATTTTGGTCAATTGATCTATCTTCTTGTTCATGCATGAACTCTCTGGATGGTTTCCTTTCTTGCAATAGGAACACTTGGATTTCTCAAATCCATTTTTCTTGTCCTTCTTGGATCTAGAGGCTCCTTCCGATGGACTAGACTTTGCATTATGCTTGGATTCAAATTGCTTCTTCTCTTTTCCCTTTTGCATTCGCAATTTTTGACTCTCTAGCCATAAGAGATTAATTTTTGGAGGCGTTCAAGGCACCCATCTAAACCAGCTTGTCTTGTTCTTGGATGCGAGATTCAGTGAATGCATCTAAGGATGACATTTTCCAACCAGGGATTGACAATCTCCCTGAATTAAATGTAGAAACAAATATGGAAAACTCTGGACCAAGCTTGCTTAGAATGGATAGCACTAGCTACCCATCCTTCTTCTCAATGCCACATTGCTTGCATTGCATAACCAAAGATTTGAATTTAGAAAATAATTGTTGTATAGTTTCGAAACTGCTGGGTTGAAGAGAAATTAACTTATTCTCCAGAATATGGCCCCTAGGCTCATCTTGTTTTCCTGAGAGGGTCTTTAGCTTCAACCAAACCTCTCTTGGAGTCTTCAATCCATCAAGGTGGAAGAGTAGATCTATGCAAATATCAATACACATGAAACCAAATGCTTCATCCAATCTATTCAGATCCTTGTCCTTCTCAACATTTTCTTGAGGTTCAACCTCTTTGCCCATTGTGACCCTGTACAGTGACTTGTTGCGTAATACCATCTACATATCATCCCTCCAATCAAGATAATTAAAGGGTGTCAGGATCCTAGGAGACATAGGAACATTCGAATTCTCCATATGAACTGCTGGAGCGAATACAAGTTGAACTGTTGCTACTGTTGCACTGAAAAACTTTCAATATCTTGCAAAAAAATATCAATTTTGGAGATAGAGCACTACTGAGCACTACTTTAGGACAATAGGCACATTTTTACGGATCCTTAATTCACAACTGGCTAGACCTCAAAGGATTTATGTAATGAATTCATTGAAATGGCACCAGGATTTGCTGTGGAAATCTAGAGGCTTTTGGTGCACTACTGAAAGCAATTTCTAAACCTACGCTCATTGAGCTTTGATACCATGTGAAATTCTAAATCACAATAAATCATGGAGCTGAGTATACCTCACAGAGAAAGAATGAGTAGAAAAGATGAATAACAGTGAAAATTGTAGTAAAAATGAGCAGACAATTAATCATGCATGAGAACTCAGATAGGAACAGAATAATGTCACATGATCCAATAATCGGTATAGTAAAAAATGATGTTACAATGGAAAGAATTCGAATCACCTAGGAGAATTCGAGTCTTAGTCTATCTAGCATAGGAATTATCACCACTGGAGTGCTCTGGAAGTCCCAAACTCAACTCAGCTCAACCTACACTTAGTTAACTGAAGCTAATGTCAGTTAACTAACAAGGGAGGGCGCAATCATGAGTTTGTCATGCAAATCACTCAAAAAAAGGGCACATGAGGGCACAAACAGTGGCAATCAGAGCATAAATCCCCCACAAGAGTCAGCCAACTCAGGTGGACTGAACCAGATCACTGAGTTGGCTCCTAAAATGTAGGGAACTGTCTCTAGTGGTCCTAAAATCATGCATGCAGGGTTCATTAGGTGGCTACTGGGTCCTAGATGACATATGCACACCACTAGGGGGGAAATGACATCATCAACTGCCAGGTAAATGAAAATAATGCTAAGTAGGACAAGGATGTACTATTAATTATCCTAACAATCATCAGTGCCAATTGAGTAGACCAATGTCTGGAAGACTCCCTTCAAATCTTGGGAAGGCCTTTTCGAGTGGTTGGTCATGCCTTTCGTCTTGACTAATGCTCCAACAACTTTCATGAGGATGATGGATGGTGTTCTCCGACCATTCACCAATTCTTTTGTGGTCGTATATCTAGATGATATCCTCATCTACAACAAAACATGGGCAGAACATTTGCAGCATATCCATTGGGTCCTCGGCACCTTGTGACAACATAAGTTATATCCCAATATAGAGAAGTGCTCATTTGGCATGGACAAAATTTAGAATTTTGGGATGCATCATGGATGAACATGGTGTGCATGTGGATCCATCCAAGATCCAAGCCATTCGAAACTGGCCGACCCTGACAACTCTCACAAAG
This sequence comes from Larix kaempferi, assembly GCA_027924585.1. Taxonomy (NCBI): domain Eukaryota; kingdom Viridiplantae; phylum Streptophyta; class Pinopsida; order Pinales; family Pinaceae; genus Larix; species Larix kaempferi. Next base: position 6,501,316 of record BSBM01001063.1, read on the forward strand.
ATTCACAGCTTCCTAGGCCTTGCCAACTTCTATCGCAGGTTTGTGTTGGGCTTCTCTAATGTTGCTTGGGCCCTTATCTAGGTGAACAAAGGTGGGTCTAAGGTGAAGTTTGTTTGGTCCAAGACACAACAACAAGCATTTGAGGAGCTGAAGAAACGATTATTTTCAATGCTCGTCCTTAACTTACTAGATATGCAACAACCCTTTGAAATTGAGACAGACGCTTCAGACTATGCTTTTGGTGCAGTCCTCAATGAGAATGGATATCTAGTGGTGTATCATAGTGAGATGCATTTAGATGCAGTCCACAAGTATCTCACCTATGACAAGGAAATGTATTCCATTGTCCAAGCTTTCTTCCACTGGAAGCATTACATCCTAGGAAAATATACGGTCATACGCACCGATCACAAGCCCCTGCAATTCATGTAAACACAAGGAAATTTACAAAATGAATGCCACCAAAAGTGGTCCACATACTTGTAGAAACTCCATCTGAACATTAAATATAAGAAGGGAAGCACTAATCGAGTCATTGATTTCCTTAATATACCTCCAACAACAGCATTGACCATGGTGCTCAACTCTTGTGGCCACAAGACCTCCGGGTGGCCTCAACAATATGAAAGTAATCATGAATTTGATCCCACCTATCATGCACTATGTGCAGAAACACCTGTGGCAGACTTTGATCTCTAGGAAGGATTTCTACGCCACCCGAACCATATCTGTGTTCCTTCTAGCGAGTGTGTGAAGCTGATTTGGGAAGTGCATTACATTTGGGTGGCAAGGCACTTTGGCACCGAAAAGATAGTGGCAGTATTGCAAAAGTATTTTTATTGGCCCAAGCTCTGACAAGATGTCATGAGATATATCATATCATGCACTGCCTATGCCATCACAAAAATTGCCATTAAGAAGTAAGGGTTGTACACCCCTCTGCCTACTCCCAATGGGTCGTGGGAATCCATCTCCCTGGATTACATGTCAGGACTAGCTTCAACCAAGAATGATAATGAATGTGTGTTTGTGGTTGTGGATCGCTTCTCTAAGATGGCCATTATGACAACTTGTAAGAATAGCATATTTGTCGAAGTCACTGCTAAGCTCTTCTTCGAGCATGTTTAGGTTCATTTCGGGATGCCACAAAATATCATTTTAGATCGGGACAAGTGGTTCCTAACCACATTCTGGACCATCCTATGGTCATTGATGGATACCAAGCTCACCAAATCGACTTCCTTCCACCCCAAGACAGATGGAAAGACCGAGTTAGTCAACCGAATGATTGTGCATATTCTAATAATGTACAATTCTAATCATCCCTACACATGGGGTGAGATTATTCCATATGTTTAGTATAGGTATAACAAATCCCTTCATAGCTCTACTGGCCATAGCCCTTTTCAAGTGTGCCTAGGGTTCCAACCATTGACCCCAATTGATGTAGCTCTGCCCATTGCATCCACACAGGAGGAATTTGATCATGCTCAGATTGAGCCTGATAAAGCCACCATATTTGTTGAATGAATCCAGCACATCCACCAACAAGTACATGAAATTTTGGAAAAGACCAATAGCAAGTACAAGCAACGACATGACTAGCATTGAGTTTCACATAAGTTCCAGGCGGGTGATAAGGTTTGGTTGCATTTGCAGTAAGAGAGGCTCATAGGACCCCATTGCAAGCTTCTTCCACTTCAATATGGATCGTACACCATCACCAAGGCAGTCGGTGAGAATGCCTTCGAATTAAGCAATACTCCATTGCTTGGATTGCACCCAATATTTAATGTGGAATTCCTTCACCCATATTTTCCACCATTGTTGGACACATCGAAGGTGGCAGAGCAATTGACACCTACAGAGCTTAACCCTGACTACATGAAACATGCAACCACTGATTGAATCATGGAAATACAAGTTAAGGGAACCCTCCAGAAGAAGATCCTAGTATATCGGGTTGTCAATGTAGGGAAGCTACTCCACCAGTGCAAGTCGCTCACAAGGAGTCAAGTTCAGCAAAAGTCTCCCCATTGTTGGTTGTGGAGCCTCATCTTCCTGATTAAGAGATATTGTTGTTCTGCCGTGTTTGTACCCTAGTTTTATATCCTGTGTAGGTGGACTCTATACTCATCCCACCGTGGGGGACCATCCTTCCCGCCTAGGGAGTCCGGGGGCAGTGCCCCAAAAGAAATTTTGATTGCCTTGTAAAATGTTGTAATTTCATAGTCATCACTTAGTCAATAATTGGTAATTTACGGGCCCATGGTATTGGGTATCCAGTGGTATTTTTCCATGGTAATACCTCTTTAAAAGGAAGGCATTGTAATACGGTTGTGTATTGTAGTATTGTAAAGATCCCTATGATTGTGTAAGAGAGATTGCGGGAGAGTGAAGAGGAAGTTGCAACGGATGTGCTACGGGTTATATCCCTTCATTTATTGGACGGTATAATAAAAGGACTGCAAATTTCTCCATGGACGTAGCCTAGATTGGTGAACCATGTATATTGGTGTCTCTCTTGTATTGTATTTATGTGTTTTATTTCCGCATCTTATTTTATGCTATTGTTTTGTGATCTTGTTTTCTAACACCCATTTGATGGGGGCACTCAATGCAACGGATACCACTCCTTCCAAATGAGGGGGGGACCGATCTAGATGGATATATGTGGCCACCCACCTATTCCACTCGCCCAAAACATTTTTCCATTATGGCAATTTTCTAGTAGTTTTTCTACAATTTTTTGGGTCCTGAACTTCTGGGGTTGTTTTGAGGCCCTAAACGATGTTTTTTGGGATCGTAGTGGCCCAAATGACAGTGATCAGCCCTCATTTCGACTCAATCCACTATTGTACTCCTCGTTTATATCTTTCCAATGGTGTACCGGGTGCCCCAAACAGAGCTTTATGCAAAAGTTATGACCATGGGAAGTTGACTGCTCAATTAACTACCTTGGGGTTGCAAACTTTATGACGGTTTATCTCCTATGATTAGGTTTTTGTATATTTAGGGTTCTTTCCCTAATGCTTAAGATAAATAGTCCCTTTAGACCTCTTTTTGTATTCATCTTGTCAGGAATGAGAATAGTCATCACATCTCTTCTCAAAGATAAGCTACCACCATTTTAGCTACTTTATTTTATAGTCTGTTTTATTTCCGCCATTTAATAGAATTTGTGTTTACCGTATCATTGTGTTCCTTGCAATATATCCGTGAATTTGGTTATATATCTGTTCTTTCATTTCATTCTCACTTAAATTTGGATTATTGGTGTTGTTACAAACAAGTTTGAGTTTGGAAGTTACTAATTGGATCATGGGATGTGTGTCTTCTACAAACTTTGCAGTACTAATTAATTGTTCTCCTTCAGGTTTTTTCAGAAGTTATAAGTGTTAGTATATTTTAATACTCCATCCTTGTCCTACCTAGCATTATTTCATTTTCCCTCTAGTGGTGTGCAGATGTCATCCAGGATCCATCTACCACCTTCTAAGCCCCACATGCATCATTTTAGGGCCACTTTAGTCAGTTCCCTATTTTTAGGAACCTACTCAGTGTTCTAGGTCAGTCCAACTGAGTTAGTTGACTCTTGTGGGGGGTTAGAGCTCTGAATTCCATTGATTGTGGCCTCATGTGCCCTTTTCTGACTGTTTTGCATGGAAAACTTACTAATGCACCCTCCTTGGTTAGTTAATTGATTGTGTCTTCAATTAACTTAGTTTAGGATCAGTTTGGTTGAGTTTGAGTCTTCCGAAGTACTCTGGTCGTGACAATTCCTATGCTAGATCAACTGAGACTCAAATTCTCCCGTGTGATTTGAATTCTCTCCATTGTACAATTATTGTTGACTATAATTATTATTGGATCATGTGACATTATTCTGCTCCTATCTGAGTTCTCATGCATGATTAATTGTCTGCTCATTTTTACTGCAATTTTCACTCTAATTCATCTTTTCTACTCATTCTTTCTCCGTGAGGTAGAATCAACTCTTAGGTTTGCTTTGATTTAGAATTTCACATGGTATCAGATCCATTGAGCGTAGGTTGAGTAATTGCTTTCAGTAGTGCACCAGAAGCCTTTGGATTTCCACAGCAAATCTGGGTGCCATTGCATTGAATTCATTGGAGAAATCCTTTGAGGTCTAGCCATGTGTGAAGGATCCAGAAAAATGTTCATATTGTCCTAAAGCAGTGCTCAGTTGTAGTCTATCTCCAAAAATTGAGAGTCTTTTGTAGGTTATTGAAATATTTTTGAGTTGCAGCAGTAGCAACAGTTTCACCTTGTATTCGCTCCATCATTTCTCATCGACAATTTGAACTCTCCTCTCTCTCCCAGGATCCTGACACCCTTCAATTACCTTAATTGGAGGGATGATATGCAAATGGTATTGCGCAACAAGTCACTGTACAGGGTAACAATGGGAAATGAGTTCGAACCTCAAGCAACTGTTGAGAAGTCCAAGTATCTGAGTAGATTGGATGAAGCATTTAGTTTCATGTGTATTCATATTTATAGAGATCTACTCTTCCACCTCGAAGGATTGAAGACTCCAAGAGAGGTATGGTTGCAGTTGGATACCCTCTTCGGCAAACAAGATGATCTAAGGGGCCATATTCTGGAGAATGAGTTGATTTCTCTTCAACTGAGTAGTTTCGAGGCCATCCATCAATTCTTTTCCAAATTCAAATCTTTGGTCATGCAATGCAAGCAGTGTGGCATTGAGAAGAAGGATGAGCAGTTGGTGCTATCTATTCTAAGCATGCTGTCCTGAGTTCTCCATATTTGTCTCTACCTTCCATTCAAGGCGAATTTCAATTCCTGGTTGGAAGATGTCATCCTTAGATGTTTTCACTAAATCTCTCATCCAAGAACAAGACAAATTGATTCAGATGGGCGCCTTGAAGACCTCCAAAGATCAATCTCTTGTGGTTGGAGAAGCTAAAAGTGCTAATTGAAATTCGAAGCACAAGGGCAAGGAGAAGAGGAAATCTGAACGCAAGCAGAATTTCAACTCAATTCCATCGGAAGGAGCCTCCAACTGCAAGAAGGACAAACAAAAGGGATTTGAGAAATCCAAGTGTTCCTATTGCAAGAAAGGAAACCACCTAGAGAGATATTGCATGCATAAGAAGATAGATCAGATGACCAAGCTTCTTGAACAACACAACATTTCCCTCCCAGAAGGTACAAGAGAGATTGATTCTGGAAGTGAGTCTGATGGTCATGAGAGATGGCATGCACTGAAGGCTGGATTTTCAAAATCACAATCCCTCCTCATAGATTCAGGAGCCTCCAACCATATGGCTTCCTCCAGAGAATCATTTACTTCTCTAGATTTCAAAGATGGTCCAATCATTCACATGGGAGATAACTCTTAGATCTCTATTGAAGGGAAGGGAACAATACATCTAGAGCATTGGAATTTAAAAAATGTTCTATTTGTGCCTTCTTTTTTCGCAAATTTCTTGTATGTATATCAGATGACTCACACAGGTTCACCAAAGAAAGTGGTCTTTGGTCCTGACACAGTTGATATTGCAGAGATCTCTACTGGGAATATTATAGCGAAAGGGTTTGGAAACCATGCCTCCAAGGCATATGAATTCTCCCAGTTTTTGCCATACTCTCTGCTTACCCCATTGGCATCTGATGAAGATCAGAGTGATATCTCTTCTAATGAAGATGAGGATTAAGAAATCAAATGTTGAGAATAAAGTTCAAGGAGATTCAGATCCAGATCCAACACATGCTCCCAATCCATGGCTAAGGCCAATATGGGCTCACAAATTCCTTGTAGCTGCTGGGAACATAGTTGGGGATCCATATGACCATGGAACCACTAGATCTTAGTATCATGCAAAACTTGCACTATGTCATGCAAATCCACTTCTCTCAGAGAGGTGCTACACGATGGTGGGGTTTGATCCACAATCTCTTGAAGAGACTTGCCATGGGGGATCTACAACCAAGTACAAATCTCGGTTGTCTGACAAATGGTACTCAAAGGTTCATGATTTGGACCACAATGAGCCATTCACTCCAGTATCAAGAAGGGTTCCTGAAAGACTTTTTTTGGAAAATACAGCTTCGAGACAGTGGGAGGTACATCAGAAGAGAAGATCCAGATCCAAATCTAGCACCTACATTGCTATCTTACATAGGAGTAGATTGCCAATATTTTTGCAAAGGCTTTCACTCAGGAAACTTTTTTCCTTCTCTGCTTAGTATGAAGGTTCTTTGAGTTCCCTACTGTTGTTCCTTTTGAGGGGGGCTTGGTATTTTTCCCATGATGTTTTTCCCCATTTCCTTGGTTCATGGACAATTCTTTTTATTTTTTATCATTTATTTGATTGTATGGGTTATTTTTGGTCTTAGTAACCAGGGCGCATGATGAAAAAGTATGGATTAATGGGGGGTGTTAGGATATTTTAATACTCCATCCTTGTCCTACCTAGCATTATTTCATTTTCCTAGTAGTTGATGATGTCATTTCCCCCCTAGTAGTGTGCAGATGTCATCTAGAATCCATCTACCACCTTCCGAGCCCTGCATGCATCAGTTTAGGACCAATTTAGTCAATTCCCTATTTTTTAGGAACCTACTCAATGTTCCAGGTCAGTCCACCTGACTTAGCTGACTCTTGTGGGGGATTAAAGCTTCGAATGCCACTAATTGTGGCCTCATGCGCCCTTTTCTGACTGTTTTGCATGGAAAACTCACTAATGCACCCTCCTTGGTCAATTAACTGATTGTGTCTTCAGTTAACTGAGTTTAGGATCAGTTTGGTTGAGTTTGAGTCTTTCGGAGCACTCTAGTGGTGACAATTCCTATGCTAGACCAACTGAGACTCGAATTCTCTTGTGTGATTCGAATTCTCTCCATTTTAACATCAATGTTGACTATATTGATTAATGGATCATGTGACATTATTCTGCTCCTATATGAGTTCTCATGCATAATTAATTGTCTGCTCATTTTTACTGTAGTTTTCACTCTAATTCATCTTTTCTGCTCATTCTGTCTTTGTGAGGTAGACTCAGCTCTTAGATCTGTTGTGATTTAGAATTTCACAATAGGGGTGTCACCTACCCAAATTTTGAGACTATTTATTTTTATTGCAAAAACATTATATTAAATTATAATTACAAAGTTTTGTAATTATGACCAAATATTGGTCAAGGATGATTGTAATGACTGATTATTATTATTTAATAAATTAAAACAGGAGACAAACATGCAAGGTAACTGTTAAATGAGTGTTCACTGACCCACTAGGAGGAATGGAAGCTGTTAGAAGGCATGGGACAGATGTCAGCATTTGCACTCCACCACTCGCTGTTGGTTATGGGACAATTACCCCTAAATTTGTGGCATTATCCCCCAGGCGAGTGGAAGAGAGCTGATGGCTCGTTAATGACCAGGTTAACCACTAAAAGGCCTAGGCATCCTAGATAAGGAAATTCGAATTGAGCAGGCGGCTCTACATTATTTTCTGCGGAAATAATTCCTTAAATGAATCAGGTGATCACTAAGAGATTCAAATAGGGAGGCTAAGTGGAAGTGCATTGTAAGACTGCTGAAATAACCAGAGGTGTTGGTGCAGGTCTCTTTGACTGCTAAGTCTATATGACTGGATGAACTATTTTGCTGTTGCAAGTGAATTGACCTAAAGCTTCTATAGATTCTTCTTCCTAGTGGTTCAGTGAACAGGCTCGGGGGTCCTAAGGCAAGTAATTTGGCTGTCTTCAGGAATAGGTTGGGTGGAACAGGCTCCTTGGGTTGTTTGTTTCTCCTACAGTCAATCAGGTTCTACTGTTCTGTCTTATTGTTTACAGTTAAATGATTTTATGTATTGTAGATTTATTATTTATAGTTATACAGAAGAAACTATTTCAATTTCTGACTTAAAGATGATATGGTTTAAGGATGGTTAAGTAAATAAGATGAATGATAAAATCTTTTCTGTATTTTTTCCATAATGTTTTATGTATAGTACTCTAGTACAGAAAAGAGGAATTAATATAGATGAATGAAGGGCAGAATGCCAAGTGATTAGATAGATTAAAAATGTAGGGTTTCTTTTAAATTCTGCCATTTCAATTATATGTATGTTTACACTAAGAAAATAGAATAGCACAGAATAAAACAAATATTTAGCATTTCCTGCACTTGGTTATAAAAGAAAGACATGTCCTTTCTGTGTAAACTAGGTTTTCAATTACCACTAACCATTGTTGGAAACTAATACCATGTATTCTATTTCAACAGTAGAGTGTTATAAACTCAGATGTTACAAGTATTATTATTTCTAGAAATTTTTTTTAACAGCTACAAATATGCTTCTCTACAAATTTGTTACTTACAAACAATAAATAGATAAGTATTATTTCATCACCAAACATCACCATTTCATTTCAGTCTCTAATTGTTATATTTCAATTTAATTATCAACTAAGACTACTAAATCCAAAACACTTTTTACATAGATATAACCCCAATACTCTCTCATTATATTATCTAGCATTTTATTACATTATGATAGACTCATAATCAAAATCTCTAACAAGAAGTACATCATTTACAATAATGCTACAGGTTCTTTACTGATTCGGCAAACACATACTAAAACAGTTTACATAAATTCAAGATCAAGCATAGGTAAACATGGAGTTGGCTCTCGGCCACTAACCAAAAATTTGCATAGTCTTTTGTTAACGCAGTAAAATCCAAAAACTACCAACGAAACCTACAGGGCAGGGTTACGATTGTTGGAACAAGATCGAACCCTGTGGCATATAGCCATTATAAACACATAATAGATCAAGTTATACAACATCATCTTCCACACTCAATTTTAAAAACAATATGAGTATAGGGTTATCTGCCAAGAAGTATGCAACCTACAGCTCTCGGCCGGAGACAACTTTTGTTTTTCTAAACCAAATTATCAGTTATACAAACAAAATTCCACTTCAATATTTAAATCAGATTATAAACATTAACATCAAATTTTTCTAGGTTTTGAGGAAACAAGTCAACCCTCGGCTCTTGGTTATTTTCACATTCATTATTTTTTTTTGACAGAGTTTACATTGAAAACCTTTCAAGGTTTCTAAAACCACATAGGGTTCATTCCTCTAAACAACACATCGTAAAACAAGTTCACAGTCATCATTAATCATCGTAGCAAACACTTCTGAGCCGAATAGGAACATAAATTGAGGATTTATCTTCTTACAATATTGTTCAAAACAAATTTTAAACTCGGCCATTACCCTTGTCAGGGAAAGAAAATCCAACTCTCGTCAAACTGTAAACACTGGCCAAATAATGCCAAAGGAGAACCTACGAGGGAGGAACCATTGCGGCTTACCAAGTAAGTGGAGCAACAGTAATCCACCAAGCTCTCGAACTCTGAAAACTATCGACGAAGGTTGTACCTGCCACAAAAACCTACTGTCACATACCCACCCTTGGACCCAATGCAAGGAAGGGAACATGCTACCAATCTATGGGGCTTTTCATAAAACTCAGCCCATTCATTAGATGCATACAGTTAAAAACAAAAGTGTGCAGATGTAAATCAAACAAATATGCACAGCGGAAATAAATTCATCTACACACATATTTTCATATGCACTCAATATATCAATAACAGTAATCAATTAATTAAAACAATGCAGAAGTAAATACACATAAGAGAATATACTCATCTCACTATAATGCGGTCCCAAACAACTAGCTATGTCGCCGCAACGTTCCTCCCAACCATAGGCCAGTTGTGTTCATCAATCTCTCAACACAAATGCCACCCCCGAGCTGGGCATGATTCTTACAAGGGAAAGGGGACATTCACTCTCTCACAACCAATTAATCATTCCATCTGAGCCAAGCCAGTCCATAGCTGGGTTTATCAGGCTACAATTGAACCCTAGATGCTTACTCTCAAGCTCAAGCCAAAGAAATGAATACCCATACCCATACCCCAACATATTCATTTCTCACACAGCAAGCACAAACATTGGGCTTAGATACACATTTCCAGCAATGGAATTCACAAACAATATGGCCAGAGATTTTCCCCAAATCGTGGCTCACCCAAAACGAGCTGTGGGAAGGGAAATGCATCCACAGGGAGGAAAAATGTTTTCTCCCCAACTCTCTCAGCATTTAACAACAAAAACGGACTCTATGGAACCCCCGTTCCATTCCCCTTCTTCCCCACTGGTATACAACACAAAACGCCCTTCTCTACTGGGAGAATGAAGGAAAACACAACAAACATGCCTGGAAAACGCCCAGGTAGCTCTAAACTCGTGAGGGAGAAGAAATGATCATGGATAATGGCTTGGGGGAGAAATTCATGGTTCATTTCTTGCCCAAGAAGCAAAACGCGAATTTCCATGAAGGGTGGCTTTCCCATACCCGAATTTGGACAGCCATACCTCTCCATTCCCAAGGCATTAACTACCTCAACCAACTCTTGGAAGAAATCAATGATTGGGTACAAAAGTCAACATGGGTAGTTGAGGGTTTGATGGGTTCTCTCATTGACACTTGGCTTGACTTGAGTGGCTCAAGGGTTTGAATGTTTTCCCTCCCAATTCCTTGTAAAATCATGCCCCCATCTCTTGTTGCATTACATAGCTAGTTGTGGGTATTTATTAAAATGCATATTTACAATTTCAATGTGCCTGGCTAGCACGTAAACCATATGCATCACTAAATCGATGGCGGGGCCTTGGCCTTGAGCTCCTCACCATGATTTCATAACAATATTACATCATTTAAAATGTTAAAGTGATAGGGTCTAGATGGGGACGTGACATTCTCCTCCCCTTGGAATAACACCATCCTCGGTGTTCCAACACTTAGGAATAAATACCCATTTTACATATGCCTCAAAATTCACAACTGGGGCAGGTCTGTCCTGCGTTTCATCTCTTTACTTTGAACTTTCAGGATCAAGTCCTTTGGCTTCCTCAAGCTGCTCCTGCTAGCTTTGGTCTTCCAGCTCTGCAGGTGGGCATTGCTCCAAAGCAATCCCTTCCCTTTATTCACCTTCTAGCTGATCTACTAGTCTAGAATTTCATGGATGCCATCTTTCTTGTTGTCCCGGCAACTATCTGAGGAACATTTCCAGCCCAAAACAAATAGTCTCTGGTCTGCTGCCATGATCATGGTGCACAAATGGCTCTCTCTTTTCTCACCAGCAACACTTGACTAGTAATTGCTGTAATCGATGGCTTTCAATTTCACACCTGTGAGACTCATCATGGCAATTCCTGTTAGGACAAGCATAACACAATGTTAAAATTAGTCAATTATTTTCCCAATTGACATGGAACGTACATGCTTTACTCATGAGACTTCCCCACATTCCATGCTTTCCCAATATACACATGAACTCATTCATGTTCATCCTTTCACCGGAAAATAACCATTTCAGCATTTACAATTCATTTCAATCAATTAAACACAATTTGTTTCCATTTATGACATGCACTCAACAGTCTTTTATTTCTGAGATGCATCAGTCAAAAGGAAAGAGAAGAGTAAGAGTTTTCCCCCTCTTAGTCTTGTTCCAATCTGGAGCCACACCATCACTTGTGGTTCTATGCTCCTTAGCCTCTTTCACTTCAATGTGAATGCTTGGCTTGCCCTTTCTTGGCTATGACACTTTAGTGTCTAAGGTTTGTCTAATGCTTTTCAACTAGGGAACCCTTCCCCGTTGTTGCTTACAGAACCTTTGGCTGCTAGGACCCACACAGTTCCACTAGCACCACCTTTCATTACTGCTCATACTGAGCTCTCTTTAGGATGGTCACATGTCCACATGCATCCTCCAGATGCTTTCATAGTTCTTGCTTCCAGCAGTGCCTACACTCAAGCAGTGAATCAATTCACATGCTTAGTGTATTTTCGTAAGGTTTATCTTTAAGCAAGAGTTTAAGGAATCATAATTAAATCATATACACACTTATATTCATAAGAAAGAGTTGCAAGATAACCAAATACTTATCTTTATTGGATGTCTTCACTTTATCCCACAGGATCCTTCTTTGCTTTCCAAGCATTGGATTTCCCGTGGATACAATAATGAATGTTGGGCCAGCACGCAGGCTACTCCACAACCATTCGAATAGGCAATGCCAGGCTAGCACGTTGACTGGGTTTATCAATTATTTAAGGAATGTTTGGCCAGCACGTCGGTTGCTCCACAACATCAAGTGGTTAATGTTCCCACCAACTATTCTCTGAATTTATCAATCATCAGTTACTCTCTGGATTTACCAAGAATTTTATAGCGCCCGACCAGTTACTCTCTGGTTCTACCAAGAAATTTATAGAGCCCAACCAGTTACTTTCTGGTTTTACCAAGCGTTTGTGGCTCTTTCAGGGTCCTTACTTCCTGCAACGGCCAAGGTTTCCAACAAAGAAACAACAGTGTATTATCTTGGTTGTCATAAGACTTGTACCTAAAATCTTCATTATTCCAAACAAGAAATAAATGAAAATGAATACTTATATGTATTGTGCATTTCTCCTCGCTACTCCACAGGTTTCCTTCTCTGCTTTACAAGCCTTGGATCACTTGTGGGGTGGATGCTTGGCCAGCACACATGTTGCTCCACAACATCATCCGAATAGGTAATGCCAAGCTAGTGCGCCGACTGGGTTTATCAGGAATCCCCAAAAAAATCGGTATGCTAAGCCAGCACGCCGACTGGGTTTATCAAGCATTTCAAAGATCAGTATGCTAAGCCAGTACGCCGACTGGATTTATCAAGCATTTCAAAAATCAGTATGCTAAGCCAGTACGCTGACTGGGTTTATCAAGCATTTCAAAAATCAGTATGCTAAGCCAGTATGTCGACTGGGTTTATCAAGCATACAATAACCATTTCCAAGCCAGTTCTCCGACTGGGTTTGTCAGGAAATAACACCCTTCACCAATACCTCCACAACATGCAAATAACCAATGCCAAGCCAGTACACCGACTGGGTTTATTAGGCATACAACAACCATTTCCAAGCCAGTACATCGACTGGGTTTATCAGGCAATATGAAAAACATAATATGATTACGTGGCTCCTTTTCTTATGCAACCAGTGGTTCCCTCCAGGAACTCCATAGGTGACTCACTTGACTGCAGGCTAGCATGGCCCCACAATACCCACTCACACTACACAAGGATGATACCCCTTTTCTGCAACACAGCTCCTCGGGCCTATCCATCTCTTCTAGTGTCCTTTAGTGTGAGCGTAAGAAGGTCACCACTTCCCATACAGTCCTCTTGAGCACCCTTGCTTCACTTTGCCTCTTAACATGCAACACCAACTTGCATTTGTGTAAGTTGTTAGCACAAGAAGGATAAACAGACTCATCAGTATCGCTGCTCAAGGATCATATCATTCACTATCAAGTATTGAAACACCAGGAATGCGTCCATTCCCTTAGGGTGTAGTCAATATTGAAAACCTTAATCCTAACCCATCACCTGAAAGGTATGCATCCCTTTCCGGTGTGAGCCATGTAGGCCTTAGTACCACTCAAGCAATCTGAAATAATAATGAAATAATAAAACATGTTCTGCATATTAAATCTAATAACCAGACATGTATATTCTCAGTTAGGGTTACCGAATACTCGTTCGTTTTACAGATGTATTTTTCCTTTATTGGCGAAGAATGGGGGCTCCCTTCTCTAAGTCAACAGTCCTTCGGGTTGCCACCCCAATATTTTCACGTTCCATAACCCACACATGCCTTCTTGGCATAAATTATTGTCTCACTCACATGTTTTACCAACATGCAGTTCGGTTGAGACATTATCAACATTTACAATGGCATTTCACCCGAAACCCATTTCCAAAGCATGGGATCCTTCCCATCTAGTTTGGCTTCTGCAGGCCATCACACATGGTCTTCCTGCAATGTGTCATCCTGGCACACTTTATCAAATAGCCAAACAATCAACAACATTTAGCAATAAGCCTCAAATATGATTGTTTCATAACCAATCAATAACACTAATAATTAAATTCAACATGAATTTACAATTCTGACTCCTACAGAAATTGATTTGCTTAGCAATGAGGCTATCCTCATATTGTTTGGATCTCGTAAGTGGTATTACTCTGTCCATTATGGTTTCACCCTTGCTACCATACCTGAACATCCACCTACAACATGTCCTCCTGACACAATTCTATATAAGCCAAACAATCATTAGCAATTATAGGCAAATTCTCAAATTTGAAATTTGTAAATATGTTTTCCTACAGAAATTAGATTTGCAACTATGAGACTATTCTCATAAACTTAAACCAGACAATTTTCAGATTTGTTTCATGCATAAATTTACAACCATGAGAACCTTCTCATAACCTTTGTCTTCTGCACATGGTAGATCTCGGTCTTTACTATGGACTTATCCTCATTGCCATACGCAAGACTTTTCTGCCTAAAAACTGAAACTTTAATCAGCCAAACACGTTGTGAGTATCCATGCACATAATCATTCATGGCCATAACAGTCACTGAAGTGATCTCAGAATTATAATACTCAATAATTCAAACACCTTCAGCTGTTTAACATTTGAAATGCAATGAAATATATATACATTTCTATATACGCATCATTATCACAATAAAATTGAAAGACATAGTCACACTATCCATGCAATTTAAATAACTGTAAATACTCATTACTTCATATTCCATGCAGCTCTATCCTTCCAACAGATTACTTTGGTAGCCCATCACATGTTTGACTTCTTCATGCAGTCCTTCTCCTGCATTCATAGCAGTTTATGGAATGGTCTCAGGATTAGCAATAGTCCACCATTTCATCTATTATCTAACTGCATTGAAACATATATATGTCACACCCATGCCTTTACACAATGCATTTCAACATGTGCCCCTACACATGCATGCATATTTACAATATTTACCGAATATTTCAATGCACATCTCTTCAATGCCATCTTGCATGATTTCATGAATACTATGCATTCAAACATATTATGGCCTAACCATGATAGGTCCATAAGTCCTCAGTTGCTTTGGTTGTTAAACTCACAACCAATATTCACAAATGGCATGATATGAATTCATATGAATGCATTGAATTTTCTAGAAACTATAGGGGTGTAAGGCTCCTTGCCTTCACCTACCCGCACCTCAGCATACTTTGTGGGTTGGCATTCACAGTCAGGCACTCAATGCAAACCAAATCACCTTAGTTTAAGCTTAGTTGAAGAGACTCACCACATCTTCTTTCAACATTCATGCAATTAAGCACCGTTAACCCTTACCTGCAGGGTTGCTATTAATATCGCTTGATGTTACCTGATCAGTCGGCCTCTTACCAAGGTTACTTAGTCCTTTTGCCAACATCATGATCATGGATTTGTTGCACCATCCTCTCTTCATGAGGTTGTATGCAACAATCATCATCCACATCCTTTAGCCATGCTTCGGTTGTCTCTGGTCCTACAACCAATGCGAACACAACTTAATTATTAGCAACCACCATCATTTGATCTTAAGTGGCTCATTGCATATGTAAATCCTCACTTTTTTTACCAATATGCAACATCATATACATGCAAAAACATTCTCTCATGCACTTGTGCAATATGCCATCTATCTATCCCTTTTGCATTTCCAGCATTCCTATGCCGTAACTTGTAAAATACAAAAACAATAGCAATAGCGGAGTTAAGGAATTATCCCTTTCCAAGCATGACATTGGGTCCCTTCTCCACGTCATAGCTGATCCTTTTCTTGGTTTCCCTACCAAGTATGCAAGGAATCATTAGCTATGATCTTCTCACGAATTAGCAATTCAGTATATACATACGTATATAACATTCATTATGCCATTCTTATGCTATAAACAAAGATAGTTTAAGGTGAGGAATTTCCCCTTTCATCCTCCATAAGGCGTATTAGAACCCATTACTCTTACTGAGGATTCCGCAACCTTCTATGAAATTCTTGCTCTTCATCCCAAGAATGCATTTCACACTTTCAACGACTGTCTTCCGGGGAACGACGGGGGTCAAGGGGGCTTTCCCCCTTGCGCCACTGCAGGGCAGGTCGAGGGCAGCGCCCTCGTTTTTTTTTTTTTGTAAATATTTCCATTTTGCGCAATCTGGCACATAAGTTCCAAGGCAATTTTTCCATTTTCGGCACTTGAAAATCTCCCTGAAAAATGGCTGAAATTCCTTGTTTTGGAGCAACTTGTGGAGTTCTTCCGCAATTTCGGAAGAGATTCGGAAATTCCTTCTGTAGTTTCGGAAGAGATTCGGAAATTCCTTCCGCAGTTTCGGAAGAGATTCGGAAATTCCTTCGGCAGTTTATGAAGAGATTCGGAAATTCCTTCCGCAGTTTCAGAAGAGATTCGGAAATTCCTTCTGCAGTTTCGGAAGAGATTCGGAAATTCCTTCCGCAGTTTTGGAAGAGATTCGGAAATTCCTTCCGCAGTTTCCCTTTGACGCCGAACACTCAGAAATTTTTTCCGTTGTTTCGGGTCAACTTGGCGAGTTCTCCCACCGTTGCGGCGAAGACTTCTGAGTTCTTCCCGAAACAGACTTAAACAAAAATTTTCAAAAACACTTAAAGCAATTTTGGATTCTTCTTTTCTTCTTTCTGTGATGACTGTTTCCCAGCAGGAGGTAACCTTACCTTTGCAACTATCCAACTTAGCCAGTTTAGGCCGGATGCTGATACCTGTGGTGATCAGGAAGGGACCTTCCCATGTGATTGTAATTGGATTTGGCCCATAGAGGTCCAATGCTGCAACCAGCAGCTCTGATACCAAATGTCACATACCCACCCTTTGACCCAATGCAAGGAAGGGAACATGCTACCAATCTATGGGGATTTTCATAAAACTCAGCCCATTCATTAGATGCATACAGTTAAAAACAAAAGTGTGCAGATGTAAATCTAACAAATATGCACAGCGGAAATAAATTCATCTACACACATATTTTCATATACACTCAATATATCAATAACAATCATCAATTAATTAAAACAATGCAGAAGTAAATACACATAAGAGAATATACTCATCTCACTATAATGCGGTCCCAAACAACTAGCTATGTCGCCGCAACGTTCCTCCCAACCATAGGCCAGTTGTGTTCATCAATCTCTGAACAAAAATGCCACCCCCGAGTTGGGCATGATTCTTACAAGGGAAAGGGAACATTCACTCTCTCACAACCAATTAATCATTCCATCTGAGCCAAGCCAGTCCATAGCTGGGTTTATCAGGTTACAATTGAACCCTGGATGCTTACTCTCAAGCTCAAGCCAAAGCAATGAATACCCATACCCATACCCCAACATATTCATTTCTCACACAGCAAGCACAAACATTGGCCATAGATACACATTCCCAGCAATGGAATTCACAAACAATATGGCCATAGATTTTCCCCAAATCATGGCTCACCCAAAACGAGCTGTGGGAAGGGAAATGCATCCACAGGGAGGAAAAACGTTTTCTCCCCAACTCTCTCAGCATTTAACAACAAAAACGGACTCTATGGAACCCTCGTTCCATTCCCCTTCTTCCCCACTGGTATACAACACAAAAACGCCCTTCTCTACTGGGAGAATGAAGGAAAACACAACAAACATGCCTGCCTGGAAAACGCCCAGGTAGCTCTAAACTCGTGAGGGAGAAGAAATGATCATGGATAATGGCTTAGGGGAGATATTCATGGCTCATTTCTTGCCCAAGAAGCAAAATGCGAATTCCCATGAAGGGTGGCTTGCCCATACCCGAATTTGGACAGCCATACCTCTCCATTCCCAAGGCATTAACTACCTCAACCAACTCTTGGAAGAAATCAATGATTGAGTACAAAAGTCAACATGGGTAGTTGAGGGTTTGATGGGTTCTCTCATTGACACTTGGCTTGACTTGAGTGGCTTAAGGGTTTGAATGTTTTCCCTCCCAATTCCTTGTAAAATCATTTCCCCATCTCTTGTTGCATTACATAGCTAGTTGTGGGTATTTATTAAAATGCATATTTACAATTTCAATGTGCCTAGCTAGCACGTAAACCATATGCATCACTAAATCGATGGCGGGGCCTTGGCCTTGAGCTCCTCACCACGATTTCATAACAATATTACATCATTTAAAATGTTAAAGTGATGGGGACGTGACACCTACAAGCGGTTAAACAAGAAACTATAGAGAAGAATATCGTTGCTTAAAGATAGTATTAATATTTTAAGATGTAAACATTACCTGTGTAATGTAACTTCGAGTAAGAGACACCATAAGAAAACCAGACTGACGAAGCCATCTACCTAGCACATTGAAGAGGGTTTCGTCATGAGTATAACGACATATCCTTGGTTGGAAACAGAACACAGTTCACAAATCTTCCAGTGTAAACCCTGAAGAACTACTCTCTCAACATCCTTAACCACTGCAAACACTAACAGAAGACTCAGCTTCTTGATATAATCACCTGTAATAGGTTAACACTCAACAGGTTGCAGTTTCGAGTCTTGGTACTCCTAAAATCAAAACCCTAGAGTTGCTCGTCTTGTTGGCCTCTCCACGGGACTTTTCCCAACACATTGAATGGAAAAAGAAAATGATAACCGCGTAAAATGTAGTGGAGATTAGGGTTCCTTGTTCAAAGTCCAAAATATGTGAAATCAACGACGGAGGTGAAGCCAACAAAGCACATTGAAATTTGGGAAACAACCACACTTATTGCTAAATTAATTGCCCCCTCCACCACGATGCCAGCTCACTAATCTAAGGGTTAATACAATGTACAGCTCGACATTTGAAAACATTCGAGTTTTAATACCACGTGATTCATAACCTCGAGGATAGCCACGATGGCATCCAATGGGTTTTACACTCACGAAGTAGGCAGGAGAATTAATGCCAAGTCCGGCTTGGACAGAATGCCAGCTTGTAAACCATTCATTCCATTTAACACCTAGTCATATCACCTGTCAATGCGAAGACTCAAGGTTATATCATATAAGTTCATATTATTTACAAAGTTATAGTGGCATCATATTAATAGTAATACATCTCCATTGTATGGGTCATATAATGCATGGTTACTATATAATATGCTTTTCTTCTCAATAGCATAGGTGATATCATATAGAAGCTATTAGAGTTTAGGGTATAGTTTATATATTTATAGTTAACAAATGACTAAGGTCATATTACATATAAAGGTTTGATACTTAGTGTATAGTTTAGGATGCATTATTTGTGTACATTGTAATATTTGTTATATTGCTTTATCTATTCACAAAGTTGCACATTATATTATAATGCACAAATATTATAATAGAAGGACACAATCCTATAAGCATAGTAAAATTCACATTAGAACTATGATGAAAATATCATAAAAGACGATACTATATTAGCATAATCCTATATGTATTTTTAAATGCAGAATTATAGGAGCTACTATAGTTATTTGACTATTTCAAATGAATCCATAGGTATATTGGAATCTAGCACACATAGTATAAGTGTATTACACAAAACAACACTACTCCTTGCAGTATGACAAATGATGATAGGACTTTAATAGCACTATTAAGATCGTAAGCTAACATGTAAACAAGAAGTAGGACAAAGACCCATACCTTCCATATCTTTCATGCAAGAAAGTACTAAGAGTTTTTCACAATAAGATTGACGATGAATTGAAAAACTTATTCACTCTTAAACACTTGAATTTTCGTATTATTCTCACCTTCGTTTCTGCACAATGAAACATGTTCAAATGCTTTAGCTAAACGTAGCTAAGTAATCCCCAAGGTACCTCATAGGACCCCTTCGTCATCATTCAAAAACAAACTGTCAGTACTTTAACAAGAAATTAATCATAGTACAAACCTATGTACAGCATGTAGTTTACAATTAATCACAAGCAGATCTGAAAGGTGTATTTTGTGTTATGATCGTAAATTGTCTTTTGTTAAAAGATTTGTATCCATTTAATTCCGCTTTAGCAAATACAACTATCATCATAATTTGTTTTTAAGAATTTCGATGTGTCGTTATCATTAAATTAGTTAAGAGATTTAACTATTACTTTATGTTCCGCATTAGCAAATTCAACAATTATTGCTACTTTAAAATTTTTAAATTTTTTGTAAATTTACGAGATGTCACAAGGGGCCTTCAACAAGGTTATCACCTATATCCATTGATTTTTCTTCTCATTGTTTAAGGGTTGAGTAGGTTAATCGAGAAAGCCAAAAGGGATGGGAGAATCACTAGGGTTAAAATTTCTTTATATTACACACTTACTCTTTGTTGATGATGTTCTCCTTTTTGGTAATGGTTATGTGGAGGAATGGATTTTCTTTCATGAGGTCATTAGTGTATTTTGTGAAGTTTCTGGTATGGAAGTTAGATCACAAAAATCTAGTTTCTTGTACTTTGGTGCTACTGATGAAGTGTTGGCTCGGGTAAGTTCAATTTTTCCATATCATATGGCCCATATTGATAATGGTTTTAAGTATCTTGGATACTTCCAGAAACCTAATAATTACTTCAAGGATGATTGGATGTGGCTGCTTAAAAAAGTAGAGAAGAGGATTGAAAATTGGGTTTATAGTTGGTTGTCTTGGGGAGGTTAATAAATTCAGTTCTACATAATATCCCTATGTATTGACTTTCCTTGGCCAAGATCCCTAAGTTCATTCTTAAAAAAATTAGACAAAGGTTGTTTAGCTTCCCGTGGACAAGTAGAAAGGTTAAAGAAGGGGTGCATCTAGTTAAGTGGACTAAAATTTTGCTTCCAAAATATATTGGTGGGTGGGGATTAAAATATGTTTTGGTTTGCTCAAGCATTGGCTTTGAATATTTTATGAAGAAGATTGTTTGGGGAGGGGTTTTGGAGTGTTGTTCTAAAGGCTAAATATATAAAAAAATTACATGTTTCTGAGTGCTTAGATTTGAAGGGAAGGTTGTTTCATATGCTTTTAACATTTTGAGAGGGCTCTTAACTTATTTTTCCTACTTGAGTCAATGGTTGGCTTGGAATATCGGAAGGGGAATCAAGTGAATCTTGGAGAAGATCCCTTCATCAGGGGATAGGAGTTTTATAAATTATAACCAAGCATCCTTACTTATATGATGATCTTTTATTAGGTACTTGTTTCATGTGAAAAATACAAATCAGGGGCGTAATGATACAATTATTGGCTTCAAGCTGATGATTTGGGGCTTGTTGGTGAATTTGTAGAAGAGTGGAACAAATTTATTCAGGGATTAAATCACTGTGGGATGAGGTTATTAGATCAAGAATATCAAATTATGTGGTCATGAGATACCTCCTCTGGATAGGTAGGTGCAAAAATGGCCTATGAAACTATTTCTTATTCTCACGTTCAATATAGATGAATTAATGGTGGCACATATATTTGTGGAAATGGTGTCTTCTTTTAAAGGTAAAGTTGTTTTGTTGGTTAGTGTTAAGGAATAACATTTTAACTTTTGACAACTTGATTAAGAGAGGTTTCTATGGTCGTAATTAATGCTCTTTATGCAATCTAGGAGAGGATTCAATTGACCATTTGTTTGTACATTGTGGGTTTGCTCAACAAACTCGGAAGGAGGTTACTCAGTCTTTAAAAAAATCTGTTAGTTGGGACCTAAATACTTTTGATGATTGTTTAGCTAAATGGGTGACAAAAGCATCCTTCTTTAAAGACTTACCTTTGTACGTAATTTGGGAGATTTGGCGACAAAGGAGCAGTGTTATTTCTTACAATACTCAGAAAAATGTATCCTGGGTAACTTCTAAAATTGTTGGTTATTTGAAGGAATATCATACAGGAGAAAAGGAAGTTGTTGTGCTAGCTATTAAAACTCCCATATTTTCTGAGGCCTACCTTGTTGGGTTCTTCAATGGAGCATCACAACCAGATTTGTGGGGAGAGGGAATGGTTTTAAAAGTCAATGGGGATCATTATTTTCTCTTGTGGATGGATTGTGGAAAGGACACTAATACGAGTCAGAGCGGAGCTCTTGTCTTTGTGGGGGTTACTTTACTTTGCTTCGGTAAAAAATATATTGTCTCTACAGGTTACCGGAGACTCCAAATTCATACTAGAGTGGGTTACTGGAAATGCAAATTTACAAGTGACTATACTGGAAACTTGGATGGACAGAATCAAAATATTAAAGCAAAATTTCCATTTATTGTCTTCCACTCTTATGTACAAGCATTTTAATACTCAAGAAGACATGTTGTCCAAAAAGGCCATTGGAAAAGGTGACGGTTTCCTTTTTTATGAAGAATTATGGATCACAAATTACTTTCTTCGGATTCTTGCTAGGCTTATTAAAGTTGTCTTTTATAAATGTCAAGCTTTTTGTCAAGTTTATTGTCTTATAGATATGTCTATGTCATTTCCTTTGAAGTCATTTTGGAGGACTATAATAATGCACTATATAGTCGAAGTTCTATGGTGGAGATTTTAAAGTCATGTTTATTAGATTATTGTAGTGGAGTGTATGGCAGTCATATATGAGTCCTAGTTTGGTTGGAGGATGTCATGTTTTTTATTTGGCTTATGGACTTTAGTCACTAAAGTGATCTTGATATGGTACGTATTGGAAATGTTATTTTTTATTCATTCTATAAATATCAAGTAAAATGTTATTTTCAGATAATTAAAAAAGAAGTAATAATATGATTTGACAACTATGCTATTTTTATATTGGATTATTAACTATTTTGATTTGTCAATTTCTATCCAGAGAAAAAGGTTATAGTGTATATACTTTAGTAAATTAAAACAATCAAACAATATAATAAAAATTATAGTGTATATATTCTCTACTCTCCTCCACTGCAACATTTTCAATAATCCTGCTCTGTACACCGTCTTCTTTCTCACATTCTTTGCCCTGCGCCGCCCCTGGCTTCGGCTCAGTTTGCTACAGGCGCCCGATTTCAAGATGGTGCCGGGAATCTCAGTTTGCTACATGCGCCGCCCAATTTCAAGATGGCGCACGGGATCAACCAATGGTAGGTGCCGGATCTCAGATTCCAGTGCACTCGATCGGTCATCGGTGTGCAACAATTTTGTTACTTTTTTTTTTTTTTGATAACCGAGGAACTAAGTGGATCCTCCCTTCTGAGCTACGTCAGCCGAGCAGGCCAGTTTACAAACCTCGGGCCGGGGTCAGCCCCAATTTGGAACCGGTTCACCACCGTCTGGGAAGGTATAGCGCGTTCAGAGGGGACAGGGACAGGTCGCTGCAGGAGTGGGCAAGAGTTGAACCCTGGTCTCTGGCGTAGGGACCATCTGGACCAGCCGTTGGGTCCGGAGCCTCAGCCCCTTGAACCGGTTCAATTTTGTTACTTGTATTGAGTATGTTATTTAAGTTTCATGATCGGTTTTCGGTGTCCTAGATTTACCTTTTATACTTTCCTATTAAGTTATACTTTTCCTACTAAAATATAATTAAGATAACTTTAACCACTTTTATACATACCTATTAAAATACAAATTTTTAGATGGGAACGTAAAAATTAAATTTGCAGCAATTTAGTGTAAAGTTGTATATACTTTTTTTCCATATAAAAAGAATGGCATTTTTATTCACTAAACCAAAACACATTCTTGAGGTGCTCTTAGCACTAATAATTTTTTTTATAATATTGCTATGATTTTTAACTTTTCCAGCGTAAGGTTAAATAAAAGATTGTTTAATCTAACTTTTAGAAGTGGGGTTACATATACTCTTTTTTCACAACAAAAAGGACATACCATTTATATTAAAAATAGTATAGTGAGATACAATGTTCTAGCACTGACAGATGTCATAAGCAGTATGAAATACATATCAAAACTATCGAAAACAAACAAAGGAGTCCACACAGGACAATAAACACAAAGTCACCAAAACATAAGAACAACAGGACCAAAACATAGTGCCCGTCCAACACTGGACAAAATGTCGAAGTGGCCAAAGACCCCCACATGGGCCCCGAAAGGTACCAAAAAGAACCAGAAAGGCCCCAAAGACCGCAATCTACAAAGGAACTAGACACCTGCAAGATGACAGAAACCAAGATCATGTAACATAAAGAGCCAAACTCAACAACAAAGAAATGCCACAGAGGAGTGATCAACAAGGATACCATCACACCATTCCTCCAAAAATATAGTGCCTTCAGGAAAAGATAGAGCCCGCTTGGAGAGGTCATCCGCCAGAGAATTAAATTCCCGAAAAATATGAGCAAAGGAGATCTGCCCAAAACAATTGATCATCCTACACGAATCTCGGAGTGGCCAGTAGTCGAGTTGAAGAACCTGGAGTGAATATACACCTTGATCCCATCCAATGATCACACGAGAGTCTCCAAGAATACGTATCAAAGGAATGCTCCGACCATTTGCAATAAACAAGAGAAGCCAAAGTGCAATGAGCTCACTACCTGTATTCGACCCTGTACCACAATTCAACCAAGTTTTGATACAACAGTTGGCAGCTAGGTGTATAACCGCTCCTGCACCACAAACCTGCAAGCCCCGTTGAGAGGCCCCATCAAGGGCACCCTACGGCCAAGACTCCTTAGCTGGCGGAGATGTGTGTGGGGACGACCGAGTTGGAGTGGATGACCCAATTGCTTCAAAGAACGATGCCATAATATTGCTACTAAGACAGTAGCGCTAAGAAGACAACCCTTCAAAGATTAAACGATTACAGGCTTTCCAAATGCCCCAGGCCGCAAAAACATGCAGAGTTAATACAGACCTCCGCGCAGATGACCAACCACTGAGATTTTCCGCAAAGGAAAACCGCGGCCATCTGTAGGAAACACCCACCTATGAACAACAATCCTGCCAAATGGCCCGGGAGAATGGACAAGTGAAGAATAGGTGATTGACCGATTCTTCCCCACTACCACACAGAGCGCATCTATTCGGGCCACATCCACCCCTTTTTAAGTGATTGTCCCAGGTAAGGATCCGATTATCTAGCACCAACCAGACAAAACATTTCAACTTAAGAGGAGTGGTTAGTGACCACACCAATTTGTACCAGCGATGAAGAATAGGAGCATTCGACGAGATAAGATAGTCATAAGCCTATTGAGTCGTAACCACTCCCATCTCAGTTTTCTATGACCACACCACACTGTCAGGATTATCACAAAGCTGAAGATTAATTCTTTGAAGCCCAATAATGTACTTGGACCATTCCACCCCCAAAGAGCCTGAAATACCCAGCTGCTGCACCGAGATCTAAGAATGTTTCCAGCTTCGCACAAGATTGTAAATATGAATCTGGTTCAAAGTGTAATATCCCATAGATCTCAGAAAAAAACTTAAGTTTAGGAGAGAACAAAAACACCGAAGGACCCCCCAGAATTGGGTTTTCACCCAACCGAATTTGACGACCATTCCCCGGAGACCAGGAAAGCCATGAAGTAATAATCTTGAAAGATCCCAGTAAACCCTTCCAAATGTTTGAGACCCCTCTAATATTGGTATGCCCATTCCTGAACCATTGGATCACTGAACACTTCTTAAGGTACTTATCTTCGATGATCACACTCCACATAGAGTCCTAGAAAAGGGCCCTCCAAAGACTCTTGGCTTTTAGAGCTTTCCCAAACTGAGCCATATTCTTAATGTTCCAGCCACCCAAATGGAAAGGCTGAGCCAATTGTTTCCAACCAACCAGATGATAATGTCGCTTAGCATCCCCACCACCCCAAATAAATTTAAAAATGCGCTTACGGATTCCATCCATAATAGACACAGGGACATTGCACAAAGTGAGCCAATACACCACCAGATTCTGCAAGACTGATTTAGCCAGGGTAAGGCGACCACCCAGTGACATCCATCTCCAGCACCAGTGGGAAATCTGTTTATCGAATCTTTTTAAAATCCAACGCCAGTCCTGCACTCGATACTTATTTGGCTTGAGGAAGAAGGCAAGGTATTTTGTACCTTTTTCCAATGGTTGTACATTATAAGGCAGCAGGTTCCTAATCTTCTCAAATACATCCACATCCACATCCACATCAGAAAATAAAAGGATAGATTTTTCATTATTGATGAGCATACCTGAGGCTTTGCAAAATATATCCAGTATCCATTTTAAATAAGTCCACTCCGCAAGTGAACCACCGCCATATAACAAGACATCATCCACGAAGAGAGTGTGGATCACCACAGAGTGAGGAGCAATTTTTATACCCTGGAATTTCTGTTCCCCACGAGCTAAGTGAATAATTCTATTGAGTCCCTCAATAACCAAAAGGAATAATAAGGGTGAGATAGGGAAACCTTGTCTCAACCCTCGAGAGCTTTTGAAAAAATCAGTGGGCACAGCATTAATAATAACAACAAAATTAACCAACGAGACACAACCCATAATCCATTTACTGACCACCCAAGGGAGTCCGATCTGAATCAGGATTAATCTCAGAAATGACCAGTCCACACGGTCATATTCCTTTACCAAGTCCAGTTTCAAGAGAATTGCTTCAATTGGTTTTGCTTTGATAGAGTGAAAAGACTCCTGTGCCACCCCAACCGCATCCAAAATCTGAGGATCATGAAGAAAACAAAATTGTTCCTTAGAGATGTATTTGGATAATCCATGCTTCAAACTCACAGCAATGACCTTGTAGATTAGGTTGCAGAGCGAGATATGATGGAAAGCATTGAAGTTATCCGAATGAGAGCACTTAGGGATAAGTGTAAAAAAGGTAGAATTTATTGCACCAGAGACCTTACCATTCAGCCTGGATTCCTCCACCGCATTCAAAATGTCATGTCCCATAATATCAAAGAATGCTAGAAATAGTTCCACTGACCATCCATCCGGGCCAGGGCTCTTGTCCTTGGAGAATCCTTTAAGTATATTTTCCACTTCTGTCAGATTAATCGGGGCGTAGATTGCATCACCCTCCTCATCCGAAAATAGCCTAGGATATTCCTTAGTTACTTTGAACTGGTCAAGTAACAAAGATGCTTTCAGGTCCGTGAATATATATTGAAAATGTTAGACCGCCTCCGAGTGAAGATATTTAACAAAAGATATCTTGGATCCAACACTATCATTGAGTTCCCAAATAGCATTCTGATTTCTCCTGGAATCAGCAAATTTATGGAAAAATTTTGTATTGTTATCCCTGGCCTGAATCCACAGAGCACGACTTTTCAGTTGCCACCTTTCCTCCTGAAATCTTATAAAATCCTTTTTTTTCTTTTCCAACTGTGACAATCGAATAGAGTCTGGTCAAGAAACAGAAGTGAACATATAAGTTGAGAGGATGACTTCAATATCCCGCTCGATCCGCGAGAGCTCTTCCATCATTAAAAAATGTTTCCTTTTTCCCCACCAGATGGTGAATTTCTTAAGACATATCAATTGTTTTTCCAAACAACCCATAGCAGACACCCCCGGCTCCACATTCAAAGAAGTCCAAAATGCAGCAGCTTCCACTCGGAAGTCCTGATCTTTTAACCACATAGAATTGAATTTAAAAGGATAGCTGGCCTTTTTGTCATTGAACTCGAACTGGAGAAATATAGGGAGATGATCACTAATACGACATTGCTGAATCCAAGAATGATGACGAGTGAAGCATGAAACTAGATTCTCGGCCACAAGGAAACGATCCAGTCTCTTTGAAATGAAATCATCCCCATCCCTACCATTCTTCCAAGTTGGCGAAAGAGGAGCAGGTTCAATATCCAACAAGTGTCGAGATGTGAACATATTACTAAAAACCTATCCCAAAGCATCATTTTTTGCATATTTTCCCCACACTTCACCAACTGACCACGTGAAGTTGAGGTCCCCAGTAAGAATTAAATTCTCCAAATTGAGCAATTTATCCGCACATACCAGGTCCCATAAAACTTGTCTATTAGAATAGGTCCCATACACATTGAGGAAATTTAATTCCCGGTCCATACTGACCAATCTACCTGAGAGCACGATCCCAGCCTGGGCTACAAAAGGCTGAAGGTCCAAAATTTGTGGATCCCAAGCCGCTAGTAGGCCTCCAGACAAACCAACCCTACTGATTGCACACATATTCCAAAAGCTTTGATTTTAGTGAAGAAAACCCTAGCTTTTTCCTCAAAGACCATTGTTTCCTGTAGCATAACTAAATCTAGATTGTTAACCAGCAGAATTCACTTGAGGGATAGTTGTTTTGAGAGGACCCCAACTCCCCGAATGTTTAATGAGAGACAAATCATTTCTTAACCATAGCAAGGGATTTAATATCTCTAAGTTCCCTGGAATTGGAAGAGGGAGAAGCCACATCATTACCCAGCGAAACCTCCAACTTACCTACTATAGCATTATGTTTAGAAACCTTATGGGCGCTCCGCGTTTTTAGAGGTGAAAGCTCCACGGCCAAGCCCCCCTCCTAAGCCCCATGACCAGACTTGCTCCTAAAGGAGCTGTTCAACGACGAAATTACATTGGGACCCAAATCCGGCAACACCTCACAGTTTTTGTGGAAAGTTGATATTGTTTTTTTAACAACTTCCGAAAAAGAAGGCACATGAATACAACAGAGTTGTTCCAAAGGAGTGAACTCACAATCATGGGCCAAATATGACACCAAAACTGGATCCAAAGGCGAAGAAGAAACAAGGGGAAGAGTATCCCTGTCCATAGAATACCCACCACGACTCACTGAAACAATGGGTTCAATATCAGAGGAAATATGAATAGTCTCACCCCGTGACTAAGAATCAGATCCCCTACCATCACTAGATAAGTTTTCCTTTGGCGAGGACCCCTCCAAGCTAGATAATCGGTAGGTACCGACAAAGGAGGAATGACCCTATTGGAGTAGCCATCCAAAGGACCCGCATCATCCAAATATTTGTTGTTGCACGCATCCGAGGACCAAGATGTCTCATCGTCTACGGACTGAGAAAAATCCCGACCGACCGAAGGGCCCTTGCAATCTCGCCACAAATGGCCAATTGCCTTATAGTTTGAGCATCTTAATGGGACCCCCCAATAGTCGATAATATGGGTAAACTGCCGTCCCCTCCAATCAACGTGCAACTCGTCGATCAGGCCGAGGGATATATCGACCTCCACAAGGATGCGCCCAATGTGTTTATCAACACCCTTCAGCACATCCTCGTCGATATGTAGGAAACGACCCAACCTGTTACCAACCAACTCAAAGGCCTCCCGGTTCCACAAAGCCAAAGGGAAATCAGGCAGCAAGATCCATAGATGTCGAAGCTTTATCCTTGCACGCCGCGGGTCAAAATCAGTATACCATCACTAGAGCATGAGACTGCCCGATCCCTTCAACCATAATTTTTCCAAGATCAACGAGGCATGTGCCTCTCCTCGAAATTTGAAACCAAACCATCCCTTGGAAAGGATATATATTAGTGGGGTATAATCCAGAATAGGGGCCCAAGTCCGTGAAACCCACTTCACAATGTCACGACGTTGCATAGCAATGTAACTAAATTTCCCAACCAGTGAGGTCATATTGAGCTCAACTAGCTCTGTAAGGCACAAATCACGACCCGCTACCAGTCGTATGTGAGTTGTCGACCAAATGAGAAGTGTTGGAGGCCAACAGGATATCGGAGGCACCGTCATCTATTATCCTCACCTTTTTGGACAATGGACCCTTCCCACCACATGTCAAGGAATTCTCTTTGGCACACACATTCCCAATCGATACCGCCTTCTTACCGTTTAACAACTCCCTATAATAAGCATTCGGCTTCATGATACCGGTTTCCTCAAACCAGAATTCCATGTCCGTCGGGATTCATTGACTGGGACCTGCCAAATTCTGTGCCTCCCCCCATATCTTAAAAAAAAACAAGGCCTGACATCCCCAAAAAACGGGCTTAGAAAATAGGGAGGTCATGATACCACTTCCTGACAATGGCATTGGGCAGAAAATAACCCTCGTGAAGGGAACCAAAAGGATGACAAATTGGGACACTTGTGTGTTGATCTCCAATATAGCATGCCACCTAATGAGCAAACCGAGAAAAGAGCCCACAACTGACGAGAGTGTTGTCGTATTCACAATACCCACCAGCCTACGCGCCCCGAAAAAGGTATTCTGTGATGGTAAAACACCAAAAACATAAGCAAACTACCACTGGTACAGGCTAGAACGCGGAGACCACAGGAAATACCGGCAGCTGAACCAACAACAAAACACCCAAAATGGAAAAATCAGGAGAACAAAGAAGCCGCCGGTGAGATAATGAGTCTCAGAAGTATTTCAATGACCCCCCGGCCAATACAAAAAAAAACAGGCAATGGACGGAAATACCTAGCTTAAAAAACTCCCAAGCCGGGAAAGGGAAAAAATAAACTACGGTTGCCTCCCCCGAAACTATTCCATGTCCAAAACTTCCCCGACGGCAGCAACCACTATCGCTGCAAACCTGCAAACCGCCATCCGAAACCCTAGCCTGCCTCAAATAACAAGAAACATCTCTTGATGATGCTATGGGGGTTACATATACTTATAGATCCAATTGAGGTTACTTCATTTCATATATCAAGATACAAATCTATAAATAAATATTAAATATAGATAACAAGATAGTTATATCCACCCAAAATAAAATGGATGGAGAAATTACCTTGAACTAGATGTGAATAATTTGGACTAGATGAATCTTCTTCCAACCAAATCTTTCAATTTAAGACTCGAAACCCCGAACCCCTCAAACAACAGACCATGTTACCCATATTTTCAACATGAAGCACAAGTCCCATCAATAAAAATGTTATCTCACTACTTCCTCAAATTTTCTTTGAATATAAATGTTATTTTCATTTTATCACTTTCCCTCCAGGCCATTAATTTATTTTATTTTAATTCTTGTGGGTTAATTAATATAATCTTTAATAGTTGTTTTTATTTAGTTAATATTATTTTGTCATTATTGTTATTGTTATATACTTGTTTCCCTTTAAGGACTTTGTCCCAAAATTAACTTTAATAGGGTTACTTGCAGTTTATTGATTTTAATTATTATTATTATTATTATAATATCCACCCAAGTGACTACAGTAGGCATTGAAAGTCCATATCACAACTTTGGGAAAGTGTGAATACAACTCTGACCCTCTTCCTGATTTTCAACATCAATATTAAAGCCTATAGACCTATCTAGGGCTCTAAGATCCAAGGTCTCATCTACCCAAGCAAGCATCTCATCGAGTGCAATAAGTCATGTACTCTAGGTAATCTTCAAACAATGACCTAAAATTCACATACAAATTCATAGGAACTCAACCCTAAGCATCAAAAGTCCAACCATCACAACTCCACAAGAAAGTATAACTCCAACCGTTCTCCTAGCCCTTCTATATTAAGATAGGTAAAAAAATGCTATCATAAGTTTATCCTTTGAGTTTTTCTCCAATCCATACTTATAGATATTCTCCTTCGTGGTCATAGGATCCCATGAGATTGTGGAATGGATTGGCCCCAAGACCCATGGGTGGTGTTATCACTTGATAAATTTTGAGAGACCCATGGTTGGTGTTATCACTTGATAAATTTTCAAAATTTTTTGCCAAGTTAGTTTTCGGGCAAATTTTCAATTGGGCAGATTCATTAAAGGTCTTTGGCCTTTTTAAGACAAATTAGCTCTCGGACATTTATTTTTGGTTTTTGAATTTTTCATTGTAAATTCCATCAAAAAGAGTGAAGCTCGAGGTCCAGGCTTCACTTCGTATCCCCACAAGCCACTCACACAATACCAAGTATACGACCAAGTCCAAGTGCCCAGCGTACAAGCACCAGACCCCAATGTCGAAGCCTTGGGCTCACCTGCACGAAACCTTATTTAATTGTTGTAATATATAAACACTATAAGATTTTTCTCCCTCGTGCATGTGGAATTAATGCCCAGAGTAAAAATATATAAAAACGTAAAGCTACAACACGATGCACCCAGGTG
Organism: Larix kaempferi; assembly: GCA_027924585.1. Taxonomy (NCBI): domain Eukaryota; kingdom Viridiplantae; phylum Streptophyta; class Pinopsida; order Pinales; family Pinaceae; genus Larix; species Larix kaempferi. Next base: position 6,533,326 of record BSBM01001063.1, read on the forward strand.
TCTCTTCGAAATTAAGTGTCATGGAAGGGCGAAGTCGTGGCAATTTATATGCAGGTTCGAGCTATTCATACGCCATGTGTAATAGAGTTCTGGTTAGTTTTGAAGCTTGGATGGCCACATTGTCAAAACAGAAGGAAATCGACAAGTGTCGAGTTTGAGCTTGCAGGTGCCCCACGAAGCATGCATATAGTGAAACAATGGGCCAAACAATTGACCCGGGGAAAAGTTTACACTGAAAAGATGGAAGAAGAATCAAATGCAAAAGTGTTTACATTTGGGTCTTATCGTTTAGGGGTTCATGGTCCGGGTGCTGACATCGACACGTTGTGTGTTAGGCCCGAGTATGCAGATCAAGAGGAAGATATTTTTTCATTCTTCTTCATGACATGTTGGCCGAGATGCCTGAAGTTACAGAATTGAATCGTGTTCCAGATGCTCACGTGGCTGTTATGAAATTTAAGTTTAGAAAGATTTCTATTGATTTGCTTTATGCTAGTGTTGCGCTCCGTATTGTTCATGATGATTTGGACATTTTACAGGAATCAATATTGTACAATGTAGACGAACAGACCGTGAGAAGTCTAAATGGTTGCCGAGTGAATGAACAGATTCTGCGCCTTGTTCCAAATGTTGAGCATTTTCGCACCACACTCAGATGCATGAAGTCCTGGGCTAAAAGACGCAGCGTATACTCAAACATTACAGACTTTTTAGGTGGTGTAAACTGGGCGTTGTTAGTTGCTTGGGTTTGTCAGCTTTATCCCAATGCTGTTCCTAGCATGTTGGTATCTTGTTTCTTTCGTGTCTATACTCAGTGGCGCTGGCCAAATCTTGTGATGCTTTGTTCAATAAAGGAAAAGAAATTAAAGTTTCCAGTGTGGGATCCTCGAAAAAACCCCGGGATAGGCCTTATCATATGCCCATCATAACACCTGCATATCCAGGTTTGAACTCTAGTTACAATGTATCTACAAGTACACTTTGTGTTCAGAGCAGTTTCAGCAGGGCAACAGGATATGTGAAGATATAAAAATGAACAACATACTGGCTATGATATCGGCGATAAGAAGATCAAGAAACAACCTAAAAAAGATCAGCTAGATTCATTCCTTCAAATATGAACGACTCCAGAGAATGGCGTAAGGTATATGATGAAATATTCATAAGTGGGAAGTGTAGATTTAAATAAAGCACAGCAGGATCAAGTCAGCTTGATCTCCATACAAACACACAGTCATCAGAAAAACACACAGAGAGGAAAACAGAGTTATCTATCGGAAAAGAAAAAGACAGTTCGTTCTATTAAAATATGTGGTATATAAACACAGAATACAACTACCCAAAATAGGCGGGAGAGCTCAGCGTTTAAGAGCTGTTGGTGAGCAGTACACCAACTGAATTTACTCACTGATGTGAGCTTAAGTGTCAACGTACACCAACACCCCCCCTTAAGTGAAAGGTAGGGAGTACACAGAGATAGACAAAAGACCAACCGAATTTACTCACTGATGTGAGCTTAAGTGTCAACGTACACTAACACCCCCTCTTAAGCGAAAAGTAGGGAGTACACAGAGATAGACAAAAGATGAGTCCCGGCTACACTGCTTGCTAAGGTACTCATGTACAAAAGGATAAAAAATAGATGAAAATATGAAAGAGAACTGAGACTACCCCCCAAGGACAATGTCCTTCACCCCAAGCAAGGCACAAAGCTGAACATATTTCGTATGTGCCAAAGGTTTGGTGAATATATGAGCAACCTGCAAGTCAGTTCTATAGTATTGCAAATCAATAGTATGTTCACGAATCAGCTGTCGGATGTAATGCATGTGGACCTCTATATGCTTGGTGCGTTGATGCTCTACTGGTTCCTTGGAAATATGGATAGCACTTTGATTATCGCACCAAATTACAGTAGGCTGCACCTGCTGAAAACTAAACTCTGATAAAATCTGCCTAATCCAAATAGACTCTTTGGCAGCATTAACAACACCTCGGTACTTTGCTTCTGTAGAAGTAAGGGCGATGGCAGCTTGCTTCTTATTGGACCAAACAATAGGGCCAGAACCAAGGTGAAAGACAAAGCCAGATGTCGATCTGCGGTCATCAGGATCACCAGCCCAATCAGAGTCTGTGTAACCCACTAAATCTGCATTGCCTTGGGATGAATACTTAATGCCATATGCGTGTGTCCCCCTGATGTACCGAAGAATCTGCTTTGCATCTTTCCAATGGAGCTCATGTGGTTTCTGCATGAACCAAGAAACCAAGCCAACTGCATATGAGATATCCGGACGTGTGTGAGTCAAATACAGTAGGCTGCCAACAAGCTGCCGATACAAAGTAGCATCCACCAAAGGAGTAGTGCACTTTGCAGATAACTTGACTCCGGACAAATATGGTGTGGGTGCAGATTTGCAATCTAACATGTGAAATCTGCTCAAGAGATCCAATGCATACTTGGGCTGAGAGAGACCTATCCCGGATGTAGACTGAGTGACCTGCAGTCCCAAAAAGTAGTGAAGCGGTCCTAAATTTGCCATGTCAAACTGTTGTCGAAGAGAAAACTTCACTTGATCAATCAAGGTAGATGAACTCCCAGTAAGAATGAGATCATCCACATAAAGAACAAGGAGGAGAAGCTCACCATCTTGCCGCAAAATACACACATTTGAGTCAGAAAGGCAGTGAGAAAATCCTAAAGAGAGAAGGAAAGAATCCATCTTCTCATACCACGCCCTAGGGGCTTGTTTGAGACCATATAATGATTTTTTGAGCCTGCACACAAGTGAGGAGTCCTGGATAAATCCAATAGGTTGCTCCATGTATATTTCTGCTTGCAAATCGCCATGAAGGAATGCACATTTGACATCCATTTGGTGTACAGTCCACTTACGAGATGCAACAATAGAGAGAACAAGGCGAATAGAATTCATTTTAGCCACGGGTGCAAAGGTTTCAGAATAGTCAAGTCCCTCAACCTGTGAAAACCCTTTAGCGACCAATCGAGCCTTATATTTGTCTATAGAACCATCAGCTGCATGCTTGGTTCGATATACCCACTTGCATTGAACTAATTTTCTACCTTTTGGAAGAGGGACCAAGTCCCAAGTGTCATTTTTCAGCAAGGAATTATGCTCTTTTTCCATGGCAGCATCCCATTCTTTAATACCATGGGCCTCATTAAAGTCTTTTGGATCTGAAGCGCAAGCGATAAATACTCGAGGAGTCCTTTGAAGAGAGGACCTCATTTTTCTTTGACCCCAATCAAGAAGTGGAGGACGTGAGCTTGCTGGTTGTTTTTCAAGCTCACTGTCATGAGCAGGGGCAGTCAACTAAGAGGAAGGATCATCATATGAAGATACAAAATGTTGAGGAGGATGCTCATCAAATCGAACACTCCTACTAATGAGCAATTCATGTGTGTCGGGATGTAATAATCTATACCCTTTAACATCTTCTGGGTAGCCAACAAATATGCAAGGCTTACTTTGCATGGCCATTGCCCTATGTTTGTCTTTTGGAATGTGTGCCCAAGCATTGCACCCAAAGACTCTAAGATGCCCAACAGAGGGTTTTTGTCCACTCCAAACTTCTTCTGGTGTCACCCCTTGAATAGCCTTATGAGGAGTGCGATTTTGAACATAGTTTGCACAATTTATCGCTTCAGCCCAAAACTGTGGGCCAAGACCTCTTGCATGAATCATACAATTTGCCATCTCTTTCAAGGTACGGTTTTTCCTTTCAGCAACACCATTTTGCTGTGGACAATAGGGCATTGTATGCTGTAGATGAATACCTTCAATGGCACAATAGTCCCTAAACTTGTTATTGACATATTCCCCACCATTATCTGTCCGCAAGCATTTGATAGACTTTCCAGATTGTTTTTTAGGGAAGGCTTTGAACACAAGAAAAGTGTCAAAAGCTTCACTTTTGTTTTTCAAAAAATAGACCCATGTCCGTTTGGAATAGTCATCAATGAATGTAAGCAAGTAGCGTGCCCTTTGAAAAGACAGTCCAGGAAAAGGGCTTGAAATATCACTGTGAATAAGTTGAAGAACTTCGGAAGCTCTCCAAGATTTTCCCTTATCAAAACTATCTTGAGGATGCTTTCCAAGGATACAGCCTGTACAAATACCTTCAGAAAAGGAGATAGGTGGAAGATCAGTGACCATGTTTTCCTTACTAAGCTGCTGAAGATAGCGATAATTCAAGTGGCCAAATCGCTCATTCCATAATCTACTTGATTCATTTGAGTGAGCAAGCAATGCATTGCTAGAAGATGTTCACTCAAAATGAGAAAACAAATACAAGCGTGCATTATGATCCACTTTCCCGATGGCAACAACTTGTGAAGGGTCTTCAATTTCACGAACAATTACAGAGTCAGGGGTACACAATATTATCTTCCCTGCTCCAGAATTTGCAATCTGATAAATTGAGAGTAAGTTTGTTGAAGGAATAGGAACATGCAAAACGTTATTAATCATCCCATCTGTCATCTCAACAAAGCCTTTCCCTTTAATAGCCAAAGGTGAAGAGTTGCCTATAAAAATCTGCTGAATTTTGCATGAATTAATGGAAGAAAACAGATTCTTATGAGCAACCATGTGATGGGTTGCTCCATAATCAAATATCCATTCAGGTTCAGAAAAAGAGAAACCTGCTATAGTAGAGAGGGCTTTGGCATTTCCTGTATCGTTGCTAGGGGAAGATAAGCTAACATTTATATTGTGTTTCTTCATTTCTGAAGACAGGACATCTAGTTTCTTAAAACAATGAGATTCTGAATGACCTTCCTTTCCACATAATGTACATTTAAGAGAATTTTTCTTCCCTTTAAAATCTGGCTTTGGAGAGGAATTTGAAGAGTTACTTGAATTTGAGTTGTGTGTTTGTTTCCCTTTAGATGCCTTTTTATGTGGCATCCTTGAATTTGGAGGTGAGCTAGCTATTAATGCATGAGACTTATAAGTAGAGCTAAGAGAGCCCATTTGAATGAGCTTATCCTGCTCACGAGTGAGTCTTTCAGCAAAAGCATCAAAGGTAGGCATTACAAAGTTTGGACCCAAGGCATCCCTAGTTGAATAAAATGTGGAAACAAACACTGAGTATGATTCTCCTAACTTAGAGAGCACTGCATAAATGAGTTGTTCATCCTTTTTCTCAATATTGCAATCCTTCAATTGAAACCTAAGAGATTTGAACTTGGAAATGAAGTCTTGAATGGTATCAAAATTATTGGGGTTGAGACTAATCAGTTCATTTTCCAGTTGATGACCACGAATGGCATCTGTTTTACCAAACAATTGTTCAAGTTGATCCCATGCTTCATGGGGGGTGTCTATGCCTTCCAAATGAAATAGTAGTTCAGGTGAAAGAGAAAGACATATCAAGCTTAAGGCTTCATCACAACGATTATGCCATTTAGGCTTTTCAACATTTTGTGTGGGTTCTTTTTCTGTTCCAGTGGTTACCCTGTACAGACCTTTACTCCTTAATAGAACAACCATTGTTGACTTCCAAGAAAAATAGTTGTGAGGAGTTAAAACAGGGATTGGGAACTTATCTGCCATTGTACGGAAAAGAAGATGCCAAAGAAAAGGATTAAATGGTGACTGGTGATAGCTTCAAACAATAGTTTAGACTCTAGAGCAGAGAGCAGAGAAAAATGGCAAAAGAAAACCTGGATGCCCTACAGAAACGCCTAGAAGCCACTACAGCCAATGAGGATGGAGAAGGCTAACGCCCTGCAGCTTTGATACCATGTAGATTTAAATAAAGCACAATAGGTTCAAGTCAGCTTGATCTCCATACAAACACATAGTGATCAGAAAAACACACAGAGAGGAAAACAGAGTTCTCTATCGGAAAAGAAAAAGACAGTTCGTTCTATTAAAATATGTGGTATATAAACACAAAATACAACTACCCAAAATAGGCGGGAGAGCTCAGCTTTTAAGAGCTGTTGGTGAGCAGTACACCACCAAATTTACTCATTGATGTGAGCTTAAGTGTCAACGTACACTAGCAGGAAGATCAATGGCTCGTAGCCATTTTGCAGCACCAACGTACGCAGAGAAATGATGAAAAGAGTGGTTGCGAAATCCAAAGATTGTCGTGCATGTGGTGGCATTGAGGAATTTCGCATATATAAAAATGGTATTGGAAATTAGTCAAATGTTGTGCGAAACCACCTTCTGTGGAATTCCGAAACCATCCTCTATTTATTGAGGAAATCACCATTCTATTTCTTTTTTTACACACACACAATTTATTAAATTATTTTGGAACAGTTGGACAGTTTGTTGGGAAATTTGCAAAGATGCACTGCTGCTATGTTGTTGGGAGTGCTAGAAACAAACAAAAGGTGGAGTTACTGCTAGTGGCAATGCTCTGAAATTTTATACATTAATACGTTTAAATATTTGAAAAATTAGATTGCTGAAAAGAGGAGATGAGACATTCGATAGCCAGATATTAGTCAAAGTTGCAAAGAACAATATGTTATCTTTGCTATGTTTTATGAGGTTTTAAATTTGAAAATCTCCACTTCCAGAAAATATGGTATCATTATGCAACGGGTGTTAGAGTTTGTACGAAAAGTTTAAAGACATCAATTATGTTTCCTTTTTATGGCAGCTCATTGGAGAGCAGTTTGAGATTATGACGACATTCACCTTCATCAGTTTTCAAGGATTAAGAATAAGTGGCAACCAATAGTTTAAATAAGTACAAATGTAGTTTTACATATTTTTGAGATGTAGGTTGTTAAGAGTTGGTGCATCAAACAAAGCAAGGGGATCAGAAAATTAAGGCAATCACCTCCAGATTTATAGGCGTTTGTTGCCAAGTTTTCAGTTTGTAACAAACAATTAGTTAGGGTTCATTATGAAAACATTTTGATATAAATTTTGTTTTTACAATGTAAAGAGGGTTCGACTTCCCGTGAGGAAGAGACCATTTTGGGTGTTGAAGTTGTTTTTCAAAGAATTAATAAAAGATTGCAAAGCTAAGTAAGTTTTTCTTCAAAGATTCATGTGTTGTTCAGAATTACAGTTTGTATTTTTCTTTTCTCATATGTGCATGTATCCCTTCTTCGTTATCCTTTCCATTATGTCATGTCTTCTATGCCGACATGAAAGTTTAAAATAAATTGAGATTCCTATATTTATGCCTTGATTTATCGCGTCTGAGTGTCCATTTACTTGAGTCTAAAATTGATAGTGGATTCATCTGAAATTTGGTGCCCATTATTGATGGACTGTCTATGTTTCTTTCAAAATGACCTGCAAAAGCTTTGACCGTAATATGACAACTATCTTGCCTTTGTAAAAATCATCTGCTTATCTGCTGGTCCATACATTTTCTAGTTTGGACTCCATGCCCAATGAACCGTTTTCCTAGTTTGATCAAAAACCCATTTTTAAATCTTGTTTCTGTTAATGGTCTAGCCATTGTTCTTGAGTAAACAATTGATTACCAAGGTGACATTGGGTGATTGAATTGTATGAAAGAGCCCTCTCTGGATTGGAAGGGCTAGCTTCTAATCCTAAAGGTTGGTTTGAAAGAGTTACCTTAGAGTTTCCTTGATATAGCCCAAGGTAAAAATCCGAGTGCTAAAATTTTGGTGCCATTGTTGGGGAGCGAAGGTTTCATTTTCCCTGGGTATGAATGACAAAGTTTTCAGCTCTGATGGTTGATGGTGAACAACGTTCAGATGTCAAGCACGCAGTGCATCTTTCACCTGGCGACTCCAACCTCGAAAAATCCATATTTCATAATTTTCATGGCGACTCCACTATTAGAAGGTTTCAGAGTTTGAAGTGTTGATTCAGTTTCTTCATCAAATCAAGATGACAGGGTATGTGGCAAATCATGTTTCTATTGAGGGTTTTAAATAATATTTTGACATGTTTGAGGATGAGCAAATCGAAGAGTGTTTCTCAAGATTTTTATCCATATATTTGAAACCATGTAAATGTTCTTCCGAAGATAAGGTCATATTTTTAAAAGAATTTGTTGAAAAGCTTGAGAATGATATTGAGATTTTAGAAGGTCAAATCCAGTCCCAAGACTTTTACTATCAAATTTTGTCTTTTGAAGACCCTTTCCGACTTCCTTTAGTTGTCAAGGATGAGAAATGTTTTAATGTTGATTATGGGGTTAAACATTCACATATGAAATCATATATTGAAGAAGAAAGGACGTTTCAATTCCCCCATCAAATCGCAGAACATCCCAAGGAGCACCAAACAAAATTTGTCTTCTTTGATCTTGTAGCTGAGTATATGGAAGGATTTCTTAGTTTAAATTTGCAGCTAAGTTTTCACTATGAGAATAAAGAGTATCGTTGGTTGCTTATGTCGTCAATTTTTCTGTCATTGACTTATTTCAAGCACAATGAAGGAGTCAGATTGTTTGAGCATCTAATGGATTGGCTTCATTGGCATTTCTGTATTACTTGATTGAGCATAAATTTTGACAGAATAGAATAGGTAGGTAGGTTGAATAAGCTCAACATGGAGAGCATCTTTTTCAGTGTTTTCAGTTTGCAGTAGAGCAATTCAGTTTTGAGTTTTGAGTTTTGGTTCATATTTGCAGCGTGTGTTTCAGTTTGCATCCAGTTTCAGAGGAAGGATCAGTCACAGGTATTGGTTACAGGTTGCAGTTTTCATGTTCGGATCATCCCATTGGATTAGGAACTTTTCTACGAGGTTCTTTGCTACCTCACAGGGAGGATAGCATCCCCAGTTGGAGCCAGTTGTTATCACCTGATAAATTTTCAAATTTTTTTGCCGAGTTAGTTTTCGGGAAAATTTTCAAGTACTTGGCGCTGAGAGTACATGAACCAAGTACCTGCACACAAAATAAAAACAGATTAAAGGTTTTTGTTGGCTTATATGCATGGTTTCTTATTTTGGGCAGATTCATTAAAATTCTTTGGCCCTTTTAAGACAAATTAGCTCTCGAGGTTTTTGTTGGCTTATATGCATGGTTTCTTATTTTGGGCAGATTCATTAAAATTCTTTGGCCCTTTTAAGACAAATTAGCTCTCGGACATTTATATTGGGTTTTTTAAATTTTCATTTTAAATTCCATCAAAATATCAAACCCGAGGGCCAAGTTTCGCTCTCTCTACAAGTCTTCGTAGCTGCACAAGCCCCTCTCACGATATATAAAAACGTAAAGCTACAACACGATGCACCCAAGTGTCATGAAATCTTATGTAGCTGTTGTAATATATACACAATACAAGGTTTCTCTCCCTCGTGCATGTGGGATTAATGCCCAGATTAAAAATATATAAAAACGTAAAGCTACAACACGATGCACCCAAGTGTCTCTTTCGAACTTAAGTGTCATGGAAGGGCGAAGTCATGGCAATTTATATGCAGGTTCGAGCTATTCATACACCATGTGTAATAGAGTTCTGGTTAGTTTTGAAGCTTGGATGGCCACATTGTCAAAATAGAAGGAAATCGACAAGTGTCGAGTTTGAGCTTGCAGGTGTCCCACGAAGCATGCAGATAGTGAAAAAATGGGCCAAAAATTGACCTGGGGAAAAGCTTACACTGAAAAGATGGAAGAAGAATCAAATGCAAAAGTGTTTACATTTGGGTCTTATCGTTTGGGGGTTCATGGTCCGGGTGCTGACATCGACACATTGTGTGTTAGGCCTGAGTATGCAGATCAAGAGGAAGATATTTTTTCATTCTTCTTCATGACATGTTGGTCGAGATGCCTGAAGTTACAGAATTGAATCGTGTTCCAGATGCTCACGTGCCTGTTATGAACTTTAAGTTCAGAAAGATTTCTATTGATATGCTTTATGCTAGTGTTGCGCTCCGTATTGTTCCTGATGATTTGGAGATTTTACAGGAATCAATATTGTACAATGTAGATGAACAGACCGTGAGAAGTATAAATGGTTGCCGAGTGAATGAACAGATTCTGCGTCTTGTTCCAAATGTTGAGCATTTTCGCACCACACTCAGATGCATGAAGTTCTGGGCTAAATGACGCAGTGTATGCTCAAACATTACAGAATTGTTAGGTGGTGTAAACTGGGCGTTGTTAGTTGCTCGGGTTTGTCAGCTTTATCCCAATGTTGTTCCTAGCATGTTGGTACCTCGTTTCTTTCGTGTCTATACGAATTGGCGCTAGCCAAATCTTGCGATGTTTCGTTCAATAAAGGAAAAGAAATTAGAGTTTTCAGTGTGGGATCCTCGAAAAAAACCCCAGGATAGGCGTTATGATATGCCCATCATAACACCTGCATATCCAGGTTTGAACTCTAGTTACAATGTATCTACAAGTACACTTTGTGTTCAGAGCAGTTTCAGCAGGGCAACAGGATATGTAAAGATATAAAAATGAACAACATACTAGCTATGGTATCGGCGATAAGAAGATCAAGAAACAACCTAAAAAAGATCAGCTAGATTCATTCCTTGCAAATATGAACGATTCCAGAGACTGGCGTAAGGTATATGATGAAATATTCATAAGTGTGAAGATCAATGGCTCGTAGCCATTTCGCAGCACCAACGTACGCAGAGAAATGATGAAAAGAGTGGTTGCGAAATCCAAAGATTGTCGTGCACGTGGTGGCATTGAGGAATTTCGCATATATAAAAATGGTATTGGAAATCAGTCAAAGGCTGTGCGAAACCACCTTATGTGGCATTCCGAAACCATCCTCTATTTATTGAGGAAATCACCATTCTATTTTTTTTTTTTAACCCACACAATTTATTAAATTCTTTTGGAACAGTTGGACAGTTTGTTGGGAAATTTGAAAGATGCACAGGTTCTATGTGTTTGGGAGTGCTGGAAACAAACAAAAGGTGGAGTTACTGCTAGTGGCAATGCTCTGAAATTTTATACATTAATACGTTTAAATATTTCAAAAATTAGATTGCTGAAAAGAGGAGATGAGACATTCGGTAGCCAGATATTAGTCAAAGTTGCAAAGAACAATATGTTATCTTTGCTATGTTTTATGAGGTTTTAAATTTGAAAACATCCACTTCCAGAAAATATGGTATCATTATGCAACAGGTGTCAAAGTTTGTACGAAAAGTTTAAAGACATCAGTTATGTTTCCTTTTGATGGCAGCTCATTGGAGAGCAGTTTGAGATTACAACGACATTCACCTTCATCATTCTTCAAAGATTAAGAATAAGTGGCAACCAATAGTTTAAAGAAAGACAAATGTAGTTTTACATATTTTTGAGATGCAGGTTGTTAAGAGTGGGTGCATCAAACAAAGCAAGGGGATCAGAAAATTAAGGCAATCACCTCAAGATTTATAGGCGTTTGTTGCCAAGTTTTCAGTTTGTAACAAACAATTAGTTAGGGTTCATTATGAAATTTTTTTGATATAAATTGTGTTTTTACAATGTCAAGAGGGTTCGAATTCCCGTGAGGAAGAGACCATTTTGAGTGTTGAAGTTGTTTTTCAAAGAATTAATAAAAGATTGCAGAGGTAATTAATTGTTTTTTCAAAGATTCATGTGTTGTTCAGAATTACAGCCTGTATTTTTCTTTTATCATATGTGCATGTATCCCTTCTTCGTTATCCTTTCCATTATGTCATGTCTTCTATGCCGAGATGAAAGTTTGAAATAAATTGAGATTCATATATTTATGTCTTGATTTATCGCGTCTAAGTGTCCATTTACTTCTCTAAAATTGATAGTGGATTCATCTGAAATTTGGTGCCCATTATTGATGGACTGTCTATGATTCTTTCTAAATCACCTGCAAAAATTGTTGACCGTAATATGACAACTATCTTGCCTTTGTAAAAATCATCTACTTATCTGCTGGACCATACATTTTTTAGTTTGGACTCCATGCCCAATGAACTGTTTTCCTAGTTTGATCCAAAACCCATTTTTAAATCTTGTTTCTATTAATGATCTAGCCATTTTTCTTGATTAAACAATCGATTACCGAGGTGACATTGGGTGATTGAATTGTATGAGAGATCCCTCTCTGGATTGGAAGGCATAACTTCTAATCCTAAAGGTTGGTTTGAAAGAGTTACCTTAGAGTTTCCTTGATACAACCCAAGGTAAAAATCCGAGTTCTAATAGGTGGATTTCCTATCAAGTTCCACCTCACGTCATGTCACCAAGGCATTAATTATAATGATAACATCATCTTTTCATTATTCATACAAAATCATTACATGTTATCTATCGCAAGCCAACATGGAAACACAATATCATCGTAGCATAATTGTCACCACAACATCTAGAATAATAAAGAACCACATGCAATAATAAGAACATTTCATCATAATATATCATCATCAATAGAACCACACATAATCGTATCATCATTCCATCAATGGAATGCTATCAAAAAATATTATCACTGAAACCTCATGCAAGTATCCCATGCCAGTAGCATATCATGAAATACCATCAAACACTCATGCAATTATAACATGTCACTATAAGTTTCACCTCAACATAAGCATATTAGAACCACATGCTAAATCCTTCATGTGTTCATAAAATAACATAACATCATAATTATTATTATTAAGATAATCATCTTGAAGAGTTTGATAAACCCATGTAAGAAAAGTAATAGCAAACAAAATCTAAAACATAAGAATTAAGAATGGCTCACACACATAGTACAAAGAGGTTTATCTTAGAAACCCAAAATCAAGAAAAACAACCTACTTGAGAGTTTCTCCCCTCTCTATTTCAATGTATATCTTTCTGTTTACAGTAAATTTTACTTCATTTACACACACATGAACATCAACGACCAAAACGTTTTTGACCCAAGCTAGTTAGATTTGGACAAATGTTTCAACTGGGTGTTTTGTAGATTGCATGTTATATTCCATCCAACTAACATAAAGTGGGCATAGTTGTGCCATACATAGCTATGTATCACAAAAGAATACATTGGAATAAAACATAACACAAGTTGCATGGTCATACATAGCTATGCATCACAAAAGAATACATTGGAATAAAACATAACACAAGTTGCATGGTCATACATTTTGGGTTAGGCTCTTTCCATAGTTAGTTCTTTAGTTTAGTAAATGGATGTTCCCATGAAGATGGGTAACACTTTTTGGCAAGCCATGGGGGTGGATTGCCCCAAATGATTGCTTGATTGTGGAAAAAGCTCGATCGAAGGTTTGTAAACGCTTGAACAAGCTAATAGCTTGATCGAGATATTTTTCAACATAAAAATACAAAAAAGACAATTTGTGGGCTCGCAGATTGTCCATTTCAACCCTCAACCAAGACATAGAAAGCGACCCGCCATTGAATTGGAAGCCACAACCAACTAACCAATGATAACCCATCCAAGACAACGAAATCAACATCGACAAATGGCATCTGAACTGAGAAGTAACCTACAGATTTAAACCTAAAATTATTAATTTATAATTGTATTTAATTAATTTTTAAATTTTCAATGGTAATTTTAATTAAATTTTTATTGACCGACAATGTTTATGCTGATGGTTTTATTTTCAAATGTGTATCAACAAGTAGAAATGCTACTGGATTTTTCCCAATCCTCCGACAATGCATGGAGGATTGAAGAAAATCCAATACATACACAATTGAAAATAAAAATGGCAACATAAACTTTGCTTTTTTTTTTCAATAAATTGCATGAAAATCTAAAATAAAAAAAAATATTAAAAATAGTTAATTTTCAATTTCATGAACCCTAAACCCTAAAACAATGACATTTATGTTGTCATCTTTATTTTAAATGTGTATGGGAAAGCATAAATGTTGTTGGATTTTTTTTCAATCCTTCGACAATGCAAGAAGGATTGAAAAGAATTCATAACATACACAATTGAAAATAAAACCAACAACATAAACATTGTTGGTATTTTTTCAATACATTACCATACATATCATTTAATTCAAACATAAAGTGATCCTAATGAACCATGGACAACACTTTTGACCCTAGACACATTATACACTTGTAAATCATTGTGCCTAACAACATCCATTTATCCAAATGGATTCCTTCATTTTCATATCTTTTCTATGCCAAAGGAAGGAATTTGATGCATAAATTTATGAATTTCCAAATAAACTTCCTTAACATATATATGTTAAATATTTTAACATATGTTAACATTTCTTAATTTCGAAATGAACTCCCTTAATATATATATGTTACACATGTTAATACCTAAGACACATTCTCAATGCTTAATACTTAAAACTACACACATATGACACCTATAATACAAACATTGTCTTTATATGGTTTTTGTGGTTGTTCAGTGCCTCGTTCATGACCCATCAAGCATAGAATCTACATTTAGTCCCCAATACCCTAATTGCAGTCCTAAAACCATGGTTAAGGCATTATATTAAATTATTCATGAGTAAAACATCATAATAACACCCACATTCCACTTGTAGGCCAAATATTTCATTTATAGGACATGTGAAGTAATTCGGGGCACTCTGCATGGACCATCGATGACATCGAAGAATTTATTATGGTTCATGACCTTGCCTTTCATTCTTAAACCATGAAAGATACCATGACAATCATTCACGGTATGGAAAACCTTGTAATGGTGCCCATATTATACTTGTAAGTCAAATATTCCCTTTACATAGTATGTGTGGTGGTTTAGGACCATGTGCATGATCCATGAACCTTTTAGGCCCTCAAATGCTAATGTTCACCTCAAACCACATCCAAGTCCCTAAGGCCCATTTGTTGTGCAAAATAACATTATAATGGTGTTGATATTAGACTCATGTGCCAAAAAATACTTATGTAGGGCTTGTGTCAATTGTGTTTTTGGACCTTATGAGTGGCTCATGAGACTAAAAGCTTATTTTAGGCCCTAAGACATCCATTTTCATCCTTATATTGTGGTTAGGTCCCTAAGACCCATCACTTACATGATAAATGTCATAATGGTGCCCACATTACACACATCATCTAAATATTTCTTTTTATAGGGGTTGTGTGGTGATTGAGATTATATTCATGGCACATGATCCTTAACATAATATTTTAGGCTATATTAAGATGTTCATTTTCATCCTCAAATCATGTACAAGTCCCACAAACCCATATGTGGTGTACAAAACCTTATTGTGGTTCCCTTATGACACCCATGGGACGAATAATAGATGTATAGGGCTTATGTGGTGGTTTGATACCCTGTTCATGGCTCATGAGCCCTAAATTCATCTTTAAGGCTTGAAAATGTTCATTCTCATCCTCAAATCATTGTTAGAACTTCAAGACTTATTTGTTGTGTGTAAAACCTTGTTGGAACCCATATTGTACTCATCACGTACTCATGCACCAAAGATTATCTTAACAAGGCATATGTGTTGGCTTGGAACCATGTGCATGGCCCACGAGCCCTAGTGTACAAAACCTCATAATAGTGTCTATATTACACTTAGTATCTAATGATCCCATTGTAGCTAGGGTTTTACCCCTAGCTTGTGCCAATGAGCACCTACTAAGGAGAATGGACTCCTTAGTAGCAGTTCAGTATATTAAACTAATTATGCAAAAACAAAAAATTAAATTATTTCTAAGACAAGCATGAAGCATAAACACCAAAATGAAAGAATGACTTTGTATTGATGTTACCTTGAGTGTCAAGGTTGGTGAAGCCCTTTGCAGTGTCCAAGAGGATGCTCCAAGCTTCTGAATGCTCCTTCTCCTTCTCCAATGTTGGGGATGGGCCAAAGGTGGCTCTCAAGGTGAAATTAGTTCAAAGGTGAACTAGGGTTTCGAGAGAGATTTTGGCAGAGTAAGGGTGCTTGTGATTGTGGATATGGAATAAGGGATCTCCATCACCTATTTATAGTTTTTTGGTGGTGGAGTGCTGACCCATGGTTTTAGGAAACACATGGTTTTGGGCAGCTGTATAGGGTTTTTTCTTCCTTTTCCTCATTATTTTATATTTTTTATTCCCTTTTTAGGGGATTTTTGCTATTTTTGGAGGAAAAGGGGGTTTTTTAGCCTTTTTTAGGCTATTTTGATGGTTTTGTGGCCTTTTGGAGGCATTTTAGGCCTTTTGGAGGCTTTTTAATGGGATTTTAATGGAAATATGGTAGGAAAATGGACAAATGAGCCATATAATGTGGTAAATGAGCTAGTGAGCACTTTTTGGGTGTTAACACCCATTTATAGGGAAATGTGGCGGTTTGGGATCATATGTGTGTCCCATGAGCCATAAAATCATATTTTAGGATGTAAGTTGTTGGTGTTCCTCCTTGGACCATGGAAAGGGCCCTAAGACCCATAAGTTATGAAAAATACTTTGTTTTGTCATTGATATTACACTCTTGGTACAAATACTCCTTATATACGGTATGTGTAGTGTTTTGGGACCGTATGTATGTTTCATGAACCATAAAATATTAATTTAGGGACTTAAGATGTTGGTGTTTTACCTTAGCTAGTTTCTAGGGATATAAGACCCATATATGGTTCTTAAAAACTCATAATGATGTGGATATTACATTGATCATCCAAATATCCCCTTTACAAACCATGTGCATGGCTAATGAACCCTAAAATCATCTTTTAGGACCCAATGAATTTGTTTTCACTATCAAAACATGTTCTTGGCCATGACACATGTCCTTGGTATGGAACATGTCGTAATGTTTCCCATATTAGACTCATGGGTCAAATAATCCCTTTATAGGGCCTGTGTGGTGATTTAACATCCTACACATGTCCCAGGAGCCATAACAACATCATTTGTGCCCTAATATGTTGGTGCTCCTTATCAACGTGATCAAGTCCTTGAGACACAAATGTAGTGTACAAAACCTCATAATTGTGTTGATATTGCAATTTTGGGACAAATATTCCATGTACAATTCATCTGAGGAAGTGGACCAAGCCTCCCTATGTTCTACATGTAATTCTAAATTATTGAAGTGTGATAAAATATTACACTTACTAGATCTCTTGTTAGTTGCTTCTTCTAAATTTATCCCAACTTCTAAGTCCTAAGAGATATATGATGTAAACTAAGCTTGTGCATTTGGCATATTCATAAACAACTTGAAAATATTTAAATCTATCACTCCTTATAATTTCTCTTCATTATTTGATGCAGATTGTTCTCCAGAGCAGGGTTATTCACTTCGCTAAAGGCATAGCTCTAGAAGATCCTGTGTTGGTCACCCCCCAAAGATTGTGAGAGGAGTTGTATGTGTTGTACACACACACACACATATTGAATTAGAGATAAGTAATGTATTGTACATGTAATTATTAATGCTTGTTTATACTTTGATACACACCCCTCATTCTAGGCGCAAGGCGAGACCACCATTTAGTAGTTGTGGCACTGGTAGCAGGATTGCCAATGTTTTCATTGGGGATGAAAGTACCCATACCTATTTAGAGCATAGTGAGTAGGTTCCTCACGACAATGGTGCATTACACATGCATATTTATTTCTTATTCAAATATCATTATCTTTAATTTAGAATGTTTGAATTCACCTACAAACACATATTTTGACTAATATTTGTTTTTTGTATCTAACTTGTAGATACTTGCATTGATCCTGGTCCTATGAATCCACCTTCTTCTATGTGGGAGGATGAGAACACACATATCACCATTAACAATATCACATTTCAATGCAACTAGATGTGCACCCAGATCGGTTCCATTCCACATGATTGTACCACCAGACAATCAATGTGGAAGATGTTAGAGGTTTTCAATAAGTTGTTGGCCCTCTATCGGAGGGCACGACCTCTTA
Source organism: Larix kaempferi (assembly GCA_027924585.1). Taxonomy (NCBI): domain Eukaryota; kingdom Viridiplantae; phylum Streptophyta; class Pinopsida; order Pinales; family Pinaceae; genus Larix; species Larix kaempferi. Next base: position 6,551,118 of record BSBM01001063.1, read on the forward strand.
GTGACATTTGACATACTACATGCATGATGAGGAGGGCCCAATAATTGGTTCTATATAAATGGGAGGAGGTGAAAGCCGCGACAAAAGGAAAGGATGTGATGGGTACACTATTTGATATCCCTCATGGCAACACGAGTGGACAACTGTCACTAGACTCAAAGATTTTAAGCATGAGCTTGTAGTGCCTTATATATGATATAATGATTGGAGTGTGAGGCATGTTCCCACACCATGACTAGATCCCAATATATATGCCTTATATTTTGAAAAGCATATATATGCAAAGTTTGTTTTAAGCATGCATCCCAACTACATGAGCACACCATCAACTTTCTATGGTGTTGTTAGGGGATGTAGTTATGAGCACTTGGGGGCTCACAAAGACCTTGTTGTTTTACCACCCCATTCAAGGTTTCTATTCATCCCTAGAAGGATTATTGTTCGGTCTAAGGACATAGTCAATCCATCGCATCTCGGAGTAGAGACGAGGAATATGACGGAAAACACCATGCATGCTGCATTGAATAGTGATGCTCTTGTTGTATATGGGAAGAGACACAGACCACCCTTTGGACCTACAAATCCTAAGCTAAAGTGGGTATAAGATTCTATGTTCGAGATGGTTGACCATGACACTTTACTGCAGTATGCTAGGACAGCTTGGTATGGATACTTTCGGTTGTATGAGAGATGCATGCCATTATCGACAAAGCATGTATATTTTTGTACAATTATGCATACTTAAGTTTTATCATTTTACATTGTTAATTGATCATCTTAATATATGTATCTAAATGAATCAACTAAGTAATAATTTGTTGTTTTTTATTGCTCCATGTAGGGGACCATATTTATGAATGAGCACAATACCACTGAGTCGTCGATTGATCATCCACGCATTCCATCCACTAATGTTTCTATAGTATATGCTAACTCTCATCCTAACTTTCAACTACATATGTGTACAATCGGAATTATTTTATCCTAACTTTCTTTACGTCCCTTGTTCAAATTGTACATGATAGAGGCAAGGGTCTTTTCCATTATCCTCCACCTACAGGTCACCGTGTCATCATGCAGGAGACATAGTCTCCCTCTAGTTTTGACCATCCATCCCCACTCAATGATGTATTAATGTAATTTATGATTCAATTCAATAGAATCCAAGTTAATCATCAATTTATAATGTGCATTTATTAATCTAACTAATTACATGTAATGCCATCATACAAAGGAACATGTATAGGGGGCATTGATGTTACAATCATGTGCACACATGAATTGGATGCATCAATTCAATGGAGTCTTGATAAGGGCCCATAGACAGTCCTAGGAGATGCCATGTAGACAAAGATGGAACAGTTCACCATCGACTTGATCTAAGTGAGTTGATCCATCCACTTAAAATTTTAAAAATTATCATCTTATAAATTTTGTGCTAAAATATGTGTAAAATATAACTAACTTGCAAAGTTCAAAATTTTAACTTTTGTAGTTTGGTGAACTAGACACCATTTTTTATAGTACTTTGCAAGTGGTCGCGATGGTCACACGGTCGATTAGGGACCTTGTATAGGGGATGGTGGCGGTGGCCATTGAGTTGATGACTCACACATTGTACTATTTTTAATGTTATGTATATAGACTTATATTTTTATGAACTGAATGTATTGCTAAATTATTTTATATCATATTGATTCATGTGTATGATATATTTTGTTTATATCGATAAATATGATTCATGTGTATGATACAAATATATTTATTTATTTATGTGGATGTCTTTTATATTATCTATAATTATAATTACAAATTACAATCTAAGATATAATTGCAAGTTACAATTACAAAATTACATTTACAAAATTGCAAAATTACAAACTGATTTTAAAAAATTACATACTTGCAAATTTACAAATTTATACTTTAATTACAAATTTACAATCACAGAATACTCTTACCATTACAATTTTGAAAGCAATAATTTTTAAATTAATATATTATCGAAAATTTATGGAAAATCTTAAAATAATCTATTTTTCATGTCTCTTAAAAATAGTGCATATCTAGATAATCGTGTTACTTAAAAATAATCTAAAATATAATGAAAAATGTTAATAGATAATATAATATGTAAAATCTTCTAATAGCCATTGTGAAAAAACAAAAATTATTAACATTTGATTTAGCTATAGTCCTTCAAGTATTTTCCTTTTTAAAATTTTTCATTTTTAGGTTTGGTTTAGGGTCGGATTACTTTGATTTTTACAAATTTTAAAGTTGTTGATGTATAGATTTGGGTTGATCAAAAGGTTAATTCAAGTTTACATTATTATTATTCCATTGTAGCAGCAGGGACTCTTGAAATCGATTTTGCTATAATGTATTAGTTGGGTACTTTTTCCAAAACAATATAACATAAGGTTTTAGTCCCCTCCTCTCGTTCTAGCCAATCCCAAGATTAGAGGTCTTATTTGGCCTCATATCGAGGCAGAGAGAGCAACTCGGGGCATGCAATGACACCTGTTTACAGGGAATTGAAACGTGTTATCCGCCATCCACCATCTGTTTCATGGATGGCAATTAAGGGCCATTGCACCTGTCAGACTCATGCTTCATCAACTGCTTAATGATGTAGTTTTTACTGCAGCTCATTCCCGGCCGCGGCTTTTGGAGGTATTTATTTCATTTCCCAGTTTCACTTGTACCTTGGTTTCTATACCAGAGTTTGGCCTGGTGCTGGACTTCAATTTCATCTCCTTCTGTGTGGTGCTAGCACACTTGAAACATTGAGTTTTTTTAATTATTTCAGTCCTTGGAGAGGTAGAGGTTGTATGGCCATTGTTTTTTTTTACTTGAGTTTTTTTAATTATTTCAGTCCTTGGAGAGGTAGAGGTTGTATGGCCAATGCTTTTTTTTACTTGATACACTGTAAGCTAGTTTACCAGGGTTTGGGATGAATGCTTTAAAACGACAATATTCATGAATGCATATGTTTTACATTTAATTTAATTTTTTTACATAGATAAGTGTTATCAGCTCCGAAGCCCATAATATTTGATTTTTTGGTTAAATGATTCTTTGCATGGATTTGCAAGTTGTTTGGTAGTAGACTAATCTCTTTGCTCTTTTGATGTTTAGGTCAATATTTTGACGTGCATGTCAATTTTATGTTGAGTAAGAGAGGAGTCGATCATAGCCCCCAACTCCAGGTAATATCCTCCTTTTTTGTAACTTCTGTAACATATTTATATGACTAAGTTATTTCATTCTTTTAGATGTAATTTTTGTAAACTTATCCAGTCAAGTTGGTTAAGTTAGGGCTTATATTTAAAAAAACAAAATTGGGCTAAGGTTTTCTTACCCAAACCCTCAACCTGCAGTTTTCCATATTTAATATTTCTTACAATTCTTAACCTTTCGACTCAATCTTCAAAAGTATTTTAGTAGTAAGTGGTGAGCTTTCCATTTTTTGTTGAACAGGTTACAGGTGCACTCAGGATGACCGCAACTACTCAAGTCATTATTTGCAGATCAAATATTTATATATTTATGTTGTTTGAGTATGGCACGAAGGGATAAAGGTTCATGAAACTTTTTTGGTTTTTTTTTTTATCTATTTTGTTTTTTTGAGAAATAAAATAATTCTTTTACATCCTCACAGGTTGACTGGTATTACGTAAAACTACCTACGTAAACAAATAAATTAATCCATGGCTTGGGGATCGCTCTGTTCCATTATCACTGCATTGAGAAACACCTAAAACTCGAAGCAAAATGCAGAGCATGACTTGTATATCACACTTCCTTTGCCCATTGTTCCTTTCATACCATTACTAGTATAGAACTGCATGCTTGGGGCAATCGTCCACACCTCCATCACTCTGGAACTCCAATGGTCCTTCATCCTTGCACCAGGCCACGGAGCATAAAATTCCTTGCCATGGATTGCAAACTTGGCTAGTTCCTCCGATGAGAGACGAGAGATGATTTTATTCCAATGCTTTAAAAGTATCCAACCCAATGTCATCCCAGGGGCTCAAAACGAGCCCTAAAATGGATGGCACAAAACCCTCATGCAAGGGACTTCGACTTGGTAAATCAAGAAGTACAGTAACAAAATGCATATGGGAAGGTATTTTGATTTTGGTGGTGGCTATAAACTCATTGAAGTATTGAACATTCCCCTACAAATTCATCTCTGGCAAAGTTTGAACGTGGATTTTTGTGAGGAGCATTTGTTGGGGAGATGAGACACCTGGTTCTTTTAGTCGACACAACAAGAACAATACATGCATTATAACATCTGAATGGCTGATGAGGAGTCATATCAAGGTAAATACAAAAGCAATTTGGCATTTATAACGATATTTCACATAGACACTCGTAACATACAGTTGGAAAGACAATTGTGGAATATGCATGCAGTTGAACAACAACGTGTACTAGGGATAAAGACATTGAGAACCCTGTTTTTGATGTCACGCAAAGGTGGAAAACTGCTGAGACATTGAGGACCATGTTTTTGATGTCACGCAAAGGTGGGAAATTGCTGGTGGGAACACATTGAGATCATCACTAAAAAAACAATGCATGTCCCTATTGAAAAAGCAAGTTCACTAAAACCAAGATTCCCTATTGAAAAAGCAAGTTCACTAAAACCAAGATTCCCATGCTTTATCTCGCTTCCAAAACTAAATGGTAAAGTGTGACATTGGGTGCAACTGTGACTAAGGATAATACATATTTTGAACAAGCACCATTTTTATTCAAGACTCGAAGGAAGGAATCAATGGACATGTATGTCCTTGGAAGGCTCCATTCGGTATTTATGAACTAGAATGACCTAAATGATATAGAAAGATATTTCCATTAATCAACTAGCCCATTTGTATGTTATAGCTATGCATTATTTTTATCAATTTCTCAATGTTAATATAGTAAAGCACCAGATGGAAATTTTGATAATGTTATGTGCATTCGATAGAGAAAGTTTGTAGAAACAGTGACAAGTGAAATCTTATCCTATGTCAGGTAAACTCCTTGAATTGCTCCATAGCAATGCCATGACAACCACTTCAAGGCAACTGATTTTTAGTGAATTATCATACAGTGAGTTAACTTACTGATCACCCACGACAAGGGCATATTAGCATTCAAGGGGTTGAGGGATGAATAACATGAGATGGCAAGGCGGTCAAGAAAATGTATATTAGCGGAAATGGACAATGAGGAGTTATAAGATCAGATGCTGAATAAACTTGACCACCAATACTTAACCATTAATCATATCAATTTCAATAAGCATGTTGATGAAATGCGTTTATAACAATCTAAACAACAATGGCTAGTAATGTTAACCATATGGATTAATGAGTGAGGAGCAACATTAAACAACATAATTGATTCAAATGATTTTAGCAACAACAAACACAACGCAATAACATGTATTCCCTACAATTGATGGTTGGAATTTATCCCACTATTCCATTGTGTTGGCCATCTACCATGATTCGTTATAAAGTGCACTACTCGAATACAAGGATAGTTATGTAACGTGAAGTACCATTGAGCTTCTTAATTCTATTCAATACATGTGTAACTAACATGTTACTATCAACCGAAGTTGGACTATAGTGACAAATGCCACCCTCGCAGACTTACTCGCATGCTTAGCTGATGACACTTGCTTCATTTCCATATCGATCAACAATATTAACTAATCCAAACATAATGCTGAATTGTACAACTTGATTACAATCATTTTTATGTTTTTAAACATGTCATGCATTCACTTACCTAATTAAATCAGATGTATTGTTGATCACATATCACTTTTATCACTTGGTATTTCTCGAATATCGAATACAACTTAGCACAGATTTGAAGCTCTGCTTCTATCTACCTTATTTAAATTTGTATAGCTCATATAATCATTATATTACTTAAATTCATATAGGTCATTGTTTGGTGCAAATTATTACATTTACATTATCTAGAATGTACATTGTTCACTTAACTGAGCACTCACTTACCTAATTAAATTAGATGTATTGTTCATCACATATCACTTTTATCACTTGGTATTTCTCGAATATCGAATACAACTTAGCAGGGACTTGAAGCTCTGCTTCTATCTACCTTGTTTAAATTTATATAACTCATATAATCATTATATTACTTAAATTCATATAGGTCATTGTTTGGTGCAAATTATTACATTTACATTATCTAGAGTGTACATTGTAACGGTCAACTCCATTTAAATTAGAGAACAAAAATGTTATATTGACAACAATTTTAAAGTTCTTTGTTGTATAACCTTAGTATAGTAATTATCCAATCATGTAGGAAGAAAACTTAACCATGTTAATATTCATGTGCAACCTTGGCATATTGACTTTGTCACAAAAAAACAAAACCAAACAATGTTACCTAATAGTGCAATTTGACAACTCAATAGTTTGTGTATGGAATATCATTAATGGCAATGATTGGCTTAGTTCTATGTACCATATGCATTAATTTTCTATAAATTATGTAATATAAATAATTTGAATAAGAAGGGAACATATTGTTTTGTATCTCCTTAAATTCATTGTTAGGCATCTTGTTTGTGTCTAAATTTGTTGTATACTTCTAATTTAGTTTATGGGAGTTGGATTTGATTTTCTTCCCAAGATTATCATTGTAATGACTATGTGATGTATGTTTTATGTGTCTCAAATTATTTTGATACTTTTTTGGGCTAAAAGTTAAAGGGTCATGCATATGAAGTTGGTCTCACCATAGTTGGTATTGTGGTTGCTCTAGTGGTTCAACTAATGTGCTCATGTATATGTCAAATTAATATTAAAAAAATGGTTTTCACATAATTTTCAAAGTTGTATACATTTATAACAATCATTCCACACACAAATGAATAAGGAGATGGAAAAAAATTATAGAGCTTCATTAAATTACTTGAGAGAGGAATCACCAATGTCAATAGGAAAATGGAAAGGATGGATGGGATGAATGTTTTGAATTTTCATCCATTGTCATGTGTAAAATAAAAGGTCCAAGGATTCTATATACATTATTTTTCTAAATCATAACTAACCCAACATGCATAATTTTATGTTGGTGTGCATTTCTCCAAAATTGCCAAAACAATATTAAACTCTAGAAATTGTCAATTTGGGAGGTTTATAACTTTCACCCAAGGTTGGATTCATATCATTTAAGGATTTGTATTAATATTGTACCTAGGATTTATTTTCCTAAGAAGATATTTCGACATGATTTATATATGCATTACAAAATTTCATGTTATGATGATTTCCACTTCTTTAACAAGACTGTTGATTCTTAGTAAAAAGTGTCAAAATTTGGTCATAATCTAGTCACAAATAATTGATTTTGTGGATCCACTGAAAATTTGGAAATTTGGAAATTTAACACATGTTTTCTTGTCCGCTAGTATGGAATTGTATGAGGCCTTTGACCATGGCTATAGGTAGTAGCTTGGAAGAATAACCATGGCCCGATATGCAATTTGTTATTGCAAAATTACATAGATAAATGAAACTAGTGAAATACCCTCATACATTCTTGTTATATTGAAACACCATACCTATAAATGAGTGACCAATATCTTTGAGAAACTCATTATCACATATAATTGAAAAACATGTTAGCGTTCCAAGTAGGTCAACCTCAAAAGTGGCATGTAGTTCACTCTTCTAGACAATGGTATGAAATTCAAGCACAACAGATCTATGGAACAAGAGATGCATGCAGAATAATATGTGAAAACTGTGCAAAAGACTTGCAACAATGCTCTATTGATTTAATCAGAAGTATAATACAATACAATAAATCACAATGACTGAATAATTTGAATTAACCAAGGAGGTCATTCGAATAGCTTGCATAGTGTAGCTAGTCTGCACTAGGAGTCCTCCTCATCAGATTAGTGGTAGTGTCATCAATGCACAAGTAACGATCAACCAGGTGTCAAAATGAGTCTAACTGAATGTAGGTAGGTGTAACTGATGCATGGAGTCTAACTGAATGTAGGTAGGTTTAATTGATGCATGGATCACTAATGTAGTGAAGGAGAAGCCAAGGAGGGCGCATGAGGAGTTGTCAGTAGTCAGAACAGTCAAACTAGTCTCTCTGGATGTCGATCAGAGTGTTTCAGTCAATTAGCTAGTCAATCTGTCATCAAATCAAGGAACAAATCCACAAATCATGCAACTAACTAAGTGTGTCACTGGTGGTAGGTAAGAGAGGGCACACTTTGTCTTAGGATATGAAAACAAGGGGCATCATGGACTAGGAGGGATGGAACTGAATAGAAATAAGCTCTCAGGGCTAGTAAACTAGGGACTAGGTGCTGGGAGACACCATATTGATGACTGGGATGCATGCAAACATAAAGATGATGGTGAGAGTATCCTAACACCCCCCTACAAGCTATACTATGAGGTAAAAAAAAAAGATAGGGCCCTAGTAACTGAGACTGAAGGTCACCCCAATAAAGAAAATAATCCAAAAATGCTAGAAAAAATCTATGTGAGGAAAGAGGGAAAAACCAATGGGAAGAAATCCCCCCCTCAAGTTGAACACTGAAGGATCTAATCTGTCTCCACCATAGTAGAAGTCACCCCCAACAGTGAACGGAGGTAAGAGAACTTCTTCTCAGTGAAGCTCTTGGTGAAGATGTCTGCAATTTGCTCTTATGTAGGGTAATATTGCAGTACAATGGTTCTGTCATGCACAAGCTCTCAGATGTAGTGCATGTGGATCTCAATATGCTTGGTCCTTTGTATATGAACTGGATCCGTAGAGATATTGATAGCACTCTGATTGTCACAAAAAATGACAGTAGAAGTGGTGCTACCAATATCAAACTCTGTTAGAATAACCTACAACCAAACTGCATGAATGCAAGCATTGACTGTTCCTCGATACTCTGCCTCTGCTAAAGATAAGGTAATGACAGCCTACTTTTGTGCTTGACCAACAAATAGGCCCTGTTCCAATCATGAAAACATATCTGAAAGTGGACTTCCGATCAATGCTATCACCCGCCCAATCTGAATAAGTGAATCCCACTAAATCTAGCTTGGAATCTGCAGCATAGTGTATGTCAAAGTGTCTAGTACCCTACACATAGTGCAAGATTCTCTTGGCTGCACTTCAATGAAGCTCATGGGGCTGCTGCATATATCTTGACACGACACTCACGGCATAAGAAATATTAGGCCTAGAATGTGTCAAGTATAGAAGACTTCCAATCAACTGTAGATAAAGTGTCACGACCCCAAATTTCATGATTTTTTTTTTTTAGTGGTCTATTTACCCCTAAATGCGATGCGGAAGTATAAATTTGTAGCTTTTAATTACTGTTAAAATAAAAAATGATATTTAAACAATACATAATTTATCAGTAATTATTTAATTGCCTAAATGATAAGAAAATATCGTAACACTTAAATATACATTCATCGATATTTACATATTGTATTGAGCTGCATCTATAACTCTACTTTTGAATGGTGTAATACCATCTACCTTATGCAACCTCTTTCATCCTTTTTATATGAGTAAGGGAACAATCTCCTACTAAACCGAGAACAATGCAATTCAATAAGTTATTTGTTTCTTACAACATTCTGAATGTAAACATAGGCAAAACTAAAGTTAATATGATGCCTAACTAATAAAAATTCCAACCATTCCCATATTTAGGTACGTCTACAAAAATTCGTCATCAATTTTAAATCCAATCGACATATATAGACGCATAAGAAAAACACACAAGAAATAACTAGGAAATATCAATTGTAAACTCATATGTTTATATGAGAAAAAAGGGTAAGAAACACAAATACATATAATTCAAAGTAGATCAAACTGAGTAATAATAAGACACAATGAGAATACACAAGATGGAATAACATCATAAAAAGAGACTATTTTTCATGTGGTTCACCCACTCCCTGGGCTACATCTACAAAGGTTTGGTTTGTATTATTTAAATAAGAGGTTACACCCGACAACAAGGTTGTTGCCAACCACTTTCCTACTTTTCTCTAGCTTTTCTCATAGAAAGCTTTATCAATGCCAACTCTAAAATAAATAAATAAAAAATGATAGCATAAATCTATTTCACTACCCAATCTACACGCCATTTTAGTTATGTTATGAATCAATTCAAAATATATAAATAAGTGTGTTCATATCCTTTATGCTTATGTATTTGTCAACATAATATATTTGTATTATTAACAACAAAAATATATATATGTATTATTATCAACAAAAATATATAAATAAGAATATATATAAATAAGCCTTTTCATAATAATATCTCAACTCAGATAATATCCTATACCCTTTCATTTATATTTTTTTTTAAATATATTTTAATATTTTAAAACCCTTTCATATTAATATTTTAACTGAGATAAAATCCTATACATTCCTTATTCTCCTACGAATGTTTATATTTTTATCAAACTCTTTATCAAAAGAAAATATTTAACTCAATATCTTAAAATAAGGCAAACACATCCTAAACAATCCTCACTCTTAATAAGTAATTATTAAGACTTTCTTGAGTTCCCACTCCTAGAATAATTTATAACTCTCGAACACAACTCTAGATAATTTCAAAACACATTACTAAATGAGTTAATGTAAAGGTTTAGAAAATGTTTTAACAACATAATATATATCTCTTAATACCGGTTCATACTAAGGTAACGTCATACATATACTCACACCTTTATTTGGTTTTAAAGGAGGAGGTAATCGTAGATGGGCAACACAAGGATTCATTACGTTTTTCAACAACTTACAGAGATATAAACCTGAGTATCATTTTTTTTACATGCCTATTGATTTTCCCATGAATACCCTTTTCATTTTCAGAAGTTGTATTTTTAAATAGTATCAAAAGTATACCTAACTTAATGCCAAGGATCTTAAGCTAACGCCAAACTATAAACTACAGCATTTATTAGCATTAGCAAGCATTTTTTTTTACATATCTAAAATTGAGTTTGAAAATGAAATAAATTCTACAAAGGGACGGCGGAGCATACCTATCCTTAGTGACTGGTTAGGTGGCCTTTATATCACATAACCATCATGGTCTAGTCTTACTCCCAAAGTTTCCACTAAGGAGACAACCTCCTTAAGTCCCTCTACCTCATCCTTGATGACATAAACATGCATCGGATTCTTAGTTACATATATATACAAGAATCATCTACATGTAAAAACGTATAAATATATGTATCAAGGTAAGAACAATACTTTTATTAAGATTTATCAATTACATACTTTTAAAAAAAATGCATTTATATAATAATATTTTATCATAGTGATGTTACCTTTATGCCTAATAAATCACTATAATATAAACATTCTTTTGAATAGGATAAATAGTTTAGAAATAACCCTTACTATAGACATACAATAAAAATAAAAATGCGTTGGGTCTTTTTAATTAAATATGTAGAGATAGATTATATATATCTTTATACAATTATGACTTCAATAGATATATATTTCACAATATATTTCATTTGTTTTAATTACCAAGTTGTTTTGTATAAATAAAATAAATCTTTGTCATAATTATATAAACATTTCATATATATAAACACACACATATATATATATGGAGATGTGCTTGTTTAATAACAAATATATGCTTCATATCTTTCTAATATCTCCTAAAATATATGGATGGCTCATCTTGCCATACCTTTAAACAATACGAAACATTCCAAAATAAGATAAGCACATTAATTATATTGGCTAAGTTTCCCTTAAAAGTATTAACAATTTTAACTTATCAATTGTACATTTCTTTGTTTATTATATAGGTTTACGAATCATATATTCTTTATACCTAATAATCATCACAACTATTAGTTTACTCTCTCATATAAATATAATCTCTCTTTTTAATAGTTATCTTAACCATTAAATTAACCCTTCATGTATATGTATACAAGGTATATATATATATATAATATCCATCTAATCATTTTAATTTATGTTATATTCTACTTAGGTGAATTCTTAAATAAATTAAGGCATCACTAGTTCTTCACCCTCCATGTCTTACGACTTAAAACATAAATCTTATGGCTTCCTAACCATCTCATCTTTTCTTTTGGATGGGTTTTGTTTACTTATCGTTTAGTCGTAGTACTATTCTAAATCTTGTAGTCTTAACTAAAACTTATAATCATAACGCTAACTCGAGGTCCACTGGTGGGGCCTTGGCCTTGAGCTCCTCACCATGGCCATTTACAAAATTCATATTACATTTACAAAAGTAATAACAATAGGTTAGAATTTGAGGGATGTTACATAAAGTGTCGAATCCACCAATGCTGTGGAATCACCATCCTCAAGTCTTATTCCCGAGAGGAATGGGAATGGTGTTGCCTTACAATCTGACATATTAAACTTATTTAGCAGGTCTGAAGCATATTTTTTCTGAGATATGGTGATCCCATCAAAATTTTGAGCAATCTCTAACCCAAGGAATTGCTTCAATAAGCCCAAATCACTCATGTTAAAAGCTAGATTTAAACCAGTTTTTGTGTTGCCGATCGAAGCAAGATTGCTTCCAGTTATCAAAAGGTCATCAACATAAAGGACAATGATCAACAAATTTCCTTCATACTGCTGTAGGTATACATTTGGATCTGATTTTCACCTTGCAAAATTTTGTGACAGAAGGAAGGAATCCATCTTTGCATACCAAGCTCTTAGGGCCTGTTTTAAACCATACAATGATTTCTTCAGTCTGCACACTAATTTCGGATATGATATGTAACCTTCAGGTTGCTTCATGTAAATCTCTTCATGAATATCTCTATGAAGAAATGCACTCTTCACATCCATATGGTGCACTTCCCAGTGCTTAGATGCGGAAATTGCCAAAACTAGGTGGATAGAATCCATGGCGGCTTGCCATCTCGGATCTCGATGGGCATGATAGTATGATTTAGGATTTGAACCTATCATCAAAAAAAAAAATTCAGACAATAAAGGATCAGAATATGAAATAGCCATACCTTCTCTTTGAAAGTCTGCTCGAGTTCTTCTTGGATCAGCAGGATTTCCAATGTTAGAACCAACAAAATTGAGAGTCTTTTCTGCCCACTTTGGAAACTGAGGGGGCTCATCTGGATCTGAATATGAACCTGATATTTCATGTTCATTAATGTCTAATAAATATCAAAAATATCAGAACACAAATTTTCATCATCTTCTTTCGAATCTTCTTCTTGTAGAGGCGAAAATTCAATAGTTTCTTCCTCGACTAGTTTTAGATCTTGAAGCAGTTCTTCAAATTTGACACTTCGCTCGATGAATATATTTTTGGATCTGATATCCATGAGTTTGTATCCTTTTGATTCTTCAATATATCCAATTAGGATGCACTCAATACTATGTGGATCTAATGATCTTCTCTTCTTAGTCGAAATTCTAGCCCATGGAGGCTTTTTGAACTTGAACTTTTGATCAGTGGAAGCTAAATCAACTCTAAGAATTGGTAGATGGTTTCTTGTGATCTCCTTTGAACCAACAGGGGTGAGATCAAAAACAAAATCACCAAAATTTGCTTGAGACTTGAACCCAAGCAAATGGTAGTGTCCTCCATCTTCAATGAAACTCTGAGAACATGCTCCAATGATCGAACAGAAGTGCATACGGAAGCATGTGATCAAGGAGGGCAAATGCATCACCTCCAAAAACTGATTTAGCCTGCAAAACATTCAATAGATCATCATTCCACACACCAACAAACTCATGTGAAAGAGAGGATTTAAGGACCTCTTCAGATTCTAGAGTATGAGCTAGCTTATCTTGCTCAGAATTTGAAATAGAAGATATTGAGAACATGAGTGTTGAATCTGCAGTTTCTTCTTCATCTTGAACAACTTTGTCATGAGATATGGTTGAGGCCAAGACATATTTAGAGAAAACACTTAAGGAGGTATCACTGGGCTTGTTCTCAAAATGGCTAGCATGATCCTCTTCTTTCTGCTTTCCAAATTCTTTATCCAAATTGGTCCAGAGATCTCTTGGATGTTCAACAGTATTAATGAGGTAGCGCATACTAAGAGACATAGCAAGACAAATTGCTCCAAAGGCTCTGCCACAATCATTTAGCCAATCATTCTCCTCTTCAGAGGAAGTAAAATCTCTCGTAATACCAATACATATATAAAAAAGACATTGTCTCTTCAAATATGCTATCATATTTGGTTTCCACTCATCATAGTTGAATGGAGAGAGAGGAGTAATTGCTTTTAGATCCATTGAAGAAGTTGTAATATTTGAGATAAACCTACAGTCACAAACAAACAAGAACCATTAGGTCGACAACCTGCACTTTTCAAGTTGCATCACACCCGGCATAAGCTATCAAGCAAGCTTGAAGAGCCAAGAACAATATCTAGGAATTATGTGGAAACTCTCGGCTTCTGGTGCAGAATTGGAAAATAGCTGCAAGTGCATAATATGCATGCAGTGCAGAATCACTAGTGCGGAATCACCAGTGCATAATCACTAGTGCAGAATCACCAGTGCAGAATCACTAGTGCAGAATCACTAGTGTAGAATCACCAGTGCAGAATATGCATGCAGTGTAGAATAGTTGGCTTGTCCCTTCCATGGCTCTGATACCATATGAAATTCAAGCACAACATATCTATGGAACAAGAGAAACCATTAAAAGAGATGCATGCAAAATAATATGTGAAAAATGTGCAAAAGACTTGCAACAGTGCTCTACTGATTTACTCATAAGTAGAATACAATACATAATATCACAATGACTGAATAATTCGAATTAACCAAGGAGGTCATTCGAATAGCCTACATGGTGTAGCTGGTCTGCACTAGGATTCCTCATCATCATATCAGTGGTAGTGTCATCAATGTACAAGTAACGGTCAACCAGGTGTCAAACTGAGTCTAACTGAATGTAGGTAGGTGTAACTGATGCATGGAGTTTGACTGAATGTAGGTAGGTGTAACTGATGCATGGAGCACTAATGTAGTGAAGGAGAATCCAAGGAGGGCGCATGAGGAGCTGTCAGTAGTCAGAATAGTCAAACTAGTCTCTCTAGATGTCCATCGGAGTGTTTCAGTCGGTTAACTAGTCAATCTATCCTCAAATCAAGGAACAGATCCACAAATCATGCAACTAACTGAGTGTGTCATTGGTGGTAGGTAAGAGAGGGCGCACTTTGTCTCAGGAGATGAAAACAAGGCGCATCATGGACTAGGAGGGCTGGAACTGAACATAAATAAGATCCCGGAGCTAGTAAACTAGGGACTAGGTGCTGAGAGATGCCATACTGATGACTGGGATGCACACAAAATGCATGCAAAAATAAAGATGGTGGTGAGAATATCCTAACAAATGGATTATATGAATGGAAGTCTCCATAATATGGTCATGGTCAACTTCTATCATATTCCATATCTTTGGTTCACCTCCCTTCACCTTGATTTCTATGAAATGTATCCGAGCTTCCACCACCAAATGAATGTACTAGAAAGATATATATTCAAGCATAAAATCTCTATAAATAATATAATCACCTTGTTTTTTCACTTTTTCAAAAAAAGTGGCCCATCAAACCTAGGTCGCAATTTGGTACGTGAACTCTCCATCTTAATAGGGTCACACCAACTTGCTTTTAATTTGTGTACATTAGATTAACTAATATTCCACATTCTCTTCATTTCTTGGGGGTGCAATGACAACACATACATCACCTACAACCAAAATTACAATCTTAATCAAATGTATACATTTGTACAAGTTTGGAAGTTTTAACATTCAATCGAAGATTCCAAATAAAAACATGTGTAATATGTAATGAACACATTAATGAAGTCATGTACCTTCCCTAACCACATCATAAAACCAATCATGATCCAATTAGACCACAACCTCTTCAATGTGCATCTTTTTCCATGTCATAATTGGATGTGGACCCTTCGGATTGAGAGCGACATATTTTCAATATTTCATCCATCATGTTCACATTGATTAAGATTGCATCCATCTACATCAATGCAAAAATCGCAAAAGCATGCATACTTTCTCATTTCAATGGAAAATATGTCATCCATGTCTTTACTCCGAACGAAGTGTTATTCCCTCATTCTAGGTATAGTCTTGCAATAACAAGGCATGGATCTATCCACGTCACCAAGGGAAACATTCCAAAAGAACTTGCATCAAATTAAATATCAAATATATAATTTTTTAACTGAGCTGGTGTTCCAAAGTATGTTCAAAATGTGAGATTGTATTTCACATCGTAGTCTCTTACTTGAATATCGACCTTTCTTGTTCATGACCTTCATGTCCCAAATGTAGTGTTCACCGATCGACTACTTCTGTAGATGATTTGAGTTGGATTGCACCAGACTCATCCGATACCTCCTATGTGATTGTTTCACACATGCACCTACACCATCATTTTCACCCTTTCCATGCCCTATTTCAAAAAAGATATAAGTTTTTCAAACTCTTGTCTCTTTATGAATACAATTAAACTAGTAGAAAGAGCATGTCGATTTGAACTACCCCACACACCCATATAAGAAAATCCAATGTTTTGTAAGTGATACCCCATTCTTTCTGAATAAATCATAAATCGACCTAAATCAATGTTGAACAAACAATGTGCCATGCTCATGATCATTGCTGACATAAAAAGGTTACTCCTTAATCACATTGTGTGACTGAAGAGTGTTATCCATATAACCATCAATGCTCACCTATGCATGTCTATACAATACATGTATGAATATAGAGACCTGGTTAGAGTGATAGTACTCACTCTATATATATCTCTAGGGAGAAAATGTGTAATTCTTGGCAAAGTCTACCATTGATAAGATTGTGCCCCACTTGAATACCTCATGAGAATGTTTGACTTTGGAATCTTTCCACCTAGACCCGTGAGAGTGTTTGATGTATCTATAAATATGATTTTGAAACTTCTCCATGAATTTTGAAATAGGAATTTCGTCCTCAAGCAAGTGGATAGTTTTAGACAACAAAACTGAAGAGGGAGATGGATTCATGGTAACATACTCATATCTCTTCCACATGACTGTGATATCTGAAAATACATGGTGTGCTAGATTGATAGGAAAATCCTATGGAACAATACCAAACTACCACATTCAAGGCATCTTCTTCCACCTATACATATTTGAATGAAAAAAAATCTTCAAGATTCCTTTTGCACAATATCATAGAAATAAAATCTTGCATTGTGGGAAGAGTCGATTCACCCTTCTAGTGCCTTTTAAAAAAATCTATTAATTTGTCATAATAGAATTGGAATTCAACATGGTATTGAAAACAAAAAGTGTCATGAATTGTATTCAGCCTAATATACCATGGTTTCAATTTATCAAACATGTTAATTGCAATCTCGACACCTGGATTGGTTTCTTGAAATTCCTCAAACAATGCAACTTCTGTCATCTACAAAACATGCTTATAGTTCTTAGAATAAATGTATCTAGATAAATGTTGTCGTAGGATATACTTTTTATCTATTATAGCATGAGAATGGATGTCCGAAATATTTTCCACCTTCTCTCTAATGCCTTTCGAAAACATGTGTCGATAATGTTTCCTAGGAATAAGAGCCTAACAAGTAGATTCATCATTTTCATCTATCTGGACCCTGAATTTAGTATATTTGTGCAATAATATTCTTGAAACATGTAGCAATTTTGACATTGTTGCCACCATTCGACCTCTTGAGGTTCTAAGTGCCACAACATCTCTTGTAATTTCCCTGCGAGCAACTCAGATATCAATTTTTCTTTATTTTTCAAATGAATACAATGCCTTTGATATATTTTCTATTACAATATCACGTTCCTTTTTATTTTTGGCATCTTGTAAACCCAACAACTTTGTGGCATGTTTCAATTTTTTATGTTATATAAATACATGTAGTATTTGAGCTTGTGTAATAACTGCATATTGCTCAAAATATGACTTAATTGTGCTACTGATGTGCGCTCTAATTGTATGATCATGGTTCAGGTTCCCAAACTCTTCTCACGTGATAACACCTAAGCATTCTAATCAATTTCCACCCCTTTCAAATTCACTACAGCTCCCAATTATTCTTAAAACATGAGAGGCAACATGATCAAATGATGGCTTATCAAAATCTATCCCTGCATAGTCCAATTGAAATTTTGAAAGTTCAACTTTTACCAAATAAGGGACTTTTAAATGAAGAAAAAAATATAATCGAAGAAAGAACCCTAACGAAGGTATAATCTCCAAACAAGGAACAAAATTGAAATTAAGTGTCAATATAATGGTTTCCATTTAGGTGTCAATATAATGTGCAAGAAATAATTTTGAGGGCATAATGTATTCACAACATAAAATGTAAATATGTTCGTATGACCTAGCATTCTTCCATTCAAATTTTAACTGGGGCTTCCAAAGGCTCCCGTGTCAACGGTTGTGAACCCTCATGTCAACGGTTGTGAACCTGTCGGAGATTGACCGCAAAGGTAACAAAGGATCAATTATAATGAGGGGCACTAGGAGAGGTAACATTGGCCAACAAAATCTGATCCAGGATGATGGTCATCTATAGGGTAGATATCCTATTTTTTGGTCACTAAGAACCTTTGTCAAGTGAGGGAAAAGAAGTTGTCCATCGAATGGTATTGTGTCTCCTCTTTTAAACATGTGGTGGGTATCCCCATTGAGAGAACAAAAACACGTTACCTCAAGTTTAACCTCCTCTTGTCATGGCACCTCTATCCCTGGGAATTCAGTTCCACTTAATGATGAAGAATTTTAAAAGCTCCCTAGAGACAACAACTATGGTTCATGTGAGAAATGATTGAGGGGCATTATTTGGATTCTTAGCCCAACAATCCTACCCTATACTAACAAATTATTTTTTTCTCTCGTGTGGAAAACTTATGTGGGTTGAATTAGGATTTTGTGGTTGAATTTTTAAGGGCTTTCTTTGTTTAGTGGAGTGAGAAGGGGAGATCCCTTACTATGTGTTTTTCAACAAGTGAGTTTTGAAAACTTGAAAAAACAAATTAGATTGCAATAATGGCTTGTAAAAATTGAATTGATAAAATTGCAAAAAGGAACTAAACTAATATGAAAGATCAAATGATTGAAGATTGGTATTAATAATTTCTTTGTGCTAAATAGTTCCTAGATTGACAAAGGAGTTCTAATAAAATCATAATCCTAAAATCATAATATCATAATCCTAAGCCTAAGCCTAATCCTAATTCTTTCTTTGTGCTAATTAGTTCCTAGATCGACAAAAGGTGTAAAGTATGTCTTTTGAGATTTTTGAACTAAGTTTTGTTCTTCTTATGAACTTTTTGAGGCATATTATAAGCTTCTTCACTCTTTGTAAGTGCAATAACACATGAAGAATATAATTTCCATTCTACTATTAATAAAAATGATAATTTTCTCTTTGAATATATGTGTGTGTGTGAGTGTATGTGGAAAGCTAGTTAACCAATCATAAATTATCATCATATACAAATAAATAGAAACCAATTAACCTGATATGAAATTTTCATATAACAAACATGAAACAAACCTATACAAAGAAGCAAAAATTGGTTAGTGAAAAATATGAATCTTCTCCAAAAACCTACACATGGAGGAGTAAAATATTTATTTATAATATTAATCCATTAAATTTCTTCATAATCATTATGGAATGCAATGACCAAATTCTTTGATACTATATGAAGTTCCAACTTCATTTTCATGCCCACTCATAGAAGACTCACAAATATTCAATGCATTATTTTGTGTTTTTTGTTCATTTGACATTAGGACCATTTTGATGCATATTAAACCTCAAGCATTGGAGTTAAATCATATATATATATATATATATATATATATATATATATAATGAACAAAATAAGAAAATCCATTGACTAGTAAATAATCAACATGAAAATTGTACATAAATTGAGAACTAGTCTTTTGTTCCATTTAGAATGTTTCACCAACCTATATAAGAGGCTCAAAGTATCCCTAAATTAAATATGAGCCTTTGATACTAGATCAACCCCCAACTTCGTTTTCATACTCACTAATAAAGACTCAATACATTATTGTTTACTTGATGAAGGTGGACATTGAAAGAAAACTAAGTTTGGTAAACTCAGAGGAATAAACATTGTACCCACATTCAAGATTTACAAGGATGGTATCAAAGTGAAGGATTTTATTTGTCCAAGCTAGCTAGGCCTATAAAATTCAATGAAGAATTATTACATCCTCTAAGATAGAAAGAGATACTTAGGACACGTATCCTACAAGGAAGAGCATCTCAAAGAAGTGCATTCGCAATTCAATAATTTATACGTATTCCACATTAGTGATGAGCTGTAACTTTTGGAAATACATTCTCATTATGGTTGACTAATACTCTCCAAAAAACATTATCAAGGGTGTATTAAACAATTATATGACATGGTGTATAGAGAGATAAACTAACTCTTATTGATTCTATGATCAATCAAGTTCCTTAATAAATTACTGTGTCCATCACGGCTGAGATTATTCATATATAATTTTAAAACTATATCTAAGTATTTGGAGAATGATGTAAGAACTACCGATATCGCCCTCAATTAGAGTTGGATGCACCAAAGGTTGACATGCATATTCTTCTTGTTGGTCTCTCAACATTGTCTATCATTGCCACATACTTTCTTTATCCTTTTCTTGTATTTCATCTTCGTTGATTTGATCATGATCATGTTTCCTACTTCAACATTTTTTATTTCCCATGCGAATTGGTTAATAACAAAAAAAAAATTCAAATATCCTTTGAAACAATATATATCCATGTGTAACAAATCTTGAAAACAATTGCACAACTTTGAACAATTAATAGGATTGTCTTTGTAAAATGAATTGTTTTGTTTTTATTGTTTTATTCAATTGGCGTTGGTTGGTTTATGTGCAGGGTTGGTGTGTATATTAGATGTCGGGTTTGGCAGTCGGGAAGTTCGCATGCTGCAGTTTGTTACGTAGAGTGGTGTAGGAAGAATCTTGGTCGAGCTATTAGCTTTAGGCACGATATTTGCAAAAGCTCGATCAAGCTATTAGCTTGATCGATCTATTTTCTAACTTGAGAAAACCCTTGATCGATGTATTCAAAAAATAGCTAAAGTTCTTGGTTGATGTATTTTAAGACCTCAATCGAGCTAACAGCTTAATCCAAGACTTTAAAAACATGCTATTGGTCCCTTTTTTTTGCACATTTTATTTTATTTACCTCTTTTAAGGGCATAAACCCTATCCTTAATTGCACCTTAGGTGGTGGACTTGATTCCAATGGAATCATCAATGAATCCTCTATCCATTGGCATATAATTCATGCATTTTTGAGTTTGAATGATATTTTTTTAAATTTTATTTTAAAACTTACACTTAAAAACCTTGTCCACAACTTTCCAAGGAGCTCAACAAAAAATCAACTATGTAAAAAGTACACAACCAAAGAAATTTAAAAAATATATACACCCCATATTGACTCTCCTCTTCAAAAGGGTATTTATGGATTTTCAATTTAGGTAAACAACAAAAAAGACTTTGCGTGAACACAAATGTGTACAAAATGCGATTCAAATTTAAGTGATCAATTTCAAAAACTAATAAAAAATATAATTTTCCAAACTTAATTGAAAAAAAATATGTACTCCCTAGTGCATTCTATGTACATCATGTTCATATATATATTAAAATTATACATTTAACATTAAATTATTTTAAGTGAACAAAAGCCACTTGTTAAGTTTTCCTCAAATTTGCAAGGATAAACATTTCATTAAATGCAAATTTTACACATTAAATGACATTAGTATTTTTTATTTAAATATCATTGGAAAGACAACATAATTCCATACAATTTGTTTTTTTATTGCATGTCAAAATTTACAAGACATAGATGAGTTTCGAGGGCTTCGATTTACAAATGAGTAAAATATTAAATTTTCATTGCCGTATTTGGCCAAAACGTGTTACGCATCTTCGTGGATTCACCCAAATTCCTAGAGATTTTTTCTCTAGCCTTTTTGTTAATCTCTAGCTTCTTTGTTGGTGTCCTTTACCATGTTTCTTTTTATTTCTTGAGAACATGGTTGAAATGAATTTTTGGAAGAAACGACAATGATTTATGAGAAACACAAGGTAGTATTCATAGAGAAAACATATAATGTTCAAGAAATAAAAAACTCAAGAAACTCACGATAGAAAAGGTGCTTCTAATGTGTTTTATATTGTTTCTAATGGACATTAACATTTATTATTCCATGGAGAAGTATACATTCCACTTATATACTTTATTGTGTCACTTTCATTGTTTGAGATTCCACATGTGTTGTCGCTTTGATTGTTCAAATTAGGGTGTTAGATCCTCCAAATCATTGATCATTGAAGGACTATGCGTGGAGTATTTGAAAAAGAGAGTTCTCTCTGAAGTGCACTCTACCTTTAGTTTTTGGTCGTCTCGGTTTCTCCTTGCCTGGTCAACAAGTGGGGATTAGTAAACCTAACACTTGTGACAATGCATCACGAATAAGCATAAACAAATTTTGCAATTACATAAACACTATGAGATAGATTGTTGTAAACAAGAAATGTGTAGAATATGGTCCTTTGATGATGGGATGGTTATCTTGATTGGAAAGATAAAGGATAGTTTTGGGAGATCATCATGAAGGTGGCACCATGAAAAAACCTATTACAATTACATATCACTGATATTGGGAGAAATATTCCTTTCATATCTAAGGATCTCCATTCATAAATATTACCTCCATATCCCAACATTATTCTACTTGAACAAAAAGATGATCTCTTTAAATGGGTGGGAGTAGACATATTAATAGTATTCTGAAATAGGTGGCATCTTATTATTTGGATTTGCTAGCATTTTTTCTGTGTTAATTAGAGGATATACAATATTTTACAACATAAGGATAGCCATTGTGAATGATCCCACCAAATGGTTTTGGGTGTAATTCTTACAATGTGATCATTAAAAATATTATATGTGATTTTTAATTGTAAACAATCAAACCATGGAGGACCATGTAACAATAAAAAGCATGTTCAAGTCGCCCAACACATAAAGCTATTTATACTTTACAACATTTTATTCAACTTTAAGAATAAATAAATTAAACAAGAAGTGGTGCACCCTTCTTCTATAAATATATGAAACAAGAAGTGGTGCACCCTTATTTTGTTGTTCAATTGTCCATGTGGAATATGAGAAGATGTGGCATACAACAACATCCACATGGAATATCCCACATGCTATTATTGTTGGGGTCTTCATTGTGCATTTTATTGTCACTTCATTCGGATAATTTGACTCACCTCCCAAGATTACTCAATCTCCTATGTTATGTTTCATGTGCCCAAAAGAAGAGTGGTTTCTCTCTTCTAAGCTAAAGAAACACCACCCCAATGGTGATGCACCATTTTGTTTCTCATGGTGCATTGGTTTAGTGTTGTATGATAGATTTTTCTAGCCTTGGGTTCTTTAGAGTTGGAAAAAACATTTAGAGAGTTTGTTGTATTGGATCTTCAGTTTTGGTATTGTTTTTTTTAGGGTTTAATAGGTTGCTCCAGTGGCTCAATACATTGTTCCTAGATGTTGTACATGGTCCAATTGTTGATCGAGCAAAGGAAGTGAGGACACTAATATTGGATTTTTTCATTTTGCAGGGAAAGGGAAGAATAATACTCCAAATTAGCTCACATTGGTTGATTTTTACTAGTTGAAATCATTTTTTGCTTGTATAAGGTGCATAACAATGTAGCTTCTGGTATTTTACAAGGCAAGCCTACTAATCAATTTGTTATTGTTGAAGGCATTTTTGGGCTTATTTAGGGTGCATAACAATGTGGCTATTCAAGGTAATTACATTATTTGATTTTTGTTGGTTGAAATATTGTTAGATTTCAAAGTCTACCCTAATCTAGGATTATATGGTGTTTGTGGTAAGTAGACACTAATAGGTTTCATTGTGGAGCTACAAAGAATAGAATTAGGTAGAAGAAATGTCATTTTGAATATTTATGTGGTAGGGTTTCACTCCTACCATCCTATTATCATGTATTGTGTTTGTCAACACATCTAATTCTTTAAGGAAATTTGCTTGATAGTAAGTCATTAATAGATGTGGGTAATTATTTGTAATTTATGTAGGTACATTTTTTTAAATGAACTGTGTTGCTATGGATTTTGTGGGTTTGATTGGATCCTAAAAGTGAGTTTTATTGGATGATGCAAAGAGTTACTTCAACCTCTTAGTAACTCCAATAGATTGGGTAATTTGACCTCTATGTAGTAACTAGCTCCAATTGGTCACTCATAGGGTAATTAGACATGTGGGTTTGTGGGTTGGATTGAAAATGGGTTTATGTATTTTCTAGCATGCTAGTAAAAATAAATACCATTGAACCTAATTAGTTGCAATCTAGAATAAATTGAGGTTTGATATTTTTGTAATAGGATGATATATGTTTGTAATAGCTTGGAAATTGTTTGTAATTAGGCCTATGGGTTGTATTCATTGCATGTTGATTTTTGTGTTTGATTACATGATGTGATTTGACCTATAAAATGTGTAATTCAACCTATGGGTTTATGGGTTGGATTGCATGTGGTTTTATGGGTTTTATAGTATTACACTAAAAAATAACTTTGACTATATGTTTGTAATAGGTTGGTGTATGTTTGGAATAACTTGTAAATTATTTGTAATTATACTTATGTGTTGGATTTGATTACATGTGGATTTTGATGTTTGATTGCATGCTTCTATTTGACCTCTAAAATGTGTAATTCAACTTGTTGGTTTATGGGTTGGATTATATGTGGGTTTATGGATTTGCTATCACGCTAGTAAAACAAAGGAAATATGTATATTTTTGTAATAGGTAACATGTATGTGTATCCTTGGTATATGTTTGTATAGATCTAGCCTCCCTATTTTACGGGGTATAAAAGTGATTATATTGAAAATAGATTTCACTTCTCTTTATTAATTTGACCAAGGATGAGTGAAAGAATGAGAAATGGAAATTGAAGGACCTTTTGAATAAATCCAAAAAAAAGAACTTATTTGGATTATGATTATTTAAGATTCATCATGTACGAAACTAGAATAGGACTATTCTCCCTTTAAACACCTACAATATTTGATCCAATTATTATTATGAAAATAGATTTCACTTCACCTTATAGTGAAAACAGATTTCCCTTTAATTCATGCTAAGCTTTCAATTCTGGAATAGGGTTTATGTTAGAAGCAACTAGATTCTACAAATATATTGTATGTATTGTGAAAACAAACAAACAATCAGCTATTTATGTTAGCTGACATTCTATTCTCTTTTCTTAACTTTAGAATTACAAGGGATTGCTAGCCTCTTTTTTGGTGAGTAATCATATCCCTTTAACAAATTTTTATATTCTCTTTCATTTAGAATTACAAGGGATTGATGACCCCTTTTATTAGCCAACAATCATAACCCTTTAGCAGCTAGTAGCATGTTCTTTGTGCTTATATATTATGCATTTAAATAATTTCTTGTTTATGTAATTATGCATTGTGTAACTCCACGATAGTGTCTATGTAGTTATGCATTGAGTAATTGTGTATGTAATTGTTTTATTCGATGAAATTATGATATGATATAAGTGTGCATAACTAGTTGATGTTTGGTATATGTATGTTGTTTTAGTTGTAATTAGGATTTTTTCTCATCATAGTTTAGTACATGATATAGAAAACCACACAATATTTTATATGAACATTATTCCAATGCAATGCCTCGAATTGAACAAGAAAGTAGGACCTATGATTTAACTATGAAGTGCCCTTATAAATTGGGCTTGAATACATAACAAGATCTTAGCATATTTTAATTCATGCCTTTTTAGAGTATATAGCCTCTACACATATGAAAATTTATCAACATTAATTTAAAGAAAATAATCATTGCTTACAAGTCGTAATTATTCAGGAAATGTATATGCTACAAAAAAAAATCAATTCACAACTACAAATTAGTGATGAAATTTCTATCATTTTGAGTGGACATAAAATAATCTCTTATTTATCTATTATTCATTCTAACAATGAAATGTTTCTTAGTCTAGTTAACTAGAAAAATCAAGTTAAACAAAATTTGTTCAGTTTTATTCTTTTGCAATTCCTACAAAACAACTTTCATATGAAGAAATCCTTATAATAAAATTAATATAAGTGAATAAATTTACTCAGAGAGTCGAAAGCATACTCAATCATATCTTTGAACTAATCACCTTAGCAAGAAAACCCTTTGCACAGCAACAAAATACATTTTTTAGGAATATCATAGTCCAAAAGTTGCATGTAAATATGGAGACCTTCTATATGTTGACACATTCAAACCATGGCCATGTTTGATGTTGATCTAAATGTGATTCATTCAATCGACAACATGGAAAATTTTAGGGGCTAATCTTATCCCATGGGCTAAATTTAGGGGTTTTAAATTTTTAATGGGCTAAATTTTTATTAAACACCTATTAAGTATTATTAGCCCACATTTTATTTATTTATTTTAATGAATAGAAGGTTTTCCCGATCGAATTTGAAAAGGGGATACAAGGTTAAACAATTTTTCCCCTCTAAAAATGCATTTAAACCTCTGTTTTCCCACGAAAAATAGATAGGCATATCCCATTCGCCCTTAATTTCTAGAAATGCAGTTGCTAGGGGCTCTTCACCTTCTATCGACCATGGAAATCGAAGTCAGAGTTACATTCATCCCAATTTTATGGGTTGAATCTCGTTTTGCAAGTTGCTTAATGTACACATGAGAATGGTGGTTGATATTTACTATCAGGTCTTATAGTGACCCATTTGCATCTAGGAGAGTATTTCTAAATCCCATCACCTCAAATCTAAAGTTTCCCCAAGAAACATGGGATTGTAAGGCTTGTGATCTGTGATGTGGCAATAACGTTTTTGTGGGTGTTTGGGGCATCATGCCTGGGGGCTCAGACTTCATTTATAGCCGTGTATTTGGGCATGCAGGGAGCCATGAATTTCCAAGGAGAAACTTGTCGATGACAAGACTTCACAAGGTTTTATAACTTAGTGAAAGATTTGCCAAGATTTTACAAGGTTTTATAATTTAGTGAAATATTTGCCAAGATTTTACAATACTATATAATTCAATGAGATATTCACCAAAAATTATATATACATAATATAACATTGATAAAATAGCCTTCATATTTTCCTATATATCATGGGGATTCACCCATTTATTATACATACAAATTTAGGAGGGGTTCTTAAAATTTTCCCTAACCGAAAATGACACGAGTTTACATAATATTAAGTAAAATAATCATAATTTAACATTATTAATTTATGCTTTATTGTATTGATGTTTTATATTTTTAATTATATTTTAATTTTCAATTAGAAGCTTTTATCGAATTCAAACTTCCTTACATTCTTTCTCTATTCTTTTACTTCATGAAATTTCAATTGCAACTTATAAATTTCCTATGTGTTGTTTACATTCCATACATTGGGTACTTTTCTTTTTACCCATCACTCATCCATAAAGATGGCTTTCAACGCATATTTTTACAGCTAATATTGGACCAACAAACTTAATTGGAATTTTTTTTTATGTAAACAAACTATCTATTTGGACATAAAAGATGGTAGTATTGATTAGGACAAAAAGAACATGTAATTCAATGTGCACATTTCAATTTTTTAATCTTTCTACTAACTTACATAGTATACATAGTCAAAAAATGACACACTTTCAACAAAAGGTTTATTCCTTTGATTGGGAAAAGGTAAAAGTGCAAGATACGATAGGAGTGATTCAATTTGGACTAAGCACATCATTGTTCTTATTATGGGTTGTCAATATCTTCATCAATAACCATATGTCTACTGATGCTTGTTTAATCTTTGCATATATATAAATAAAAATCGAGTGGCAAGGTGGAACTTCCACCTCATATCACCTCGAATTATGAATCTCAAACACTGCATATTGGACATTCACTATTTGATGTGTCACATATTTGTGATATGTTCTTAGAGCTTCATAACATAGATTACTTGGAACCATCCTAGGTGTAGGTGTCCATCTGGTGATAGGAGGTCTTAGGAACCTAGGTCTGGTGGTTATTGTTGGTAATAAGACTCTCAGTCTGAGGCCGTTGGTGTCCTCTAGGTGCCAGTATATTTTACCATGATAGGAAGCATGGATAATTCCCTCGAACGAAAGGTAAACTTAGTGGACCTGGCTCATCGTTCAAGGCTAAGCACATCAAACCTAATCACTATCATAGTTGGACATTCACTATTTGATGTGTCACCTATTTGTGATATGTTCTTAGATATTCTCAACATAGAGTGCACATTAAATGTAATCACTATCATCTTTATGATAGTTTCTGTATTCAATTCACCTAGTGCGTCATGTATATATTCAATGTATTATCACACAACTGCAACACACAAACCTAAAAATTTGTTGTACCACCCCTAACCCATGTGGATTGTAAAATGTTCTTGGCATCTTTCAATATAGATTATAGATGCACATTACTTATCCCCTTATGCAATTACTCAACCAAAATTCACTTTGATTTGTGGCATTTATTCATTTGAGGAAAATATGGGGGATCTCTTCTCTAAATTTACTAGAGATATTGTTGAAGATAGTTATCATTCATGACAGTTGTATCAAATGAATGAATTGTGGATGTATCTACTATTTAGAGGATCCAATGAAGAGGTGATAGCACATCAACAATTCATGTAAAATCACATTTCCTTCAAGTGGCACTATTTTTACAAGATCTAAGTTAATTATTCAATCTAAACATATCAACAAAATTAAAATTATCATCTCACATTTTAGCTAACTTATGCCAACCAAAAGGAACCGTACGCAATACATATAAGGAAATCAAATTTCTGCATTAAACTCTTTAGTAGGAAATTTTTAGTCCATTCAAATGGGAGAGAAAGAAAGAAAAATATTCAAAATCCTGACCTACAATCCTTTTCAATATCTCTTCCTGTAGTATATAGACCTTTATTAAAGTCATCCCAATATTCTTCTCCCAGAGCACTACAAGATTTTTCAAAGAATAGGTGTTGATAGAAAGCCTCATATGCAAGGTCTTCTTTAGAGTCCTTGGTTTGTTCACTACCTTGACACTAAATGTTCCAATATTATCCTCCTTCACAAAAATATTTGCATGTTCATATTAGGGAATGCATCAACAACTTCTTAAACAAGGAACTGATTGAACAATATCCTACATGTAAAATAATATGTAAAGAGTCATAGAACAATAGTAACCTAGGGTATGAAATAATAATAGAGAAAAGGAAACTGCTCCTTCTCTATTATTATTTCATACCCTAGGTTACTATTGTCCTATGATTCTTTATCAAATAAATTCAAATCTTCAAATTTACTTAATAACATAAATAAATATGAGCATGCATTAATCACACATATAGATGGAAAACAAACAGTGGAAGCATAAAACACGGAACTCAAAAATATGTCCTTCAAAATAAATTTATCATTAATATTCAAAACTTACAAGGACACCTCATGCAGAGGATTTTCTACCTACCAATGAGGAAAAAAAACAAACATATCTGATATGAATTTCATGATAGATCTATTTGCATAGTAGTAAGGCATGTACGAACTATCCGTATGACTGCTCGGATCCATACGTTTATGCCTATACACATGTATAGAATTCTGTATGGATGTAAGGAAATGATACTTTTGTCCTGTTCTTCAACCTGCTGAACCTAGAAGTAAATCTTATCCCTTTTTCCCTATTTTTCGTCTCTCTTGGCCTCTTTCTTTATCTTCGGGAAAATTGTATTCATGAAGAATGAATGTGTCTTTACCCTCTACTTTGATGAGCCTTTATGCTTTATCTAAAAGACCTAATCTACCAAAACCCTAATCTCATGGTGATATCTATGGTTGAGATTAGCCTAAATCATTAATGCATTAAAATGCACTTTATTAGACTCAATGTCTAATTAAAATACTTTTGCTTTATTACTAAAGTGAATTACAAAATAGATTAACTTGTATGACTTCACATAGGTTTGACACCTAACTTATGTGGAAGTTATTATCCTAGATACAAAACATCAACACTCCCTCTTAGTGAGGAAGGAATTCTAAACCAATCCAAGTTTGTCTCTGAATGCTTCAAACTTCCCTTTTTCCCAAGGGATTGGTTAGAATATATGCAAACTGATGATCTATGGGTACATACTAGATATTCATTTATCTCTTATGAATCCAATCTGGAGTGAAGTGATATGTAATCTTAATATGATTGGATCTGTCATGAAAATTTGAATTCTTGAAGAGCTTGATGCAACTCTTATTATCACAGTAAATCATTGTGGGATCCAATTCCTGATCAAATAATCCCGCAAGCAACTTGCAGAGCCATATGGACTCACAACTAGTTATGATCACTACCATATACTCCACCTATTTTCAACTGAGTGCCACGAAAATATACTTCCTACTGAACCAAGATATCATTGCTGATCCCAAGCTAAAGCAACACCGTCGGGTGATTTTCTTTTCTAATGCACTTCCTTCCCAATCTAAGTCTGTATAACCCTACAACTTCACTTCACCATATCCAAAAAAAAATTTCATACTCCACTATGCCCCCCAAGTATCTGAACACATGTTTTTCTACTACCCAATGCTCCTGCCTCGACACAACCATGAACTAGGTCAAGGTGTTCACTACAAAACATATATCTAGCCTAGTGTTGACCAAATACATCAAAGAAACTATCAGGCGCTTGTACAATGTGCGATCCACCATATTTGAATCTAAAGTAGTGATTTTATTTAGATTAGTGATAATAGGAATGACCATGGACTTAGAATCTTCCATCTGGAATCTCTTCAGGATATCAACTACATATAACTTTCCCCACCCAAGGAAAATATCCCCTAGTCTCTACCAAACCTACAACCCCAAGAAATAATGCATCAAGCCAATGTCCTTCATCTCAAACTATATCATATTCCATATATTCCTTGCACCCTATAATGTGATTCTCTGAACCTGTGAGAAATATGTCATCTACATACAACACCAAAATGAACAGATCAACCTCAAAAAATATGGAATATAACTTGGGATGTGCTTCACTTTTGGTGAATCCCATGCTCTGCAAGTATCCATGAATCCTAGAATACCATGCTCTTGGTGCTTGTTTGAGTCCATAAATGGCCCTTTTCAGCCAACACACATGGGACTCCTTCCCATTGAACTCAAATCCCTAACGTTGCTTGATATACACTTATTCCTCAATTATCCCATTGAGGAAAGTTGTATTCACATCCATCTGATGTGTCCTCCATCTTGTAATGGAGACTAAATACATCACTTCTCTAATGGAAGTCTACCCAATGAATGGAACAAATGTCTCCTCGTAATCCACTCCCTCTTTCTGGGAGAACCTTCTCACCACGAACCTCACTTTCTACTTCTTTATGCTATCATCAGGCGTATGCTTGATCTTGAAGATCCACTTGGAAGTCACCATCAATTTCCCCTTTGGTCTAGGCACAATGTCTTAAACATCATTCTTCATGATGGACGTGTACTCCTCCACCATGCAATCTGTAACTCTCGATTTTGTTTTTTGAAATGAAACGGTTGATCCTATTTCACCATGATAAAGCTAATACTCTTCTAGACTAGATTGAGTTTGAGCTAGATTTTCTTCTACAAGTAGTATATTGCTTGAATTTGATAAGATTACAGAACTACATTATTTAACGCTTCTTCCTCACTGCATTTGTTTATTTATGAATTATTAGCATTCTATAATGTGTTAACAATATTCATGTTAATTACATTAAAGTTGTGGAGTGAGAACACAAACACCTGAACTTGAATATCCTAAAAAATATTGTGGTACTGTAATTTACTCATAACTTGGTTTTTTGGGGAGAACTTCTCCCTAGGACTTCGAACTACACCCATCGAAAGTTACATGGTATTTTATTTGAGGGACCAATCAATAATGGTTGTGTTTATGGTAATTAGATTATAAAACTTATGGCTTTTCTACTACGTATCAATTTCTTGTACTAAGCTCTCCACCTAGAGGCTCGACCTGAAATATGTCATTACAAATTTGACACACATTGAAATATTACAAATAAAGGGTCAGAATGCATACTGTCAATTTATTGGTGAAGTGATTAAGGTATTGACCTCTCTATCAATGCTTTTTATGCCATAGTTGACCTTATGTGTTATTCTTTTTTTATTTGGTTATGGATAGGCCGAGGTTTGTGAGGCTTTAGCTTCAAATCCATTACCCCATGTTCTTGAAGCATTGGTTACACGGGTTTTCCTTTTGAAAGCTGATGGTTTATTGTACAAAGGTTGTGATTTGTGAATCTCTCATCTTCAAAACCCATGCTTCTATTTTCAGTGGTTTGGTGAATGGATTCCTACTCAGAATTTCATGGAGCTCATTCTCTTGGGTTGTAACCTCCTGGAGGGTATTCTAGATGTCAACATGCTTTTCTTATGACATTAAAGGGATTTAGCAAAGGGTCAATTCTTTATTTTCATTCACTATTACCTCCACTAGTAAGCAAAGTGATCATGTTGTCAGGGGCTCGTAGAAACTTTATCGCATTTATACTTTTCTTCATACTGTAGCAATATTTCCATTTCTTTGTGTTCCTAGTTATTTGCAATTTGGGTAGGATGTCATAATTCTTGTCCTACTCCCTTGTTATGAAGGACTTTCAAAATAACTCCCTTCTACTTGTCATGTATGCAGGTATATTTTACCATTATTTGTGGTTCATGTATCTTCGTAATTTATTATAGGACATGATATATACTACCAATTAAAAATTTCGTCTCTCAACTATGCAGGACACAAATTCAACTCTGTGGGGTCATATGTAGTTTCGAAATTAATTTGATGTATGGAAAATAAGCTTCCTCGAAGGAGTGGATTATTAAGATAAAAGGTATTTACATTTCACTTACCTTCTTGTTTTGCAACATGGAATTTCATTTCTGGGGTTACTTACATGTATGATGGAGAAACAATTTCAACAGATTACTCATATGGTTCAAATTGGTCAGTGTTTAAGTTTATAATCCCCATTTTTTCTTTAAAATTTCTCTGCCACCCTCCCTGTTGTAAATAAGATTATTCTCTTATTTATCCTTAACTAGGAAGATTGGTAGTAATCCTATGATGTTTATTACTATCTCTTATTAAGAAATCGAACAATAACTCTTTTTATTTGTTAGACGATGCTATGTTGAGCAATAACTGGTTTTTTCCTTCTAATTTTACGAGGGGTTTTTCTCTCTGGTTAACGACATTAAAATGTTATTACTATGCATTCTTATTGAGTTATGTTTAATTAATGATTAGTGAAAACACCTTCATTCTAGGTTTAAATAGATTCCATGAATGCTCTCCATATTTTGTATTCTAGATGAAATTCTTGGGAAGTTTTATTTTTATAGATATCCTAAAGCTCCTTTACTAGATTTGATCCGTGTTGGGTGTTGTAAGATACTTTATGTGGAATTTAGAGGTTTGATTCTTCAATCCTTGGGGTAAGCCTGTATAAAGTTTAGGGCACAACTATGTTATTATAGAAGCCTTTGCGCTAAATTCAGTCGGAAGTATTGTACATTAAAGCAAGTGTCATTTCTTGCTTTTCAAATAGTTATTATGTAACATATTACACATATTTAACCCTCGGATCATTTTTGTGTTCCAACATATTGTATATGCATTTTGTTTTTCCTTTCAAATCTCATATGTCTATTCGGTATCATATAGCTTTAAGTTCTTTGATTGTTTTTTCTAATGTCAAGGGAATAGTATAACTTAAGGAATAACTAACTACAAATGCATAATGTAAAATCCCCTTCTCGTTTCTAACCTCCGATATCGACATAAATAAATATGATTCCTCAACATAGACAAACGTCGATCTCTAATAGTATATTGGGGCCTTCTCTTGGTTAATAGATAGATTGACATTTTCCTAAACAAAGTTTCAAAACTTGTGTACATTAATACAATTCGCATTGTCTCCTTTTTTTTGTGAAAAACAAAGAAGTTAATACGAGCAGTTGTTTCTTAACCCTCTTCTAGATTAAAGACATATATATTGCTTATGAAAACCCTACTAGAACAAAATTCATTCTATACTTGCTCAACAAAATTATATTCTATATCAACAAAAAAAATAAAAAGTTCTTTTTATAAAGAAGATAATAAAAATGCAAATACATAAATAAAAATTTAATCATTATACTTAACTTCTATTTAGTCTTTACAATTTTTTTCAGCAACACTATTGGACATGATCCCAAACCACCATACCATTGAATTCTGAGAATGATTTGACCTTTCTATTCTTTTTTTCACCCCTGAGCCAAGTCTTGATCCATCGAGGGGCTAAACTAACAAGGCTAGTTAGTTATTTTATTTTGGTTCTTTTCTAGATAAATTTAAGATACACCCTTATAGACCCCCACCTTGCACCACTAGGTACTCATGGCAACAAGGCCCGAGGATTATTTATCTTGATATTTAATAGTCTAAGAAAACGTCTTTATCAGTCTCTACTTGGTTTAGATGTACATGTAGTCTTCCTGCCAAGCACACTTTATCCATTAGTCCTCCTTCCTCAGAACTGTAAGTGTTTCCCCTTTATGGCCATATAGCTCATCTTTTTGCTAAACTAAAATGAAGTTGGACAACGTAAACATTTTGGGTTATTCTCTTCTTATTACCCTATCTTTCTTGAGGTGTTTTTAATGATGGGAAGAATGAACCCCTTGAGTTCCTTCTTCTTTTCATTTAAATTAGAGAAAGAACCAATTTTTATAAGTCCTTCAATTACATATAATAGTAACACCTATGGTGTTAGTTAGGGTTTTGTTCTCAATTTCTCTTTCATTTATTTCTAGTATTGGGATTTTGAGTTTTATATCTATATCTATATCTATATATATATATATATATAATTTGAATTGTCTAACCCTATATTTTCTAACCTCTATAGTTGTCTAAACCCTATACAGATGAAGGCTCCTCTTTTCTCCAGGATTTCCTACTAGTTAAGCAGAAGATGAATTTTGATTTAACATACTCACATGTTTAACTATATAATAAGTGTCATGCATAATGTTTTATTTTTGGCAAAAAGGAAATAACAAAACTCATTCACTTTTTGGGTGTTAATTTTTCAGAATTTACTTCAGTATGATCTAGGATCTTAACTGAGAGAACAACATGTACAACATATCAATCATGAACACAATAATGCAAGCACACAAGAGACACAAAGTTTACTTGGGGAAAACCATAAAGGTGAAAAACCCCAATAACTTCCTCAGAGATAGATAGAGCAATGATACAACCCAAGCATAAGAGATAGAAATCTCCTAGCAGCAGCTTCTCCTCCTCCACAAGTGTGCCACTCTCCCGAGAGTGTGAGAGAGAATAGAATGAAATAGAGTGCCTCCCACACTCTATTTGTACTTGACTTGACTTGCCTAATAACCTTTACTAGGTCGGCCTTAACTTAGCCACATAACATAATGCTGACTGGGCCGACACCCAATGGGGTGTTCTAATAACCCTTTGACCCACATGGCTGACCCCCAATAGGGTGCTCTAATAACCCTTCGACCCACATGACTTATATAGGGCTGACCCCAACAAGGTGGTCTAATAACCCATCAAGTATAAGTTACGACACTTACAATATAAATGACGACACTTCCGTATAGAGGAATAATCACATCTCTATAGGAATACAATATACATATATGAAATACATTCCGAAGTTACATATACATCAACATTGGGGCATAACATTGCAGGGTATTACATCCCCTTCCCATTAAGTCACATCATCCTCAGTTTTTAAAAGAAAAGTATCTCAATTTTCAAATAGAGATAGGTATGCTTCTCGCATATGATCCTCCATCTCCTGGGTGGCTTCCTTAGGTTCAAAGTGGTTCCATTCCACTTATACCTATGTGATGGTCTGTTTCTGTAGTGTAACTTCTTTCCCGTCTAGGATGCATAGGGGTCATGGTTTAAATTCCCCTTGTGGTTCTACTTGTATCACATTCCAATCCACAACATGTTTAGTATCATAAACATATTTCTTTAGTAAAGATATATGAAATACATTGTGTACTTTGATGTTAGGTGGTAGAACTAGTTGATAGGAAACATGTCCAACTTTCGCTAGAATTTGGAAAGGATCGCAGTATCATGGGGCTAACTTATAAAATATTCCAAAGTTGAGAGAACTTCTTTTTTATTTTACTTTAAGATATACATGATCCCCAATTTCAAATTCTTTCGACCTCTTGTTTGAGTCTGCATAGCTCTTTTTCCTGTCTTGAGCTATTTTAAGATTCTACATAACTTTGTCAACAATTTGTTCCAACTCCTTAAGCATGTCAAGTCCTAGTATAAGTATGTCCACTGGGTTGTTCCAAGTAACTAGGGTGTTACACTTTCAACCCTACATAATTTCAAATTGGCTCGGTTTATCATATGTTTGATAACCCTTATTGTAGGAAAACTCCACTAAGTGTAAGTAATCTTCCCATCCCTTGGGATTATCCATAACATACATATGAAACATATCTTCAAGGATTTCATTGGTCTTTTCAGACTGACCATCAGTCTGAAGATGGTAAGCAGTACTGAAATTCAACGGTGTACTCAAACTTGTAAATAATGCTTTCCATAAATTTGAGGTGAATTTCTCATCTTTGTCTGAAATAATATTCTTAGGCACTCAATAAAGTCTAAATATTTGTTTTAGAAAAATGTCTACAATATTTATAGTCTTGAAAATAGACTTAACAAGAATAAAGTGAGAAGATTTACTTAACTTATCTACAACTACTGAACTATAATCATGGTGTGCTCTAGATTTAGGCAATCATGTAATTAAATCCATTGAAATATTTTCCCACTTCCATTTTGGAATGGGTAAAGGCTTCCATAAAATGGGTGGAAGCCGGAGTTCATCCTTGACTTGTTGGCATTCAAGGCATTTAGCTATATATTCTGGAATTTCTATTTTCATTTTAGGCAAAAAATATTGTTTTTTATAGCTGGGATCATTTTTTTGATATTCGAGATATCCCGAATATGGTCTCCTATGAAATTCATCCATAATAATTTGTTTAATTCTGCTGAGTTGGGTATATATAGTCTTTTTTTGTAAGTAATCAACCCATCCTTAGTCATTTTATAATTATCATGTTATTGTCCTGTAATATTCTATTATAGACCTGCCCTTAATTTATGGAAATTTTTATTATTTTCGAGGGCTAATTTAATCTTATCTTTAAGTTTAATTTCAAATGACTAATAGAGGTTAAATAAATAAAATGAATGCTCCTACTGAGAGAATCGGATATCTTATTTTCCTTTTCCTTGATATGCTTTATTTCAAAACCATATTCACTTAAAAATGCCAACCACTTGGCTTGGAGAGCATTTAAACTTGGATGGCCAAACAAGTATTTTAAACCAATATTATCAGTTTTCAACAAAAATATTATTCTAAGTAGATGATGTCTCTGCATTTGCAGTGCATCAATTATGGTTTCCAACTCCAAATCATGAATTGAGTTTCTCTCATGCTCTTTTAGTTTTCTAGTCTCATAACTTATTACATGATCATCTTCCATTAATACTCCCTCAAAGAATTCTTTACAGGCTTGAATTCAGACTATAAAATCTCCATAAGGATATGCAATTTTTAGGATAGGAGTAGTAATTAGTAGATGTTTGAGTTTCTGAAAGCTTGATTCACATTTCTTTGTCCAATTAAACTTTACTTCTTTCTTTTGAAGCAAAGTTATGGGATTAGAATTTTTTCAAAAATCCTTAATGAATCTTCAATAATAACCGTCGAGGACAGGGTTTTGAGCCGTTCCGAGTTGATCTCGGCGGCCAGAGCTCTTTCCCTAGTCTCTACTCCTTCTGCCCTGTGCTCATCGACGGCGAGGTGCAGTGCGGAGCGGTCCAACAGCGACGATCCAACGGTGGCTCCAAGCTTCCATAGGCGGCAGTCGGTTCCAACGATGACTTTCCTGCATTCGGCGGCTTCGACGGAGCGGGGCTCTGCTCTGTTCCGGTTCCTTTGAAGGCCGACGGGACCTGTCATAACAGCTTCTACGGAGCCGTCTGGGAGGCTTCTTGACCTCACGGCTTGAGCTGGAACCCTCAGTCCTCTCTTCTGAAGCCAACCGGAGCTGGAGTATCTGAAGATGGTTGATCTGACGCCTGGACCGCTTTTCGGTCGCGTTCTCCTGTGTTGCTGAGGCCGGTGGGCGGAGACGAGCTGCGGGATTCAGCTTCCGATCCACATTTGAAGGCCGACGGGACCTGTCATAGCTTCTGCGGAGCCGTTTGAGGCTTCTTGATCTTGGAGGCCGGTGGGCGGAGACGAGCTGTGGGATTCAGCTTCCGGAGCATCAAAGCCGTCATCCATCGATGTGCAAGGGTCGTTTTCCACCACGAGCTGGTCGTCCAAGCCCTGGAACGACCACTGACGGCGGGCACTGCTACCAGGCCGAGGTGCTTCTTGTTGCTATCAAGGGTTTGAGCGATCTTGGCGGCCATGGATTCTTTTTCCATGGAGGCCTCTTCTCTTTCCTGTTTTGATGGCATTGATGGAGCGTGATGGATATTTTTGAGTATGGAGAGAGGGCGGCGCCTTTGCGCGGCGACCCATTGGGTCTGAGCACGATCCAGTGGCGGCGGCGGCGGTTATAGGCCAGATCTGAAACCGGTGGCCCCAATTTCACCACTGTTCATGATATATCTGTTCTACTTCTTGTGGCAACATTCTCTGGGTTTCTCTTTTTTTTTGGTTCAGCTCATTATAAGCTGTGTATCTGCTTATATGGGACAGAAATATGTGAAAATGTAGGAATCCTTGTTGATTCTACTACATGTGCAGAATGTAATTTTAATCATCTTTTTGAAATAAAATTACGGACTTTTTCCAAGGAAAAAAGAAAAAAAAATAACCGTCGAGGCCCATAAATGATCGTATATTATCCATGTTCCTAGGAGTAGGCCACTCCATTATTGATTTATTTTGTTCGGATCTACAACAATTCCATGTTCATAAATCACATGTCCGAATCATATAGCTTGTTTGTTTCATGCATGTATGCAGAGGAGAAATTTTGGGAAGAAACTCCTCAGCCTGCTATATGGTCCATGGGAGCCCCATCCTATCCCACTAGGAGACACGCATTACTTATTTGTGGGTTTAAGTGTCATGGATATTATGTAGTATAGACATAATGTATTTTTATTTTGAATGGTCGAATTTGTATTATCAATTAAAACTCTGTGGAGATCTACTCGGGGACTTATGATTTTAAATGGATTATTATATCATTTTTACTTTTACTTTTAAATATCATGGATATTATGCAATGTACATTACAAACATTGTATTTAATCTTGAATAGTTGTATTTGATATTCTATTTTGGTATTTTTGGTGTAAAATTGGATCTATTGGCTATGACTTGAAGGGATCAATTTAGCGATTATCATGAAATTGTCATTACTAACCAAATGTGGTTTACAAGAGTTGGATTAATGGTTTTACAAAGTGGTTTGTAAAATTTGGTAGTGATCATGGTAGTGACCCATGTATTTGGGCGGTATGCAGTTTACGGGACTTAAGGATATAGTTAAATTGTGTGCATGTTCAATTTTCGTAATGTATGTGAACTATTGATCTTGTACTTCTCATCACCATCATATCATTTAAGTAATGTAACTTCTAAGACCCACCTATTTCTATTCTTCAAATTGAATTTCACCACATAGTTCGAGTTGGATAAATTGTTAGAAGCGGTAAGGCTTACTTGACACCCCCTGATATATGCTTAGTTAGCAAATATTTTTAATGCAAGGAAAATTTCATGTATTTCTCTTCAACCCTCGGATGTTAATTAAGAAATTGTGTATGAGCCAATTTACACACCAACTCATTTACAATAAAAACAAGTATGTCTA
The DNA here is from genome assembly GCA_027924585.1 of Larix kaempferi. Taxonomy (NCBI): domain Eukaryota; kingdom Viridiplantae; phylum Streptophyta; class Pinopsida; order Pinales; family Pinaceae; genus Larix; species Larix kaempferi. The sequence continues at coordinate 6,591,416 of BSBM01001063.1, forward strand.
CAACACTCATAATTTAGACATTTGAGTAGTGAGAAGAAAGAGCACATTCCATTGTTAGAGCTTATGAGATTAAGAGAATGAGAACACATATTTCTTAGAAATTGGGGATTTGAGTGATGATGAGAAAGATTACATGCCCTTTCTCACATATTAGGAATTTGATTGATGAGGAGAATTGCCCCCCACCCTTTTTTGCAATTTAGGGTGTTGAGTGATGAGGGGAAATAACACATACCATTTTCACAATTTAGTCATTTGTTTGATGTGGAGAAAGAGAATTTTCCCTTTATTGCATCATTTAGAGGTATTCTAGTGATCAAGATAAAGAGCACCAACCCTTTCTAATAATTTTAAGTATTGGAAAACAATATATCATGTATAGAAATTGGTATCTCATGTATTGGAAATCAATAATTTAAGTATTGAAAACAAATATCTCATGTAATGGAAATCAATATATTCAATATTGAAAACCGATATTCATAATAATTTAATGCTGCCTTGGATTGAAATTAGTCTAATTTTAATGAAATGGGGGTTTATTGGTCATGTTACTTACAAGTTGGCTCTTCCATCCCACTCTAAGATACATTTTGTATTTCATGTGTCATGCTTGAAAGAAATTGGTTGGGTTGAATTGAAAAATTCAAGACATCCTCCCATAACTGGATGATAAAGATTCCATTTGGTTGTAGCCAGAGGCCATTCTAAACAAAATAGAGTGTCATCTCTACTAGAATAATATACATGAAATATTGATAAGGACACACATCCTGGATATGACACATGAATACAATCGATTATCCCAAAACAATTTCCTCATCTCCAACCTTGAGGACAATGTTGCTTTGTAAGGGGGAGAACATGTTAGGGTCCCACCCTAACTCCCCTAGTTAAGGGATGGGTTCTTATTTTTTGTATTGTGGCCATATTTATTAAGTAAGGACCACTACTTAGTTTGAATGTGTAATCAATAAATGTAAGGTGGCCTCACTAAAGAAGGTCCGCTAGTTTGTGGTTGTAGCCTCATTGATGAAGGTCCACTAGTTGGTTAGTGTTTTGGTTAGTTAAAAACTATATATAGTCATAGAATCTATGTAAAATTGAGTATGCAAATCATTTGATATTGTATTGCATCTCTATTTAATTAAAGGTTTGTTGTTGGAAAATTTATGCTAGTAACTAGGGTCAAGGTTACTAAACATATATGTTTGAAACAACAAACTCTTATTTCCTACTCAATCAATCAAACCCATAATTCAATGAGGAAGAAGATAGAAACATACTCAGATTCAGGTGGTTGTATCCTTCGTAGATGCTTGTCCCTCTAAAGTCTTGTATTTCAACTGAACTTCACTCCATGAAACTTGTAAATAAGACAACTAATACACCTTTCTCAAAGAAAATTGGCTACTTGAATCTATGAATAATTAAGCAAACTGATCTCTCATGTTAGAATCAATTCTCTTTCCAAATTACTACGCATTAAGCAATCAATAGAATGAACAATAGTATTTGGGTGAGGGAAAGAAGAGTGATCTTATTTGTATTAACAAGAGGCAACAACAAAGTGCAAAAATCACATGAATCTTTGATGCAACACCTCCTTCACGAGGTTGGATTCCTCCTACCCGAAACACTAATAGGTCTCCAACCAACTCTCTAGCTTGATATTCAAATAAAATGGATGATCAAGGGTGAGCCCAAAGTCCCCACTCACTCTAGAAAGAAGAGAAACTTGGAAATAAGAACTTCTGAGGGGAAGGGCACTATAAAAGCCCTTAGCACCCGGGTTCCAAACCTTTAGCATGTAGCTATAGTGATGGTATTTCCCCCTCCATGTTTGAGGCTTGATTTTATGGTTAGAGAAAGTAGTTCAGGGAGTTGGATCGGGTGTAACTAAGCCAATGTGGATTGAAAACGACCTTCAACCACCCAAAATGCACATGTAAGCGCACATGTTTTTCCATGCTTTGATATGTATATGCATGTTGCTAAAGGGAAACACATATATACAATGTTGCTAACAAAAAACCAGTGTATGAAAGAAAAAATTTAGTTATTTGAAAGATGTATCACAACTTTGGATGTGCAAAATGGGTGTAAGAGGTTTTAAGCATTACCGATTCAAAAATTTTATAACAAATGCACCCTAATGTATGAGGTCATCAAAGAAGTTGATGGCCTAAATGCATTATAAAATGGGCTTGAAACCTAATGAGCGGACATGGGAAGGTGTGCCAAGATTGGATAAAAAAGGCATATGCAAATAAAAACCAAGGATTAGAAAAAACTTCATCTAGAGGTGGGAATACCCATGCTAAGATGTAAATAATCATAGCCGCCAAATCAAGTACATTGCGGATCCATGAAGTATATAATTTTTTTTAATAATGGCCACAGAAAAGATACAAAGTGCATCCATGTCAAAAATAGATCATAGCCATGAATAAATACATAGTGGGTCCGTGTCTCAATATATATCAGGAGAACAACTGGAACTAAAGTGAGTGTAAACTAGTTCTCCATATAATACTAATGTTATATGATGTATGGTATGGTCTCGTGGAACTCAAGAAATAAAAACTGTGAAAATGCTACTGGAGTCCGAGGTCTTCCACCCAAACCATCGATATGTATGTGTTCTTACCATCTGAATAAATGAGATGCAATTGAATATGGGGGACATAGTTTGATTACATATCATTGATATATACCGTTAACAAATGCAAGACAACCCATTGATGATGATAATAGTAGTCAAGGTACTTAGTACATTCTAGCAAGTGTGAATAAGGGAGTTGACGTTGAACACTTGTAGAATCTATCGATCAGGGGACATTGATAAATTCCCACTATCAATAGAAATGAAACCTACCACATATGGTTACAAACCCCAAGGTACAAAAATATATCTAAATCTCATTCCCAAATAAAAACGAGTTGGTTTCAATCGAAAGAGATTTGTTGGAAGGGATGCATTAAGGCATCCCAATCAACCAACACAAGTCGATATTAGGGACTAACTTGTTTTGGATAGGTCTTGGACAATATTTTGCAGGATCACACCACTAGGTATTCCTCTTACATGCACCAAGTGTGAATAGTGCACAAAATATACCTCATAAGCAATGACCAATAATGAGAGTCACTGATAAGGGCGAGGTCTTCCATAAATGATTAAATTGGAATCCAAGGTATAACACAAATCCCACAATGTGAATAAAGGTATCGTGTTTGAACATAATGGGAAATTGCTCAGTAAAAGACTAATCATGAGGTGTCATCTACAAAGCACAAGGCATCCTACCAATGATGTGAGCAGGGCCAGGATGCTAACAACTCTATTTTAAATTCTCATAACAATGTTTTTTCGTCGATGAGAAGTGACTGTCCAATGAGAATTCAATGAAGGAACTTCTACACTAGCACGAGTCCAAACGTTGGATATGTTTATATTGAGAACAACTTGACAATAGGGAAGAATGATATGCAAAGTCAAGGAACTAGCCGACTCAAGTTTAAGTTTAAAATTCCTTCGAACAAAAAGAATGATACATTTTGTGACCTGAGCAGCAATTGAGACCCATAGATAGAACAATGATATAAAGTAAATAATGCATGAGGCAATGAAGACTAGTCCATAGCGATTGGAAGAGTAACCAACTAGAGGAGCTCTAGACTCAAATCATGGTTCAATTTATAAGCCCAAAACTAAAACCCAATCTATGAATATAGACACGAAACAAGTGCTCTATTCAACAAAAACATAACTGTGTTGCTCAAAACATACATAGGACATTTAAATTATCCCCCCCCTCTCTCTTGATTTATAAGTATATGGATTTTTTGTCTTTTTCATATTATCAAAAAAAAAAAAAAAAAAAAAAAAAAAAAAAAAAAAAAAATAAAATGTTATATTTCAATGGAGGAAACAAGTGTTGCAAGGAATGAAACTATGTTCCAAGTGCATGGAACAGACTTGTGCAAAACAAAATGAAGAAAGGGTGTTAGGAAAGAGGTGGACACTCATAAACATGTTTCTTCCAAGAAAACAATCCAAAATGCAAATGCAACAAATGCAAGTGATGAGCAACATAATGAATGAAATGGAAATATGGAAGCCATAGCGAATCATTAGGAATAGTTTTGCAAGTATCAGTGAGAAAAGGAAAATGCATAATGAACAAAAACAAGATCCTTATAGGGAATCACCAAAAATAGAAGAGAAAGAGAGAAATGTGGCTTTTTCTCAAAGTCATAGTAAAACTAAAAGTATCCCAATCCTATGAGAAAAACTCAACATGGGAACCAAAATGGAAAGAGGGTGTCGACTACGATATCCCATGTTAGGTAGGATTTTCTACCAGATTGTTGCATAATGTAGATATGGATGGTTGACACACTAATAACCAACAAGTTTGACCCTATGGAAAATTCAAGTGGAAAAAGGTTCAAATGCATTGTAACAGAGGGAAGACCTAAACCTATATGCAAGTTTCTTAAAATACTTGACTAGATTGAGCAATGTGCAAAGAATGATCCCTAAGAAATCATGAATCCAACTTAATATCCAGTATCTAAGAAACAACAATACCATGATCATATCTAAAAAATCTAAAAAGAAATATATGAATTGGGACACTTTGACAGGGTTATTTTCAACTGCAATATATTCAACAATATTCATTACCACAACATAGTTTACTAGTGAAGACTCAAGAGCGCCAATGCCTAAGGACCTATAACTGTTAAGATCAAACTCACAAGGAAGATCAAAGTTTAGAGCAATAATTGAGTCTATCGAAAAACACCCAACATCATAGAATTCTAAGAATCTACTAAAAGAATAAGAATCGTTAGGAATGCCAGCTTGTATCTCAATGGGAGAGTCCAGAGACTCAAAAATACAAATGTATAAGGATCCAAAAATAGTGAGATCATACTCAAAAGGAAAATCATAGCTATATTTGATTGCAACTAGGTCCAATCCAAGGAGATGATCTTTCGAAAAGGCATAAATATTTGAAGGAATGTTAGAATTGATCAGAGATTCTAGGAGAGCTTGATAAGAAGGAAGGATTTCATCCTAGAGAGAACACATGTCAGAAATTCACTTGGTCCAACAGGGGGGAGAATAGGCTCCAATTCCCCCAATGGATAAATCACTTGATCAACTATCGAGACCAAGTCACATGGATATGAGCATGAATGTAGAGGCTTCTTATCAATAGTGCTTGGAGAAAAGGGATATGAGGACACATAATTCACCCATGGTAGGGTAGTGTCTACCAAAACACTAGGAATAGAAAAAGGGGATGCTTGGTATAAAGTCGAGTAATGATAAGTATCAACAAATTCAAGCTAGTCAATAGTGGCAATGATTATTTTTTGAGGAAAATGAATCACATGAAAGATCATAGACACCACAACATCCATAGAACATACATAATCACACTTAGTGAGCATATTGAAGTCTAATGGTCCCTCCACCACAATAAAATCAACTTAGACAGTGTTTCCACCAAGTGTAATAGGAAATTAAGGAAGAAATCCCAAAGGTTCACTAGGTCTTTTATCAAAATCCATCAGTTGACTAGAAGATGGCACAAGGTTGGGAGAACCCACACCTCTCCAAGCATATGCAAATAATATACTAATAGAGACTCCTTCATCTAAAATACAATGAAAAAAATGTTTGGTGTTAAACTTGAAACCTTATTTGGAATGGTGTGGAAGAAGGGAGGAAAGGCCCAACTAGACTATTCCAATCAAAGGAAGCAACTCTAGAGCTTGGTGCTGGAGGATCATTTGAAGTGAATGGAGTGCCCCGTTGTCCTGAGAGTTCTAAATTGGTAGTAAATGAAAGGGTGGGTTGACCAAATATTGCATCGGTTATACCACAATGGGATACTGGAAAAATATAGGTTGCTCAAGAGCAGAAGATGCTTGAGATATGGACCACACTCTTTGTTCCTATGGAATAGCAAGGCATAGGTGAGTAAGGTAGTCTCCCTTGCATAGATTACAAGGGAAATTAGACTTGTATCCTATTCATATAGGTTTATCAACAATATCAATACTCCTAGCATGATTTGTAGTGGTTGATTGTTTCCCCCAGCATGACTTGTAGTATATGTTTGTTTGCCTCCAGTATGACTTGCAATGGTTGGTTGATTGCCTCCATTTTGACTTGCAGTGACTGACTACTTGTCTACAGTATGAATTGCAGTGGTTGTTGAATTTCCCCTAGCATGAATTACAATGGCTAGGGAATTATCCCCATTATGACTTGCAATGGTTGTTGGCATCACCGCTTATCTTCACATCTTCTTCTTCTTCTTCATCTTTCTATTCCTTTTAGACTGTTGGTTACTAGTAGCTAGAATTTCACCAAATTTTTGGAACCTAAGGTTATGCAATTTCATCTCACCTATGCATATTTTCGAGACAATCAATCGATAGAAAACGATTGACTATGAGAGCAATCGAATGGAGGCTCGACTGAGAGGTCGAATGAATGGTCTACAAGGCCATGGTAAGCTCAACTAGAACAACCGACTAATCTATGGGAGGTTGTGGACTTTGTGGAAACGGTTATAACCAACAACCCCTATTTGTGGAAGAGATCATCCTCCCTTCAAGGGAGTTTGTTAGATCTAGAGACTATAAAATAAAGACCCTATGGGTTGTGTTGATATGTTGCAATTAATATTGAAGAATGTATTTTGATGTTCTAATCACAATATGTTGTTCTTAAGTGTTGTAACGGTGTCTTTAGAAACCACCTCTTTTCTTGGAATACAGTTCCCTTATACTATTGTCTTTTATGTTCTATTGTTCAATGTGAAGTGGTTCCCCAACATGGTATTAGAGTGATTGGTTTTGACCTAGCTTGTTGTCTGCAAATCATGTTAAGTTAGAAACTTAGATCTAGGGTTGGTCGACTATGGGATGAATATTTGTTGAGTGATACCTCTTATTTGAACTTGGATAAGATCTATTTGATCAAAAGGATGACTTCCAAGATAGAACTTATTGTTCTGAATGGACATAACTATGCAATATGGGCATCGGACATGGAAACTTTGTTGAAAAGCAAGGGACTGTGGAAATATACTAAGGTCATTATTCTATATCCGATGGATGGTTATGCTAATTTTGTCATCAACGGAAAGAAGGATGAGGCTATTGGGGTCATTACAACCTACATTTCAAGGGAGATTCGCTTTCGTAAAAGTGGAATCGACTGTCCTCATGTCGTCTAGAGTAATATGAAGTCACTGTTCAACAAGGTTAATGAAAGTCAAGTAATGTAGATAGAGAAATATTTGATCTCTTTGGAACCCCATTCCTTTGAAAGGATTGCGGACTATTTAGCTTGCATCAAGGAGCTACAATTGAAATTGGGTGAACGTGGTCAAGGTTTTCCGAAGAAGGATGGACAAATCATTGAACTGGTTATGATGAATTTGAGGACACCTTATTATGTGTTATTCTCTTCAATTTATGCTAATTGAATGTCACATAAGCAATATGGTAAGGACTTCACCTTTGATATCTTCTATGATTTATTGAGTAAAGACCAACAAAAGTTTCTTGAAGAAGTGAAGCTTGGTAGAAAACACCAAGATCACTTGCTCAAAATCAAGGTCGAGCAAAATTATAAAGAACATGTTCGACTAGAATGTATGGACCAACCTATTAAGGGAAATACCAATGAGTCAACATTGACAAAGAATAATCAAAAGAAGAAAACCTATCACTACTATGGAAAGGTGGGACATGTCGAGAATATATGTTGGAAGAAGACAAAGGACTTGGAGGAAAAGGTCAAGCATCTTAAAGAAGGTGCATCGACTAGTCAATCGATCAATCGACAAAAAAATTTATATTTTCTATTAACACTTCCTAGGAATTACATACCTGTACCACTCAGAATGAATGGATAAATGATTCTAGTTGTACTCATCATATAGATAAGGATGGTTCTATGTTCTTTTCCTTAAGTGGACCTCCAGAATAAAATATTTATGTAGTTGATGATTATTCTCTCACGGTTTCTCAAAGCAATGATGTTGAATGCTGGCATGGTCAAATATCCAATGTCTATCATGTGCCTAGCTTGGGTGAAAAAATTTTGTCAGTTGCACAACTTACACAGAAAAAGAAGACTATTGAGTTTTGGTCAAATTGATTTATTGTAAAGGATATGAGGCTTTGGGGGGAAACTGTTGCTTCAATATATTTAGATCCCAAAGACATACTTTACAAGTTCTATGATTCTCCCAGACCGATTGGACCAACTGGATTGACTGCACTCATTGCTCATACTGACAACATAAGTCAAATTTGGCATGAATGACTTGGACATTTTAAATTTCAAAGTTTGAAGATGATGGTAACAAATAATATGGTTACTAGTCTCCCAAAGACTGTTCCACCTGATGGATTTTGTGGAGGATGTGTGCTTGTAAAGAATCATTAGGAACCCTTTGATTATGGGAAAGCATGGCGAGCATAGGACCTACTGGAACTTGTTCATGGTGATCTATGTTGCATGAACAAACATTCATTAGCACGTGTGAAGTGGGGTAATTTTTAAGGGCGAAATTTCGCCAATTGGCTATTTTTCGGGTTTTTTTTTCAAAAAATAAATTCTCTATTTGGTCATTTTTAGTCTCTAATATCGCCTATATTTACATAAAATATGTTTTCTTATCATAATAGTCACCAACATTTACATATTTCAGTAGTAAATTGTATGTTTCATATTTAATATTCGCCTACATATCTATATACATGTTTTTTTCAATCCAAAATAATCGCTTAGGATACTATACTTAAGTATAATATTAGAATCCTTAAAAAATACTCTGGTGTGAAGTATATTTTGACCTTTATTGAAGATTTGTCTAGATTTGCTTGGGTATATTTCTTGAAGAATAAGAGTCATGGCTTTGAAGAATTCAAGGAATTTAGGGCATTGACTGAAAAGCAATGTGGATAACCTATCAAATGTTTAATATCAAACAATGGTGGAGAATATGTAAGTTGGTAGTTTGAAAAATATCTCTTGCAAAAAGGAATTTCTTGGCAGAGGTCTATCCCTCACACCCCTCTGCAGAATGGAATCGTAGAGAGGAAAAATCATACTTTGGTGGAAATGGCCTGGTGCCTACTGTAGAGAAAATATATTCCAACCAAATTTTGAGCATAAGCTATTTACTCCTCAAACTATCGCTTGAACCTTTCCCCGAATAGAGTTGTCAACGACATGACTCCATTTTAGAAGTGGAACATAAGGAAACCCTTTGTTAGACACCTTAGAACCTTTAGATGTTTTGCTTGGGCACATACCAGTGATAATTGTAGAAATAAATCAAATGCAAAGAATCATACTTGCATCATTATGGGATATTATGATGAATCAAAATCCTATCAACTGTTTGACCTAGTAAAAAAATCATTTTGAGCAAAAATGTGATATTTGATGAGAATATCTCACGTAATAAGGTGTTGAAATCCTCTTCTTATCTTTTGCATAGTGATCCTTTTGATATTACTAAAGAATCTAGATCGATTGTACCCTTCTTTGAAGCTTCGACCAAACCGACGAATTATACTCCCGAGTTAACTTGTAGTTGGTACACAATGAATGAGAACATAGACACACATGCTCATTCAACTAGCCATGGCGAACCTGAATCACTATCGACTTGTCTACGTCGGTGGGCTGCTAAACCAGTTGAAGCTACTAGACCTGATGTTGGAGATGCTAACAAATGGTGACTCTTTTGGGGTCATTTTTCTTCCAGATTTCAGATTTTAGATAAAAGTAGATGGTGTGAACTTCAGTTTGACTTGGATATCAAGTAGATTTCCTTAGTACCAAAATTAATTTGAATTTATGTTCATTTCCCCATCTTGTAGTCTTGCATATGCTTGTTGTTTTTAGGCACATCTTGGCAGGCGGTTTGATGGGGAAGGATCGCGGTACCGCTGACACCGCGACACGCTAGAGGAGGGCGCGAAAGGAGTATTTTGTGCCAAAGAATACCGTAGATGGCGGGTTTTGGGTCACTTGGACCTTATATTATGTAATAGTGAGTCAGTATACCATGGTATGCGGGTTTGTGGGGTCATTTGGACCAAGTCAGTTGGATATTGGGTCAATTGTCCATAGTGTTGGTTAGGGAGTCAGTCGTAAGTGGACAAATATTGTAAGGGAAAAAGCCTATAAATACATGAGAGTTGTAAGTGATAGGTATAGATGAGGAGCAAAGAGGAATGAGATGAGAAAGACAAGTTGGATGCGAGATCTATGTTTTTGGCGGTGTATGATCTTTACAGTAATACAATGATGTTTTGGTACAAACTTTGTGTAATGACGTAGTGTATGAATGTTGTTTAAATGCAATGTCTACTTATTATTGCTATGATGATAATTGTTGCGATTAAGTAGTATGTTCTATGTAGAATGTGATGATAAATGTTGCGATGGTATAACTTCTTGAATGTTGCAGTAAAGTGATATGTTATAACTCCTTGCCAAATGTTTAATGTTTCTGGTTAAAATACTGCAATAGAGTCGGTCCATGCAGCCACAACGCACCTCCTCCCTCGGTGGAAATATGGTTTCGTCTGCTCTTCCTGGACACCTCGGGTGAGACCTCATCTGCTCTGCGGGTGTTGTTGGGTGGGCTCAAACTTGCCCGGGCCAGTGCCGAGGGAGACTGCAGTATGCATCGACATTGAGGTGAACCCCTGTCGACTGAGGTCGCGTTGGTCAACAAATGATTCTATTGCCGGGACCGTGTGCAGAGTAGAAGGAGGTCATGTTGTGGCACCCGACGAAGCCGGAGATACAAAAATGGTTCGATCAGAAGTTGCAGGAGTTTGCTGAAGAAGAAAGTCAGAATACGCGACTGACGGTAGATCACTGGGTGGAAAGATATATTCACGATGGTCCGCATGAATGGTTTTTCTGTGAATTCCCAGTCATTTTGTATGAATGGTTGTCGAAGCTGACCTTCCAGAAGAGGAACTTCCAGGGTGGTGAGCCGACGACTTGGACCTTGGAATTGATTTAGGAATTGCAGGAAGTTGATAATAAGGCGTTGCGGGCTGTCAAAGTTTGGCTTGATAGCATCTTGGAAGGATATATCACTGAATTTGTGGTTGACACGAAGAAATCCTATAGCGAAGCTGAAAGATACTTCTTCCGAGGACCAAGGGGAAGGTTTCTGATGTCGCTCCAACTATAAATTAAGATGCTAATCTGCGAGAAGGGTATATTAAAGATGCACCTTGATCAGTAGACAGCCTGGTGGGCGGAGGTTGTGGGTACTGCGACTGTTGGGGAACGGTACATGGAATGGTAAAGGGGTAGATGGGTGTAGACCATGAGGAGACTGTGAGTGAAGCCGAGGAAGAAAGTGGTCTTACGAGAGGAGGAGCGAGGTTTCGACAGGAAAAGAGGCAGAGGACGAGAGAAGGTCCTGCTACGATCGAATCGCAAAACCACGAAGGAAGACCACACAGGACGAAGCGACCTAACAGTCCTGATAGGAACGACCAGGCTACGTCCAGGATAGAGGCAGGACCAAACCTTGGTAACAACGTACCCACACCTTCGCTCACTAACTCTCAGCCAACAATAAGCACTACTTCAACACCGCCGAGTGCGTCGACACCACAGAAGTTAATTGGTAGTAGTAGCACAACAACAGGAGGAAGGAATCCAAGGATGGCGGGCGATGATGCTAAGCTACTGTTGTTCCATGGAAGTGTGACAGACAACCCAGAATAGTACTGGTTTTTGTGTGAAGCGGCCTGGACCATGAAACAGATCACTGATGACAATGCTAAGAAAGGACAATTAGCCATGACTCTGCGAGGTCGTGCATTAGATTGGTTCATGAAGTTTATTTTAGTCCCTATGGGGGCCCCATAGAAGTCACTGGACGAGATTCAGGATGGGATGATTGCTAAATTTAGACGGCCTAAGTCGGAGGCTCAATATATTACTGAATTAAAGGAAATTAAGCAGTATCCAAATGAGACGGTATGGGATTTCAATCAGCGATTCAAGGCGCTGATGGCAAAGGTTAGTTTCGATATGAGCATTGTCCAACATAAAGAATGGTTCATTGCGGCATTGCTACCCCACATTCGGCTGCCGCTGATGCAGCAAAACATATCGACGCCTAGCGAAGCTCTAGAGATTGCAATGCGATTGGAGGCGTCACCAATTGGAGATAATGCAGCTGGGATGTCGCAGATATAGACACAGCTTGCCAACCTGACTATACCATTGCAAGATTTGAAGAAGAACAAGGAGCAGCGTGATGAAGTATGGTGTACGCGATGCCAAAGAGAAGGGCATACAAAGGATAATTGTCTGGAATTCCATAATTACTTTGTGTCAGGTGCGCCAAACCCATTGAATGGCGGCAGTACACCATGGTGTCGCGTTTGTCATGTGTTTGGGCACAGTCACGATAATTGTCCATATATGCAGAAAATGGTCACAACCCATCAAAATATTTACTGCACATTTTGCAAGTCGGTGGGTCACGATGACAAGGATTTTCGTGCATATGGGTTGCTATAGGAGAGGATGTGCGATGCATTCTACGTCAAGGACGATCAACACTCGGTGCAACAACCACAAATACAATCGCAGGTATCCCAGTCGCTACCGCAACCGCAGATACAGTTTGCACCACAGAAACAACAACCGCAGTAGTTCATGCCGCAATACACCTCGATGCAGACGACTCCCCCACAACCACAATATGTACAACAACCGCAGTATGCACCACAAGGACAAGGGATTCCAGCAGCACCAATGCAGCACTACAATACCAATAGCAGGCCGGCTACTGGGGAGGCTACAGGGGTGGACGCGGTGATGGATTTGGTCGTGGAGGAGGAGGCCGAGGTGGTCGTGGACCTGTTCAATGTTACCACTATGCGGTATGGGGTCATTATCAGCGCGACTGCCCACTGCTACAGAATCAATGTACGTTTTGTTTCGGTAATGATCATACAGTTGAGAATTGTCCACAGTTGATTGCACGATGGCAGGTTGGGAATGCTCCATAGCTACAGAATCAAGCCCAGCCACAACAACCAGTACAGAACCCGGTACAGTAATCAGTAAAGAACCAGCCCCCATGACCACCATCAAACGCCAAACAAACTATCAATCAACCAAGGAATTTGCAACAGAACCAGACGCAGGGCGCAAATATTGCGACCATTTCCGCAGAACCACGACCACAAGATGCTTCGGTGGATGTTGTCACTCGTGGAGGCAAGACAACTGGGGAAGATGGTTCGCGACCACTGATTCGGTTAGCTGGTCAGAAGATGGTACCCTTCGACATTGATACAGAGAGAGAGACATTCCTGGAAGCGCGTCGCACTTTGGAGAAAGACCATGGTAAGGCTGTTGTTTGTGATATGCCGCCTGTCTTTGATGCCACATCAGACGACGATTGACCACCACCAGGGACATTGTAGAAGTTCCTTGAAAATTGTCTATCATTGGCACGAGACCCAGCTACCCTAGTTGAGATTGAGGGATGGTTGCAACGACTTCCGAAAGGATGGAAAGAGTCGGCAGTAAACTCCTTACAGCGACGGAATACTAGCAAGGAAATGCGAATGAATATTCAGATTGGTGACTATGATGTTGACTCTATGATTCTTGACCTTGGTTCGGATGTTAACATCTTAACCAAGCAGGCGTGGTAGAATATGGGGAGTCCCCCATTGAGCTGGTCTCCTGTACACCTCCGATTGGATAACCATGCCAAGGTAACACCCATTGGGCGAGTTCCGCGGCTCATGATTGATATTGAGGGCATGAAGACTTATGTTGATTTTGATGTTATTGAAGTGGTTGAGGGAGGAAGCTCTTATCCGGCATTCTTGGGGATCGGATGGGCTAACGACAGTGGAGTTGTAATCAACTTTAAGATGCGCATGATGACCTTTGAGAATCACGATTTTAGAGTTATCGTCCCTTTGGATCCGGCTGAAGGACGCAGCTACACAGAGCCTGTAAAAGATGACGATCCCTCTAGATGGGACCATGCATTCAACATTTCTGAAGATTATATTCATCCTACCGCCTACGGTTAGTTGGAGTGGCGCAGTGAGAGCTCCGCGTCTTCCGAATCTGATGATGCATTGGAACATTGGCAGAATTGAATGCATGAAGTATCAGTCCGGAAATGGGGTTTAGTTACGCAATCCTTGTGTCGTGTTGCGACAGAAACGATCACATTGCCTGTCTATGAGGGGTTTCCTAGCCTAAACACCTTTGTAGCAGAATTTGAATACTGCATCCCAGAACCACAGCGATTGCTGGCTTTGGGGGAAGCACTGAAGGCTGCTCCAGCACGCTGGTGGGCGACACATAAGAAATTCATTAAAGATTGGTCACAGTGTCGAAGGTTGATGATGGTTCGGTTCGGCGATACTGAGGTTTATCACACTGGAAAGTATGATGGTCGGACTGATCCCAGTGATCATGTGATGGAGTGCCAATGATTGTAGGTAGCGCGACCCATAGATGAGTGGGTTCATGCTTTTGTCCATACTTTGGAGGAGATACCGCACTCGTGGTACACTACAACCAAGTTGCGCCGTGACATTACAACATGGGGGGAGTCGACAATCTGTTTCACTCATACCTTTACGTTTGTGGATGCTAACCCTGATGTCCATAACGCCTTGCAGCTCATATGCGACGTGATATTTCAGGTTGTTCCCGTGGCCTGCCCTGTCAACCCGCACACCCATAGTCAGATGCAGTCTCTCATGGAGTGCTTCAACATTAGTGGTGGCCCGGAGGACGATGATGATCCCTGCAATGTTAACATTCCCGAATCTGAAGGAAGTTGCGATGTAGTCCCACCTATTGCGCCAGGTAATCCGTTCAGTCAACCATTGCAGCTTCTCAAGACGAATAACGGCACTGAAGCTACTCCCAAGTTTGCTAATGTTGGGGATTATTGGGATGATGAGATGATGAGTAAGGTTACTGAGTTATTGCATGATTTTCAGGACGTGTTTCCCACGAAGTTTTCTGAAATGAAGGGAATCCTGGGTGATTTAGGAGAGATGAAGATTCCATTGAAACCAGATGCTAAGCTAGTCCGACAGCGACCTTATCAGCTAAATCCGCGACATAAAGAAAAATTCAAGGCGGAACTTGATCGGATGTTGGATGCTGGTATTATCGAACCTGTGGAAGAATTAGAATGGATCAGTCCTATGGTGGTACAGGACAAGAAAACAGGCGAAGTGCGCATTTGTGTCGACTTGCGGAAGTTGAACGATGCCTGCTTGCATGACCCTTTTACGACCCCGTTTACTGATGAAGTACTTGAAGGAGTGGACGGCCAGGAGATGTACTCTTTCACTGATGGATTCTCTGGCTACCATCAGATTCGCATTGCCAAGGAAGATCGCCATAAGAAAACTTTTGTTACTGAATGGGGTTGCTTTCAATACACGGTCATGCCGTTTGGTTTGAAGAATGCACTTGTGATATTCTCCCAGGTCGTTGTTGCCGCATTCAAATATTATTTTCAGAAGTTTCTGTAGGTATATATGGATGATTGGACCGTTTATGGATTGATTCGCGATCATTTAGCCAATCTACGGTTAATGCTTGAGCAATGCCGACAGCACCAGATATCGCTGAACTTAAAGAAATGTATTTTTTATGCACCGTTTGGGATATTGCTGGGTCATATTGTGTGTAAGCAGGGATTGCTGGTTGATCCAGCCAAAATTGCGCTTATTTTGGGGTTGCAACTGCCGACCACTGTTAAGCATTTGCGTGCGACCTAGGGTCACATGGGATATTATCACAAGTTCATTAGGGCGTATGCTGCGATTACTGCCCCTATGGAAAAGTTGCTAAAGAAGGATGCGGCATTTTAGTGGAACCCGGAATGTCAGGATAGTTTTGAAACGCTCAAAGCGAAGATTGCGTCGGCCCCAATCTTGGTCTTTCCGGATTGAAGTAAGGAATTCCATGTCCATGTTGATGCTTCATCGATTGCACTAGGGGTTGTATTGGCTCAACCAGGACAAGGCGACATTGATCATCCCATTGCTTTTTCCAGTCGGAAGCTGTCCTCTGCAGAACTCAATTATACCACCACAAAACACGAAGGTCTGGCCATGGTTTATGCACTGCAGAAATTTAGGCATTATTTGTTGGGTGGCCACTTTAAAATGTTCACTGATCATTATGCACTGAAATACTTGGTCAATAAGCCTGTGTTGGGGGGAAGATCTGCGAATGGATACTTTTGTTTCAGGAGTTTGATTTCGAAGTCATTGTGAAACCGGGGTAGTTGAATGTTGGACCAGATCATTTGTCGCAGATTGATACAGGGGAGGAACCGACTAATATCAAAGACGGGTTGTCGGATGCCCAGCTGTTTCATGTTGCCACTGCTGATCAGTATTTTGATGACATCCTTCAGTTTTTGGTGACCAGCACCGCTCCCGATGACTTTACCACTACTCAGAAGAAGCAATTGGTCGTCAAGGCTACTGACTTTCAACTAATCGCGGGAGAGTTGTATAAATTGGGTGCCGATGAGATATTGCGCAGATATGTCTTGCCACATGAGCAAGCGCAAATACTAGACGAGGCACATGGTGGAATAGAGGGAGGACATTATGGTGGCCGGGCGACTTCCCGAAAAGTACTGCGTGCAGGGATTTGGTGGCCCACATTACATAATGATGCGACAGACTATGCCCGGTCTTGTGATGTTTGTCAACGAACTGGAAAGCCATCCAGGCATGATGAGATGTCGTTGCTACCTCAAGTAACATTATAACCATTCGAAAAATGGGTTGTGGATTTTGTAGGACCGATCCATCCACTAGGGAAACGCAAAGGTGCGCGGTATATTATCACAGCAACAGAATACTTGACCTGATGGGCTAAGGAAGCACCTGTAGTTGACTGCTCCGCTACAACAGCTGCTCGATTTTTGTTCGACCACATTATCACTCGTTTCGGCTGCCCCAAGATATTACTAAGTGATCAAGGAAGCCATTTTCTTAATCGTACTGTCAGCGCATTAACGGACGAATTGCGGATACAACATAAGAAGAGTACACCCTATCACCCACAGGCGAATGGAACGATGGAGGCATTTAACAAGGTATTGGAGCATGCGTTGACAAAGGTGTGCAATGCGAACCGAGACGACTGGGATTTGAAAGTTCCAGCGGTATTATGGGCCTATCGCACCACATGTAAAAGGTTGACTGGTCAAACACCTTTCAAGCTGGTATACGGGAAGGAAGCAATTATGCC
Source organism: Larix kaempferi (assembly GCA_027924585.1). Classification (NCBI taxonomy): domain Eukaryota; kingdom Viridiplantae; phylum Streptophyta; class Pinopsida; order Pinales; family Pinaceae; genus Larix; species Larix kaempferi. Next base: position 6,608,781 of record BSBM01001063.1, read on the forward strand.
TATGGAGTAAATTGTTCCAAGTCTACGAATTGTGGCTGTTACGAGCATGGATGATGTTGCAGCATTAGACGAATGTCTAGCACAATTGGTGGAGCTTGAAGACGATCGATTTATTGCTGGCTTTCACCAAGGGGTAGAGAAGGACCTCCAGAAGGCATGGCATGATCGCCACATAAAAAAAAAATAGTTTCATCAAGGCAACTTAGTATTACTATACGGCAGTAAGTTTATGAAACATCCAGGCAAGTTGCAGATGCATTGGCTAGGTCCCTATCGCATCAATAGTATTACTTCAGGAGGAGTGGTTCAGTTGCAGGGATTGGATGGGGGGATGATCCCAAAGCTGGTAAATGGTCACAGGTTGAAGCCCTATCGCTCGGGCTTGGAGCAATGCGATGTCTAAGTTGCATTGGTTAAAAAAAAAAAAAAAATGATTATGATTGTCGAAGGTTGCTTGGTGGCAGATGGCGCACCAACAACAGAAGGTATGCGACAGCAGGGAGGCTTGTACTGCCAGTTTGGCACAGTCAGCGATATAAGGCAACGTGGTGACCCGGTCAAATCAGTAATAAATGCCAAAAGTGGAGACAGTTAATTAACGGTGCGTTTGAATTATGGGCATTGATGGCGGATACGGCCGAGGGGAGGACAGGATCGTCGATGGATTTCCTTCATTAATACAAGGATTTGGTTGATTTAATGCATGATTTAGTCATGATTACGGCCGATTTGGATCGATGTTATAAGTATGGTTTAGCATCGGGCAGAAGCCACCGAGAAATTTGCAATTTGTGTTGTTGTGGAGCGTTTTCGTGATTTCAGTCAATTACTGTGAGGTATATCACGACGAGGGGTAAGGTATGCCAGGAGAACTGGAGATAGTGGACATTAGCAGCGAAGCGGAGTCCCCATTTGTTTCGATTGTTGTAGAACGAGAAGGTGCGTCATCGGACACTGTTGATCTTGGAGCCGAGGTTGCCAACATGCTGGTGGGAACATCAAGTGTCGCTAAGAAGCACCGAGGGGGTCAACCTTCTGAATCCCCGAAGAGTAAGAGATTACTTCGGTCTGCAGTGGCTAGCGGAGTTCCGAAGCAGGTGGGACACTCCGCAAGTAATATCCTTGGGTATATCCCTCTAGTTCGGCCGAATTCCCCCCCGCGTAAGCTAACTCCGAAACCAAAATTCAATGTGAAGCTGCCTGCACTCCCGGCTGGGATGACATGCTCGATGGACATTGGGCCGACACTGAAGCACCTGCGTTATGAGGACCACAACATGGTGGCTCAACCCGAAATTGCATCCTCACCATATTTTCCTGAGACACGCAATTCACCGGACCCACAGATACATGAATGGGCACTAGGACTGCGATAGGTAGGCTTGTTAGGGCTAATTAACATGCCACATTTTGGGTACCTAGTAGAAGTTGGCTCTTGTGTAAAGCAACTCTTGTCATGCTTCCACGGGGGTTCGTTATGGTTGGACAGAGAGGTCCCGGTTACTGTTGACTTGATTTCTCACATTACCGGCTTGCCCAAGAATGGTGTTGATCCAGTGCAGTTTATTCAAGGAAAGCACAACGAGAAAAAGCGAGCGCGTCGGTTGGCACAAAAGCATGCCTTGGAATCGGATGGGCGTGGGTATCGCACCAGTAGCTGCAATAATCAGGCGATACTCATGGGCATTAAGATCCTGTGCTGTAAAGTGATTAGGGGAGGTCGCCCTAACCAATGTAATTCAGGGATATTTGCTTGCGCAGAGCAATGCGTAGAAGGAGTGCAGATGAACTGGTCCTTATATCTGTTGAACCAGCTAATGGAGGACGTCGCAGATGTCTAAGTGGGTAGAGGCGCTTTCTCATATAGCTGGTTGTTGCTGCCGATTGCTCTAGTTGCATGGAAAGAGCCCGACGCCTACCAGGGTATGGACTGCCCGGCTGCAGCAGAACGTCGAGGGGCACGCTATCAGAATCTATGGTTTGTGCGAGAGCCCAAGCGCATACGGGAGTTCCAAGTGTAGTTTTGGCTGTACTCATAAATGCTTTGTGACGCAGCAACATAGGTCCCGCGAATATTCGCAGACACTGTGGCACGATTCACACCTGTCATGACATTCACAATACAACCAAGTGTCATACATATACAAGTTCACCGCGATGTTAATCGACAATGGTTGTAGACAAGGTATAAAGTAACATCGGCAGATTTGGAGGCTATTGTGAACGAGCGGTCGGAGACTTGGCGACAGCCCATGAGTCCTGCAGAAATTGATGCTGGAGGTCCACCGAAGGGCCCTCCAGATTGAGTATCAGCTCAGGATCAGCAGAGTCATCATAGTTCCGATCATGAGTCAATTCGAACACCAACTGTGGACGATAGCGACCGCGCTCTTGAGGAAAACCGGACAAAATGTCACCACAAGCATGCCACGATCAATGGGATGTCTTTACCAGCGAAGGCACAGTTTGGCCGGTTAATCACAGCCATTAACCATGCCGCCACGGTGGTTGCCGATAAGATGTCTGTCAAAGTGGAGGAGGGATTCTCTATGCTTGCTTCCCGTATGGACTCTCTAGGTAATGCAGTGTTACAAACGGAACCTAGAAGTGTACCCATGTAGGAGACGGTCACGATCCGCACCACGCCCCGGGTAAAGAATGTCAACATTCCCCCAACTGTGGTTTTAACCGACAACAAGGAGTTGAAAAAGGTGCTACAGTCGATTGACCAGGTGACTATCAATGTTAATGCACTATCGGCAATGGCACTGACGACAATGCAGAGGGGCGCCTCAAAGGAAATGGCAGATAGAATGCATGAACTCAGTAAGAGCTTTCAACACTTGCAGGCAAGAGAGGCCACTGTGACCGCCGAAAAAGATGAGCTTACAAGCAGAGCTGCTACAGCACGGAAAGTAGTGGATGACCTTGAAGCCGACCTTAAGCAGGAACGGGCCGACACCAGTCGCACCATTGAAGAACTTAAAAAGGAACAAGACTTCCTTATTGCGGAAAAGGCTCGCATGTGGGATGACAGTGTTCGGGTTGACCGAGCAATCGCGGAGGCCTATCAACATGTCCCGGATCCCACTGAAGAGGTAGATGTGCTGCACCGAGTGCAGCGGTTGGGGGCTGCTATTCTTCAGTTGCGATAGGAGAACGACCAGTTGAAGGCTCAATTGAAACCAAGTATGCCTTAGGCCGAGCTAGATGAACGAAGAAGGGCAATTGAGGAAGTTGCCACCCAGATGGAGGAGCTGGAGACGAAGGCAACTAGGCTCACCGCCAAAACAGTAGAGTTTTGGGGCCGCATCATTCACGATGAGCAAATTGAACAGCTCACTAAGGTCCAGCAGGAAGCGAAGGGCCAAGTGGCCGCATTGAAGGCTGCAATGAAAACCTTGCCACTAATGGAGAAAGTTGCCAAGTCACGCGAGCTGAAGGACTTGCAACAACGGGTCGCTAAGGCAGATGAATGCCAGAAGCTGCGTGCAGCCCAGTTGGAAGAATTCTAGGACATTGGCGAGAAACTGATGTTACAAGCAAGTGAAGCACTCCCAATAGTATAGCAATATTGACAACAAGTCATGGACAAGCTTGTCGATCACCCATCGGTCGAAGATGTGACCAGTATTCAAGCAGCAGCCAAGGAGGCTCAGGAGCTAGTGAGGAATGTCGAACAACCGTATGCAGACTTCAAGGCAAGGACCGCGACCTGCACTTTGTCCAGCAGTTGATGTGGCTCGAGGGCGAGCCACAAGATTGTGTTGGGGGCCTGTTGGCAGGCGGTTTGATGGGGAAGGATCGCGGTACTGCTGACACCATGACACGCCAGAGGAGGGCATGAAAGGAGTATTTTGTGCCAAAGAATACCGCAGATGGCGGTTTTTGGGTCACTTGGACCTTATATTATGTAATAGTGAGTCAGTATACTGCGGTATGCGGGTTTTTGGAGTCATTTGGACCAAGTAAATTGGATATTGGGTCAATTGTCCATAGTGTCGGTTAGGGAGTCAGTCGTAAGTGGACAAATATTGTAAGGGCAAAAGCCTATAAATACATGAGAGTTGTAAGTGATAGGTATAGATGAGGAGCAGAGAGGAATGAGATGAGAAAGACAAGTTGGATGTGAGATCTGTGTTTTTGCTGGTGTATGATCTTGACAGTAATACAATGATGTTTTGGAACAAACTTTGTGTAATGACGTAGTGTATGAATGTTGTTTAAATGCAATGTCTGCTTATTATTGCTATGATGATAATTGTTGCGATTAAGTAGTATGTTCCATGTAGAATGTGATGATAAATGTTGCGATGGTATAACTTCTTGAATGCTGCGGTAAAGCGATATGTTATAACTCCTTGCCAAATGTTTAATGTTTCTGGTTAAAATACTGCAATAGATTCGGTCCATGCAGCCACAATGCACCTCCTCCCTCGGTGGAAATATGGTTCTGTTTACTCTTCTTGGACGCCTCAGGTGAGACCTCATCTGCTCTGCGGGTGTTGTTGGGTGGGCTCAAACCTGCCCGGGCCGGTGCCCAGGGAGACTGCGGTATGCGTCGACAGTGAGGTGAACCCCTATCGACTGAGGTCGCGTTGGTCAACAAATGGTTCTGTTGCCGGGACCGTGTGCAGAGTAGAAGGAGGTCATGTTGTGGCACCCGACTAAGCCGGAGATACAAAAATGGTTCGATCAGAAGTTGCAGGAGTTTGTTGAAGAAGAAAGTCGGAATACGCGACTGACGGTAGATCACTGGGTGGGAAGATATATTCACGACGGTCCGCATGAATGGTTTTTCTGTGAATTCCCAGTCATTTTGTATGAATGGTTGTCGAAGCTGACCTTCCAGAAGAGGAACTTCCAGGGTGGTGAGCCGACGACTTGGACCCTGGAATTGATTCAGGAATTGCAAGAAGTTGATAATAAGGCGTCGCAGGCTGTCGAAGTTTGGCTTGATACAAGAATATTTTAGGTCTCTTGATACCCTTGGGAGTATTTGTATGTAAATAAAAAATATCATATGGATTTGCATTAGCTTTTTCTAATGAATCATATAGAATTTCGTGCTTTGGTTATAGTAATTTCCTTAAAAACTTGCATCTTGCTTATGTTTTGAAATGTTTTGCTTGGTCCTTTTTTCTTTTTGTAAGTTGTTTATGGTCAAGTATCTCTTTCAAATTTTTAATAGCTATTCTCCATATGCAAGTGGTATATTTGGTATCTATTCTAGTTGAGAACACCATCCTTTTCTCCCTTTTGCATCTCTCTAAGTAACAACAACCTTTAAAAGCAACATAACTAAATGAACTAGAGTTTTTTTTCTTTGATAGAAAACCAACAAGTCTTGGTTCTAGGGCGTTGGTTGCAGGTTTGGAGGGTAAATTCTCTAAGGCAATGTTAAACGAGACTAGGATTTGACTAGAGAGTGTTGAAATCCATTAGTTACAAGAAGTGCTTGCTAGGAAAGCACATATAACACATGCATCATGCACAAGGTTAAGCTAGGTGTAGGTGAGAAATTATCCCCTCTCCTCACATTTAGTGTGATTTTGCATGTTAGGAGGTTTCCATTGGATTGGTAAGTCCTCGAGGTGACACCAATTCAACATAGGATTCAGGTCTAGAGCTTGTGTCCTATGTTCCCTGCCCATACGTAAAATCTTGACTCATGATTGTTTCACCCAGCTACGGATTGTGAAGTGGTATCCTTATTTTCCTATCCTAGTTTCCTTCTGGGTGACTACAAGTGGGAAGTGATTGTGGTAACTGATACATACACATAATCTCCACCTCATCTTCCATGGAGGGTTTCCATCTTCACGAGGGAATTTGCACCTTGGTTAATTATTGCATGAAGGTTACCGTAACTATCTCTCACACCTTTGTTGGTTGGACTTGGGCACTAATAATTCCAGGTTGACCTATGGAAAGCCCATGTTTGGCTCTTCATTTATTGAAATTAGGACTTAAACATCCTAGTTTGATTTCTAGGAGAGTGAGTTTGCTTTTCTATATCTTATAAAGTATTTTATAGGTGTGTTTTGATTGTATTTTTCAACCCCTTAGAAGGTCTTAGATATTTCCTTTTTGAATTGGAGATTATGGCTAAAGTTCTTGAGGATGCCAACTAGATCTAACAAAATCCCTTGAAGTGAGGACGATATGGTCCAAAAATAAGGGTCATTGGTTCTAACCATTTCCAAAAGGTACACATAGTCCCATATTTTAGTCATTTTTTCTAGTAGATCAAACCAAGGCCTCGTCAACCATTTAGTTGACCAATTAGTCTACCACTCAATAGAGCCTCCTGTCGACTTCTTTTCTAATTGATTGTTGTCTATCGACTAACTATCTCCAGAATATCTAGAGGTCTGATGAACATGCATAACCTTACGTTCCAACACCCTCCCATCAACACAATGTTATGGAGATTAAAGAGGTAAAATTATGTTCTCTAAACACCCCCCCATAATTGTAGTTTCTTGAAGCCCAATCATAGCTCGAATTTTTACAAACTTAGCTTCTGGTAGAGGCTTCGTAAAGATATCAACGATATGATCATCTGTCCTACAATAACTGAGTGAGGAAACATTGTCATATACCAACTATCTCAAATAATGAACATGAATTTCAACATCCATCATTTTGTTCTGAGCAATAGGATTATCAGCAACTTGCATTGTACTTTGATTGTCACAATGGATAATAGTTGAGGCTTGAATAGGGAAAGCAGTCTCTTTTAAAAGATAACAAATCCAAATTTTCTTTGCACCTACATCAACAACACCACGATATTATGCTTCCATAGTCAAAAGAGAGACTACCTTTTGTTTCTTACCTGACTAGACCAAGGGTCAAGAACTCAGTCTAAACACATAACCAAAAGTGGACTTTCGGTCGTTAATGTCACCTCCCCAGTCGAAATCAATAAACCTGACCAATGGTTTTGTACTACAACAATACTTAATACCATACTGATAAGTTCCTTTAATATAACGAACAATTCTCTTTTCAGCTTTTGAGTGGCTTTCGCGGGGATCCTGCATGAACTAAGAAACCACACTAACAACAAAGAAGAGATCAGGTCAACGGTGAGTTAACAAAATCAAACTATCGACCAAACAACAAAATGAATCATACTCATTAATAATAAATAGTATATACAAATTTTAATTTAAATGGATCATGATGAGAAGTGCTTATAAGTAAAAATTTCAAAATTGGAATTGATTGAAGAAAAAGCACTGAATTAAATATAATAAAAATCATGAATGTAATAAAAAAAATTAAAATAGCTTAAGTATAAAAATGGTATTAGTTAACAATTATATCAGCTTAAAAGTAATTTGAAACTATATGTTAAATTATTTTAATTATATATAATTATTGATAATGTAACTAATAAATCTTCAAAAATATTTATAATTTTGTTAATAATACTTAATGCACAATTTGTTAATAATACTTAATGCACAAACCACTTAGATAGGTGAATGACACTAAAAAATCCTTCTCAAATATTTTGGATTTAGTGAAAAGAATGTATTAAGTTAAAGGTTAAATATTAAGAGTGTTTGATATTAGATATAAGAATGGTTAAATGATATTTTCCATTTCTAAAATGATAAAGAAAAATTAGATAATTAAACTCTCTTTATGGAAAAAAATTAAATAGTTTAATTGTTTTTATTCATATTATATTTAATAAAGTATAATTATTGTTATCATTAATTTTTCATTATTAAAATAAATATAAATTAATTAATTAATATTAAGATTAATTCAATAACTTATTTGTTTTCATTCATATCATACCTAATAAAATACAATTATTCTTATCATTAATTTTTCATTATTAAAATAAATACAAATTAATTAATTAATATTAAGATTAATTCAAATAGGTGCTCAATCATTATGTTTTATTAAATTATATGATAATGTCATCAGAATGGGGAGTATTTATATTTACTTGTATGATAATGTCAGGGAGTGTTTATATTTACTTTTTGGAAATATTATGGAGTAAAGATTAATTAGTTAATATTAAGATTAATTCAGTAATGTATTGTTGAATTATTATGTTCTATTAAATTATATGACAATGTTTAGAAAGTATTTATATTTATTTTTTTTGAAATATTATGATTTGTGTGTACCATTGTATTATGGTTAATAGTTTATGATAAATCATTAATTACAATTATGTTTTTCTTATGGTTGTGGTTATGATTTTAAATATAAAAGTAAAATTTTAAGAAAAAATATTTTTAAAATTGAATACATCAAAATTAATCCTTAACTTTTAAAAATGTTAATAACCACCATCACCATCATCATCAATTACTCAAAACAAGAATTATACCACATATTTTTCATCCATGCAATGATACAACTACACAAATTCAACCGAATGTAAACTCTACTTACCTCATCTCTTTGTCTAATACATTTATCTCTTTGTCTATTTGAAATGCTCTTGTACATTTATCTCTTTGTCTATTTGAAATGCTCATAAAGAGCTAGTGAGGTCTTATGGCTGACCAGATGGGAAGATGATTCTCTTAATCCAACATAAAGGTTAAGTCTGGCTCTTGTTTTTCATCTCAGCTGTCAGTTAAAAGCGGTTAATCAAGTGAAGCAGTTTTAGTACGTGTAGGATAAAAGACAACCAAAAAGCCCCGCTTTTCCGGCGATTTTGGGATAAAAACGGGTTAAAATTCTGCTGGAAATTGTTATTTTTGTATTTTTGTAATTTTAGTAATTGGGATTGCCTGTTCTAAACTAATTGTCCAATTTTAAAACTATCCAATTTGTCCAAATTGCGATCTGAGCACTCCAAATTGCAATTTTAACAAAAATTGCTATGCCAAATTCCAGCTAGTCGAGACATTTAAGTTAGCCCTTATACAGCTCCCTCTTAGGATGGCTGGAAAAGAACCTACTAATGACATATTGTTGATGTCAGTGTCTTAATGTCTGTGCAGAGGTTGATAATATCATGAAAAAGGGATTTTAATGTCATGATGAGCTTGTACAGATTGTTCACAATTATGAAGAGTAGACCATGACCATGAAAATTCCATGGAATCATGACAACACCATTAAATCCATACAATTTTGAAGGTTCCAATTCTGTCTCTCGTAGTTTCAAACAATCCATACACAGTAACCAACAATCAATACCGTCTGTCTGGTGCTGAGTCCTTTGCGGTGGAGCTCTTATCATCTTGTCTTTCCTCGGCGTATAATCCCTGGGAACAGGTCTGTCTTTTGAGGCTCTGTAGAATAAAATTTGTGAAGACGCCGTTCTTTTATACCCGCTTTGCAAAGTATGTAATGCTCTCTAATTTATACACAAACCCTAATAAACTGAGAATAGATGGCCCATGGAATATGTTGCTGCGCCGGAAAAGACAGACACTGTAAGCTTAAATGGGGCAGTGTGATCACGTGGGCGCATGTGGGCAGGCTGCGATTTCAAAGGTTTGGCAGAGAAATGATTCATTTATTCTGTACTGGCCATGTGCTTAGTACTTAACCTGCCTGACAAAGACCAATCCCAGAATAATCACTTTGCCTTTGAATTCCATTCTGGCCTTGCCTGCAATCATATCGATAACTCCAAAAATCTACTCCCACCTCTGGAGTAGGTGCAGATTTAATAGAATTAATATAATGGTAATTGCTTGTCAGATCCTTGAATATGGAAGTGGGAGTTGAAAATGAGAATTTAAAACGCTAAATTTCCACTTCCAACCAGTTTGGTCAAATATTATAGGTAAAGTTTATCTTGGTTTGTTCATTTTTAAGAACTTTCAAGAGTTTGTTGGGTCAATCAGAGAGGGCCAAAACACTGAAGGACAGTTGTTAAAATGGTCGAATACTTAACACAACAAAAATTCTCAAGAAATTATAGTTCCTTGATAATTTGAGTTTAAATGCCCCTTCTTCTGTTCCCAATTTGAGCAACCCTCGTTTCACATTACATGGAAATTAGGTGAACAAGAAATGAGCAGAAGTCTGGGATAGTACAGAGATTACATAAATAAATAATTAATGAACATGACCTTAAAGTAGCAGTTGGACTTTGAACATGGTGGGCTCCCACTGCCCAGTGTTCCAGATCATAACCACAACCCAGAGAACTGTGACGCAATCCAAGCCTTCAATTTGGGATTGTTGTTAATTCCCTGTTGCTGCACATGGTGGATTTAATATTGTCGTGATACCTTTTTGTTTATTAATTACAGTCTGCCATCGATTCATGGACAGCGGTAGAAAAGGCATTATAAACGCATGTTTTTTCATGCAAATTAGGCAACACCTGACAAAAGCAGCTTAAAGAAAGGAAACTGAGTCGATAATGGCGAGGCTCGTTGGTTCGAGTCTGAGACTGGGTTTGCTCTTCTCCCTTTTCTTGTCATCTTCCCTTGCAGCTTCGGTTCAAGATGATAAAAATACGATTGATAGCTTGAGTGGAAAGAATTTTATCGCCCAGTTCCTGGCTCCACAGAATCAAATGAGGGCTAAAGTTAGAGACCCGCCTCTCAGATGGAGCCAGACGCTTGCTCACTACGCGCAGTGGTGGGCGAACCAGAGGCGGTGGGATTGTAGCTTAACACATTCCAATGGGCCATATGGGGAGAATATATTCTGGGGAAGTGGCAAAGATTGGCAGCCCAAGGATGCAGTTTCTGCATGGATTGGAGAGTACAGATGGTATAACTATAACAGTAACTCCTGCAATGGCTATCAACAATGCGGTCACTACACTCAGATCGTCTGGAAAAAATCAAGAAGTGTTGGGTGTGCCAGAGTTGTGTGCTACAATGGGGATGTGTTCATGACTTGCAACTATTTCCCTCCTGGCAACTATGTAGGACAGAAGCCATACTGATTTATATGGCTTTGTGTTTTGCTACTTGTGTGCTGAGTGCTCTCACTTTTGCTGTCATTTCTAATTATTGTACAGTGATATAAATATAATATATACTAAAGAAACTTGGTGGTGGATTTGGTTCTTTTGTGAAACTGTTTACAGGCTATACACATTTAGATTGGTTATGTTCTTTCACAACGTTAGTGTTTTCCAAATCTTTGCCAGTATTTTGGAGATTGTGTGGGTTTATTTTTTATACTATTTTTATTAAATTTAAGTATTGGAGAGGAATTTTTTATGAGATTGTTTGGAAATATTACCAAGAGTGATGGAATTATAAAAAAAGGGTACAGTTTCATTGTTATGTTCTATTTAGTTCCAAAAAAATCTGTACACTTTCATGATAAAAACAAACTTATCTTAAATACATGATATGGAATTTTGACATAATATGTATTTCTTTAAAGAAAAAACTAATTACAGAAATCCAAAGTCTGTAGCTTAACTTCCATGCAAGGACTCTGAAGAAAGCTTATCTGATGGTTATTGAGAAAGCCGGGAAGGTAATAGACGTCCTCCACAACTAAAATGGAAGAGAACAGCCATTTTGATGTTAAATCACAAGCTTCTCTGACAGTCTTAAAAATGCATTGATGGTGTTAATTTATTGAAAGAGAGCATATTCAAATCTGATGAACAAGGCCTCCAACATGAGGCAAAAATGACACAACTTCCACACAGGAACTCTGTCTATTAGGTTCTGGCTATGACATAGCATTTACAACATATTTGGTTTGAGGTTTTTTTGGGAGGGAAGACTAAGGTGAGATCATTGGCCAAGCCAGGCAGGGAGCTTGTTCACTATATTTTGGGGAAAAAAAGTGATATAGAGTTTAGTACAGAGTATTTGTTCTTGAAGATGGTAAAACTTATCATAATTCAATTGTTCAATTGATAATGAGAACAACTATTATTGAGTGTTATTATCAAAGGCTAGTTAATTACTAAAGGCGAGTTGATTACTAAATGTTATTTGTTCTTAAAGATGGTAAAACTGATCATAATTCAATTGTTCAACTGACAATGAGAACACCTATTATTAAGTGTTATTAGCAAAGGCAAGTTGATTACTAAGTGTTATCAGCAAAAGCCAGTTGATTCAGCATCCTTAAGAAAACCAGGTTACTGAAATAATTCACTGATGTCTGTAAAAATGGACTTCCCTTCCATATGCCTTTGACTATATTGAACTGATAACCTGCTGCCTTCTTTACATTCTGGAAAGACTAATTCTTAACTAATAAAAAATAACTTTAAATACTACTCCAAAACAGTTAATATAATCTAAATTTCGTACATAAGATACAAAATACGATCCACATCTTTACTTAAAAGTTTGATCAAATATGATAATAAAGTAGATGGAACCCAACACATTTATAAAGTTTTAAATGGATTAGGTTTTACATGAAATATAATAAATATTTTATAAAGTCTTAAATGTTGTATTTTTTTGCATGAATGCAATAAATACATTTAAATAGGAATAAGTTGAACGTGTATCAAAATAATAAATTTGTATTTTTTTCATGAATGTAATAAATACATTTAAAAAAGAACAAGTTTAACGTGTATCAAACTAATAAATTTGTGTTAAATTTAACGCAAACCTGTTTCAAAATAGATCATCGTTTTAATGATAAATTTGAGTTGGATTTAACATTATTTTCTACCATGATCAAAATATTATTATAATCCATATTTCTTACATATTCGCAAAATATTATTATAATCCACATTTCTTACATATTCGCTACGAAGAGGAAAGAAATTGCAATTTCTTTACGAAGTTCCAAATAAATTAAAAATCATTTTCATGGAGATTCATATGGAGACTTGTGTATTGGTTTTGTTCTTTATTATGTTTATAATATATATTTTATCAACCAGTCTAAATTTCAATCTTGTTTAAAAAAAATAAAAAATTACTTATTGATTTGTGAAGTTATTATTTAGGAGGTTCATTTTAGCTAAGTCACAATATGTTAATATTTTATTTGGGATTTAAACAAGGTTGATGAGAGTATGTTGTTTATCTCTTGACTACACATTTGTAGACTCTTTTTTTAACCAAGGGTATCGGTAATTGGATAGAGTGACCTAGGCTAGGCCTGGGATCAATCAGCTTCATTGCCACTATAGCCCAAGAGTGTATCCAATAGCTCATAAACCAGATATACCAATAACTTGTGACTTAGCGAAGGTTGAGATGTCTCAGGGAAGAGCCATTTACCCATTGACTAGATCTATGTAGAGTTTCTTTTAAAACCATAGGAATTGATAACTAGATAGAGTGACCTAGTTGGCTAGGCTCAAGATCAATCCACTTCATTGCCACTATAACACAAAAGTGCATCAAATAGCTTGCAAACTAGATATACCAATAAATCGTGACTTAGCAAGTACTGATACGTCTCGAGGCACACCCAAAGGGAGAGTATGAAACTTACCTCCCAACCATTCAAGTTATTTATCTCTTGACTACACCTTCGTAGACTTTCTTTCTTTTAAGCATGAGAATTGATAACTGGACAAAGTGACCTCAACGAAGCCCAAGATCAATCTGGTTTGTTGCCACTATAACCCAAGAGTGTATCTATAATGCCCTAGCCTTGAGAGGCTTCAAGCACCTCCATCCCATGATCACCTTGGTGGTCACTTGTTGACACAGACATACATGATATGAGTTTGATATCTAGATGAAATGGTTTTGGATGCCTTGGCCTATTGGCAAGGCACACCATAGACATGTTGGGTTCCCTCACACGAAGGAAAGGCACATCACAGGCAATGGTAGCACGCACTAGCTGGACAGACCAAGAGAAGCTTGAAGGGAACTTGGAAAGCAGAGAAGCTTGTCATAGGCAACCTCATCCATAGGCATGCACTATGCATGATTGATGAAGTGGCAAGAAGGACTTAGTGGCTTGAGCCGACTCGATTGGATGCACTTTGGCTGGGTAGACTAAGTGGGCTCACTTGGTTGGATGCATGTCAACTCGAAGCAGTTGGATGCATGTAAAAAGGACAAGCATTGCCTCTGTGCACTTGTTGGGCACAGTTGGGCATAAGACAACTAGGCATACTTGGAGGCACCTTGCCAAAAGCACTTCATGAGTGCACTTGGGCACAACTTGCCAGAGCCACTTGTGATAGATGCAAATGTGATAGGCACAGTTGCGATGGATGTTGATATGATGGGCACACTTATGTGCAATTGGGTGCTAAATAGACTTGCGATCGCCATCATGTGGTATAATGGACACGACACCATTGCAGATGGACATCAACCAAGGAAAATTTTAGGGGTGAAATTTAGCCTATGGGCTATTTTTAGACATTTTTTTCAAAAAAATGATTCCCAATTTTCCTTTTTCAAAGCTGATTCGTCCAAGTTCCATGGGATAATTTTTTTTACTCTAAAATTCACCAAAATTGTCCAAAAGCTATATAAAATCCTTAGAAATTTGAATATTTTTACAAAAAAAGTCGCCAAACAGTTTATGATTGCAAACTTGAGAATTAGTAAGATCGCCAAGGTTTCTGCACTTTGATAAAATTATGGATCCTTAAAATTTTCTATGGCATCAACAGACAAGCCATGTGGGCACAGTTAAGTTGCATGTGGACACTTGTATCCACTTAGACTTGGAGGGGCATGCTAGAGTTTGACAAGACTCATATATATAGTGGATGCCTCAAAATGATTGAGGCATTAAAGGATAATTATCTTTGGTTACACACAAGTTCAAAGTGAACTCCATGATTGTGTTAAGGTATGGATTTTACACAATAGGGTGAATTTTTACTAGAATGGTGAAAAGCAAAGAAGTGCAATGTAAGAGGTAGACCTACGGTAGCTTCGGGGTTGGTTTGTATAGGATTGTTGGGCATTGGTAGACGGATTATTTGTCTTAGAATCATTATACTTTTTGTAAAAGAGAGGCATGGAGGTGGCTGCCCTCCCTTGTTGTATATTCTAAACATTCTTCTCATAATCAAAGTTTAAGGCATTTGCCTTGGGTGTCGCATGTACATGTGCATATGTATTATGGATTGCTTATTGGAATGAATGTTGTTATATTTACCGTGATACTTTCTATTGGTTAACTGTTGACATTGGATAAGTGTTGAATATTGTTAAGTATAAGTATTGATGGGATGTTTTAAAGGTTGTGGTTGTACACTTATTGGACCATTAAAGGACTTTTGTTTGAGGAGGAAGTTGCATTTGATGGTTTGTAGTATAAAGTGAAGTTATGGGTTGACCTTAGACAAAGAGGCATAGTCTAGTTGCAATAGGCATAGGTTGGTCAAATCCATATGGTCAAGGCAAGGGAGGCCTGCATGACCTTAGGTGTCGAAATGAAGTTCAGAAAATTCTCAAGTTAGAAGAAAAAACTTCAAATAAACTATAGGTTCATGACAAATGATATCAGAGCTAAACAATAGTGAGCTACATAGTTATTCACCACTACCCCTTCCATGAAAGTTTGTATCAGAGCATTTTTTGGTACTCGTCACCAATGTTACTTCTGTGTCAATGGGTTGTAGAACTCTTTCGGCACTCTTCATCATGCTTAGGTGAACTGAGGCAAGGTGTAATCCTTGAGGCAAGTTGGAAAGGAGTTGTGAAGGGTGACCTAAAGGTTGCAATCATAGACTTATGCCTGAGTGTAGCAAGCATTGAGTTAATTCATTCGCACAAAAATTGGGCAATCAAGCACTCTTTACTATGATTTGTAAGCAAGTACATGAATTCATTGACAGGTTATGCAAGTGTACACGACCAAGCTTGAGGAAACAAGTGAACCAAGTCTTAAGGCTTGGATAGACATTTTAGAGGTGTTGAGAAAGGTTGAACCACTTTTTGGTTGCAACATGGATAACACAGAGGAAGAGTCATCTCAAACCAAGAGGAAAGTCGTGGCCATGGAATGGGCACATTGGGATCATGAGATCCGTGAGATGTGCTAAGCACATGTGACAAGTTTCGAGCATACTAGTGCATGGGCTAAAACTTGGGATAAAAAAATGCAAATTTTGACTCACCAAGTGGAATCTTGGGCACTACAGGTGGAATCGTTAGGAAGGAAGGAGGCCAACTTCATAACATGGTTGCAACAAAAATTTCCCATGTGTAGAGGTAAATATATTGCTTGTTTTCTTTTGACCAAGGTCATTTTTCACTCTTTGTCCTTTGAAGGAAGAGTTGGGAAATTTGGAAGAAGTTCAAGTGTGGCCAACAATAGTTGCAAAACCAAAAGTATTGGGAGTAATCCAAGAGCAAATCTCAAAGGAAACATTGGAGATTTTGGGTGCCTTCACCTCAGGTATGGACAAGGTCATTGCAGCTGGTCAAGAACAACAATTTGCAAAGGTGAATCCTAGAGTGGATTATGGGAAGAGTATTGTTGTAGTTGATGGAGGTGGTCTTGGAAACCGCTTCCCATCCTATTTTCGTTGTTAAAATTGATATATGGATCAATACCTAGGAGCAAGTAGTCACAACCTAAGGCACCGATAGAGGTGCCTAGTTTTGTGAAGAGTTGGACAAGGAGGATTCTTTTCATCATGAGGATGAGAGGTGCGATAGCTAGAGGCCATTTTCTTCTCCATTGATGTCAGTTCAAACAATTTATTGTCCAGGAAGCAGGTTAGTGTTGGAAGAAGTTGACGTTCATGTCAATAGGGTGAAGAGAATTGTGTCATTTACATCGTGAGCTTATGAGATTGTTGAGTAATGTTTTCATTGATGTCAAAGTGGAAACGATGATGATGATGATGTGGAAATGGTAATGATAATGTGGCAATAATGATGATGATATGGCAGTAATAGAGGAATATGTCAATGGTAATGATGATGATGATATGGCAGTAATAGAGGAAGATTGTTTGTAAAATCCCATAGAGAAGTAATGATGTGTCCTCTTGAAGAAGCTCTAAATAAACTTGAAGGAGCCTTGACATAAGTGTATATAACTCCAAAGTCGTCCCCTTATGGTGTAGCTATTAAGCATGGCCCTCACAGGATAAGATAACATGTGGATGTTTCCACATGCCCAATTTGAGTGGTACACAAATGGAGAAATCCCCTAAAGCCATTGAAGATGCCCTTGAAGCAATGATGATGTGCCCACAAGACCATGATGTTGAGAAGTGTGAAGAAGCCCCTAAAGTGATGATGATGTTCCCACATGACCATATGAAGTGCAAAGAATCCCTAAAGAGATGATGATGTGTCCACAAGACCATAATGATGAGAAGTGTGAAGAATCCCCTAAAGTGATGATGATGTGTCCACATGACCATGTGAAGTGTAAAGAATCCCCTAAAGTAATGATGATATGTACGCATAATCATGAAGTGGTCAAGAAGCCCCTTGATGAATCCATGAAGTGGTCATTGACCCATTGAAGAAGCCCCTAAAATGTGAAAGACAAAAAATAATAATAAGTTAGGGCCGGCCTACCCGAAAGTGATTTAAAAAGTAACTTGGAAAGGTATAAATACAAGTTAGATAATTTCATTTTCATTATCCAAGTTCTTTTTCTCTCATGCACACTTTCAAGAAGGATTAGAGTGAAATTTAGAGGAGGATCTTATGCAAAGTTTGACGGATGATCTAGGGTTTTTCTCTTAATTCTTTATCTTGACATAAACTTGCATAACTTTCTCATATGATATCGGAATCATGAACTTCTTAGCTCGTTGGAAAGCTTGTTGTAAGGGCTATGTGATGACATGATCTAGGGTTTCTTTTGTTGAAGGACATGGTGCATGAATAGGGTTTATCTCTTGTTTCTTCATCTTGTGATATTGGCAAAGATATGGATCTTGCATATGTATTAGGGTTTCTCTCTTGGTGAATCATGGTGATGATCTTGGCATAGATCATGATGATATTTGCATAGATTATGGTGATATTGGCATAGGTTATGGTGATAATCTTGGCATAGATAATGGTTATATTGGTATATATTATGGTGATGTTATTTTCATGATCTAGGGTTCATCTCTTGGAATGACCTAGGGTTTGATGATGGTAAGGGTTTGAAGAAGAAAACAAATGAAGTCTATGGATGATTGATTCAAGAAGGTTATATTGCAGATTTAGAAGATATGTTTTGGTCCTATTCATGAAAGTTTTATTGCAGATTTGGAAAACATGTTTTGGTCCTCTTCATGAAGGTTTTATTGCATATTTGAAGGTCATATTGCAGACATGTTTTGATCTTCTTCATGAAGGATCTAATTGATGATTTGAAAGACATATTTCAGCCTTGTTTATGAAGATGTGGAAGACATCTTTTGGTCTTGCACAAGAGGGTTTTGTTGTAGATTTGAAGACTATCTTGGAAGAAGTTGCTTGCAGCTTTGGAGGACACATTTAAGGCATGTACAAGTTGACATGTGTGACAACGACAATGACCATGATAGTGGCAGTGATAATGGCAGTGACAGTGACAGTGATAGTGACAATGATAGTGACAGTGACAATACAATGACAGTGACAATGTGAAGACAATGATAGGGACAATGACAGTGACAGTGTGAAGACAATGACATGGACAATGACATAGATAGTGATAGTGACAATGATGGTGATAGTGACAGTGATAGTGTCAGGTTGATACTCTCACTATATCAAGGTGTTTGGGTGGTGCTAGGGCAGGTTGGTGCCTATGATCTCAAGGAGTTGGTGCTGGAGAACCAGGGTGGAAGGATGGGTAAAGAACAAGAGATCGAAGTTTCCTTCAGTTTGGTGTCTAAAAAGTGCGAGTTGGTGCTCACAAAGGGGGTTGATGCCTCCTTCTAGTTGGTGCTAGAAAAATTAGGGGGTTGGTGCCTCCTTCCAGTTGATGCTAGTAAATATAGAGGGTTGTAGCCTCCTTCTAGTGGGTTCTATAGAAATTAGGGAGTGGGTACTTCCTTTCAGGTGTTGCTGGTAAAATAGTTGAATGCAATCTTGTTATTATATAAGAAAAGCATTATGTGGTTTTCTCCTGTTTGGGTTTCCACGTAAAAATCTCATGTGCACTATGTATGATTGATGTGATGTTGAATGACATTGTTAATGGTTAATGTTACATTATGTGCTTAAGGTTAAAACTGGTAAAAAGTGCTCAATACCGATTCACCCCCCCTTAGTATTGGTGAATATTCCATCAAGCAATGGGAAAAGGAGGCACTAGTGAATGAGTTACTTGAATAATTTATGTAGTTACAAGAGGTGACTTGGCAAACTTAAGGAAGAGCAAAGACCTTTCCTTTGCTAGTAGCGATTACATTATTGAATTACTGGGCACTCTCTCAAAAAGAGCAAGATAGTACAGTTCTAAGTGGATAGATAAAAGTAGCAAAGAAGTCAACCAAGTAAAAGTATGCATTCTACTTATATGGATATGAATGGAAAGAAAAACTAGTTGTGATCCGGGTCGTGCCCAGGAAACACGAGGGGGACAACAGTTCAACTGAATGAGTCGGCTCTGTTCTGGCGGAAGCAATTAAGAATAAGCAGAATGAGCAAAGCAGGATTACACTACATAGATAAACACAAATACGCACAAGCAATATGCAGGAATGCGAACTGATCTTCTATTAGATGTAAATAGGTAGATTCATCTATTGACTCCTGTATGTTACAATATTATACATGCTTATATAGATTTCTAAGATTCTTGGGTGACTTCCCGTTACGTTCAGTTACAAAGAAGAAGTTACAATGGTTCAATAGTTCAACCGTTATAGTCGACTGGAAGACAGAGAGACAGTCTGTCGAAGTTTGACAGTTGCTGGTCGCATGTCGACGCTGCTTGTCGATGTCACGAACTGTGAGGTTGTTGAACATGTCGAAGGTGCGAATGTGTTGAGGTGTGTCGAAGTCGAGACTCGTCAGAGTTGTGTCGAATTCAAAACCAGTTGGAGATAACCTGTCGAGTTGAAGTCGTGTCGAAGTTGCATCAACGTTGATGACTTGCCAACTGTGATGCGGATCAATAATAGTACTTACTGAATTATTTTGGTGAGAAGGAGTCTCATTCATAGAGAAGAAGAGACAAGAACGGGAATAGAAATATCATTTGATTCATCAATGTTTGGAGGAAGAAGGAAAAGTTTAATCATTGGATTACAAATGGTAAATTCATAGTGAATTGCAATTTTTGCCTTGTAATAGTGCACCTACACATCTCCATCAACATTGTTCTTCAAATGGAAGACCTAAATCCAACTATCTAGACATTGGATTGTACGAACACGTACTCTGTGAGATGGCCCATGCATGTTTATTGCTCAGGATAACAAAATTGAGCTGGTAGGAAAAAAATAATAATAAGTTATTGAAGTTTATTGTGATAATTTGGAAAAGTACCCCTATCTCTATATAGGGATAAGGATAGTATATACCGTAATTGTTTGGTCTACCCATTATGTTTATGATATCAATCAATGATGTGAGGTAGAGTAGTGTGGTAGCTTGCTCATAAATTTGAGGTCACATGTTTAAATCCTAACTTTGCCAGACTAGAACATAGGAAGTATTTTGGTCTAGAAAGGATTAGTCTCTCATTATCATTTTATATATGAATGAAAAGTGAGGAAAAATATGACCAATACATGAGTTATTCATTTTCATATTTTATGTATAAAATGCAGGGATGGTTGAATGGTGAAGTTTCTCTTTGAGAATGGAAAGATGCAGGTTCAATCCCCGCTATCCACCATATTTGTGACATGATATATATATATATATATATATATATATATATATATATATATATATATATATATTGCTTCGTGTGGTAGCTCAGTTGGTTGGAACTTTTGTGGCCAAGCCATCACTAGGTCGAGTTCGAGGGTTCAATTCTCTGGATACTCCAAGGCTAGGCTCCCAATATTGATGTCAACAGGGTGAGGCCCCTTCAGATGGACCCCTTGGAATTATTAATGTGGATGTAGTGTGTTTCGACAACTTTCGGGACAATGAACATTCTCATACAGACTTGATCGAGACCAAGATTGTGATATATATATATATATATGACAATCTTGGTCTCGATCAAGTCTGTACGAGAATTTGTATATCTGCACAATCTCTCATTACTGTTGAAAATGGCAATGAGACATCTTAATATGAAATATATTATGATATGTACATAGCCTTTGATGTTCTTAAATGCTACAATTTGTACCTAATACCATTTTTGAAACAATCTATTAGAATTAATTGGTACAAAATAGATTTGGGTTAATATTCAAGCATCGAATACTACTTTTCAAGGCCATTGTTTTGGGTGAAAGGAAGATGGTTTTGACTTACGTCCCACACATTTTATTTTCCAAAAAGAAAGGTGGGCATGGAGTAAGATGTGATGCTCTGGTATGGGTATCTTTGAGAAGAAGCTATTTTTTATATTCAACTGCAAGCACTTCCTTTTTGTGCTTTCATCTCATTTCATTTTTCATGTGATTAATGAAAATAATCAATCTGGGTAATAGACATGTAGCACAATTATATATCATGTTCATGTGATTAATGAAAATAATCAACCCGGGTAATAGAGATGTAGCACAAAATCATATATCATATTTTTAAATGTTGAAAACGATCTATTGAAAAGGTTTGGATCAATGTATTGTTTGATAAATGTTCATTTGAATAGTGTTTAGATTTAGAAATTATTCGAGAAAGCTTTATCTAGAAATGAATGTAGTGTAGAGATTTAAGAGAGTCTCTATCTATAAATATAGCTCACTTTCCCAAAATGGGGTGAGAAGAATTGATGAGCGCATCGTCTTTTATGCAAGCCTAAATCCACATTTATACCAGGTTTCATTTATGTTTATGAAAATAATGAACCGGATTTTTCCTTTGAAGTTTGCAGGGATTGTGTGAGATTTTCTTTGTTTGGGCTTATTGCAATGCTTGTCGCCCACTATCTATTTTTGGATGCTTTGGAGCTCAAGGGATGGGATCAGTCTGTGTGTTGTTATTGTAGGATTGAGCTTGGTCCTATGGATAATGGGCGTTGATGTGGTGGTTAGTTTGTGTGCATTGGATTTCTTTGGGGTGGTCAAGCAACATAGGACGACATGTTCATGTTGTCATGGTATGGAGCATATTTGAACCTAGGCATAAGTTGCAGGCATAAGTTGCAGACGAGAGGGATCAAAAACTTCAATGTGGTTCACAACCTCGGGTGAAGCCTTTATATATCAATACATAACTATCAGGATTTGACCCTGAGACCTACATTCGACATACAAGATAATAATAAGGGCATTCCCTAATACTGAGTTAAAAATGGGCTTAATGATGTTCTTGATTACCTGTTTTCCCTGATCTTTGGCTGCTAAGCTGATGCACGTACTTAGAATGCCGGTGAAAGTACACTGGTCCAGGATTGTGCCTGATCATATTCATTTGGGTAAACAGTTTGAATGCATCCTCACCTTGTCCATTCTGCTCATATCCTGCAATGAAAGCATTCCAACATATCTAGCTGTTGGCATTTTATCAAACAACTCGCATGGCTCTTTAAGTGTGATTCTAGGTATGTGTAGTAACAATTGCATTCCATGAGACTATATCTTGCTGAGGCATTTTGTTAAACAACCGGCGTTCTTCCTCAGTTTTACCTATTTAGGGAACATCCTACCACCATTACTGTCCATGAAATTATATCATGTTTGGGCATTGAGTCAAACAGTTTGCATGCATGATCCACATTTTGATTCTGCATATCTGCTGCAATCATTGAGTTCCAAGAATACCGGTCATTTTTCAGGCATTTGATCAAACAATTGTTGTGCATCCTCTACTCTTCCAATTTGCATCTATATTTTAATAATCAATGTCCATGATACCACATTTTTCTCCATCATTTTGTCAAACAGAGTACGTGTATCTTCTATTCTTCCAATTTGGTTGTACCCTGCAGCCATGGCCGTCCATGAAACCACATTTCATCAAAAAATCGTCATGCCTGTTCTGCTTTTTCATTTTAATTATAACCTGTAACCATTGCAGTCTAGGAGAAGACATTTTATGCCAGCATTTTTTCAAACAGATGGCGTGCTTAATCAATTTTGCCATTTCAAGCATACCCTACAACAATAGCCAGTCCACGGGACCATGTTTCTTTCAGTTATGATTTCAAAGAATTCCTGTGCAACATTTAAATCACCCATTCGAGCATATGCTGCAACTATTCAAGTCCAAGAGAAGACATATCGTTCGGGCATTTTTCAAATAATTGATGGGAATCCTTCATTCTTCCACTCTTTGTGACAGATGAGATCGTAGAATTACACAAATAAACATGGGCATTTGAGCAACTTGGTGACAACCCATTTATTGTCTACTTCACACAATCTACAACAATTTACAATCAAGGGCAATTTACAACAGTTCACATAATCTTTTTTCCCTGGAAAAAAATAAAAAATAAAAAATGGCAATTCTATTAAAAAAGAAGAGAGATTACTTCTGTAGACGCTTTGAGTATTGCAAATGAGATCCAAAGGATCATAAATATCTTTAAAAACCTGTACTGTGCTTATAGAGTTCTTATACAAAGGTTCTAAAAATATGCCCTGACTTTCCCATATACATATCAACATACAGCTCTGCTAAAGTAGCAACAAATTTGAAACAATGTCATCTGTGCAAAGACTTCCGGAAAATATTAATACCCAGGTGGGTCACTTATAGAGCAACAGAATCAACCATATGAAATCCCCAGACCTGTAGCAAGGTCTGTCATCTTCAAGGGCAAATAAGTGAACCGAGACAGAAATAAAATCATCCATATATAAACCAGAACTTGCTGCTCCTCAAGTAAAGATACAAAAGATGTGTTCCTGAATAAAGGATATATCCTTTGATTCCTTCCAAGAGCATGAGCAAGTAGCCAGATTGGCACATTTCGAGAGCTTGTCAGCAGCAGCATTGAGCTCTCTGAAAACATAAACAAAGGAGACTGAATTAAAAACAGTTAAAGAGTTTCTCAATTTCTCAATGATAGGACTCAGTAAAACATTGAACATTCTATTTTTCCCAGACATCCAATTGATCACCACTTGAGAGACCCCAAACACCTGCAGATTGGATACACCTTTTTCAGCTGCCAATTTAGGGGAGAATCTACAAGGCAAGGAGTTCAACATAATTGTGAAACCCACCTCCTAGCCCAGCCTTAAAGGCAATGGGTTTCATTTAAATAGAAAATGCCACCTACCCCACAGCAAAGGCGGGTGCCTTGACTGGGACAATCAAAGTATCCCCAAATCCCAGACCTGTCTATAGGAGGGTGAGAAAGATGCCTCCGAGGAGTAAGTTTAGGAGCAGATTTATAGCTGAAGAAAATGGCCTTAGCTTGAGCAGCACAATGAAAGAAGGAAAAAATCTATCCTAAAAAATGCCCACATTCCGAACCACCATGTGGAAGATACCCTGTAATGCAATCAGAGGAAGAGATCCAAAATCTTTTAATTTAATCTTATTATGCCAATGCTTGAAACACTCAGCCACAGTCCACCTTGCCAACTGTCCTTCAGCCTTGTTAGGATGTCCATTTCTGCCCAAATCTCCTTTGTATAAGGATAGAGGATGAGTAAGTGGCTAATATTCTCATTCTCTCTTTTGCATAGAGAATACCTACTTGGACCATGTTTATTCTTTCTCTGTAGTACATATGTGAGTACTCTATTCGTGATAGAAAGCCACATAAAGATCCTTGATTTCAGAGGTGATCTAATCTTCCAAAGTAGCTTCCACCACCACTAAGGGCTCTCGGGGCTGTCACTAGTATACATGCCTTCATATCCTAGTATTGTTAAAATCAGAATCGGACTTGGAATCGGAATTAGCAATGAATTGGTCATGATTCGGCTGATTTAAATTTAACGACTTGGTTTACTAAAAAATGCACACAATATTTAAATTTTAATGAAAAACAATACTTTTAAGATTCTAATCCATGATTCCAAAGCATTAGAGACAGAATATCCAAAGTCTGCTCATGTATATACCATATAAGAGTGAATATATCAAAATGGCACAAAGTGTAATGTTACAGACTACAGTGTTCACTGTTGCTCCAAGGCTCCAACTCCATTGGTATGAGGTATCCACTCTCCAACAATCCAGACTCCAACTCCAAGGCTCCAAGGCTCAAGCAGCCAAGCTTGTTGGCACTTGACAATGGCAGTTGATTGTCCCCACTCCCCACGGCCATCCCTCACTCACACAATCACATTGTTTGCTAATTGGTTGCTGCGACACTGCTCCAACAAGAGAATATGATATAGGTGCAGGGAAATGGGGGGGGGGGTGTCATTAAATAGATTTAAGCCCTAGGGTTAGGTTAGATTAGGAAAAAACAAAAAAAATGAAACTAGTGAACATTTTCAAGTTCGCGGTCCCCACTTGCCAAGAAGAACCAAATTGTTCAAAGGATATAGCTCTAGACAAGAAGTTCTTAAACCTTAAATAAATGATTTTTGCAATGATCTTATAGAGACAATTACATAAAGAAATGGGCCTGAAGTCATCGAAATAATTTGGATTGTCCTTCTTTGGGATTAGGGCAAGGAAAATAGTATTGAAGGCACCCAATAATTTCCCTATGCTTCTTGACTCCTCAACAACCCTAAGGAAACCCCCTTCCAAGAGTTCAAAAATATCAAGAAAAAATCTATTGTCCACCCATCAAGCCCAAGACTTTTGTCCTTCTGAAAGCTATAAAGAACCAACTGCAATTCTTCCTTGGAGATTTCCTCCATCAATCATGCATTAACTTGCCCATATTCAAAACTAGGGAAGTATGGAAACAGTTTGACTACTACCATATTAACTTTGGCCTCCTCCTTATAAATCCCTTCAAAGTGAGCAACCCCAAGGTCAGCGATTTCTTTAATAGTGGCATCAGATCTATCATCTCTCCTCATTGCCCATATGGTGTTTAGATTTTTCCTATAGTTACCAAATCAGTGGAAAATTTTCATGTTCTCATCTCCTTTGGCCAACCATAAGGCTCAACTCTTTAGCCTCCATTGAGCTTCCTTTTCTACTAAAATTTTCCTTTTGTTTTGCTCCAAAGCAAAGATGATTTTAGGGGCGAAATTTAGCCCATGGGCTATTTTTCCATGTTTTTTACCAAAAAAAGATTCCCCAATTTGCATTTTTTGAAGCCCCATTTTGCCCAATTTTGATGGGGTAAACTTTTTTCAATCTAAAAATCGCCAAATTATTATATAAACTATATAAAATCCTTAGAAATTGAAATAATTTTAGAAAAATATTGCCAAATATTTTATAGTTGACATTTTAAGAATTGGTAAGATTCGCCAAGGTTTATACACTTTTAAATAAGTATGGGTCCTGAAAAGTATCCCTGCTCCAAAGCCTCAAGGTTGGGCTTGGAATCTCATCTGTACAACCTGCTAAGTCATTCCATCCTCTTAGTATGATCCCATGAAAATACTGCTCTTTTAACTTCCTTGAGGTTTGCAGTGCACTGAATACTGGAAGACTCACTTGTGGATGCATCATAATGTTTCCAAACAGAAGTAACCAAGTTAACAAACTTTTCTTTCCCAAGCCATTCAGAATTGAACTAAGGACTAGAGGGCTTGTTGTTCTTCTTAGCATACTGAAGGAAAATTGGAAAGTGGTTTGAGTTACCACCTATTCCACCCAAGTTCTAATCCTGGATTGATCAAACACGAGAGGATGAGAAACCAAAAACCTATCGAGTATCTTTACCACTATAGAATCTCCAGTCCTCAAATTCCTCTATGTGGAGACCATTTTAGTAGCCTCAACATCCATCAATCGTCCTCCAATTTGAACGAAAATAAATTGGGGAAAGAATCAACTTTGGTAGCATTGCCCCATATTTCAGCTCTACTTAAGGTAAAATTTAAATCCCCTCCTAAAATGGAATTCTTCTACTTCAACATATCATGGCTTGGTAATCCCTCCCTCCCAACACACCATCCTATTCTCATAAACACCATAAATATTAATAACCTAGAAATCTTCCCCCATCTGTTGTGAGATGACCTCTACTTCGATACTAGAGTAAAAAAATACATAGCTTGAAAGCTTAAAGTATCTCTTTTTCCAACCAATAACCAAACCTCCTGACCTTCCCTCAAAATCAACACTGAAGAAGTTCCAGTCCTTCATGAATTTTTTCAAAGCTCCCAAAATATTAGCTCCCACCATCATGGTTTCTTGAATCACAATAATCATAGGCTTATGAAGATCCAACAATCTCCTAAGGGCTAGGTTTTCTGAAGGGCTCCCCAAGGCCCTAATATCAAAAGACATAATAATAATGGGAAACCATTTTCAAGGGCATGTCCTACTCTAAAGGCCCATTCTAATGTCTCATGTTTTCCCTGATAAATTTCTTTCTTGGCTTGCTTTGAGCTATGGATATATGTGATTTTCTTCCTCTATTAGAGATAAATGACATTTCGTGTCGTCCTAGATTAAGCCGCCTTGAGATTCCTCCTTAGATAAGGACAAAGTAGGTTGTTTGGATCTTAAAGGGTAACAATCTTGATCAAGGATTTTAAGTCCATCCCCACCTAAAGGAAGGGATAGGTCCACTACCCTTCCCCTATTCTCCTTGTTAAACATAGGGGGCTAAAAAAAGTTCCCTTCCAAACCCTCAAAACGAATCAACCCAAAATTGGAAAGACAAAAGCCACCCTTAACAACTTTCCCTTTTTGGTTTCCAAAGACAGGTCCTTATAAACCCCTAAATTTGGCCAAGGGTCCTAATCTAAAGACTAGGTTCTGAATTTCACAAAAATTGAGGTTGAAAGGGAAGATAATGACTTACCAAAATCAATAGGAGATGAAACCCTCAATTGTGTCTCCTCCTCATGATCATCCATGCAATGAATTAGCACGTTCCAATAGCTCAACGTGGCTTGGGACTTTGGCCAAATTTTCCGGACCAACCACCAATGATTGGTTTAGCCATCAGCCTTACAAATTCTAGGCTATTTCATTCTCATTGACTTCCCCTTCCTCTAGTAGACACTAAGTCATTTCCTTCCCTAGAGAACTACCCTTAGGCTCCTCTTTGCACCAATCTTTTTTTGTTAATTTGAGTGCACATTTGTAGGCTAGATGTCCATATACGTTACAACACAAATAGTGAAATGGAACGCTAGTATAGTCAAAGGTTTGACAATAAGTCTCTCCCCTAACCACAAGAACATTAGCCAAACTATCCCTCAAATTGACCTCCACAAAAATGTGCATTATTCAGCACAAGTTGGAGAACATTAAATTATCCTTGGACTCCAAAAAAGTACCTGTTATCACATACATTGTAGCTGGAGCTGTGACCATGATGCAAACTGTTACGATGGTACTAGCACCACCATACCTGCAGAGGTGCCCCAGGGAGAGGGTGTCTTTTTTCTGACCAGGAGGGGTGTTTAGCTAGCTCATTCTGAGGTAGGGGCATGTCCAGACCCTCTGGTTCCTCCTTTGGAAGTACTATGGCTTTGTTTCATCGATGACTGCCTCATGAAAGGGTTTCAAACCCTGAGGTTGGTGTCCAGGGCTTCTTGGAAGTTTGAAGCATTTCTTGGAAGTTTTACTATTGTTCATGCCATTGCTAAGGTGAGGCTAGAGTTGTTTTCTTAACACATGCACTTGGAGGTATCTATACTTTTAGTTTGATGTCTCTTTGTCAATTTTTATGAACGTGATGCTTGTTAGGGTTGAATGGAAGCCATTGTTGCTTCATTTTGTCTTGATTTGCATTCCATTTTTTTCATTGGTCACCTCTGCATTCAAGCTTGAGCTTTAGGTCTTCAAGTCTTGCTAAGCTAGGCTCCCTCTACGAATCCTAGAGATTGTTGAGGTGAGCCCTAGTTTGCTAAGCTTGACAAGTACCATCTCAAGGAGGGTTTCTCCTCTCATTGATGCCCTAGGTTTGGTGAATAGTTAGTTGTCTTTTGAAACCCTAGTTGTTAATCTCTACATCTAAACCTAAATTCTAAGTTTTGTACATTTGTAATTATTATTTAGGGTTAAAATTTTGCATTTTCATGGTAGAATTAGGGTTAGAAATAGGTCTACAATTTTATGATAAAAACCCTAAAAATTTAAAAATTATTTTTTATGCATTTTTTGGCTCCCTAAAATTTCGGCCCTTCCTCCTATAATTTAGGCTTGCCCTATTTGTCCCTAAAAACCCTAGGGTAAAATTTTAGGAGTCCTAAAAATCCGAAAATTATCAAAAACTCCCTAGAAACCCTAATTTCTGAGTTTTGTCTATTTTGTAATTATTAGGTTAGATTATTTACAATTTTTCTGAGTTTGTACATATTTTTTTAGCTTAGATTTTTGGTTTTATATTTTAAGTTTGACTTTTATGTTATTTTGCAAAGTAAAATTCATTGTTAAAACCCTAAAAAGACCAAATTTCTAATTAAAAAAACAAAATTTGAAAACCCTAAAATCCGAGTTGTTTCCCTAATTTGCAGCACTAAATACCCTTGCGACCTTATCTCCATCTCACTTCCTCCTTCTTTCATCTACCCTCTTTCGTTGCCCTACTATCCCTTTTTCTCCACCCTCCAAGGCCTTCCTAATCTCCACTTTCTCTGTTGTATTATTGCCCTATCCATGGCCTTCTTTTCCCTTTTTGCTGCTCCATTTACAACCCTCCTTTCTTCCTCTTTTCCTAACCTTTCTCCACTCCCTCTGTTGAGGTGTGTGAGTTGTGTAAAAGAAAACACCTAAATATTTAATTATCGACCGGGGTTGGTAATCTTAGAGTTGAGGCAAAGTATATGCTAAGGTAGAATGGTACCTAAATTTCGGCTTGTCAGACCTTAGAAGTGTTTAATAAAGAAAAGATCGAAAGATCTTTCAAAATGAAAAACTAAGTCGAACTTCAGAAAGACAACAAATAGACTAACTGAACCTACCTAAACCAACAAATCAGAATAGTATCAAACTATACTACTTTACTCTAGGAATTAGAAACAACTATAAATGAGATTAGAGACCTATCTATGAAATGACTTAATTACATAAACAAAAAAATATGTTAAAGCAAATTACACACTATTTAATGAATTCAACAACCATTCAAGACTACACTAAAGCATTTAATTCCATTCTCCTTGGGGGTTATGAGGAAGTGTGTGAAACGTAATGGGAATAGGGGTGAATGTATCAAAGTGGCTTGCAAATGTAACAAGAAAACAAAACGGAACTAAATCTAATTTAACTTCTACAAATAAATGCAAGTTAAAGATTATCCAACTACAATTAACTTTAAACATAATGACCTATCTCCTAATCGTTGTAATGTCCCCATCTTGACCCTATTGCATTAAGATTGTAAATGATGTAAATATTATTATTTAATCATTGTGAAGAGCTTAAGGCCAAGGCCCCGCCATTGATTTAGCATTTTTATGTATCGACAATTAAAATAGATGCATATGGTTCTTGTGCTGGGCATGGACAATGTAAATTAATACATCATGTAAATACGAATTTTAATGAAAATACCCACAACTAGCTATGCAATGCAACCAAGAGATGGGGGCATGATTTTTCAAGGAATAGGGAGGGAAATTATTCAAACCCTTGAGCCCATGATGTTAATCCATTTCATTGAGAAAACCCATAAATCCCAACTACCCATTTTGGGTTATGCACCCAATCATTTAATTCTTCCAAGAGTTGGTTGAGGCAGTTAATGCCTTGGGAATGGAGAGGCATGGCAGTCGATTTTCATGTATGGGCAAGCCATCAATCTGGAAAATCGTATTTTTGGCTTGCTAGGCAAGAAAACACCCACGAAATGGTGCCCAAAGCCATTATGAACCCATAGCATTTTCCCTCTCACGCAGTATGAGCTAGTTGGGCTTTCCCCATCACGTTTTTCACCATTTTTCCTACACTTTCCATGCCTGTGAGCTCGTTTTTGCATTGTACAGCAGCTGGGAGAGGAGGGCCACGATTTGGACTGTGAGGGAAGTCGTTTTTGCCCCCAAAATACCCATGGCCGTTTTCTGAAAACGGTTTTTGCTCTCCAAGGTTGAAGCCCCAATTTCCATTTCGTTTTGGGTCTTTCCATGTTCTTCTGGGCTGGTAGAAACCCTATTTTGGACATCCCATTGAGGAAATGTTTTTCTTCATGCCCAATAATTGTGGTTTTGTTCTGTTGTTCATTTCTGTTTTGGTTTGAACCTGTGAGCAAGAGATTTGGAGTGGTAGTGGACAGAATTGGCTTGATAAACCTAGTGGGGGAAAATAACCTCTCAAGAAGATCAAGAGGGCTGGCTACTCTTCTATGCACACTTTGGACACTCTAGATTGGAAGGTATGGCCTGAGGGACTGTGCATTGGTGAAGGGAATACTTCCTTGAGTGGGGTGTGTAGGTATTGTGGATGCCAAGCTAGATAGATCTTGTAGAGGTACCCATGGCTCTGTGCTTAAGCTCACTAGCTTAGAAATTCTTCCTTTCCATTTCCTAGCAGCCTGATAAACCCAATTGTAGATTGGCTTGGCTCATTTTGGTGTATGTTTGGCTATGTGTGAGTCTGTTGTTCCTTAGTTCCTTGTATAAATCATGCCCATCTCGGGGGTGGCAGTTGCATCAAGAGATTGATAAGCACAACTGGCCCATGGTTGGGAGGAACGTTGCAGTTGCATAGCTGGTTGCTCAGGGACTACTTTGTTTTAAGATAAGTACTCTCATGTGCTAATTCTGTATTGTTTTAATTGAAGAATGACATGAATATCTTGAATGAATGATGGATGGGTAATAGAATTTAATTCTGCTGTGTTTCAAATATTTATGCATTTGCATATGTCCATCTTCAGTTTATATGAATGTTTGTTTACTAAGTATGGGACTAGATTTCCAGTATTCTCATTAGTGTTCTCTCCATAGCCTTGTTGGGATGGGAGGGACATTACACTCGTAAACCAATGACTTGAAACTGATGAAGTCTAAAAGCAAGTAGAAAAACTTGATAAAGATGTTTGACTTCTGGACCAAATCCTATTCTATGAATTTATTCATTATTAGTATGGGAAGAATAATTCAAGACTGAAATAATTTGGAGAATGAAATTACTAAACCTAACCTAGTATTGATATTATCAACATACAATAAACTGTACTAAGAATGAAATTGATAAATTCTGTAACAGTAAAGCATTAATGAATCAACAATATAACTTGTAAAACAACTAAAGCAAAGTAAGGAAAAGAGAGAATGAAAACTAGGGATGATGAAAAAATTTGATTAAAACTCTATATGAAATAAAACAAGGTCTTAATGACTCCTAAAAATGCTGAAAGAGATTATAATTTGAAAAGCCTAAGAAACTAGATTCTAATTAAGCAAAACGATACAGAAAGTATTAAAGTCCGAATGCCGATCCGGATGACAGTCTGAATTGCATTTTGGATGGAAGAAAGCGATCTAAACTAAGGGAAGAGAAGATTGGATGATATTAACTACCAGCTGGTTGATGCATGTGATCCTATAGTGAAGGGGAAGCAATGAATAAGCTAATTAAGAGCTAGAATAAGAAGAGGCTATCTACGTTAATCGAAATTGGAGAAACTAGCTATTTCTATTTTATCCTAAAACGAGACTAAGATGTAACTGAAGCTAATCTACTGCTACAGAAAAGGAACTACAGAAATTAAGTTTTGACTATGAGCAGACTTAGGAGATTAAGCTAACTAAACTCTAAGTTAACTAAGCAAACTAAATCTTTTAAGTAAAACTATTTAAGCAAACGAGATAAACCTAAGTGTGATCTAAACTACTGAAGCAAATGAAATAAACTAAATGTGACCTAAGCTATTTAAGCAAACGAGATGAACCTAAGTGTGGCTGGTCACCAATTATATTCTGGAAACATTATTAACATGAACAACAACAAAATATAGCACAGAGGTATCCTTTATATACACAACAAAACAACATATATGTTATAGAATAGAAACATCGTATACAAGACAAATATAGAATTTGAACAAATAACAAAACTGATCTGCAGAAGAGAAATATAAGATATATATACAGACAGAAGACCACTGGTTGTTGAGGGGTCCATCTCAGCAAATAGAGGTTGAGCCTTAATTAGTCAACCGCCATGCATGCTGGTAAATTTTCATAAAACTAGAAGAGAGATGGATCAAATAAAAACAGAGTTACAGTACTTCTATGTCCATTTGCAGCTGGAAAATATTAACAAAGCTAAAGATAAAAATACTGACTGACTTGGCTAACTCATCTCTGTTACAAGGATTTCTATTTATACAGTGTTACAATTGGGGGAGCAAGTCGACCCTTTAATGGTTGATTGCTCTAATAATGGACAGTCTTAAATGCCCAAAACGGCTCTGTTTAATATCCCGTGACAACACATAGGCGAAGGGACGACTCTACTTAACATTTCCTGACAGCATGTAAGCCAAAGAACGGTCTCGTAATAGCTCATGGCAGTGCACAGAGCATCTTCCAGGTTCCACGGCGTCGATCCTTCTTGAGGTCGTTGAAACGCTAATCTTCTTTGACGTGGGTAGAGAGGGATGTGCTGTCGAGCTGAGCGTACAGGGGAGAGAATCTCCCAGAACACCAACTCATGCATCATAAGGGCCACGTCCCAAATAGAATCCATGTGACAGTTTGTCTTTTAACTTCCCGAGAATATCTCAACCAATGAACTCGCGAGTTGAATGCAGGTCTAAATGGCGGGCTGAATGCAGCTGATCATTTGTAACGTAGATACACACCTAAGTGAAGGTTCGTTTGAGAGCCAGAACCTGTAAAATTAAATATACTTGTCAAGCAAGCCAAGAAATATCAATTTAAACGTCAATAAATCACAAAATGACGATTTTAACCCAAAATTCATGAGATGTGTGAATATATGCATAACTGGTCTGTTTGATGGTCTGAACATCAAATAGAATGACTTATGACATCAAAAAATGGTGAAAGTAATGCCAATCAAAGTGTGTTTGATATCAAAAAATGGTGACAAAATGGACACCAACATTCCCCCAAACCGGAGATATGCCAGGTCCCATTGAGCAACAGAGAAAAAATTAGGAAGAAGCCTGAGCTGCGGTAGTAGCTGCCTTCGACTTAGATGAGGAAGTGCATTTAGCTTTCAACTTCTAGAGTTGGTCCTTCAAATTTTCATACTTCAAATGGACAGAGAGGTTGGAAGCGGTTTTGGATTCATTTAAATTTTCCACACACTTTAACTGGAAATGCAAATCCATGTTCTCTCGATGAAGCCCATAAATGATTTCTTCATACTTTTCATTCTGGCTTCTTAGCTCTGCTATGTCCTAGTTTGGTCTATCCACAGTCTGCTAGAGTGGAACAGAGACTTCCGTTAAAGACACAGGGTCCTTTTGTGGGCTTGATCCCTTTAGAGGTAGTTCGGGATCAACAGATGTAATGTGTGCCTCGAGGGCCTTATCCTCAGTATGTGCAGATATAGGTTCCAAGACATGGTCTTTAAGTAAATCGGTGAATAAATTGGCCAACGCGAGGAGAGGGGACTCAAGGACAGGGTCATTTTCTTGGTCATCAATATTTCCAGGGAGCATTGGCTCAATGACTGACTGATTGATGGATAGAACAATGGTCTGTTCATCAGACTGGACGATGGTCGGGTCGACTATCTGGTCGTGATTAGCCCTTCTTGAATTCGTGGGTATGAGTGAAAAGAATGGAAGTTCTGTGGCTGTATATTCACAGACATGCTCAGGAGATGAGGTATGATCAGGGCATATTTATCTCGAGGCATCCTCGATAAACCTTACAGACTTGACAAATTTTTCTTTTTGGGCAGAGTTTTGGCCCGGCTCATTGCCACGGGATAGGAAGCGATGGCATTTTCGAGAGGCAGGGGATTTAATAGTAGGATTTTTGACTAGGTGAGGGTTCAAGACTTCAAAAACAAAATGTTCCCAGGTTTGCCCCTTTTCTTCTAACTGACGAGTAATCAAGATTTTGATAAGGCAATGATGGTCCAAAATTCTAGCGGGGTTAACAATATTCTTTCTAACCTGACTAGACATTTTTTCTAGGCTTTTCAGAAAATAGAAGGGAAAGTTTAGGGCCTGGTTATTAACGAAATGCACCAACAATCGAAAATGACAGGATTTGAAAACGGAAAACTTACCATCACAAGTGATCAGATGGATGATGACCATCAGTGGCTCGAGGTATCAAGCTTAACCCATTCCCTGTGAACCCCTTTTGCACCTTCAACATGCTGATATTCATCCTTGAGGGAAAACTTATGGGCCGTTCATGGGAGAAACAGGTGTTTGTGCCAACGGGCACCTTCCCTGGGAAGCTTTGTGGCCGACGCTATGGCTTCTTCTATCACCGAAAAGGTGAGGTGGTCGACCTTGGCTGTCTTACCATCAAATCCTTTTGCAAAAAGCAAGGATATTTTGTGGTCGTGACCGTCAAGGAGGCGAAGGAACGGACCCCATCCAACACACAAAAATATCTCACGGCAAGCCTTAAACTCAGAGATGCGGAGGAGGTCCTGGTAACTGCCAGGCTCATGACGGGTTGGCATTTTGAATGATTGAATAGAGGGAATGCACGAAATTGCAGTGGATGGTGTTTGATAAGTTCAGGGAAATGAGCAGAATGAGGCAGGATTTACGCAGGGAGTAGGTTTAAAACAAGGTCCGTTTGAGCATCTGAACGATCGTCGAGGGAGATCTCACATGTACGAGTGATACGCTATTATTAAGCTTCCTTGAGTCATGTGCCCCTTTAGACTATGTAATTATGAATTTGTATGGCTTATAATGTATTCAACCATGTCCAAAGTAAAACTTTGGACAGGTTGAACATAAATTTTATTTATGAGATGAAAGACATAATTACACATGAAAAATCATAAATGTTTTAGTGAATGAATGATAGATGCCACGATAACCCTTTTAAATGGAGGATAGGGATCATATGAAAGCGCCCAAAATGTATGATTGACCAATTTATTTGATGAGTATGCAAAATATGGTGTTTAATTCGATCCTTGTTATGATTAGTTACTTAGATAGGTCACAAAAATCGAAAACCTTGGCATAATATTATTACAAACTATGGTTTCATTCAATACTCCCTTCAGTCTCGTTCGTCAGCTTATTCAGATCGTCATTCGACCCTTCATACAGACCTTTGTAAAAAAACGTGTTTTGATGTATCTAACTGCTTTTGATTATGCAGAGAATTTTCTAAACTTGTCAGCACACAAGAGATGTTGTAAATCTGCTTTTCTGGAACTCCAAGTTGCATTCTTTCTTATTTGTCATTAATCCAAACAAGCTTCTTTCTTCTTTTTGCATTATCTTGAAAAACACCTATTATTCACCAGGGATACATAAACTTGTTCATCAATATTCAGAAAGTAAAATAGTTATGAATCTCCCCCAAACCAAAAATATGGCGTGTCCTCAAGCCACCAAATAAAAATTGATTAATATTCAAGTAATTTCAATTGAAAGTTTTGCCAATAAATCCTAGAAACGCTGTAATAATGCTTTTAAGAAAATAAAATATTAACTAGTAAATGTAGATGATTCAGATATGTACATTCATCCAAAAGATCACAACAATGCTTAAGAAGACCATATGAAGAATGATAGGATAATTGATGTGAAAAATGCCATAGGAAAACTAGTCATCCATGACTCATTGTAACGATTTTTTGTCATCCAAAGAATATAAATAAGGTTCACCGTAGAGTTTATGAGACTTCTATAGTTATGGGTCCCATTTCTAGGAGAGTCATATCCCAGGTAATGTGTGAATCAAATGACAGATCCCGAGTGCAACTTATAGCTATTCTCTAATGACAGTATACATAATTGGCCTAAACATGTGTTTGTATACTCAGGTTTTTTTTTTATGAGCCATGTGCATAGTGATGCATTAACCAAACCTCTTTTACCCGATATTGCCCCACTACCAGCAGGCTTGTTCAGTACCCCGGTGGGTTTATCTTGGTACCACGTAAGCATAGCCTCGCTGCCAGCGAGCCTGTTCAGTAACCCAACGGGTTTACTTGCATTTACCGAGCTTCCTTGTTTAACATTTTAATTAGCATGGACCTGCTGCCAATGAGCCTGTTCAGTACCCCGACGGGTTTGACTCGTATAATGATATATATATATATATATATATATATATATATATATATATATATATATATATATATATATTTTTTTTTTTTTTAAGGAAGCCGGTTGGCCAAAATTACATATCATGTCAAAAGATAATAACCTAAAGTTTTTCTTTGACCTCTTAGTCTATCTTCTTCATAAAAAGTCAGTAATGTTCCCCACAAAAATAGAAATATCATTCACTTTTGAGATACCTTTTAAAAGTGCTTAAGAGACAAGTTTTGATAATGAGTCTAGGATGAGCTAGTAGTCCATAGGTGTAAGATAAAGCTTTTGAAAATCATAATGATAGGTCTTAAGCAATTGTTATAATGATAAATCAGAAATATACATGTCTGAATCAAATACTATATGCAACATTATAAAAGAAAGTGGTTAAAGATGATATAGAGAACATTTCAACTTTCACTATAAATTTTCAATTTTCAACAATAATCAGAAGAGAAAGAGGATTATAAGTATTTCTTTTTGGAGCACTTTCCTTTTCAGATAATATTGCATGAGTTGATTATGAGGTTCTTGTAATCATACTGCAAAACCACATGTTAGATGATTCAAATTTATTCAAAACAAACATCTATGTACAAAGAAAATATGAATTTTGGGAAAAAGGAGAAAGAATCTTCCTGTTTTAATTGGAAAAATTTCATAAGCTGATCATAGCAATAGGTTTCCGATAAAAAAAAATAAAAAAAATGCCATTGGTCATCAGAAATGACTCTTATTATTGAAAAACAAAAACATATTTACATATATACAAATGAAGATAACCCAAAATAACTCAAGGACTAGGAGAAAGATGAATGATTTCCTCTTCTACTAGCTTCATCTCCTTTTGTTGGAAGGCATTCTGCCCAAAATTTTGTTTAGATATCGATTGATGACAAAGTCTATGTCTATTTTCATAAAGGGAGATTTGAGAATCATCTATTGTTTTAACTTCTTCATTCTCTTCTTGGATAATAACTGATGACTTGGGCTGATATTTCAGAACTCCTCCAAACCACAGTTGAATCTCATGTATTGGTGCAGTCAAAATGTCATATGATGGAAGGGATAACAACCCAATGTCATTAGAATTTTGGGTTGGTTTATTGTCAGAATTTGGTATCGGTTGTGCTGGTAATATTATGGGCCTTGGAGGATTCTTATTCTGGAAATGCTGAGGTTGATTTGGGATAGGGCGTAGTAAAGGAGGCACAAATCCAGACAGAAGTTGCTGGATATTAGGTGGATAGGGATAGTTAGGCATAAGAGGAGGTGGTTGAGCATAGGCTGGTCTTCTCCATCCATGCAGCCATTGCTGTTGTTGAGCATTCTGAGGAGGGTACTGTGGTGGCCGATTCTGCCAATCTAAGGTGTTCCATTGTTGAGGAGGTTGATAAGGATAATAATAGGGTGGAATTTGTGATGGTCCTTGATATGATGGTTGAGATCTAGGTTTCCAAGGCCTCCTAGATGGTCCACAAAATTTTTCACTCTTGTATACGGTTTGCAATCCAGGCAACAATGGACAATTATCAGTTGGATGTTTTTCTGTACAAAGGTGGCAAACTGGGACATTATTCCATGGACATCCTTGTTGAGGATGTTTATTTCTACAACTAGGATAGAAAACACTCGTTGCTGCCCACTCCTCATCTTGCCTCTCTTTAGCTTGTAGTGTATCTAGTTGAAAACCTATTGCTTCTGGGATATCTAATTTAAAGTTTTCTAATAGGTTTTCCAACTCTACCCTTCTAACTCCATCAGAACCAGATGTGTTTTCTTTTAGGTTCCTAGCATAAAATTCTCAAGAGTGTCTTCTACTTTTCCCTATGCTCTTGGAGAAACTCCTACAAACATGTTCTTCATTCTCCATGAAGTTGACTGTCAAAGAAAGAATACCTAGGTGGTTCCTTTCTTGGTGAATATGGGATATCCCAGTGTTCTGAATTTGGTCCTTTTGAGATTCCTCTTGTCTAAGTTTAGTCTCTGTGTGAGTTTGAGGTTTTCCTAGTGTAATTTCTTTATGAACAGACTTTTCTGACATCCCCATGGTTTCCCCTAATTGTTCTCCAGAAAGGACTTCCTTAGCTTTCCTAGTGGGACTATCCCCTTTAGGTGTCTTCCAATACCTTTCTGTTGAGTTAATAGTTGGGGTGGCACGCCACCTGTATAGGTTAGTGGAATTTTAGTAGAGGTTTTAGTTTTAATGAATCTACTTTGTGAGCCTCTAAACCTATTCATGAAAAAAAATATCACTGAAATAAATTCTACTGCATAACTACTACTATTGGGTTTTGGGGATTCCTGTTAAAACAGATGTGCAGGTTCTTACCTCTCGTCTTACCGCTCACCCGCCACCAGCTTATTTCTAAATTTCAAAAGGAGGGAAATTCAAATCTATCCCTAAGTTTTTAAGAGAAGGTTCTACCTATCTGCAACTGAATTCTACCTATCTATCTACAACTCCCCGACAACGGCGCCAAAATGTTGAGGTGTGTGAGATGTCCAAAAGAAAACACCTAAATATTTAATTATCGACCGGGGTTGGTAATCTTAGGGTTGAGGCAAAGTATATGCTAAAGTAGAATGGTACCTAAATTTCGGCTTGTCAGACCTTAGAAGTGTTTAATAAAGAAAAGATCGAAAGATCTTTCAAAATGAAAAACTAAGTCGAACTTCAGAAAGACAACAAATAGACTAACTGAACCTACCTAAACCAACAAATTAGAATAGTATCAAACTATACTACTTTACTCTAGGAATTAGAAACAACTATAAATGAGATTAGAGACCTATCTATGAAATGACTTAATTACATAAACATAAAAATATGTTAAAGCAAATTACACACTATTTAATGAATTCAACAACCATTCAAGACTACACTAAAGCATCTAATTCCATTCTCCTTGGGGGTTCTGAGGAAGTGTGTCAAACGTAATGGGAATAGGCCCGTGAATGTATCAAAGTGGCTTTCAAATGCAACAAGAAAACAAAACGGAACTAAATCTAATTTAACTTCTACAAATAAATGCAAGCTAAAGATTATCCAACTACAATTAACTTTAAACATAATGACCTATCTCCTACTCATAAACCAATGAATTGAAACTGATGAAGTCTAAAAGCAAGTAGAAAAACTTGATAAAGATGTTTGACTTCTGGACCCAATCCTATTCTATGAATATATTCATTATTAGTATGGGAAGAATAATTCAAGACTGAAATAATTTGGAGAATGAAATTACTAGACCTAACCTAATATTGATATTATCAACATACAATAAACTGTACTAAGAATGAAACTGATAAATTCTGTAACAATAAAGCATTAACGAATCAACAATATAACTTGTAAAACAACTAAAGCAAAGTAAGGAAAAGAGAGAATGAAAACTAGGGATGATGACAAAATTTGATTAAAACTCTATACGAAATAAAACAAGGTCTTAAAGACTCCTAAAAATGTTGAAAGAGATTAAAATTTGAAAAGCCTAAGAAACTAGATTCTAATTAAGCAAAATGATGTAGAAAGTATTAAAGTCCGAACACCGATTCAGATGACTGTCAGAATGACATTCTGGATGGAAGAAAGCGATCTAAACTAATGGAAGAGAAGACTGGATGATCTTATCTACCAGCTAGTTGATGCATGTGATCCTACAGTGCAGGGGAAGCAATGAATAAGTTAATTAAGAGCTAGAATAAGAAGAAGCCATCTACGTTAATCGAAATTGGAGAAACTAGTTATTTCTATTTTATCCTAAAACGAGACTAAGATGTAACTGAAGCTAATCTACTGCTACAGAAAAGGAACTACAGAAATTAAGTTTTGACTATGAGCAGACTTAGGAGGTCAAGCTAACTAAACTCTAAGTTAACTAAGCAAACTAAATCTTTTAAGTAAAACTATTTAAGCAAACGAGATAAACCTAAGTGTGATCTAAACTAATGAAGCAAATGAAATAAACTAAATGTGACCTAAGCTATTTAAGCAAACGAGATGAACCTAAGTGTGACCGGTCACCAATTATATTCTGGAAACATTATTAACATGAATAACAATAAGATATAACATAGAGGTATCCTTTATATACACAGCAAAACAACATATATGTTACAGAATAGAAACATCGTATATAAGACAAATACAAAATTTGAACAAATAACACAACTGATCTGCAGAAGAGAAAGATAAGATATATATACAAATAGAAGACCATTGGTTGTTGAGGGGCCCGTCTCAGCAAACAGAGGCTGAGCCTTAATCAGTCAACCGCCACGCATGCTGGTAAATTTTCATAAAACTAGAACATATATGGATTAAATAAAAACAGAGTTACAGTACTTCTGTGTCCATTTGCAGCTGGAAAATATTAACAAAGATAAAGATAAAAAGACTGACTGACTACTGGCTGACTTGGCTAACTCGTCTCTGTTGCAAGGACGTCTATTTATATAGTGTTACAATTGGGGGATCAAGTCGACCCTTTAATGGTCGACTGCTCTAATAATAGACAGTATTAAATGCCCAAAACGGCTCTATTTAATATCCCGTGACAACACATAGGCCAAGGGACGACTCTGCGTAACATTTCGTGACAGCACGTAATCCAAAGAACGGTCTCGTAATAGCTCATGGCAGCGCACAGAGCATCTTCCAGGTTCCTCGACGTCGATCCTTCCTGAGGTCGTTGAAATGCTAATCTTCTTTGCCGTGGGAAGAGAGGGATGTGCCGTCGAGCTGAGCATAGAAGGGAGAGAATATCCCAGAACACCAGCTCACGCATCATAGTGGCCACATCCCAAACAGAATCCATGTGACGGTTTGTCTTTTAACAGCCCGAGAATATCTCAACCAACGAACTTGTGGGTTGAATGC
Organism: Larix kaempferi; assembly: GCA_027924585.1. Taxonomy (NCBI): domain Eukaryota; kingdom Viridiplantae; phylum Streptophyta; class Pinopsida; order Pinales; family Pinaceae; genus Larix; species Larix kaempferi. The sequence goes on from BSBM01001063.1 coordinate 6,650,839, forward strand.
AGGTCTGAATGGCGGGCTGAATGTCGCTGATCATTTGCAACGTAGAGACACAGCTAAGTGAAGGTTCGTTTGAGAGCCAAACCTGTAAAATGAAATATACTTGTCAAGCAAGCCAATAAATATCAATTTAAACGTCAATAAATCACAAAATGACGATTTTAACCCAAAATTCATGAGATGTGTGAATATATGCATACCTGGTCTATTTGATGGTCTGAACGTCAAACAAAATGACTTATGACATCAAAAAATGGTGAAAGTAATGCCAATCAAAGTGTGTTTGATATCAAAAAATGGTGACAAAATGGACACCAACACCCTCCATCCTTCTCTACTCGTCCCTTCGCTTCCCTTTTTCTCCACATATTCTACCCACTTCCTCTACCATATCCCTATCCTTTGAGGCCACTGTTTTACCATAACACAGGTCTGCATTTTATGCAAACCCTGTGTGTTGTCATTCTCTTTCACTTGCATATCACACGAATAAAACCCTAGGGAGAAATTTTAGGAGCCCTAAAAATCCCAAAATTATTAAAAACTCTCTAAAAACCCTAATTTCTGAGTTTTGTCTATTTTGTAATTATTAGGTTAGATTATTTACAATTTTTCTAAGTTTGTACATATGTTTTTAGTTTATATTTTTTGTTTTGTATTTTAGGTTTGACTTTTATGTTATTTTGTAAAGTAAATTTTCATTATTAAAACCCTAAAAAGACCAAATTTCTAATAAATAAAAAACTTTGAAAACCCTAAAATATGAGTTGTTGCCCTAATTTGCAGCCCTAAATACCCCTGCGACCCCACCTCCATCTCCCTTCCTCCCTTCTTTCATCTACCCTCTTTCGCTGCCCTACTATCCCTTTTTCTCCACCCTCTGAGGCCTTCCTAATCTCCACTTTCTCTGTTGTATTATTTCCCTATCCGTGGCCTTCTTTTCCCTTTCTACTACTCCATTTACAACCCTCCTTTCTTCCTCTTTTCCTAACCTTCTCCATTCCCTCCATCCTTCTCTACTCCTCTCTTCGCTTCCCTTTTTCTCCACAGATTCTACCCACTTCCTATACCATATCGCTATCCTTTGAGCCCATTGTTTTACCAATACACAGGTCTGCATTTTATGCAGACCCTGTGTATTGTCATTCTCTTTCACCTGCATATCACACGAATAAAACCAGATTTCAGTCCTCACAACTTATAGTTTTGTTAGCTAGCAGGTTGCTTCATTTTTATGTGTTGTTATTGGTGGTTGACTGTGTATAGACATCAACCAGTAAATTTCAATTACAGACCTGAAGGTTACAATTATAATATTGGAATACATCAAGTCCTCTATAATGGTAATGATGTTATACATTGATGCTGGATGACCTTTAGAATGACATTGCATAAAACCTTTTTTTTTTAATATTTACCTTGTGAGATGGTTGCTGTCTATTGGATACAAAGAGGATTTAAATTCTTGCATGATATCTCCTTGAATTACCATATCTAGCTGATTACAGTCTTGGTTGATTGGTTAATTATTGATGTTAAAAGTGTTTGGGTCATTTATCATATTGATGTTAATTATTTGAAAAGATCCAATCAATTATAAAATCTATCTACTTTACACTTGCGTTAGTAATATTGTTGTCCTAATTAACTCTTGATGAATGATATCCCTTGCACCATTTCAATCATTTGCTTTTGCTCCTATAATTGCAATCAAGTATATGACACCGAAAAATACAACTTAATGCATATGTTGTTATTGGTTGAAGTTGGTTTGCAATATAGTCTTTTGATCCAATATTGATTGTTGTAATACATGTGTACACGTTTCTTACGTTTCTTTATTGGTAAATGATCCCGAATCTACATTCGATAAATGGTTATTATCTCTTGGTGCACTATTGAATTGCATTCCATTGAATGATGTAAGTGGATTATCGATTCTAATCATATCTTTTTTATCATAACATTATTGACTCCATTAGGAACTGGTCTAACTATAAATTGCATAGAGAATATATTTTGTGGTTGTCTTAGTGTTCTATAGGATTCCATGAGGATGCTTCTCCTTGGAGGTTTCGACTTCCAAAGAAGTTAGAATGGTGACTGAGGTGACATTGGGTCACTGATCTTATTTTTTCTTACTAGGAATTACCCTTTCCAATTTGCCTGGTAACATTTTTGGCAGCGTTGCTGGGGACGTTTTGAAAATCAAAGTGGTTTATCCAGATTCATTGACATCCTTGGAAAAATGACATTTGGTAAGAAGATTGAGCTGAGTCTTTGATTGGTATTATGAAAATATTGTTAAGGACTAATCTTGCAGATCTTACCTGGTGACTCCACTCATTTAAAGCGACTCCACTAGTTGATTCAGAACTCAATCCGATCATCTCATCTTAGGTACATATTTGTTTAGTTCTTTCGGTGAGATTTGTTTAATTCTAACTTGGGAGGTCTCTCCTGGCGACTCCAACTGAAGAACATAAGAAGGAAGCACTTTGCAAAACTGAAAATCAAGAGATATGGCGACCCTTGATCCGTTCGACTTCTCAAGTATTCCAAGATATCCAAATAGGTTCAACAAACACCGCTGCTTGAAGTCTATCCTGATGTTCCACAAGGAAAAAGATACACCTACCACACATGTCATAAAATTCAAAGAAGTTTTGATGACATGGGATATCACAGATGAGGACACTATCATACAGTTGTTCGTAATGTCTTTCGATCTAGGAGGTGATCCAGATATGGATGCTTGGTAAGAAGGGCTCCCTCCCAAGAGGATATCTTCCTTCCTCCAACTGGTTGAAGTATTCATCGATAAATGGGGTCCCAATGCTAAAGAAGAGATCCATGAAGATCAATTCTCATAATATTTACAAGAAGATCAAGATGGAGTGATTCCTGAAGATGAAGAACAAGAGGCCTCAATTGAAAAAACTGAAGAAGGTGCAGAGATGGTGAAAGCTCCATATCATCAAATTACGGTTTCTTATGATATGTTGGATCTCTTGAAAGAAAGCTACAGGTATGCTGAAAACAATGATTATTAGAAGTTCATTGTCCCACCAATGTACGATTCTTCAAATCCTTGTAGCATTATAATAGTCTGTCCCCCGAGCATATATATGGATGAAGAAGCTTTCTCAGCCCCCGATGAAGAATGGATAAATCCTTTTTCTTTTCTAAAGGATGCAGTAGTGCAAGATGTGGTTCTTGTTGACAATGCTTATGTGCAAAATTTCTCCAGTATCTCTCACCTCATGGTAAGGCTCAATCAACTACATTCTACGAGAAGTGTTCAACCCCTCTTGTCCAGTATTGGTAAGTGGTCAACAATACTTTCCAATGAAGACAATATAGGTATATGGATAGGTATTATCTTATTTTCACTTTGTCATGATTTATATTGTTTATCTTTTCGATTGAAACGTAAAAGTTGTAATTATGTAGTTGACAATTTTGAAATGATAAAGATCATTAGGAGTACTAACATAATAATTATAAAGAAGAACAATATGCATGTATTTTCAAGGAATTGTCCAAACAGGTTGCAGCTGATATGTGAATATTTGCAAGGTCCACCTCTAGAAATGCTTTCTCGAATGGACAATCAATCAATTTTCAAGCAAATTTTTTCCTCAATGCCAATATATCATCAAGATGGTCCATACATTAGTCTGGTGGAAGCTTGGATAAATGGAGCTTGTAAAAGATATTTTTCGCCATGGAAATAGTATTTCAACTCTCAGATCCTCGTAGCTAGCCAATCCTCATATAGTATCATGATGGAGACCTTGGTACGAATTTGCTTCGTGGTTGATCAAGCTTTTATCATGGATTCTATCTAAAGACAAAGGTAAATCAATGGGTATGAATTGTTTACTCAAATGGTTACATTGGTGGTATGATTTTACATAGTAATTTTTGCTTCTTATGTTAGAATAGGTAGGTAGGTTAGGCAGATATTATTATCATTGCATTGCATTTGACGTTATTCATATTGACATAGGTTAGTCGCTTGTTTATGCATTTATTTTTATTCCTGTTTGACGAGCAAGGTAGGACAAAAGTGTTTGCCTCTAGGTATTTTGATGTCCTTGGTTATTTGATATGTGTGTAGGTCTACAAGTACCTAGATGATTCTTGGATTCTCAATCACCGTCAAGAGGAGTACTCATCCCGCAGTTGGAACCAGTGTTACGATGGTACTAGCACCACCGTACCTGTAGAGGTGCCCCAGGGAGAGGGTGTCTTTTTTCTGACCAGGAGGGGTGTTTATCTAGCTCATTCTGAGGTAGGGGCATGTCCATACCCTCTGGTTCCTTCTTTGGTAGTATTATGGATTTGTGGCATCGTTGAATGCCTCATGAAAGGGTTTAAAACCTCAAGGTTGGTGTCTGGGGCTTCCAAGGGTGGATCACTGGGTCACATGACCCCGACCTGGTTTTATCACTCCAACGGTAGGTACTTCAGCATTGTTACATTCACTCATCGTTCAGAGGACCTCCAACACCCTCCTGGCCCTCCAGTTCACCAGTGCCCTCTCTCTTAGCCCTCCTACAGAGGATGACATCATCCTCCTGGGAAGACAGTTTGCTTGCTAAAGGGGGGGGGAGTTGAGGGTTTTCATCACTATTTGGGTTAGTTGGGGCATGGAGACCCCCCCTTACATAGTCTGGCCTTCAGTTTCGTCAAAATTGGCCTTGTTTAGCATGTTTTTTCACCTAGGGTGGAAAAATACCCCAGGTAGCCTACTATAGGCAATCTTTAGATTATTTTAGATTATTTTTGTCATATTTTTAAGTTGACATTTTTAAATATTAAATTGACTTTATTTTGTGTAAAGTGAGTGTGAGATCATATAAATACAATCTCCTCACTTCATTTTTAGACATCAACTTTTGGGATAAGATCATTATGTCTGCTATTTTCCCTAACTAGGGATCTTTGAAGGGATGCACACTCCTTGATGAAGGTTATTTTGCAAGTTTGAAGCATTTCTTGGAAGTTTTACTATTTTTCATGCCATTGCTAAGGTGAGGCTAGAGTTCTTTGCTTAACACATGCACTTGGAGGTATCTATACTTTTAGTTTGATGTATCGTTGTCAATTTGTATGAAAGTGATGCTTGTTAGGGTTGAATGGAAGCCATTGTTGCTTCATTTTGTCTTGATTTGCATTCCATTTTTGTCATTGGTCACCTTTGCATTCAAGCTTGAGCTTTATGTCTTCAAGTCTTGCTAAGCTAGGCTCCCTCTACGAATCCTCGAGATTGTTTATGTGAGCCCTAGTTTGCTAAGCTTGCCAAGTACCATCTCAAGGAGGGTTGATCCTCTGATTGATGCCCTAGGTTTGGTGAGTAGTTGTCTTTTGAAACCCTAGTTGTTCATCTCTACATCTAAACCTAAATTCTGATTTTTGTACATTTGTAATTATTATTTAGGGTTAAAATTTTGTATTTTCATGGTAGAATTAGTGTTAGAATTAGGTCTATAATTTTATGATAAAACCCTAAAAATTAATTTTTTTTTTTTGCATTTTTGGCCTCCCTAAAATTTCGGCCCTTCCTCCTATAATTTAGGCATGTCCTATTTGTCCGTAAAATCCCTAGGGCGAAGTTTTAGGAGCCCTAAAAATCCGAAAATTATAAAAAACTCCCTAAAAACCCTAATTTCAGAGTTTTGTCTATTTTGTAATTATTAGGTTAGATTATTTACAATTTTTCTGAGTTTGTACATATTTTTTTAGCTTATATGTTTGGTTTTGTATTTTAGGTTTGAATTTTATGATATTTTTCAAAATAAATTTCATTGTTAAAACCCTAAAAAGACCAAATTTCTAATAAAAAAACCAAACTTTGAAAACCCTAAAATCTGAGTTGTTGCCCTAATTTGCAGCCCTAAATACCCCTGCGACCCTACCTCCATCTCCATTCCTCCCTTCTTTCATCTACCCTCTTTCGCTTCCCTACTATCCCTTTTTCTCCACCCTCCGAGGCCTTCCTAATCTCCACTTTCTCTGTTGTATTATTTCCCTATCTGCGACCTTCTTTTCCCTTTCTGCTACTCCATTTCCAGCCCTCCTTTCTTCCTCTTTTCATGACCTTCTCCACTCCCTCCATCCTGCTCTACTCCTCCCTTCTCTTCCCTTTTTCTCCACATATTCTACCCACTTCCTCTGCCATATGCCTATCCTTTGAACCCACTGTTTTACCATAACAAAGGTCTGCATTTTATGAGGACCCTGTGTATTGTCATTTTCTTTCACCTGCATATCACACGAATAAAACCAGATTTCATTCCTCATAACTTATAGTTTTGTTAGCTAGCAGTTTGCTTCATTTTTATGTGTTGTTATTGGTGGTTGACTGTGTATAGACATCAGCCAGTAAATTTCATTTACAGACCTGAAGGTTACAATTATAAGATTGGAATACATCAAGTCCTCTACAATGGTAATGATGTTATACATTGATGCTGGAAGACCTTTGGAATGACATTGCATAAAACCTCTTTTTTTATATTTACCTTGTGAATTGTTTGTTATCTATTGGATACAAAGTTGATTTAAATTCTTGCATGATATCTCCTTGAATTGCCATATCTAGCTGATGACAGTCTTGGCTTATTGGTTAATTATTGATGTTAAAAGTGTTTGGGTCATCTATGATATTGATGTTAATTATTTGAAAATATCCAATCAAATATAAACTCTATCTACTTTACACTTGCATTAGTAATATTGTTGTCCTAATTAACTCTTGATGAATGATAGCCCTTGCACCATCTCAATTATTTGCTTTTGCTCCTATAATTGCAATCAAGTATATGACACTGGAAAATACAACTTAATGCATATGTGGTTATAGGTTGAAGTTGGTTTGCAATATAGTCTTTTGATCCAATATTGATTGTTGTAATACATGTGTACACGTTTCTTACATTTCTTTATTGGTAAGTGATCCTGAATCTACATTCGATAAATTGTTATTATCTCTTGGTCCACTATTGACTTGCATTCCATTGAATGATCTAAGTGGATTATCAATTCTAATCATATCTTTTTGATCATAACATTATTGACTCCATTAGGCACTAGTCTAACTACAAATTGCATAGAGAATATATTTTGTGGTTGTCTTAGTGTTCTACAGGATTCCATAAGGATACTTATCCTTGGAGGTTTCGACTTTCGAAGAAGTTAGAATGGTGACCGAGGTGACATTGGGTCACTAATCTTATATTTGATTACTGGGAATTACCCCTGTTAATTTGCCCAGTAATAACATACCATATTTTTTCAGATCCATGAGCCAGTCCTGTGGTTGAGATGAGCTTATTGATCAATGGCGATGCAGATATTTCTGAGCTAGTAGCAGTAGTTTGTACCCTTGTCATGATTGATCCTGCATGATCCCATTGAGGTGATACTGGTTTGGTCATGGTACATACACATCAGAGTAGTTGGTCGGTGATGTCCTTTGCCCATTTTCAGTTGTAGATGTTTCCAGAGACAGGTATATGGTTGAGCAGAGGTATATATTGCATATGGATGTTGTATTTGTATCTATATTTTATTTTAATTACCATGACTATGCATGTTCTATTGACAGTTATTACCAGCTAAGTTGTCCTTAGTTGGACTTTCAAGTGAGCAGGCAAAGTTTGAGCATGTTACATGTTCATTATCAGTGATTTGAGGTCCATCGGGCCTTTTTATGGCTCCCTTTTTTTAATTTTTTCTTCACATGTCCATGCCGTTTGGGGTTTGTAATAAAGTGTGCTAGCATGTTATTTTTATGTAAAGGACTTGGATTCCTAGGAATTGTCAATCAAGTCAGGTATTCTAAGGAGTTTTTTCACTTATTAATTGTGTCTTGCATTTTAGCAGGACATAATTTTTGAGTTTTTCTCCTGCTCCTCCAAAGATGGAATGCCTGGCTTGGTCATTAGGCCTTAAGACGTTGTTAAATTCCATGGGACAATGTATATGAACATGCTAGACACTAATTTTGAGTCATATGAACATGTGTTAGGTCCCCCTCGGTTTGTTTTTATGTTTCGAGAAAATAAAATTTTCCTGTAAATTAAGCCATTTTTTAATGGTTTAATTAAAAAATTTGAGAATGTTGTAAAGGTGTGGCCTAGGGGTCTTTTATGCCATGGGGGTGCTCATTTTCAAGCTCAGAGCACCCACTTTACCCCAAGACCCACTTTTCTAAGTATTCGTGCACTTTATTTTTCTTATTTTTTCACTTTTCCCAAAAAAGTAAAAAAAGTATGAAATAATGCCAAAAAATCCAAAAAATGATAAAATTCCAATTCCCAATTTGATGGAATTTGGAAGTGGATAAGGTCAGAATTAATTAAGTGGATGTAAGAGGTGATTTTGGCATGTTTTTGGGCAGCTACAATGGGGGAATCTCATCCCCACAAAGAGGAGGGCACATTCCTCTAAAGGGGGGCGTATTTCCCAAAGAGGGGGGTGCATGAATTAAGGAATTTTCAGCTATATGTGTGGCTTCCTTTTGGTTGATTTATGGCAGCTAAAAGGTAGGAATCAGTCCCCTCCATCAAGCTTTGGTTTATGGCTTGATCCTCTCCATGACAAGTGCACCCTCTCCTCTTAGTTTTTCTATATAAGCATGTACCCTCTCCATTGTTTTTCATGAGGAGGTGGAACCTCTGCTCCTAAATATTGTATATCTTTTGGAATTTTGTTTATGAATAAAAGGCTTTGGAGGCAAATTGGTGTGTGGCTCTATGATGTGTGGATGATCATGTTCTAATTTTTACATAAGGTAACCTGTGTCTTTACATTTTTATTCACATTTATTTGTTGATCAAAGACTGGATTTTGAAGGAGATGTATATCTCAGAAAGGTGAAATAATGTGATTTAATCCATTATTTTCCTGTTAGGTTATTGTAGAGAAACTAGATTTACTAAGTTATTTTTGTTTAAATACTTGTATCTAAATCTTTGCATTAGTCTACACCAGTTGCTTTTGATCTTTCTTGTGTGAGGTGTTTTTTGTGATTACAGATTGCCAGTTTGAAGAGTTTGTGGACCTTATTTGCATCCATTTCTCTTCAGGATAGATCCAAGGAGAAGTAGTCCCTCTGATCCCCACTCTCGAGGACCCCATTGCCCAAGTTCAAGGTGTTTTCCTCTTCTTTCTTCTCGTCACCAAAAATTCAAATTTTTTATGGTTACCACGGTTTTCGTATCTTGGATCTACCTCTTATGCAATATCATTAATAGATCTGATTTATTTTTATTAAATATTAAGTAATTTTCAAAGTAAAATCTTAAATCCATATCTAATAGAAGCATATTTCTTGTTACAGGTTGATTTCTTCATATTTTAAGGCTTGAACGAGTAGTATGTTTACATTGATTTAAAAAGTTTATTTAGTTGATTCAAGAGATTTTAATTTGCTTCTCTTTGAGTGTGCAAAGATCCTAGGGAGACAAGCCTTACAGCTTGTCTCCCTTAGTTCATTTTTCGCATTTTACTTAGATATTTCTTTTATAATTTTTTGGCTAATTTTTTAGTAAGTCCCAAGACACTTTTAAAGTGTTTTTGGGAACTTCTTACTAACATTTTCTCCCTTTTTTGCGGCATTTTATGAATAGGTAGGACGAAACTTTGGCCGATTTTGGGTAGATTGAGACATCCAGAGCACCTAAGAACCATACCTCTTCATCCAGATACTTTTTTCTATCATTTTTGTAAGCCTTTGATTCAATTTTCAATGACTGGGGCAATTCTATTTGAATTGTAAAATAAAAATTAAACGAGATCAAGTGGGCTACCAAGCGCCCACACCCCATCCCCCCAGGGGGGAAACTGCGTCGACTCAAATTTTGTGGTTTACATTTTTTAGTTTAGATCTTATTTTCCGGCACTTAATAAAATCAAACTAGAATTAAAATTTACCTTGTTGGTTCGTTCCATTGGCTGGCCACAAGTTCACTCAAGACTTAGTTTTTCTATTTTTTTTAACAATTTCCATTTTTTTTTTTTCCGTTTTAATCAACCCTTTGCTTTCCCGAAGTACGGATTTCAGGATAAGGGCTTGCCGGAGTACTGGCCAAAAAAGAAACTCTTGGGGTTTAATAAAAAAGAAAAACATTGTTCAAAAATCCATAAAATTAACAAGGCTTCGTCTTGTATGCTCTAGATCATTGCAACTTGACTGAACATGCTGATAAACCAAAAAGGGACTTAGTGACTAGTAATTAGTTTCATTTTCCCAATTAACCTCCTGTTACATAGTACCAGTACCAACACATGTTCCAGATACACTCCAGGGAGGTGGAAACCTATATTTTGACTTGGAGGATACGATATAGCCATATTTCATGGATGGGATCATGGCCAGGTTCTTTAGCTCCCCTCTGGGTGTACTATGGCTTAATGGCACTGCTGACTACCTCATAAAAGGGTTTGAAACCCTGAGGTTGGTGTCTGGGGCCCCCAGGGATGGGTTATTGAACCACATGGACTCCCCAAGCATTTTTTACATTGATCGCATGCTTCTTTCAGTACTGGGGCCTTTGTCATTGACTTGGGCTTCCTCCTGCATCCTCCCACTATTCTAGAACTCCAACGCCATGCCTCCCTGGCCTCTAAAGAGGATGACATCATCTTCCATTGGCTGCTAGATGTATGATTTGAGGGGGGGCGTTGAGGGGTTTTCACTATTTCATGGGGTTAATAGGGATATCACAACCCCCCCTCCGCGTATCAGCCTTTAGTTTCGTCGAATTTGGCCTTATCTATCCATTTTTACTCAAGTAGGGGTCAAATATGGTAAAACACCCAATTTACCCACTACTTTGATTATTTTTATATTATTTTAATTCTAATTTTAAGTTGACATTTTAAATATTAAATTCACCTTATTTTGTGTAAAAGTGAGTGTGAGAAAGATATAAATTCATCTTCTCCTCACTTCAAAAATTAACAATTGAAGGGATCATATCTTTTTTTCTGATTTTTGATCTCCGGTTTTTGGAGGAGAAGCACTTTCTTGAGGATGAATATATGAGCTGATTTTGGGACTTAGCTTTGAAGATTCTTTTGTCTTGCATCTTACTTGGGTGATTGCTAAGAGTTGTTTGCTTGACACATGCACAAAAAGGTATCTAAGTTTTTCTCTCTTGATGTATTTTTGCTAAATGCTGGAGCTATGCTTGTTTAAGGTTTGAATGGTGGTTGTAATGCTGCATTTTTTCCCTAGGCTAGTCAAATTTCAGTATTTTGTTGCCCTAGCTAAGAAGGATTGAGATTTAGGTCTCTTAGGTTTTACTTGGCCAAAAGTCCTCACAACTAACACTAGAAGTTGTTGGAGAATTCTTTGGCTTTCCAAACTGATAAAGTACCATCTCAAGTAAGGGGTTATCCCTTTAGAAAACCTAGGTTTGGTTGGATCATCCATCTAACCCTAGTTGTTCAATCTATATCTTAAACATAATTTCTAAGTTAATCTTGTGAATATTATTTGGTTTTTTATGTTATTTAATGTCATTTATTTATTTCTGAGTTAGTTGTTATGTATCAAGCCAGAAAAAAGGCCCTAAAAAATCTAAGTTTAAGAATCTAAGGTAGACCTAAAAAAGCCCTAGCTTCAGGCTGTCCTTGACCCCCGTGACTTTTCACACAGTCCTTTTTCACCCTCGCTCTTCCTCATGCGCAGCTCGACCTCCTTCTCTCCCGCACTTGGCACTCTCGGCCTTCTCATCGCAGCCCTCGAGGCACCCTCCCTTGTCGCCGCTCACCACCACTGAGCCCTTCTTCCACTCCCCCAGCCTTCGGCCACCTATTCTCTCCCAATATCGGCATCCCCTGCAGCCGACTCTCCTCCGTCCTTCACATCCCTACTCCCGTGTTCTCCCCACAGTGCCATCTCTCTCCCTTATTCGCGGCTTTGTCTTCCTAGCTTGGCCTCCATTCCTTGTAAGACTCCAGCGGCCCTTCCAACCGGCTCCCACTCTCCCTTCCATTCACGGGCCTTCCCTTCCTGTGGCCTCCAAGCCCGTGGTCCCCCCTCTCTTCAAATCGCAACCTTTTCCTTGCTCGGGCCTGCTCCTGCAACCCCCACAGCCCACAGCTTCACCCGCGGCCTCATGTCCACCTCGACTCTTACCTGAGGCCTCTCCCCACCACCTCGCATAGGTTTGCAAAATTGCATACCACATGCACCTCCTTTCTTCACCTACAACACAAAACAAAACATAATTAATAATAATAAAAACTTGATCTAGGAAGTGTTCCGTCGTTTCATTTCCGACCCAAGTGCTACATTAAATGATTATTTAAAATTTTACTTGTCAAACTGGTATACGTTGATATGAAATAATTATTTATGTTGTTATAAGGTGTTATCATTATTTATTGAATGACTTTGCAAAACCATTAACTTTGATATACGTTTGTTTATTTGGTTAGTGTTACTAACAATTTTCTTTAAAATAATATTGTTTATTATAATATTTGTGCACACGTCCTTTACTTTTCTTTATTTAATCATAAATATGGTGAATGATCATTATTTCTTGGCTCATTACTAATATAGATTAAGTTTATATAGTTTTAAGTGACCTTGGTGCTACATTTCATTATTGGACATAATTTTCATTAGCATTTTGAAATACAACTTGTTGCATATTTGGTTGATAAGATGACAATATAGTCTTTTGATCCAATATTGGTTATTGTGATACATGCTTACACATTTTTTTTTACATATCATTGAACGATCTAAGTGTATTATTGATCTAGGTCATATTGATCATACTATAATTGACTCCATCTAGGCAATGGTCTAACAAACACTTGCATAGAAAATGTAGTTTTTGGTTGTTTCAGTGTTTTACAGGATTTCATAAGGATACTTCTCCTTGGAGGTTTCGACTTTCGAAGAAGTTAGAACGGTGACCGAGGTGACATTGGGTCACTCTTCTTATTTATGCTTACTGACAATTGGATTTTTTAATTTTCCCGGTAACATTTTTTCTGCCGTTGCCGGGGACCATTTCAAACATTGAAGTGGCTCGTCCCGAGTCATATATGCATCTTTGGGATAACGACACTTGATGAACTCAAGGTACGTCCATATATTTGAAACTTTATATTTTATTTGGACTAACTTGTGAGGTTTATCTGGCGACTCCACATACGAACTCAGGTAAGTCCTTTGCTTATATCTTGGTGAGATTTGCATAGTCCTAACATTCGCAGGTCTCTCCTGGCGACTCCACCTAGACAAAATTCAAAGAGATATTCGACAAGGGATAATTTTAAAGGTACTCTCCTTCCCGACCTCAGTCATATATTGCTAAAAAGGAAAGATCGTCCGCAGGATAAGTTGGTAAGTGATCAGCAAGCCTTTGACTCTATACTTGATATACATAAGCTTTTTGTTCCTTTAATTCAAGTCGATATGGCTTTTGTTGCTTTTGATTTCACCGCCATCCAAGGGTATCCTAACCAAACCCTAAAATATAGGGATCTCAAATAGTTCCCCGTGTTTTCTGGGAAAAATGCTATTACTGCTGCACAACACTGGGATGCCATTGAAAGATTTTTTATGCTTACCGATACTACTAATCTGGATGTCAAATTTAAAACTTTTGCTTCTTGCCTAGTTGATGATGTTGCAGATTGGATTAAATCTTTTCCCGCTAATAGTATTGCTACCTATGTTGATTTAAAGTCCAAATTTTTTGATAGGTGGCAAGAAAAGAAAGATCCCATACTGTTAAGTAATGCTCTAATGACTATAAAAAGAATTGAGAATGAATCTATTGATGAGTTTGATCGCAGATTTGACAGGATTATAAAGGAATTTCCCGCAAATTGCAAACCTCAAGATCTAATGATCTTATCATATTACTTAAAAGCATTTTCAGGTGACTTCATGTTCCATATGGGTTTGGATTGACCGACCGATTTGGAAACAACAAAATAGAAGGTAAGTATTTTGGACGATAGTTGGAGAGCCGCCGAGAGACCTAATACTTCTAGCCATTTAATATCTAAAGAAGAACCAAAGAGCAAGGCCTCATATTCCAATGAAGGCCCTGATCCGATGAATATACTAATTGAAGAAATGAGGCAGTTAAGGGTTGATATGAATCAACAAGTTACTTCCATGCAAAACTGAATTGTCCAACTAGAAAGAAATCAACAACCAAGTCAGCCTCGATTTCCACCAAAAAATTTCACCAAAGCTCCTACACAACAGCAAAGGCCTCGTTCGTCTCTTGAACCTACCAATGTGATAAGTGATTTTCCATATTATTAAAGGGCCTGCCGCAACTTCCATGATGAAAAGAATTGCACATACTACATGGAGTATATCAAGAACAACGTTCCTTTCGAAGAAGATGACCCCGAGGTATGCAATCTATTTGAGAAAAAGAAATTTAATTTATCTAACGAGCATATGCAATAGGTCAAAAAGGGTTCTATTGATGTTAAGATTTAATATGCTAAGACAGAAAATAGCAGCATTACATTCCATTTCACAATAATAGCATATACAGGATCACTGAAGAAACAACAAGCACAGCATAAACACAAGAGACAGAGATTTATCCTGGGAAACCCTCATGGGGTAGAAAACCCAGCAAAGCTTCCTCAATATAGATGACCAGCAATATACAAAGATGAAACCCTGAGACATGATCTCCTCCTCCACAATAGCAAACCTCTCCTCCACAAGTGCGCTATCCTCAAGTGAGTGAATGTGTATCAAATGAGGAACACACCTCCTCTATTTATACACTACTCTGATATGTATTTTACACAAGTACATGTAGGCTCGTATTTAACCATTAGGTTAAATACCCCATTATAACTGACTGGGCCGACCCCTCTAGGGTGGTCTAATAACTCTTTGACCCACATAACACATTTAGGGCCGACCCCCACTAGGGAAGTCTAATAACCCGAGTTACCACATTCCGATGGAGAATAAACATCTCCGGATATACAATAAGATCTTCACGGAGGAATGAAACATCTCCGGAATGATAAAGTACAAATATAATATTCTTTGAAGTTACAATATCTCAACACTCCCCCTTAACGAGAAGGATATTATAACAACATCTGCACGAGCAAGGAGTCATCAACATCATACATGATACATCTATAAATCATTGGAAGCTTTCTTCAATTTGTCTTCATCAGTAACTCAAACAGTTACTGGTACATCAATGTCAACATCAACATCAACATTACGATCATCAGCATCGTAATCACACGATCAGCAGCATCGTCATCACACGATCAGCAGCATCATCATCACACGATCAGCAACATCGTCATCACATGATCAGCAACATCGTCATCACACGATCATCAGCATCGTCATCACACGATCATCAGTATCGTCATCACACGATCAGCAACATCGTCATCACACGATCAGCAACATTGTCATCACATGATCAACAACATCGTCATCACACGATCATCAGCATCGTCATCACACGATCATCAGTATCATCATCACACGATCAGCAGCATCGTCATCACATGATCAGCATCATCATCATCACACGATCAGCATCATCGTCATCACATGATCATCAGCAGTACAAGTATTCATGCCAATACAAGTGACCATATCAACAATACGAGTATCCTACCGACTCAAGTAGTCACATCATCAATACAAGTATCCTACCGATACAAGTAACCACATCATCAATACAAGTATCCTACCGATACAAGTAACCACATCATCAATACAAGTATCCTACCGATACAAGTAACCACATCATCAATACAATTATCCTACCGATACAAGTAACCACATCATCAATACAAGTATCCTACCGATACAAGTAACCACATCATCAATACAATTATCCTACCGATACAAGTAACCACATCATCAATACAAGTATCCTACCGATACAAGTAACCACATCATCAATACAAGTATCCTACCGATACAAGTAACCACATCATAAATCACTTTCTCGGAGACCATACGTCTACGGATCAATTCAGGGACCTAAGTCCGGGGATGATACAATCCCCATTTCTCGGAGACCTCAAGTCTACGGATCAATTCATGGACTGTAGTCCGGGGATGATACAATCCCCACTTCTCGGAGACCTCATGTCTACGGATCAATTCAGGGACCTAATTCCGGGGATGATACAATCCCCACTTCTCGGAGACCTCACGTCTACGGATCAATTCAGGGACCTAAGTCCGGGGATGATACAATCCCCACTTCTCGGAGACCTCACGTCTACGGATCAATTCAGGGACCTAAGTCCGGGGATGATACAATCCCCACTTCTCGGAGACCTCACGTCTACGGATCAATTCAGGGACCTAAGTCTGGGGATGATACAATCCCCACTTCTCGGAGACCTCACCTCTACGGATCAATTCAGGGACCTAAGTCCGAGGATGATACAATCCCCACTTCTCGGAGACCTCACGTCTACGGATCAATTCAGGGACCTAAGTCCGGGGATGATACAATCCCCACTTCTCGGAGACCATACGTCTACGGCTCTCTTTAGGACTGAAAGTCCAGGGATGATCCAATCCCCTCAACTGTCCACTAAGGACTTCATTCTCGGAGACCTCAAGTCTACGGCTCTCTTTAGGACTGAAAGTCCAGGGATGATCCAATCCCCTCAACTGTCCACTAAGGACTTCATTCTCGGAGACCTCAAGTCTACGGCTCTCTTTAGGACTGAAAGTCCAGGGATGATCCAATCCCCTCAACTGTCCACTAAGGACTTCATTCTCGGAGACCTCACGTCTACGGCTCTCTTTAGGACTGAAAGTCCAGGGATGATCCAATCCCCTCAATTGTCCACTAAGGACTTAATTTTCGGAGACCATACGTCTACGGATCAATTCAGGGACCGAAGTCCAGGGATGATACAATCCCTTTTCTTTCTCGGAGACACCTGTCTACGGCTCACTTTAGAACAAGTGTTCAAGGATGATACAATCCCCACATGTATTCTCATCAATACAAGTACAAGTATCCTCAACCATACGAGTACATTAATCAATACATGTGTCATCAAAAGTATGTATTCTTACCAATACATCTTATCATCAAAAGCATGTATTCTCACCAATACATCTATCATCAAAAGCATGAAAAACAAAGTATTCTAAGCATAAGAGTCCTAAATCTAAATATTTCTAAGTATCTAGGTGTAGAGAGCAGGTTACCTCATCATCAACCTTGTTGTTCGATGAGACAATCTCATCATCAGTGACTATACTACTCCCCCTTTTGAGGAGGGTCCTTTTGAGCTACACCAAGCTTGTCTTGGAAGTATTCAAATTTCACTCGAGACAGAGGTTTGGTTAGTATGTTGGTAACTTCTTCACTTGAGGTAGAGATTTGGTTAGTACATCGGTAACCTGTTACAAATTCAAACTTTAGTTCCTTCTGCATCATATCTTATTAGATCCCTATGTTCTTTGACTTATCATGGAACACTAGATTCTTTGTCATCTTCATACAACTCTATTTGTCACATAGGATCACAGTTGGTTCTATCTCTAATTCAAACCAATCCTAAAGCCAAGCTTCTTCACAACTAGCAGAGCAAGCAGCCATATATTCTGCTTGTGCTGAGAGCCACACTAGACTGCTTCCGGCTAAACCACGAGATCATGGTTAATCCTAGACAATAACATCCTCTTGATGTGTTCTTCCTGTCTGATACACTTTCTTCCCAACCAGCATCTGATTAGCCATCTAAAGTCATGATCTCCAAGATAGCATAGATCAAAGTCTATCGTATCCTTTATGTACCTCATCACATGCTTTGCAACTATCGGGTGAACACATCTAGTTTCCACTAGATACTGACTCAAGGTGTTCACAACAAAGCATATATCTAACCTAGTATATGTTAGATACATCAATGACCCAATAATTTGACTGTACAGAGTTATATCCACTAACTCTGATGAGTCATCTCCTAACAGCTTCAAGTTGGAATCCATAAGAGTGGCCATTCCAACATATCAAGTCTTCTCAAGATTTCTCAGCATACTTTATCTGGTTGAGAGAGATTCCTTATGATACTTTCCATACTTTTAGACCTAGAAAGTAATGCATCAATCTGAGATCTTTCAATTTCATTTCTATAGTCATCTATCTGTGCCATCTCTCATCAGATGGGTCTACTGATATGAGCATCAACATCATTCGAACTCTGTGGTGAGTTCCTTCTTGCATCCATGTCATATGTGTATAGAAGCCATATTCAACCTTGTAGCAAAGGTTGAGATCCACATCACCCATGGTGATCATTAATCTCATCAATTGATTATCGATCCTGGGAACCCATATAGAACCTGATTCACACTTCTTCTTTAATTACACCATTAAGAGAATGGTCTTATCTTAGCCACTTGGAGCAAACATCTCATCATGATTCTCTTCCTCTTTCTAATAGAATCTTCTAGCCATGAGCCTTCTATATTTTGTTTGATTTGTAAATCTTCTTGTTGAACATCCATTGCTTGTTCAGTGTTTATCATTCATCATGATCTTTCCTACAAATCAAAATTAAGTACAGGATTAGTAATACTTCATAATCATCAAATCATATTGACATGGTAACCTATTATGCATACAGATATCATTTATATAGTTATGCAACTAATTTGACCAATACTTTGGCACAACACTTTCCCATATCCTGTATGCATACAGTGGCTATCTAGATGCCTTCCATCTCTACCAGAACATACTATTGAGAGTGTGCACAGCTCTCAGCATGTCAGCAAAGAGGTTTCATTCTAGACAAGCAACAATGGAATGTTTGTCCAACTTACCAATCATATGCACATTAGTTGTATACTGTTCAATGCTCTATGAATGTTTATACTCAGCATTATATATTCTAGGAATACAAATATGCATACAACCTATTACAGGCAATATCATTACTATTTCAAATAACAACTCAAATACTTATCTTTTATGTTTGTGTGGCTGCCTCCCGCTTGATCTTCTGTATGTCTTTTGAACTTCTATTCATTCTGTACCACTGTGCATGCTCAAGAGTCATCCTCATGATCTCATACACAAACATACACTCATTAGTATATTCTAAATGCTATCAAAACATTATAGTACTAAATAATCTTGAAAATGTATAGTCATGATTATAGTTAATAAACATTAGTATTCAAGATTTCAGGGAAGTCTTCTTTTACTCATGCATATCATCAATCAAGATAAAAGATATAATATGCATAATCCCTTGATTACTAACTTTATGAATAAGCATAACCAATCATTCCAAGTATACTTATATAAGGGATCCTAACACAAGGTAAGATTCATGGGAAACATACCTGGATTAGTATACCTACTTGGTTATGTACAACATACCTCGTAAGTAGAACAAAGATTATGGATGAGTCTTTGTCTTCATGTTTTCATGGTCATGGAACCTGATTTGTCTTTTGTGATGTACCTGTATCTTGTTAGCAGACAACATCAACCTCACACAACA
Organism: Larix kaempferi; assembly: GCA_027924585.1. Lineage (NCBI taxonomy): Eukaryota > Viridiplantae > Streptophyta > Pinopsida > Pinales > Pinaceae > Larix > Larix kaempferi. The sequence goes on from BSBM01001063.1 coordinate 6,670,378, forward strand.
TCATAATGCATTAGTACAATCATAAGTGTCAACACCCTAACCAATGAATATCTTCTATCATGCATTCATAATTTTGTTAAGGTGATACAACAAATCTAAAATCAAGATTGTACTAACCGTAATAACATGAAGACAAACATACCATAAACTTAATCATGAACAAATCTCAAAACATACCTCGATGAGTCATACCTGTCGAGATCGCTTGTAATCTCCTTATGTAAAGCCTTAGCCTCATCTCCCTCTGAAACAGGAACTCCTTCACTTATGCAGGTGACCAATCCATCTTCTTCTAGGATTAACCCTATCCACTTGATTTGCAAGAACTGGACCTGGAGCTGGATATGGGTTTGTCAGAGAAACCTCAAAAATTCAAACTTTGAATTTCAAACTTCCGAAAGGATAGAAATATGCGCCTTGATGAGCTGATCAAACTGATATATTCAGAATTTGAAAACTGCAAAGTTTCACTCCTCAATTTTGCCTTTGAAACTTCCGGATTCACTGGACGTGACCCTGAACTGGGGTTTGATGAATCCCACTCTTCTTCCCAATCAAAATGTTTGATCCAAAGCTCTAAGCTTCTATTTTTCTGAGGAGCTTCCAGCCATGGTCACAGATTTCAAAAATTCCCATTTTTACAGAAGCCCTAATTTTCCACTTTTCTGATCAAAGTCCCGAACTAGGGTTTGATCAAGCCCGGCCTTCTGCCAAACCAAAAAATCTGATCTTGGTCTCTAAATTTCTATTTTGATGAGTAGCATTCAGCCGTGGTCTCCGTTTACAAAAATTCCAACTTTCTTCAAAGCCCTAAATTCCGGAAGCCATGAATGAAGGTACTCAAAAATAATTCTGTTTTGACAGAAATATGTACCTGATTGTTTCTGGTGTAACTCCAAACTTTTCAATCCACAGGGTCTGAAATTTTTTTTTGAGATAACCTGACCTGTTATCTTTCCATCCTGATAGGTCTGACCTCAATTGGATTCTCTGAGAGAGAGTTATGTCAAATGTCGCAACGTGACCTGTTTTGGGATAAAACAGAAGAGGGAACTTCTACGGCGTGCCACATGTCACTGTTTGAACTTCGGCCTCTGAAAACTTTCCTGAGGTAGATCGGCCTGTTATCTTTCCATCCTGACAGGTCTGACCTCAATTGGACTCTCTGAGAGAGAGTTATGCCAAGTTTCGCAACATGACCTGTTTATGGGATAATACAAGAGGGAGAACTTGTAAGGAGTGCCACGTGTTACTGGTTCAACTTCGGCCTCTGAAAACGTTTTCTGAGATAGTACAGACTGTGTACTACCTGTCACTTTTTACGAAATTTCATTTGGAGCTTCCTAGCCCAAGATATGACCTTTTTCCCAAGGTTTCCTGATTTTGACTCAGATCTGGAAGAGGCAGAAACCCTATATTGTACAGATCATAAATCACAAAGTACAACGAATTAGAGGTTTTCCTTTAGACACAAGGTACCTGGAGATTTAATCTTCGTCCTGTAATAGTTTCAGATCCGAAAACTTCGCCAAAACGGATTTATAGCGAAAGTTCTATGATGACTGGTTTTTGCTATGTAAAACCCTAACCTTCAAATTGTCGTAAGTAAAGCAAGTGTCGTTAGTGCCATACCTTGTCTTCCTTCAGGTTAGCTCTGATACCATGTTAAGATTTAATATGGTAAGATAGAAAATAGCAGCATTACATTCCATTTCACAATAATAGCATATACAGGATCACTGAAGAAACAACAAGCACAGCATAAACACAAGAGACAGAGATTTATCCTGGGAAACCCTCATGGGGTAGAAAACCCAGCAAAGCTTCCTCAATATAGATGACCAGCAATATACAAAGATGAAACCCTGAGACATGATCTCCTCCTCCACAATAGCAGACCTCTCATCCACAAGTGCGCTATCCTCAAGTGAGTGAATGTGTATCAAATGAGGAACACACCTCCTCTATTTATACACTACTCTGATATGTATTTTACACAAGTACATGTAGGATCGTATTTAACCATTAGGTTAAATACCCCATTATAACTAACTGGGCCGACCCCTCTAGGGTGGTCTAATAACTCTTTGACCCACATAACACATTTAGGGCCGACCCCCACTAGGGAAGTCTAATAACCCGAGTTACCACATTCTGACGGAGGAATAAACATCTCCAGATATACAATAAGATCTTCACGGAGGAATGAAACATCTCCGGAATGATAAAGTACAAATATAATATTCTTTGAAGTTACAATATCTCAACAATTGATGTGGAAAAGGTAAACAATATTTTAGGGGAAATGCCTCCCTGAGAGCAAATTAGAAAATGGTATGAAAATCGCACTGCGGGTGATACTTATCAAAGAAGAAGATTCCCTCCAGCGAACACAGAAAGAACAAAGGTTGCATCTCGACCATAGGTAAGTAGGCCTCGAATTGATTTAGTTACTGATGAACCTCTAAAGATTGATGTCATAGGTTCCCTTAACTCGCTAAAGATACTGGTGTCAATCTATGAGTTGGCAAAGATCCCATCAGTCAAAGAGAAAATTGCAGAGCATTCAACTTCCGAGAACAAACCCAAGACAAGCAAGCAGTGGTTAATCAAGCCGAGGAAGAAGATACACCGACCATATTGTCCAACATGCTTCCAACTCAGAATAAGAATCCTGGACATAAACCTTTTTTCATTTATTTAAGCATTGGTGATTTGATTTTACATAATTGCATGTTTGATTTTGGTGCTTCCACTAATGTAATGCCTTTAGCTGTGATGAAAAGGTTAGGTATAAAGATATCTAGACCATACATGAATATTTGTGCCATGGATTCTCATGAGGTAAAAGTGTCTGGAGTGGTGGTAGATGTCCCAATACGATTAACGTTGCATCCCACTATAATGATAAAGATGGATATTGTCGTCATCGATCTACCAGAGTCATGGGGTATGTTGCTATCTAGGAAATTTGGCTTAGATTTGTGAGGAATCTTACAATTAGATTTATCATATGCCACAGTGCCCACTCCAAAATGTGGATATATTATTCTACAAAGGGAAACAATGCAAAAGCACCATGTGGAAGACCCTAAAGAGCCAAAAAACGAATACATATGCCAAAATGGCATTGGATCATACTCAGTATTTGCCACAGAAGTAGCTCCTCAGACAGACATTGACAAGTTCTGGACTTTACACTTCGATGGGGCCAAGTCCCAAACAGGTATGGGTGCAGTTATTGTATTGACATCTCTCACGTATGAAGAGCATTTTTTTTCATTTTGATTGGAATTTGATGGTACTAACAATATTGCTAAATATGAGGCTTTGTTATTAGGACTTAATATGGCTAAATATTATGGTATAAAATTATTGCATATATTTGGTGATTTTGACCTAATTGTTTGCCAAGTGAAAGGAATATTTTCCTATAAAAAGAAGCAATTAAAAAGGTATAGGGATGCAGTGAGGCTAGCTACTGAAGAGTTCAATGCCTTGTCATTAAAGGCCATCCCGAGACTACAGAATCAAGTAGCCGATGAACTTTCTATTCTTGCATCTACATTTGATTACACTAATACAATGCATGATACAGGAAAAGTTCAGATGATCTTCCACCTGGTAGCACCTGATAACTTCAATGAATGGAAAATATTTGATGATGACAAACAGATCCGTAGGTTCCTGGCCAACACAGAAGAATACTCCAACAACTATATAGATTGGAGAGAGGAAGGATCCACAGAGCAACCAGATTACAATCCTATCCCGATGGAAAAGGTTTCTTTGGAGAGAATATTTGATAGGGATGATCGGTATAAACAGAAAACAGAAGCAACTTCGGATCCTGGATATGAGGAAGTAAACATTGGTTCACAACAAGACCCTCTCCCAATAAAGTTGGGCAAAACACTCAGTTCTCAGGAAAGAAAGGAAGTGATTGATTTGGTTCATGAATTCAAAGATGTGTTTTCCTGGTCATATGATGAGCTCAAAACATACGATAAGAACATAATTTAGCATGCTATACCTCTGGAAGAAAATGCGAAGCTGCATCGTCAGAAGTTACGAAACATAAATCCAAAGATAGCTCCATTAATAAAATAGGAATTGCAAAAAATGGGTGAAGCCAAAATTATAGATCTGATCAGGTATTCAGAATGGTTATCTAACCCGGTTCCCACCAGGAAGAAGACAGGAGATGTCTGAGTATTTGTTGATTTCATAAATTTAAACGTGGTTTCGAAGAAGGACAATTATCCACTCCTGAATATGGAACTCTTGTTACAAAGAATTAGTGGTTCCCAACTGATGTCTTTCCTTGATGGATTTTCGGGCTTCAACCAAGTGGCAGTCAAGAAAGAAGATCGAGCCAAGACAACTTTCACTACTCCTTTGGGAACTTATCAGTATTTGAGGATGCCATTTGGATTGATGAACACTGAAGCTACTTTCCAAAGAGCCATGGATTATGCTTTCAGGGATATTATGCAGAAGATACTGGAAATATATGAAGACGATCTGACAGTTTACTCCAAATAAAGAAAGAACCACATCAAACATCTGAGACATGTATTTGAACGTTGTTGCAGGTATGGCATTTCTTTGAACCCTAAAATTTCCATTTTGGGGGTTAATGAAGGTAAATTGTTAGGTCATATTGTTACTCAAGAAGGTGTCAAAATTTATCCTAAAAGAGTAAAATCTATCAAAGAGATACCATTGCCTAAACATCTTAAAGGTTTGAGATCTTTCTTTGGGAAAATTAATTTTATTCATAGATTTATACCTAACTTTTCCGAACTTACTAAACCTCTAAATAAGTTGCTTAAGAAAGATGCAAAATTCAGATGGACCAACGAATCAAAGAAATCTTTCAAAGGCATAAACGATGCAATTACTCGAGGTCCGGTTTTGGTAAGTCCTGACTACTCCAAACCTTTTCAAATATTTTCTTTTACATCCACTGACACTATTACAGGAGTTCTCCTTCAGAAGAATGAAAAGAATGAAGAACAACCTATTGCCTTTATGAGTAAGGATTTGAGCAGCACAGAAGCAAAGTATCACAGTATGGAAAAGCAAGCATATGCCTTGGTGATCTCACTAAAGTACTTCAGAGTGTATGTTGGTTACTAAAAAATCGTGGCTTATGTTCCTCACCCAGTAGTAAAAGAAATATTGAATCAACAACATGGTTTGGATGCTCGCGCTAAATGGATCACGAAAATACATGAGCATGATTTAGAGATCCAACCTACTGAGTTAGTTAAAGGAAGAGTTCTTGCTCAATTGCTTGCAGAAGGAAATGAAAAGGAATTGGACATCACAGAAGAAGGGTCTCCTATGTTTTCAGTAGTTAAAGAGGCCATAACACAGTGCGACTGGTATAGGGACATTGTTTACTACTTACAAATTCTATCATGCCCTGGTCATCTTCTAGATCATAAGAAGAGAGCTTTGAAGTTGAAAGCATCCTAATATTGCTTCTTGGACACTGCTGCAGATGATGGATGGATTCAAGGGCTTGGATGGAAGAATCCAGATGGTGTCATACTCAATTGCATAAAACCTCCTAAAGCTGAAGAATTGATGAAGGAATTTCATGAAGGGCTCTGCAGTGGACATCATGCAGCTTCCACCACCACACACAAGATTCTGATATCAGGATATTACTGGCCCAATATTTTCAAGGATGTATACAAGTACGTACGAAGTTGTCAGCCATGCCGGTTATTTACAGGAAAACAGAATCTTGCAGCCTTGCCACTTCAGCCAGTCATAATCGAAGCACATTTTCAGCAATGGGGCCTAGATTTCATTGGCGAGTTCAAAGAAAATTCAAGTAATCGACATAACTAGATTTTGACTGCTACAGACTACTTTACTAAATGGGTCGAGGCCATTCCTACAAAAATATCCATAGCCTAGGTGATCATAGACTTCTTGGAAGATAGAATTATCACTCGTTTCAGTACGCCAACCAAGATCGTGACAGATAACGCACCTCCTTTCTCAGGAGGGGAGTTGTCCACCTTTTGTTTCGACTACGGCATCATATTGTCACATTCGTCCAACTATTATCCCCGGGAAAATGGGATTGCATAATCAAGTAATAATAATTTGATGAATATCATAAAGAAGACAGTCGGGGATAACAAGAGATCTTGGGACAGTAAAATCAGATTTGCAGTTTGGGCAGATAGAATCTCTGTAAAGGAATCTACCAAAAAGAGTACATTCGAGCTGGTATATGGATTGAACACTACATTATCGATTAACTTGAAGTTTCCTGTATATAAGATTCTCCAACAAAGTATGGACGACCTAGAGAAATACCAAAGATGAATCAACAACCTAATAGAACTGGATGAGAACAAAAGGCAGGCTTTTGATCACCTAACGGAACATCAAGAAAAGGTTAAGGGAAAAATTGATAAAAAGGATCGACAACGAGACTTTTAGCTTGGTGATCTAGTACTCTTGTGGAACAAGCGAGGTGAAGAACCAGGTAAACATGGAAAATTTGAAAGTTTGTGGTTGGCTCTGTATCAAATCACTAAAATTGCAGGTCCAACTACTTTCCGGTTAAGCCACATGGATGGTGAAGCGGTTCCTCTTCCTATCAATGAACAATTGCTGAAGAGGTACTTTGCAGGTGGTATATGATATTTTGCATATTTATGTTACTTGATTAACTATTTGTCATTTCATTAATTGCTTTATTTGATTATGTTATTAGTTGTTTCTTTAATTTAGTTGTTATTGAGTACTTGCATTATTATTTACTAGCACAAGGCAGGACAAAAGTGTCTTCCTCTTGATAGTTTTGATGTACTTGATTATTTGATATGTGTGTAGGTCTACAGGTACCCATATGATTCCAGGATTCTTGAGCACCCCCGGGAGGAGCACTCGTCTCGCAGTTAGAGCTAGTGTTATGTAGTACCAGTACCAGCACATGTTCCAAATACACCCTAAGAAGGTGGTAGCCTATATTTTGACTTAGAGGATGCGATACAGCCATATTTCATGGATGGGATCATGGCCAGGTTCTGTATCTCCCATCTAGGTGTACTATGGATTAATGGCACTGTTGACTGCCTCATAAAAGGGTTTGAAACCCTGAGGTTGGTGTCCGTCCCCCCAAGGGATGGGTTATTGAACCACATGGATTCCCAAAGCATGTTTTACATTGATGGCATGTTTTGTTCAGTACTGGGGCCTTTGTCATTGACTTGGGCTTCCTCCTGCATCCTCCCACTATTCCAGAACTCCAGCGACATACCTCACTGGCCTCTAAAGAGGATGACGTCATCTTCCATTAGCTGGTAGATGTATGCTTTGAGGGGGGGCGTTGACGGATTTTCACTATTTCATGGGGTTGGTAGGGGTATGATGACCCCCCCTCCGTGTCTCATCCTTCAGTTTCGTCGAATTTGGCCTTATCTAGCCATTTTCACTCAAGTAGGGGTCAATTATGGGAAAACACCCATTTTACCCACTACTTTGATTATTTTTATATTATTTTAATTCTAATTTTAAGTTGACATTTTAAATATTAAATTCACCTTATTTTGTGTAAAAGTGAGTGTGAGAAAGATATAAATTCATCTTCTCCTCACTTCAAAAATTAACAATTGAAGGGATCATATCTATTTTTCTGATTTTTGACCTCCTTTGGTTTTTGGAGGAGAAGCACTTTCTTGAGGATGAATATATGAGCTGATTTTGGGACTTATCTTTGAAGATTCTTTTGTTCTTGCATCTTACTTGGGTGATTGCTAAGAGTTGTTTGCTTGACACATGCACAAAAAGGTATCTAAGTTTTTCTCTCTTGATGTATTTTTGCTAAATGCTGAAGCTATGTTTTTTTAAGGTTTGAATGGTGGTTGTAATGCTGCATTTTTTCCCTAGGCTAGTCAAATTTCAGTATTTTATTGCCCTAGCTAAGAAGGCTTGAGATTTAGGTCTCTTAGGTTTTCCTTGGCCAAAAGTACTCACAAATAACCCTAGAGGTTGTTGGAGAATTCTTTGGCTTGCCAAACTGAGCAAGTACCATCTCAAGTAAGGGGTTATCCCTTCAAAAGACCTAGGTTTGGTTGGATCATCCATCTAATCCTAGTTGTTCAATCTATATCTTAAACATAATTTATGAGTTAATCTTGTGAATATTATTTGGTTTTCTATGTTATTTAATGTCATTTATTTATTTCTGAGTTAGTTGTTATGTATCAAACCGGAAAAGGGCCCTAAAAAATCTAAGTTTAAGAATCTAAGGCAGACCTAAAAAATCCCTAGCTTCAGGCTGTCCTTGACCCCCACGAATTTTCCCATAGTCCCTTTTCACCCTTGCTCTTCCTCACATGTTGCTTGGCCTCCTTCTCTCCCGCACTTGGCACTCTCAGCCTTCTCACTGCAGCCCTCGAGGCACCCTCCCTTGTCACTACTCACCAACACCGAGCTCTTCTTCCACCCCCGCAGCTTCACCCGCGGCCTCCTGTCCACCTCGACTCTTACCCGAGGCCTCTCCTTTCCACCTCGTACAAGTCTGCAATATTGAAGACCACGTGCACCTCGTTTCTTCACCTACAACACAAAACAAAACATAATTAATAATAATAAAAACTTGATCTAGGAAGTTCCGTCGTTTCATTACCGACCCAAGTGCTACGTTAAACGATTATTTAAACTTTTACTTTGTTAAACTGGTATACGCTGATATGAAATTATTATTTATGTTGTTATAAGGTGTTATCATTATTTATTGAATTACTTTGCAAAACCATTAACTTTAATATACGTTTGTTTATTTGGTTAGTGTTACCAACAATTTTCTTTAATATAATATTGTTTATTATAATATTTGTGTACATGTCCTTTACTTTTCTTTATTTAATCATACATCTAGTGAATGATCATTATTTCTTGGCTCATTACTAATATACATTAAGTTTATATAGTTTTAAGTGACCTTGGTGCTACATTTCATTATTGGACATAATTTTCATTAGCATTTTGAAATACAACTTGCTGCATATTTGGTTGATAAGATGACAATATATCCTTTTGATCCAATATTGGTTATTGTGATACATGCTTACACGTTTTTTTTTACATATCATTGAACGATCCAAGTGTATTATTGATATTGGTCATATTGATCATACTATAATTGACTCCATCTAGGCACTGGTCTAACAAACACTTGCATAGAAATATAGTTTTTGGTTGTTTCAGTGTTTTACAGGATTTCATAAGGATACTTCTCCTTGGAGGTTTTGACTTCCGAAGAAGTTAGAATGGTGACCGAGGTGACATTGGGTCACTCTTCTTATTTATGCTTACTGGCAATTGGCTTTGATAATTTTCTCGATAACACCTCCCTTTACGAAAATCCAGCGTAAACGCTTATTGATATGGTGTGGGGAAATTCCTCAAAGGAAGCAGGAACCACTGGGTAGTGACCTCGGGATACCGTTAGACTGCACCCCCGTTTGGTGTAGTGTTGAACACCTCCCAAAGACTTTGATCTAGCCCACATTTCCAACTGAGGAGCCACCTGTGTCAATTTCCAGACATATTTCTAATACCTCACGGTATATTGGAAATCCCCCATCCCTAATAAACAACTCATTACCACAAAATAATAAAATTTACCAAGAACAATTACAAAACATTGTCAGTTTTCAAGCATTTCAACTGCACTTATTTGACTCCATTATCAGCACTGGTCTTGTTATTGAATATTTCATGATGATGGATGTTTATGTTTCAATGATATTGATGATGTGGGACAGTGAATGATATTATGTTTTATATTTCTTTGTTCTTGTAATCAAATTTTCTAACTCCTAGATTTTTTTAGTTTTGTAGATTAAACACTTTAGATTTTTTCACTTTTTAGGGTCCACCCCCCTTGGCTTTGCTAGGAGTAAGCCTAAACAGAGGAGTCGATTTTCAGGTGACAGCACTTGACTCTGGCTTTCCCCCAAGGCTACACTGAGCTACTTGAATATTTTTTGTCGCGTTTTCCCAGGTGTGATTCCAGGGGGCAACAAAAGTGGCATTTGAGCTTTATTGTTTGAAACTTGTGTCTTGAGTGGTCAAAGAGTCCCTAGTGCAAGGCCATTACATATGTTTGCTAATACTTCCTACCTTACATAGACTTACTCTACTCATGCTTTGATGGCATCACCTTCCACCTTTCTCCATTCACCCATCCATTCCATATTTGTTTTTGACTCTGACTTGTACCTAGACTAGTGAGATCGAGGACCCTCCTACCTAGGCCTCTATGTTGGATAGACTCCACGTTTACTTTGTGTCTCAGCTCTGGAGTGTGTGGCCTGGTTCCTCCTAGTCTGCTTGTATGATTCCTTGTGGATCAGTTTCATGGCCTGCATCACCGAAGTGTTCTCCTTTAGTCCTCAAAAGCAAGTACTCCCCTAAAAGCATCGGAACGCATAAATTTTATATCTAAACGGATGCAAAAGCTAGCTCCAAAAATTGTTTTTCAACACTAATAGATGAAAAATATTCCGTAGCTAGTAAGTGGCCAAGGGATGAGCACTCATCCTTTGTATGATGTAAGGCCATTTTCCCCTACAGGGAAACAGGGTGGTAACTCCATCACACCTATGGATGGTGGTGAGCAATGGTGGTAAGACTGAGTCATTATCTGAGGCCTGCAAATCTATTTAGGGCACCTTCCATTGAAGGCTAGCTAGTGAAAGATAGATCAAAATGTTAAATGTGTAAAAGGATGGCAATAAATTAAATGCAATAAAGGAAGCTTATATAGAGTCTACTGGAATCCCTCCAAGTACTCTACCCATTTGTGAGGCACCGCCATTCCCTAGTGTCTTCTATTCTGCATATGTCTAAGTGGTTCTCCTTTTCCCTCATGTCCAAGATATCATAGTGTCAAGTTTATCAAGTCAATCCCCATTATCCTAGCTTGTTTCTTCCACCTCACCCATCCTAGTAGTTTTCCTAAGTCTGTGAGTGAGCATATGTAGGGGACTTCATGAAAGACTTGATGGTTTCTCTGACACAGGTATATTATCATTTGATTATTGTGGCCACTATTGTGTATTTCATGTTTTAGTCTGGTTATTGGCATAAACTTGCAAGCATTATTCATCCATTGTGCATGCAGGCTTATCCATATTATTGCTCAGCCTTCAGTTTGAGTATTTTGACTTGGTTAAACCCAGTTTGACCTGGTCAACACATTTCCCAAAGAAATAACTACAGTGCTTGATATTGCATATTTGTTCTCCAGATGTATCCAGTACACCATTTCCATGCTCAGGTTTTGGTTTTTGGCCATTATACATTAGTTCCATGGATTATTATTATTATTATGGCCATATTTTATTTACTGGATGTGGTGTTGGGATTCGGATGCATATTTTGATGTACATATGGAGTATTTGTAGTAATTATTGATGGATTTGATGTCTTTGATTCAGTTGGTACACTCAAATGTGGATTTTGGGCAAAGGAAAATGACTTATTGATGGTTTTATTCTTTAGCATGATGAACCAACAATTTTATTTAATAAAAAATGACCATGGTTTCTTCAAGAAAATTGATTTGGGTAGTGTGGGTGAGGAAATGACTTGGGGATGATTTATTATGATGAGATGAGTCTCTACATGCATGTTTCATGGGGTACATTCATCCAAGGGAGAATTCACATGTTTTTACCTTAGTCTTAGGGAGGAGGTCTTCCTTGGGGGCACACTTGGTGTTGATCATTTGATGTATTATCATGTTATATTGTTATATCATTGTAAAAGGTGGATTCCTAGGGTGAATTAAGCCCCTAGTGACCCCCTTATTATGTTTCCCCATGTTATATCATGTTGTTATATTGTATTTTCCTTTCCTAACACGCTATTGGGCAAAAATGTGCCCCCCTTTTTCGACATAGTCATTGATCCATGTATTGTAAAAATAAAAAGATATCCACCGTTGATGATCTCCATTGTATCTTTTAATCTCAACCAATCATTTAAAAAGTGGTTAGGGTTTTGGTCTCTCTTGAATCTATTTGAGAGAGAGGACCCCCTCATTGTAAAGCGACTTTTGGCTCTCAATTTTTGGAATAGAAGAAATCTCTTATGCTCCATTACTTGTGTCTCTGTGGATGAATGTTGAATATGATTATTGAAACTATCTTTCTCTTGCATTGAAATATCTTTGTGTTTTCTCTCATATCTTTGTGGATCCAAGTTTTTATAGCAAACAGGGAGGCTGATTTGAAGAGGGGCACACTTGTTGAGGATACTTGGCCTTGCTCTTATCTCTCCAATGCTGGTTTAACAGGGATTATTTCTATCTTGGCATCATTTACTCTCTTATCATTTGTCTTTCGTTTGTTGTCATCCATTATTCTTGCATTACTCATTGGTCTCTTTTGTTGTGTATGAAAGGAGGGACACACTAGGGTCCTTGGGCATTTTACTTGGAAGTGGGCTCACAAAAATTTCACTTGATATTATTGGGGTTAGTCTTCATCATACAAAAATATCCTACAATCACCAAGTAAGTGTTTACAAGTGCTTTTATTATGTTTTATTTCTCTATCCATTAGTCATCTCTTAGATCTACTTCAAACCCTAAGGAAAAAATTTCAAAAAATTCTCTGGGTCACACAAATTGGATTTAAGGCAAATCCTTTCTGGATTTTTAAACTCTTCCCCAACCAAAATAGAGTTCTCTAAGGATTCATTTCTAGGGGAATCCATCAGCCCAATCCCACAGGAACTCATCTTAAGAAAATTCGTCTTTCTAGTGTTTTCCCATATTTTAGTTGTTTCATGATACAGTTTTGCTTGTGTGATTTGAAATTGTTAGATCCATCATCAAGACATCCCAATAAAGTGTTAGAAGGGCCTAATTAATCCTAAATCTACTACTTTGGATATTTTATCAAGATTTACCTTCAATCCCCCGAGGGTAGTGACATTGATAATTTAGTCTAACACTGAGATCCTAGATCCTTCCTTAAACTTTTAAGTCACTAAAATAAAAACACTGGGTTGATAATTAACCCATACCAAGCCTCTCAAATTGAACATAATCCTTATAGTGGCTCTATCCCTCAAATCTAGGGTTTCATTAGCTACTCACCTTACGTACTCTACTTTCCTAGTTTAATCTGGTGATTTAGCTTGGATGTCTCCTTCTAGGTTAGCTCAAGGTCTCCTCCTTTGTCACTTTGGGATTTCAGTGACATAAAGCGAAGAGAGTCTTGATCGGCGTGACAACCGATCCATTTAGGGATCAAGATTATCTTAGGTCACCTCTTTGGTTTCCTATCTCCTCTACCGTCCTGAATAGGATTCACCATAAAGGGGAAACTACAAGTTGTGTGATAACAGTACCCACATTATTGCCAATTACCCTAAAAGTGTTTATGGATCAAAACTACAAATGTAAACATAGTAATTTCATCCATACTGACTGCACTATACTTCTCCCAACACGGGTCAAATCAAAAGCTCCATTTTTATATAGTTAGAGAAGTGTTACCCCACATCCCCAAATATTTTTATTGTATCCTCCTTTGACCTACAAATGTAAGTCAACCAAATTCTCACCAGAATGTAAAATTCTAGGAGATAGCCAATGTGGGGTTCCAAAAAATGTTTCAACCATTCCTTTAAGGTGGCCTCAACCATTTGACGTCCAAAAAATCCAATATTCATAGCTCTCTTATCCATGTCAACTACTTGGTGCATTTTCATGTCCTCACCAAGCTACTTCTTTTTCTTTACATACTTTTTGCCACATTTCCCCTGGATAACTTGAGTGGGGGTCTTCCACTTCACCCCACAATCTACAACCTTTGCCACCTTAGGATATTTGGATTTGGCTACAACTACACCTCTAATTTGCACTTTCGACAACCATAAGGATCTAAAGAGGTTCTCTCCCCCAACAAAAGATAAAAATGAAGCATCCTCTACAAACACAAAACTTGAGACAAGCTTAGAACAAGCTATATCGATGGAGGAAGACAAAGGGATATATTTCAAGCCCAAAATCGCATTAATGATTGAATGGACACTAATCCTATCAAGTACACTTTTTGACTTGGAATTCAATGAGGCCAAAAATATAAAAAAAATGCATCATCGAGGGAGTACCCCAAGCAGTTGTGGGATGGAGTGTTATCCTCCCCAACCAGGTTCTATTCCTGAAAGTGACATGCATATTGAATTCTTATTTGTCCTGTCATAGTGAGGATGAAAGGGTAGTCTCCCCCCTTGAGTGAGACCCTCTAGCCTGGGTGTGTCTCCAGACATCTCTGCCCTAGGTTGAACTATGAGTTTCTAATATATGTGGCTTGCAGGTTGTTGCATATATCCATCGAGGATGCTTTGTTCCCCATACCCCAATTTTCTATTTAATTATTTGGTTTGAAAAGTCCATCTTTGTCCTCTGATCTGTCGTCCTTGTGCGAGTACCCAAAGTGAGGATTAAGGTTTGCAATATAACTATCCTTCATGCCAAATGCTCCGCATAACCTAAAAAACTTGTTATTGTCTAGGATTTTTGGACTGAATGGTCCCAAGGAGATGGGACATCCTTCAAAAGGGTCTTCGAAGTAGTTGATCAAATCCTCATCCCTTTCCATGGAAAAAAAAAACTATTCCCGCATAACCCTATTCCTTTGTGCAAATTTTGTTGGAAGTAAAGGTGACAAAAAATTCTAAAAAATTATCAACAATTCATAGAATCTAGAGAAGGTACCCTTGACATTATTCACTAGTAGCTACTCATAGACAACCATGAATAAGGAATCTATCTAATATTGTAGCAATTTCCTTCTCATGGTTGGAATCCGATCAATTGGAGAGAGAGTTCTAATCAATCCAAAGCTTTAATCGATTTTTTTACACTCTCGATTAATTTAAAATGGGAAGAACCCTAAGTGCATTGTTCTACATGTGTGAGCATTGTATCGTAGTAGAACTTTGTTCACTCCCAAAAAAATATTTAGGTTTCTTATTAGATTTGTGGCAAAAAAGAGGGTATATTCACTATAAGATTAGTTTATTTCCATGAATAAGAAGTGGAAAGTACATATGTTTGATACAAGATTAACTCATTTCCATGAATAACAAGTGGAGAAGATTTAGGGTTGGGAAAATAAGTCTCCCACTAGCAGCAAAAAATAAGGGGTGTTATATTGAGAAAGGGCCACAAAAAGGCGGAGAAGACAAAGGGGAAACACTTTTTTGGATAAAATTCTATACGAGGGAGCATAGATGGAGGGAGAGCATTGGAGGAAACATTAGAGGAAATGGTGGCAATATAAGAGGTGGATTGGGTGGTATAATATCACTAGTTACTTTTTGGACAAGTTTCACGTGATGACCCTTTGAAGGATATCATATCCCTTATTACAAACTTTGGACATAAATATGGCTGACTATGGTTGAGTACGTTTTCCCATGGCTTAATATAAGTTCCCATGGTGATTTACTATAGGTTTCCATGGTTGAATGCATGGCTAATATGTCAAGAGTTAATTCTACAACCCACTGATGCCCTAACCCATAACCTAATAATAATCATTGATGTTCCCCACCAACCCTTTAACTTAAAAACCACGAACAAATTTGGTTGATTGAGGTTGCATATAGTTTTCCTTTATTGGTGCTACCCTACCAACCGACTCTAACCCTTGGCATAATGATTGCTCAACAATACAGTTTCCAATGGTTGACCATAGTTTAGTAGACACATCTTTCAATAAATGTATCTCATGCACATAACACGTGCGCCTATCACACTACACTAACATCAGAAACATAATTGCCTTAAAGACATACAGAGGCGACATAGCTATTGATGCAGGTAATGCATTATAAACAATCCATTTCCCACAATCATTATGTATTTGGGGTCATTCACAACACACATAGCCACAAATGGAATTCTCACACACACATAGTCATTAATACAAAGTACAAATGGGTGTTATGGCCTAAGACCCTATATTTTAGCCTCGAACCATGTCATCATCAATAAGAACCATTCCTAGTGTGTCAAATCTTGAAATGACCACCATACTGAACTTGTCAGTCAAAGATTCATATTTAGGGCATGTGTGATGCCCTTAGGGGTGACACATGGTCCATGAACCCCAGGCATATGTTATGGCCTAAGACCTTGGATTTTGGTCTTGGACCATTGCATGGGCACATAAAATCATTCTTGGAGTGTTAATCATCGAAACGGTGAGCATCTCACTCATATGCAAAAGATTCCTTTTCAAGGGCATGTGTAGTGGCTTGGAGCACCACATATGACCCATGAGCCCTAGAAGCAATTGTATGGATTTAGGCCATATATTTTTATATCAATCTTGCCCTAGGACTCAAAATACATCCATTCCACTATATATCTTAAAACTCATGCATGCCCCACTAACCTCAAGATCATTAGTTTGGGAGTAAGTCTATGGTTTCTTGTCATAAATAAATTCTCAGTGCATAAAGGACTTCCTTACCACCAACAAAATTTAAAATCATGCTTGATTCCTAAGTACCATCCCTAGTGCACCAAACCTTCAAAGGGTTCTTTTGGTGGTTAGGGTCACCTATGAAACTAATTACCATACACCTAGCCCACACAACCACACACTTGAACGATGAGTCATGACACACCTATGAACACGTAGGTGTCGATGCAACTAACTTGTGCACCTACCCATGTACGTGGATTTTACCATTATGTTCTCAAGTTAAAGAATAGTGATGCATTAGTCAAATCCAATAAGTCCTAGGGGTTTAGGGGTTAATGGGCTAGTGACCGTTCCAAACCCTAAGTTCACTAATGCATTGACTTACTAGCACACTAAGTCGTAACATGTAACATCCAATATAACTGTTGAGCCACTAACCCCCAACTCCCTAAAACCTAACCCCAAAGAATGGTTATAAACAATGAGCCTATTTTCCCACACAACTCATTTCACAAGAATGCTTACTTCAACATTGATGCTAATAAGAATGCTAAATTGGAGGGATGATGAAATATTAGAGAAGATAGAAACATAACCCACACCCCTACAACCTTGTGCACATAAGTGATGCACCTAACTCATGTTCATAAGTGACACACCTAACTTACATCAGTGATGCATGGAAGGAATAAACATAAGAAACACACTCACACACATAAGTGATGCACTTAATTCATGCATATAAGCTACACACTTCAATGTCTACGTAATCTATGCACTTAACCCACACACATAACGAACACATAATGACATACTAATGCACATAAATTTCCATGTCCCCACCCATAAATCCGACCACCGACCGAAGGGGACATGAGCGATTTGTGGGGGTTCTAAATTTCGTCCCCATGACCATGTTACTAAATTCATAAATATTTAAATTGCATGTGCAAATGCATAATAAAAATACACAGTGGAAGACAAATTCATTCCACACATAGATCATGCATATACCAACACTTTCATCACAGGCATGACAATAAGAATCAAACACAGCTAACACATTAGTAAATTAACAATAAACATTTATCTTTTAATTGAAGTCACCTAAGCAACTGGCTATGGAAGAGCAACGTTCCACCCATCCATAAGCACTCTGTCCAGCACCTTATCTCTCTGTTGAGAGGCCACACCCGAGCTGGGCTATGTATCCACTAAGGAGGAACCACACAGGCTCACTCACAGTCATAGAAACATACTATCATTCTAAGTCAGCACACAACTAGGTTTATCAAGCATACAAAGAGATAAGGAGGTGAATGTTAATCCAGTGATATCAACCATAGAGCTACATGAATATCAATTGGTCTTAGTCATCCTTGGAACCCACAATACCTACCACACCCAACACAAGGAAGTTCCTCTTCTATGTTACACAGTCGCTCAGGCACCCCTTCCCTCCAATTCTATTCGGGGTGTGGGCATAGAAAGGTCCAAGATTCTAGAATTTTAGATATCTCTTGCCTTCACTGGGATTATCAAGCCATTCCAACCTCTCATCTCTCTCAAACTTCAATGGTCTCTTGGATTTTCTGATTCCTGGCAACACTAAATTGCAGGAATGAAATTCAATTTTCAGGCTTCCATATCTGTGTTCTCCCACAAATTTTTGGGCTTTTGGCACTCTCAAATTCAACCCAGGATTCCGGTCTATGGGTCCCCCACTCAATTTCACTTCTAACACGAGTTTCTGGGCGTTTTTGACACTTTAAAACATGGCTTCTTCTCAGGTTGTGATTTCTGCAGTTTCTCTTGCTGGGAATGCATAGCTTGCTCATAATTGGTGTTTGGTTTCCCAACAATAGAATGGGAATGATGGGAAACGAATTCCCATGAGATAAATTGACTTCTGGGTACCCAAAACTGATCCCATACTCTTCCATAAGAATTATGGGTTGTGCCCATGCTCCATTAAATTTATGAGTTGATTTCTTAGCTGCTTTCTTACAATAAAAATAAATATCAACATGGAACTCCACTTAGGTAATTTCTTACCATTTATGGCACAAGGGGTTCCCAAGATGACACTTGGAAACAAATGATTGGATCCCCACACACCCATCACCTCTCCCTAGTGGATAAACATAGCCCCCTCATTTTAGTTGCCTCCATAGCTAGCTCTTGGACATTTTATTTGTATTATAAATATTTACATGTTGTTACATTTTTCAATGGATGACTGGCACATGTCCACAATATATATATATATATATATATAATACTTTCCCTTATAAGCAGAGCATTTAATAGTGGGGCCTTGGCCTTGAGCTCCACGCTAGGAATCATACACCGCATATTTACATTATTTACATATCAAGCAAATAATTCCAAGGGTCAAAATGGGGGTATTACATAAATGGAACTCTTCACTTGTGTACATAAGAAATGCACCAAAATTATAGACACGAGCAATGCACCTAACTCAAATAACCCCCTAATTACCTTATAACCCAATAATATACCAACACACTACTCTGAAACTTGTAAGCATAACCACTGTCAATGAATCTACCCTCCCACACAACTTGCTAGCATCATGCACATTCATTACAACGCCAATGCCAAATAGAATTTGGAATTGGAGAGATAACAGAATGATCGAGATGATAGACACATAACCCATGCACCCACAACCCACACATGGAACTCATGCACATAAGTGACAATCCTCAGTTATGCACTAACTCACACACATGAGAAACATACCTAACTCACATAAGTGATGCCCCTAACCCCCTAACATAAGGAACAACAAACTATGCACTCATGCACATCAATAATGCACCTTACTCACTCACACACATAAGAGACACTTAAATCAAGTTGTAAGGGAGGAGAAAAACAAGATCAGTTGTCATTAATTTATCAAGTTGATGGAAAGGATACCACGGCCTAAAAGTGAGAGACCTTGTTTTATGGCCTCAATGGATCGTGCCTAGAAAAAGTGACCATATAGTATCCAAAATACAATTTAAGAACATATACCGCATGTTGGATAAAGAGTTGATATGTAGTATCTATTTAGTAGTCCATGTCACCATGCATGGTCCACAAGACAATAAGATCATTAGTATGTGTTGTTTGGGAATTCTACCCTATAGCGAGGAGAGGGACACTGCCAACTTCTGGGGTGATAGGTAAATGCATTGATCATATCACATAGGTTTCTACAAAAAGAAAGAGATCAAGGTTCTTGAAGGAATACCTTATTAATGAAGTTCGATCCTAGCTTTCGCTTGCTCCTTCGATCGATCCTCCGCTTGATATTCCATTTGATGAACCTGCAATACAAAGATACCTTCCTCAATGTATCTTGACTGATATAAAAATGATGAAATTGAAATACAATTTAAACATCAAGTACAATCAAGCATTTAATCCAAACAAATATGCAATCCATTAGACATTTGATTGGGACGGGAAGGGCATTTCAACCTTTATTGTCAAAAGCAAATAATCAGTACAATTTATAACTGATCATTCAGAGTACTTGTGCAACCGGATCCTGGGCTCTTGCTCTTCACACTAACTATGGAATTCCTCCAGCGTAACAACCCTTAATGCATAGTTTCTCCTCCCAGGTCATTATGACCATAATGAGTCTAATGAGTAACCCCTCTCATGGATCCTCCTTGTATTTATGGGACAAGGTAGGCAGTTTGGATCGAGAGGCAGTTTGATTGGGAAGTTGGGGAGGTTGCAAAACCAACTTCAACTAATCCCAATCCGTCAAATTAATATATATATTTTATTACTTTTTAAGGTGTACACTACTTTTCTTAAGTGGAGTAGCATTCAATATGCAACTTTCCTGCTTTACAACCAGCGTTTACAAGATTTTTTGAGCTGTATGCTACTCTATTGAAGCAAAGTAGAGTATTTATGAGGGAAAATGCTACTTTACTGAAGTGGGGTAGAGTATTTTAGCAGGAAAATGCTACTATCATGCTTATAGGGTAGTGTTTTCCCCAAAAAGTAGGTAAAATGAGAGTTTTGTCAGCTGCAGAGGGGTAAGTCTAGTCCATTCATCATCTAAGGCAATCATGCTCTTCAATCCTAGTTGTCCTTTTGTGTGATCGACAATGCAAGGTGATCACGGACGGAGAAGTGCAAATTTGACCTATAACAGATGCCCCCTAATGTGTAAGGTCAGAGGGAAGCAATGGCTGAAATACATTATAATTCCAAGTCAGCAGAGGAGCAGAAAACCGCAGAACCAAGTCACAAAAGTACCTGAAATAACGATCAAGGTCAGCGAGCAATTACAATCTTGACATCATATAGATGTGTAGCATGATACAACATGATATCCGATACATAACTAGGAGATGTATATATAGCATGGTAACTGAAATACAAGTGTGGATCCATGTCAGAATGAGAGATTGTAGCCATAACAACAAACTGGATCTATGTCTCATGGAGAGCCAAAAAATGAGTGAGGCTCTGTCTTGCGCAGCTTGGGTGATAACATAATGATGTAATGCTATCAAAATCCCAAGGTCTTCATCCAAACAACCCAAGGTACAAACCCTAACCATGTGAATAAATGAGCTGAAAGTCGAACATGGGGGGTATCATTTGATTACCAGTCATTGATGTATACTGTTAACAAACGTGAGGGCTTCCACTGATAGTGATAATGGGGCCCAAGGTACCTAGTACGATCCAACATGTGTGAATAAATGGACTTGACGTCGAACACTTGAGGAACCTGTCAAATAAGAGACATTGATGTATTCTCATAATTCAACAGCGAGGGAAATTGCCACTGGTGACTGCAATCCCCAAGGTACTAATCGAAACTCTAAACTTCATTCCCAGAGCAAAATGAGTTGATGTCGATGGGAAGAAGTCCGTTGGAAGGGAGGCCTTAAGGCATCCTCCATCATCCAACACGAGGAACACTCAAATGGTATGAGCTGATGTGGAGTAGTACAAGTAACAAGACTGACACTAGGATGGCCGACACATGAGGTCAAGGTAAACTATAGAATGGCTGACACAGGTTGTATCCTTGAACAGTAAGCACGACACAAAGTGACTTAGGCAGTTTTCAACATGATGGGGAAGTGATATAAGCCTGCAATGTAGGAGACATTAACAGACCCTCCATATGGTTGGAAGAATAACCAACCGGGGGAGTAAACAACTCGGAGATCAGGTTCACCCTAAGGTCAAAAACTAAACCCAACTGAAATGATAGACTCAAATAGGTGATGTGTTCAAGGATAGGACTGATTGAACTGCCTTTGAAACTGTAAGGTGTGATGTACCCTTCTTATCCCTTATTCTTTTTAGATAAAATAATACCTTTCTTGTTGTTTTAATGAGTCCAAGAAAGAATGAAAACTCAATAGATCCAACGATGTAGAGAGTTTAACGAGCCCATGGGAGGAAGACTCATGACCTTCTTCATTGTTTATAGAGTTCGAAGAAGAGATAGAAGAATACTCTATAATACTGATCTCTGGATTTTAATATCAAGCTGAGATCTGTTCTTACTCGCCGGTGTTTTCAATTTTAAGGAGTCTGGAAAACTTAAACAATAACTCCATTCACCTACTCGTGGATTTTAATATCGAGCCCAAGTAGGTTAATGCTCGCCGGTGTTTTCATGTTTATAGAGTTTGAAAAACTTAAACCATCCTCTATACACCCTCTCGTGGATTTCACATCGAGCCTGAGTAGGTGAGTGCTCGCTTGGTGTTTTCATATTTCGAGAGCCTGAAAACCCTAAAGAAGGCTCCAAAAGGTCCTTTTTCGTAAAGTTAGTCTCCTCCCCCGAAAAAGTGTAAAACAATGGAAGAAGAACTCTTCTAGCCACAGATGACTAGATTATTCATTTTTCTAAGTAATCCGCAAAAGTCCGGAAAATGGTTAAACTTATACTTAAGTGGATGTCGCTTCAAATCCTTTAACGAGTCTGAAAAGACAACTATACTCGGCAATCTTGTAATATTTAAAGAGTCTAACAAGAGCTTAGAGAGAACTCCATAAAAATCTTTTTCGTAAAATTTTAACGAGCCTGAAAAAGTAAACTCGTGACCTCGCTGTTTTTAACAATCTCAAAGGAGAGATGGAAGAATGCTCATAGCCTCCTTACTGTTTTTAACGAGATCGAAGTGAAGGTGGAAGAATGCTTGTATCCTCCTTACTGTTTTTAACGAGCTTGAAGAAAAGGTGGAAGAATGCTCATTAGTGGATCAATGTCCAAATGAATGGCAGACTGCATTATAGACTCTAGGAAAACTTCATCAGATGGAAGGTTATCATCCCAAATAGAATGCATGTCTAAATATTCAGATGGAGTGATCACCTGGTCAATTGCCGGGACCCAGTCCCGAGAAGATAAGCATGAATTCAGAGGTTTCTTCTCAGTAGCAATTGGACTCAAAGAACAATATGCCACATAATTTGATTGTGACATGATAGTGCCTATTGACGGGGAACATACCTGGTCTATAGTTGGGTAATAAGAGGGATCGACAAATGTAAGCTGATCGATGGTGACAATGCTTTCATTGTGAGGAAAATGCATCACACGAAAGAGCGTAGACACCACAGCCTGCATAGTATATACGTAATCACACCCGAGGATCATATCAAAATCCATAGGGTCCTTTAAAACGATAAAATCAACTAAGACTATTTTTCCACCCAAAGTAACAGGTACCTGAGGGAGGAATCTCAACGGTTCATTAGGTCTTCTGTCAAAGGTCAACAGCCAATTAACAACTGTAGCAAGGTTAGGGAAACCTAAATCTATCCAAGCATAAGGGGATAAGATACTAACAGAGGCTCCTTCATCTACAATGCATCAGTGAACCACATGGTTGTCGATACCAACCTTTATCTGGAAAGGTGTAGCAGAAGGAAGTTGAGGCCCAGTTAGACTATTCCAATCAAAGGAAATGATCCTAGAGCTTAGTAGGGGTTCAATCGGCACAGATGTAGTGCCCCCATTTTCAGAGACATCTGAACTGGTAATGCAGAAGACTTCAGGGATAGGTGCATCAGTCTCAGAAGAACTGATGGGATCGGTTGAAGTTTGCATCAATTCGATCACTTCACTCTCCAAAGGAAGAGTGGGGTTGACCAAAGATTGCATTGGTTCAACCACTTCACTCTCCAAAGGAAGAGTGGGGTTGACCAAAGATTGCATTGGTTCAACCAATTTATCATCCAAAGGTTGATCAGGCTGTTGGGAATCTATAGACAGTTCAGGAGTAGAGGATCCTTCAAACATGGACCACACTCTCCGTACCTCTGGAATAGCAGGGCATCGGTGAGTAAGTTGATCTCCCTTACAAAGTTTACAAGGAAACTTTGGCTTGCGTCCTATAAGCTTAGACTTTGTAACAACAACAATACTCTCAGCATGACTAGCATTGGCTGACAGCTTGCCTCCAGCATGACTTGCATTGGTTGGTTGCTCAGAAGCAGAAGACTTTTGAACTATGGACCACACTCTTTGCACCTCTGGAATAGCAGGGCACCGATGAGTAAGGTGGTCTCCCTTGCAAAACTTACAAGGGAACTTAGGCTTCTAGTTATTAGGTTTGTCGACAATGTCAACTTTCTCAGCATGACTTGTAGTGGTCGATTCATTGTCTCCAGTATGACTCACAGGAACTGGTGACTTGTCATTAAGATGACCAGCAGTGATCAATGACGTGTCCTCAACATGAGAAAGAGTGGTCGAAGACATACTTTCAATATGATTTGCAGTGATTGAAAGTTTCCTCCTAGCATGACCTTCAGAGGTAGGGTGGCAAGGTTCAGTATGATTCACAATGACTGAGTGAGTTCTCCCAACATGACCACCAGAGGTTGGGTAGGTGCTCCTAGCATGACCTTCATAGGCTGGGTGGCGAGGTTCAGTATGATTCACAGTGACTGAGTGTTTTTTCCTTGCATGACTTCCAGAGGCTGGGTAGGTGCTCCCAGCATGACCTCTAGAGGCTGGGTGGCTGCCCCCTTGCCTTGGCATCTTCTTCCTATTCTTCCTCCGTCTATTCCTTTTAGACTGCTGGTTACTACTATTACTACTTTCACCACATGAGGTAGAAGGAGGAGGAGAAGATGTTACTGGCGAAATGGGCATAGGTTTCTGATGCTATTGATGTGAGGTGCTTACTTGATAAGCATCAAGAGCATGCAAGGCATTCGGAGTGGAAAATAACCAAACCGGTAGCCCTATAGTGAATCCCGGAAGATTCAAGGTAGCCATTAAGGGAGTACCAATGTTCCCAATGAATGGAAAAGCACAAGGATCCCCTTGAATAGGGGTCCCTTGATTGGTGCTCACCGGGATGCTATCCATAGTTCCGACTCAATGGGCCAGAAATATCTAAGTCCAACTAAGGGCGAGAGGCACAAAGAGCACACCACTACAAAATCCTAAGTATCCAAAACTAGGAAAACAAGGATGGTGAATACTCTCAATAGAAGGTCTGGGATGATCAGGGCCCATAACAAGCTAGTAGAGCATCGAAGAATAGTTATACGGCGTCCAGTTCAGGTCCTCTGGGTGCAAGCATTTGAATCACCAAACCACCCTCCCAGGATTACTGAAAAGGGTTACCTTCCATATCTGTCCTAGGTACAATGAAAATAGCCTTTCACTGCCACCTGTGTAAGAAGCCCTAAGGTCAATATACTAAGGCTACCATTAACACGAAAGAAGATCTGGGGGATAGTCGTAGGTCTAACTAGAACGCATGGGCAAGGTAGCTAAGCCCGAAATCCAAAAGGATCCCCGTACGTGAACTAGCCTTGGTGTATGCTCCGAATGAAAAGTGAAGGGGTATCCTCACTATTTCACCTTCGCAAGACCTCGTGCTTAACTCCGGTTCCAGTGGAGCTTCCAGAACAACTTTGATGTCAATGGGTTTACCTAAAAACAGTCTCACTACGATTATTAAGTAATGAAAATGGTTTCGGATAGTTAAAGTGTGTTCTAATCCGAAACCCTAGCCTAAGCTAGTTGGTGTAGTGACATCCCTAGAAAGAAAAGTTGCTAATAAATTTTATTAATTATTCTTTTTAAGGGTTGTTCTTTACTCAAAGGTTGCAGTGCATTGTGTGGCGTGGTTGTGACAGAAATGGAAAGTACATAAAAGTAAAGAACTTTCACTAAACTTTCTCATTCATTGTTTTCCAAAACTAAAGATAAGCAAACCTAAAACAAGTCTCTTTTTATTTTCTTTTCAAATTCAAAATAAAGTAAACTACGCTACTTCGAAATGATCATAAGTCTTACTACTTTAAACTACCAAACTCATTTTTTTCCTTTTCTGATATATGTAAAAGAAAAATAACTCAAAAATGGAAACAAGTAAGACCTAAAAGAGCAATGTAAGTAAGGAAAAGCAACTCTAAGGCTCACAACAATCAAATCGATGACTTAATAAAGACTTTTCCTACAAAGTTTTTTAAAGGAAAAGACTTTGGGCTTGGAATCAAAGCGAAAAGAAAATAGGGATAAAAGACGCTTGTGACGGAAAGGCAAACCTCTAAGGTTGCTCCAAAGCACCAAAACCCTAAGAAAGCTAAGCCAAGCAAAATGTAGGCAAGTGAACCAAAGATGACCTTACAATCACAAAGACTCAAATGGAAGCAAACTAAACTACTTCAACTTACTTGAACTGAAACTGAAAAAGCAATCAGGAAGTGTCTAGACTCAAAATTTTTTGAAAACACCCTAAGGACCTAACTTGGAGTCAAAACCCTAAATCAAAGGACAAGACACCGTCGAAGTGTACTAGTGTTGCAACAAACACCAAATGTCATAAACAAAGGTTTGTATACTTGCAAAAAGTAACTAAGGTATGAACATGCAGCTATGTTCAACAAGGAACAAGGCACAGTTTCCAAAAAGAGTCACAAGCAAACAAGACACCTCAAAAAGTACTCGAGCAAGCAAAATATGACCTAAGGGACTTAGGAGAGGCAAACAAGACTGAACAAAGGCATAAAGACTTGAAGGATCAGTTAAGAAGACAAGGCAAGAGGTTGGAAATCAAACCAAACAAGTGGAAATCCAATCCCAAAAACAAATAGAGGCTTACAGGAAAAAAATCTACTGTGCAGTATACAAACCTGTGTACACTGGGAGGTGTACCCTACTATGCAGTAGGGAAAGCAATGTTTTTCAGCACGTGTACTCTACTATGCAATAGGTAAAGCATCATTTTTCAGCAGGTGTACGCTACTGTGTGATAGGTAAAGTAACGTTTTTCAGCAGGTGTACGCTACTGTGTGCAAGGGATACTAGCATTTTTTCCAGATAAGGATTAAAACAAGCTTTAAAACTTCAAACTGAGATGAGTCAGGGAATGGAAGCAAGCTACAATAAACTACCAAACATCTTAGAGGATAAAAAAGATCAAAAAGTACTGGAAGGAAAGTTAAATGGGTCTCCTAGAGTAGAAAACAACTGGTCCCCAACGGAGTCTCCAGTCTGTTGTTTGGGAATTCTACCCTATAGCGAGGAGAGGGACACTACCAAATTCTGGGGTGACAGGTAAATGCATTGATCATATCACATAGGTTTCTACAAAAAGAAAGAGATCAAGGTTCTTGAAGGAATACCTTATTAACGAAGTTTGATCCTAGCTTTCGCTTGCTCCTTCGATTGATCCTCCACTTGATCTTCTATTTGACGAACCTGCAATACAAAGATACCTTCCTCAGCGTATCTTGACTAATATAACAATGATGAAATTGAAATACAATTTAAACATCAAGTACATTCAAGCATTTAATCCAAACAAATATGCAATCCATTAGACATTTGATTGGGACGGGAAGGGCATTTCAACCTTTATTGTCAAAAGCAAATAATCAGTACAATTTATACCTGATCATTCAGAGTGCTTGTGCAACTGGATCCTGGGATCCTGCTCTTTGCACTAACTTTGGAATTCCTTCAGCGTAACAACCCTTAATGCATAGTTTCTCCTCCCAGGTCATTATGACCATAATGAGTCTAATGAGTAACCCTTCTCATGGATCCTCCTTGTATTTATGGGACAAGGTAGGCATTTTGGATCGAGAGGTAGTTTGATTGGGAAGTTGGGGAAGTTGCAAAACCAACTTCAACTAATCCCAATCCGTCAAATTAATATATATTTTTATTACTTTTTAAGGTGTACGCTACTTTTCTTAAGTGGAGTAGCGTTCAATATGCAACTTTCCTGCTTTACAACCAGCGTTTGCAAGATTTTTTGAGTTGTACGCTACTCTATTGAAGCAAAGTAGAGTATTTATGAGGGCAAACGCTACTTTACTGAAGTGGAGTAGAGTATTTTAGCAAGAAAACGCTACTATCATGCTTATAGGGTAGCGTTTTTCCCAAAAAGTAGGTAAAATGAGATTTTTGTTAGCTGCAGAGGGGTAAGTCTAGTCCATTCATCATCTAAGGCAATCATGCTCTTCAATCCCAGTTGTCCTTTTGTGTGATCGACATCGCAAGGTGATCACGGACGGAGAAGTGCAGATTTGACCTATAATAGTATGGTGGTAAGTCTATGATTTCTAGGTATGAATAATTTCTTAAGCAATCATTAACTTCCTTAGAACCACCAACAATTGAAATCATGCCCATATTCCACTCTTGGAATAAAGAGTGGAATTTGGAAAGTGGAGAAAGACAAAATCCATGTGAAACATTGAATGGTCATGCATATAGTATGTCCAACGAGGATAAATATCATAGTATGGAAGATAGGGATCAACACAAACAAGTTGATCTACTAAAAGAAGTTGAGAATCTTCTGTAGAGCCTAATAAAATAGTCAAAGATAGATCCTACAAACATGTGAGTGGAAACTTTATCAAAGGAGTTGAGAGGGGTCTCCCTTTGCAAACGAGCAGTCATATGCTTGTTAGAGTCACTATGAATCACCACCAAAAGTTGAGGAGTAGGATTTGCATCACCAACTACAGGATCCATTAGAAAGGTACCCACCCCTAAAATACGAAGGACATCTCCATGAAAGGTGGAGTCAATGCCAAGAATATCATTTTCACAATCCAATACAACTTGATTTGCAAAGTACATCGCCATATGTGTGTCAAAGGAACAATTCAACCAATCCAACAAAAGGAGGTCTTCATGAATACTTCAAGAAAACCTTTTAAAGGGGCCAAGAAAGGGTTCAAAACCCTACAATAAAGATGATCCAAAAAACACTAGTTCCATGGCCCTTGGGACAAATTCCACTAGTCAATATTCTCACAATCAACTATATATCCCACAAAAATATACCATCAAGCAATCTTCTAGATAAGATATGAGAGGTAAACCCCTATAAAATACCTAACGAAGAAACTTTGGACTCATTTCTACAAATATTTTCCAACAATTAAGATCTCAGAAGAAAAAAAAAAAAAAAAAAGTAGGATTGCTCCAAAAAACAACAGTAAACTTTGCTAGTGAAAAATATATGGTATTCTACCTTAGAATAGTGCTTATCTACAAAAGGAATCCCTCAAATTTTCTAGAAACACCAAATAACACCAAAAATAAGAGGGTGTTGGTAGTGGAGAGGGTTAAAAAAACCCTTAAAAAACTATTGTTATCCTAAAACATGGCTGAAAAAAAAAATAGTTTTAGACCTGCACTGCCCTGAAAAACATCAATGTTTTTGCTGAAAAAGGAAGAAAAGAGGAGAGTGTTCACCTAAAAGGGCACAAATCTACAAAATATCCCCTAAATGCATTGAATAGATAAAAAACTGTCAAAGGAGAAGGGGAATAGAGAAGGAGAGAATAAAAACCCTAGAAATTTGTTCTTGTCCAAAAAAATGTTGAAAACCCCTATTTTAATCCTAAAACAACACTAGATAGAGAAGGAAGAGTCCAACTAGCTCCAATGCCATGTTGGAGATCTTGGATCTACAGTGAACACTTCAACTAACCTTAATACGACATTACCATTGAACACAAATATCGCATAAAGATAAGTAAGCCTGTGAACAAGAGAACAAGAGATATGGTGCCCTTAGGCAAAAGAATCAATCACCAATAAAACCAAGATGATTTACAAAAGACTCATAAATTGTATATTGATACACAATTGAAAAGGTTGGGGTTCCTTCCTCCATGAGGGGGTTATGGGACCAAAAAACTGCCTAGGTTGGCCTTGGTGAACTAGAATAATATAAAATAATGTTGACTAGGTTGTCTATTAAACCATGACATAGTAATACAACAATGAGGGTGCTAAGCCATGATGTTAAATAACCACAAGTGAAGTAGTAGGTTAGATATTAAACCATCACTTAGTAATACAACAATGAGGGCGCTAAGACATAATGTTAAATAACCACAAGTGAAGTTTACCGTCATTTCAACACAACATACATACATCACCATAATACATGGATATAGACATACAAGCATGCCGACACACAACAATACATTGACAACAATACAACCTTGATTTCTTAAACACAACAACAATAGCATACATTAGCCTTGTACCAAAGTTTGCTTATGAATTGGAAGATTTAGCTTGAGTTGTTAATTTTTGGTCTAAAGACGCTTACTTAGAAAGCTCTTATCATAAAAAATTTGATCGGATTATTTGATGGGATTATTTTATGTGATTCATATGTAACATAATTAATGACAGACATGTAGATGTTGGTGTTTCTAGCAGAGCATCAAGGAGTTGTTGTTGGTCTTTATGAAGAAGATGCAGTGACTGTTTTGTATATCATCATGACTGCTTTTATGTTTGAAAGGTCATCACACACACACTATTACCTTGTGGGTGAGGGGGATGAATGCAATTCTACAACTAAACGGGTATGGCAATGAACTCAAGAGAAATACCTTATGGATATGTAATTACCTTCACTCATCATTTTGATTCCTCTTCTAAGGTAATGACAAAAAAGAATTTTGGGGGAAACATCACAATACAAACAATTTTAATGCACTAGTGCATTTGCATCACAAGATCAATACAAAATTAGCAGAACCTTTAGCTCCATTCAGTTTGAAAAGCATCTAGGAGTTGTTATTGGTCTTTATGAATAAGATGCAATGATTGTTTTGTATGTCATTATGACTGCTTTTATGTTCTAAAGGTCATCAAACACATACAATTACCTTGTGTCTGAGGGGTATGATTGCAATTCTATGACTAATTTTCTATTGTAGTGAAGTCAAGAGAAGTACCTTATGGAGATGTTATTAGTAGTACCATAGTGGAAAAAATTGGCATCGGAAAAAAATCGGCAAGGGTCCCGAATACAACTTCTCGGCAACATCGGCGAAAAAATCGGCAAACCGCGGAAAACATTAAAAAATACAAAATATATTCATTTTTTTTCATAATTTTAAACATATCAACTGCATAGTGGAAAGAATCGGCAACGGAAAAAAATTGGCAAGGGTCCCGAATACAACTTCTCGACAACATCGGCGAAAAAATCGGCAAAAATCGGCAAACCGCATAAAACATTAAAAAATACAAAATATATTCATTTTTTTTTTAGAATTTTAAACATATCAAGCAACAACAACATTAGATAAACACATTGGCACATAAATATGGAGAAAGCACTGATATATATGATGTAGTCAATGCCAAATAAAAAAATGATACATCAAATTTTCAAAGATTGGAAATTTGGAAGTTTTAACACTGGTTGGAACATTGGTCATTCCCCACTCCTCTAGGCTCTAGGCTCTAGCCCTTGCCTCTACCTCGAATCTTGAAGTTAATCCTTCAAGGACATTAGTCAACACCCTACAATTTTAATGAAACTTCCCAATCCAAGCGTTAAGATAAGGTAGAAAAAGATTTCCATGCTTAATAAGTGATTTTGCTTGACTGAAGGGTATATTTTTACTAAGGTCATGACAGAGAAGTTCAATCAACTTCAACAATCAGGTATCAACACCACCAACATCAAGGTATGTACCTAGTTTGATGTGCTTGATTAAATTCCAATCCCTTACCCTCATACATGATAGAATCTAGTGAAAACGTTGCAATCCTGAAATCCTAAAAACTATTAAGTCTGTTGAACCTGAATGCGATCTAAAAGTCTACTTTTTGCATATGAAGTCCGATGAGGCTGGAACCACTCTCAAACATCCTAAAACAATTAATGGTAATGTTAAAAATTTAAGTAAAAGGATGGAAAATAAAATATAAGGAGAATGTCACTTTTACTTTAAGAATTTAACATTACCATTTGTTGTTATTGGCTTCAATGTCTGATGTACTAGTCAAATTTTTAAAACTCCATGGTGATTTTTTGGGTCTTTGCGCGATTTTTTAGGAAAAATTGCGAGGTTCGATTTTTGCAAAATATCGCGATTTTTTCGGCGGAAAAAAAATTGGCCGACTGAAAAAATCGCGATTTCTCGGGAAATCGGCGATTTTTCGGTGATGTTTTCCACTATAAAGTTATTACCTTCATTCATCCTTTTGATTCCTCTTCTAATGTAACAATGTAAATGATGTTTTAGAGCAACATCACAATACAAATAGTTTAAATGTACTATTGCATTTGCATTTCAACATCATTACAAAATTAGTTGCTCATTACAGCAGAACCATTAGCACCATTCAATTTGGTTGCCTTTAGCTAAGTAGCCATGAGTGGTGGTATCTATTTCTCCAAACGCTCAGGACTTGCACATGGCCCCAACTATTGTTGTGTATGCTTGCATGCATGCACAAGCAAAAGCATGTCACTTGGTAGGACTTGAAACCTGGTGTGGGTTATATTAGCTACCTGTTTTAACCAACCCAACAAGCCATTATTGAAAACCTTTAACAAATTTAAATATCATAGATCTATTAAGCACCAGGACGAATAAAAATAAATTGCTGCAAACCTCTCATTGTTTAAAAGATCTTGGGATAAGATGGATCTATGCTAGTTTATAGGAAGTAAATTACCAACGGTTGTTTTGGCAATAGACAAATGTAATTTGTATTTTCATTTTATTTTAATTGAGGCACATACTATTACATTGTGACAAACAAGACACGTCTCTTTAACTAGAAAATTATAAGAGCAACTCAAATCCTCTGCTGCAAAAAAAAAAAAAACATTTTAGGAGTGCTCCCTTATGTGAGGCAATACTCACCTTTTGACCAAAGGAAAATTCATCTTGCAAACTATGGTCTCCCGAAATATGTTCCAATAAAAGTCTAATAAAATAATAGGATAAGATGGGTTCAAGAGGACTACAACTTATTTGAAAAATATAAGTAATTCAAACTAAAGGTAGACTCTATATATCCCATACCTTTCCATTGTTGCATTTATTATAACACTAAATACGATGGGTTGTGATTGTTCCCCTTCTTTCAAATGTATTTTAACATAAACAAAAACTTACCATTTTATCCTACCTAAAGCCCCCTATACTCATATTCAACTTCATCCTATATTGATGTCTCAAATGGTCAAACATAAAAAGAAGATTGTCCTCCAATTGTAGAATGCAGACTTGGATTTGGGCATTTATTATATTGTTGCAGAGGTCTTGAAGGTGGGTATCACCAACTTTACATTTAAAATTATGCAAGGCACCCTGTGAGAAAAAAAATCAGTTATTGTGCACACTACAAACTGAGTAGAAGTATACAGTTGAATGCAGAATTATGGAATAGATCTGATGATGATGCTCTCCCTCATCAGACAAACAAAAAAACTTTAGATTTGCTTACTTTGTTTCTGAATGTAAAATTAATCCTTTAAAATCAGTTGATATCTGGCACACTTTAACACTGTCATGCGTCATCACTCTCCTTCCCATGTTTGATCTGATGTAATTGGATAGTGCTCAGGAATGAACTCCCATATTCTCTTTATCCTTCACATTGGGCATTTGTGAATGAATCCACTTTACTGTGAGAGTAACCACATTTTTTTATGTGAACAATAATACACCCTCTACTGACGCATTGAGTGACCCTAGATTCAATCTCCAATTAAGCACCACATTGATGTCATTGATATTGGGAGAATTATCCCTTCATAGTACACACATATCTTTGTTGGCATTTCATTTCCACCGAGCAATTAGAGCGAATATGAAAATTCACCTTCTTCTAAGAAGATTCCTCGTATCTTAACCCTATAATTTTGAGCCTTTAGGATTGCTGTAAACTAATATCTAAAAAAGTAGTGGAACAATCACAATAATTCACTTCTAGTAGCCCAAAATTTTAGGACAATTCATGGAGAAAAGATACCAATCATTCCAATGAGTTTTTATCCCTCAAGGGAAACTCCAAATACGTAAACCAAATCTGAAAACTCTTCTTATACAAAAAATATAACAACAAATACAACATAAATAGATGGATGTACTATTATCTTCAATCTTACTGTTAATTCTCTTTAATGGTGTTCTCTTAAGTGTGTCAAATCAACAAGACAATTAAGAGCTAGAAATAACCTTCCCAAGAAGATAAAATGTTGAAATCAAATCTGCAATATACACAATATGTGTACACCTAAAAATATCATATATATATGCTCAATAAATGACGTACATACATACCATATCCTACTCTTAAGGGTAGGATAAAATCCAATCACCCAAGATGCCCTATATAGGGTTAGTCAACAAACCCTAGTTCCTTCAAGTGCAAGAATCCTTTCAACACTCCAAGGAAATATATCCTTCTCTTCTTTCTTAAATATCTCCAAGGGTTTCCAAACCCTAATCTCTAGGATCCAAGGGATGAAACCCTAACTCTAAAATGGAATATGCTCCAAGAGACTAGGTGTTTCTTCCTGGTTTCACACTTGGGAAAACGCAACAGAAGTCTTCAAGCCGCTGGTGTGGCTTTGGGGGCAAGCCAGAGTCAAGTGTTGTCACCTGAAACTCGACTCCTCCGTCTAGGCTTACTCCTAGCGAAGCCAATATTTGGGCATCTTTCACTAATATTTTCTTGCTGGTTTGCATCAATTGATGAATAGGTAGGAAGAGATGCTGGCCAAATTTTGAAGATTCAGGCCATCTAGAGCACCATAAACTTTATTTTCTCAAACTAGTTTCTCTTTCCTTCTATTATTGTAAGCCACCAAGTCATTTTAAAAATACTGGGGCACTTCTATTGTATTTTAAAATACACATTAAACGAGAGCAAGTGAGATAACCAACATCCATACCCCATCCCCCCAGGGGGGAACTGTGTCGACTCATTTTCATGGTGTGAATTTTTAGTTTAATTTTTTCTTTTCGGTAACTAAATAAAATCAACTAGGGCTTAAAATTAACCTTGTTGGTCCGTTCCATTGGCGGGCCACGAGTTCACTCAGGACATAGTTTTCGAACTTTTGTTTACAGTTTTTCACTTTTTTACAATCCAAAACAACCCCTTTCTTTCCCGAAGTAAGGTTTCAGGATAAGGGCTTGTCCGAGTACTGGCCCGAAAAGAGACTCTTGGGGATTTAAAAAAGTAAAATTTTGTTCTAAAAAACTTAAAATTTCCAAGGCTTTTCCCCGTATGCTCTGTGGTCATTGCAGCTCAGTTTGAACATGTTGATCACACTAGAAAGGGATTAAGTGACTAGTAATAGGATCTAACACACACCAATAAAACACCTACTTGTGAAAATTCGGTACAATCGACTATTCTTCTTTGGTGGGAAAATTTCTCAAAGGACGCGGGAACCACTGGGTAGTGACCTCTTGGAAACTGTTAGACTATACCCTCATTTGGTATAATGTTGAACATCTCCCTGAGACTCTGATCCAGCCCACGTGTCTGAGTGAGAAGCAACCTGGTTGAATTCCAAACATATTCCCAGTGCCTTTGGGTATATCGAGAATCCTCCAACCTTAATAAAAAAGATCCATTACCACATTAATAATAAAATCAACCAAGAACAACCGCACAACATTGTCTTTTTGGTTCCAAGCACTTTTCTGACTCCATTTATCAGCACTGGTCTACTTATTTATATTTCAATGATGTTGGATGTTTTAAAATGACAATGATGATGATTAAGTGATGAATGATATTTGATTTATATATAGTGCATTGATCTTGGTTCACAAAAATATTCTAACTCCTAGATTAGTTGTTTTGTCTTTCATAGATTAGACACCTTAGTTTTTTTTTTGGCTTCGCAAGGAGTAAGCCTAGATGGAGGATTCGAGTTTCAGGTGACAGCACTTGACTCTGGCTTGCCCCCAAGGCCACACCATCGGCTTGAAGACTTATGTTGGGTTTTCCCAGGTATGAAACTAGGCGGAAACACTAGGAAACCCTAGCGCCCAAGAGAGAGATAAAATGTACAAAGAAAAATCTCAAGAGAGAGAAATCATCCACTTCCCCCTTATAATCCACTAGGGTTTCCTCATGAATTATAGCACATCACTAAGAGAGCACTCAAAAGAAGAGATAAAAATAAATGTGTGACGTGATGTGATGTGTTATTTTATAAAGAATCTCTCCTTCCTCTATTTATATGAGAGGTAAGGGAGGCCAACAATATAACATAGGCCAACCTAATCCTTACGAGAAATCCTATTAAAGATAAGTAAGCCATACACAATTGAAGCTTTCCACTCTTAGATTACAAGTGTTAAGCTCCAACGAAGATGTCATGTACACAAGTGACGTGAGGTGATGTAGCTATGCAAGGCAAGTCCACACCACTCCATCCCAAGCCTCCACAGACTCCATCTATGCTCCAAAGGAAAGTACTCCATTGGTGCAACTACCCCCCACAAGAACATTGTCGAAGCCCCAAGCATCTTCGAACCATCTACAATCCTCCGAACATGAATCCAAGTTTCCACATGCCATCTAAGGCTTGAAGCCCTCCTCCATGATGCAAAATACTCCACATCCCCCATTCTCCACTAAGTGAATCCTCCATGTGGCCATCATCAAGTGTGTCGACCATCTAGGAAAGAGATATCCAACGCCCAAAGGAAGCAAATTGAACCAGAAATCAACTAAGGTCAAACATTCACTAAGCAAGCTATCTCAAATGTGCATATCCATCACATACCATCTCTAATGCTACTATCCATATCCGATCATCCAAGGGCTGAACATACACCATGTATCCCAAATATCATGAAGCAACCCCAAACATGATGTAAATACTTTTGTAGTAACTAAAAAATATAACAATCTTTTCTCCTTGAAGCATTGAAAAAAATTCTTTAAACATCATAGAAAAGTAGTCTCATTGCTTAGGTTTGATACCAACAGAAGAACTATGTCATTTTGATTTATCATCATGTTGAATTAAGAATCTATGATTCCCAAATATTTGTGTGATTTTATTGCTATTCATGGTGTATTTGAAGAATTACCATTGCCCCTCTCACTTGACGCTTCACTTCCACTCTCGAGTCTCTGCTATGTGAGAAAAATCATTTGTTTTCATTCCTTTCCATCCTCTTCAAAGCGGAAGATCCTTTTTTAATTTTTCATTTTCTTTCTTCATGCACACCCTCAATTAATTTGAACTTCATTCCTCACATGGTAAATATTCCATTAGCGCAAGCATCCCACAAACATTTTTTTTTCCTCTCAAGCCCACATAGGTAATATAACAAACCGACCAAAATCCCATCCAAACAAAAATGAGAAGAGTAATGAAAAATATCCCCTATGATGATTAAAAAATGAATTGCATTGTTTTTTTAAAGATGCTTCTTATATTTACAAGGCCATATTACAATCATACCCACTCAGGGATTTGAATCCAGGTATCCACGTTAATACAAGCCTGATCACCTCATTGCTTGTTGATAGACTACATTCTTGTGGGTTATGAATCACAATGTTGAGCTACTAGCAAGTAAGGGTATAAATATGACCACCTTGGGACATGCTAGAGAAGCATAGTGATTGGTGATATGTTTTTAGCATAATCAGATGTTGAGTTTCCCACATCTTTGGGAAAAACTACAAAAGATAAACTATAAAATACACAAATAGTTAATGATCAACAGCTCCAAAAATGACATCTTGACATTAGAAGAAATATATCCTATATAAATTAGTTCTTTTCTCTAGGGTGAACCTCAAGCACTGGGAAACAATTTCAGAGAAAAATGTAGATCAAAGCTTTCCCATGGTGAGTGTTGCAGTGAAACTTGGGCTCTCAAATAGAAAGAACTTGGAAAGAGTGTAAGATATTAAGTTTCCCTGCCACTTAAATCTTTGATGGAACCCGTTATTAATCAGGAATATGTAGAAGTGCCAAACAAGCACAGTTTGTAAAACTACATTAAGACTGAAAGTAGAACTTCGAGTGCAAAGGAAGAGAGTTTAAGAAAACCAGATTTTAGAGTGAAGGGTACCTCTAAAGACCATAAAATAATAATCTTAAGACTTCTTGATTGAAAATTCAAAAGGTGACTTAATTTCTTATGTTTGATTCTGTTCATTAAATCCATATATATCAAACTGTATATTTTTGGGAGTGTTTCTAAATATTTGACTAGCATGAGTGAGTTTCAGACAGATCTAACATCCCTTATCCCCATTAGCAATTTGCAGGATGTGCTTGTAGTATTCACTTTCCATTTGATATAGATTAATGGAAGCTGACACAACAATGATTGTTGTGAGTGGAATGGTTCTGGAGTTAAATCTACCAAATTAAGATGTAACAACAATTTCTACAATGATAGATGCATAAATAGTGACCAATGTGCCAGAATGGAAGCCTGTAGTGGTTTTTGAGGACAACAAGTTGGCCATAAATTCTAAAAGAGATTATCTTCCATGTTAAGAAACTTTCACATCAAACAAAATGCATTATGATAAAATGGATGCAAAACTTGATAATGGCCAACTTTTGATTGATTATGTATTTTTTGGTTAAAAGAATATTATTTATATTAATAATACAATATGTACAAAAAATGTTAATAAGAAAAAACAAGCAGATGGAGCATTGTCCAATAAGGTCTATAGAAAGAAAACACACTGTCACATAAGGGTATATTCATGGTGACTCATCATCACCCTACTCAGAAAATGGTTGTCATTGTCACCTTACTAGGCCCTACAGAATTTCAGAAGAGCACCTTAGCAAAGAAGAAGACAACCTAGTTAAGTTTTTCAAGGGCATTGGTTATAAAGAATGGTTGATCAAGAAATCCATTCAATGAGTAAAACGAATAAGAGGTGTGAGGGCTAGGGATCAAAAGGAAGAGCAGGGCATTAAAGTCTGCTTACTCTATATTCATGGTGTTACAGACAAAATTGTAGTTATCCTTAAAAATAATAATATCACAATTGCATTCAAACTTCATTATGTTTATGCACAACATAGTGGTCAATGGATAGGAAAGAAATCGACCGCTAAAAGTGGCACAACTATGGACCTCCTTCCTAGTGTGTCACTACCCGAAGGAGTTCCACTTTTAGGTTTCCTGGGTCTTGTTGAAAAGTTACCAAGGAAGTGTTGTTCACCTAGTGTTGCCTTGGGGTGGACAAGAACACTTCAAAAAGTGACCCCTAGTCATTTAATTAATAAAGTGAGATGTACTTTATTTTTATAAAGTTACTTTATTAAAAGTTCAAGTCATGGTTTTAATCCTAAGTTCATTTAAGTGATAAATTCAAGTGAGTGATTAATTAAAAGGGTCATCACATAATTAAATGACATAAGTGCACTAAATGTTATTTAATTATTATTTATTGAGCATTTATTGAGAGCCCTTGATCTAATCTAATATTGGCCATTGGATGAAGAGGGGGAAGTTACCATGAACAAAAAGGCTCGGGGAAG
Organism: Larix kaempferi; assembly: GCA_027924585.1. NCBI lineage: Eukaryota > Viridiplantae > Streptophyta > Pinopsida > Pinales > Pinaceae > Larix > Larix kaempferi. The sequence goes on from BSBM01001063.1 coordinate 6,709,691, forward strand.
GCAAACCAAAATCATTATTTCACATCCAAGAGAAGTTTTGGAGAGGAAGAGAGAAGAGAAGAAAAACTAGGGTTTGAAGAGAATTCGACCTAGAGAGTTAGAGACTGAAGATGGGCATGATTTCCAAGGCAAACCAGTGCATTTAATTCAAACCATACAATCATTAATGCTGGGAACACAAATCAAGGAAGATTTCTGAAGAGTTTGTTGCATTTAATGAAGTTTGTGCTACTGAAGTTTTGCTGGCTTGCGTGAAGGCTGTATAGTTGTAGATTGGGCACATTTCCCAAGGTCGTACAGGCATAAAGTAATTGTTGTTTGTACAACATCCGTACATGCACAAATTTCGAGGTAAAGGGCACATATTTCAAGGCAGAAATTTGGCACGAGTTTCCAGAAAAAGGTATAGATCGTACAAGAAAAAAAGTACAGTCCGTACTGTCACACGTGTGAGTTCAGATTGGCACTGTTTTTTTAGGAATCCGTACAATAGATTGTTAGTGAGATGTTGGTATGCTTTTTGAGATGAAAAGATGAGATAAGTACTGTTGTTCTGTTTTGAAAATTGTTGAAAGAATAAATAATCTCTCTCTCAAACAAGTTTTCCCTTAGTGGTTTTATCCTGGACCAACTGTGTCATTTTAATGTGTGAATGGCTGTTATAATTTTCTAAGTTTGAAAATATAGGCTGAAAGTAAAAATTTGTGAGTTATTATTTTTGAAAAGAATTTCATGTGTTTCAAGAAAACAATTTTATTTGAGAAAAATAAATGCATGTTGGGGTTTGGGCATTAAACCATATGCAGAGAAGTTGCAAAACTTGAAACTGGGTTGGGGTTCGAAAAATTTCAGGTCCAATAGTAAACAAACCTAGACTAACCAAGGGAGAGACTCTAGCCAAGATTTTTCTAAGGCTAACTAAGGAAAGTCTAGCTAACCCCAAATACTGGCCTAGCTCTATTTTTATGAACGAGTGTCTAACTAAGAATCAATGATTGATTACAAGATAGTTTAATCCAGTATTTCAAAGATGTAAATAGATATAACCATGAGCATACATAAGATACACGACATTACAAACGAAATAAAAACATTTACATAACAAGTAATCACTGAATTCTTGAATAGTAAATTAACCCCCAAATCCCAAAATGTCTTGATAGTTACAAGGATTGTCAAGCTACTGTATCCCTTCAATCCACTTGCGAGATCCAACAATGATAGTCAGACCAATATTTAAAATCACTAACCAAGGAGAATCAACCTTACCCTTGGCCACACCACCCGACCTCTTAGATGCGTGAAGAGTAATATTCTCGAATTATGTGTTCGGTGCACTACAATAACAAAATGGGAAATAGGTTGGTTTCAGGATGCTTAGAGGGGTCCATGATATACTCAAGGTACGTGGGGTCCATGTCCGTATTTAGTGTTGTCTAATGTGGTACTACTTGAAGAAGGGTACTAGACCGGAGTCGAAGGGGATGTCCAACGTCTTGCACCTAACGGGGATGTAAGTAGACTTCTCCCAACAATGGTCAATATCTAGTAGGGGTCCTTTCAACTGTAGTTTTACCCATCGAAAAACAAGTTCTTGATGATCTTTATAGACATCAACACACGTCTTCTACCCAAGAATCCCAAAAATTATTGCACCATATATGCTCATCAATATTCTACAGTGTATCAATGTATCATTTGCATTTAACAATAACTCATAGCATCAATGTAAATTTTAACATCAATGAAATAAAAAAAATCACTTATGACAATGTAAATATCTCAATGGATCAATTAGAGTGAACCAAGCATTAAATTATTTTAAAGTATATCATAAGTAATTGTATAAGATCAATCCACATGAACACTGAACAATAACCTATAGCAAATTTTAGTATGACAATGACAATATATCAAGCATCAAGGTATAGTTCAAAAGAGATATTTTATGTGGTTAAGCTAAAAGTCACTTATAGCGTCAACATCATCAATGACAAAATGCAAAATTGCTTAGTGACAACTTGTATAGCTCTTAATATGATAAATAATTTCATCATATGAGCAAAACACATATGCCACACGAATCCTTGATGTATTCACTTGTGATGAAAGAAATATTACCAAATCTTCCTATTTAGTTTTTATTGTAGCTCATGGCACCTAGACTTGATAGGTTTTCAAAGTAGTATGACCAAGCATTGCTTATGGGGAAACTTACACATGCATCAGACTTGTGTCAATTCATTAAGGCAAGGAATCGCACTCAGATTGTCAAAATACCATAAATCAAATCCCTTGGACAACCACTTGAATAACTTTTATGATAATAATAGCCATCCAAGAAATGTGAATTGATCAACTAGTGAGAAAACCAATAAGTGCGATTCAAATTAAGGCATAGGATACAGGCAATGAAGTCTAAATACTTGTATTTGAATATTAGCATTAATGCATAGGTTCCAACTTGAAATTCAAATAAAAATGAATTAATTTGTTATCACTGTGGATTACCTCAAGGATGCCCTAGGTGATTTACTAGTTTGATTGTCACACATATACCCGCAATATAGTAATCTAATTATGTAGCAAGATGGATCTATAATAGCCAATATAACAGTGAACAAAAGTGGGCAGTGATTCCACCAATTGATGATTTGATAACAAATGTATGAGCAGTAAGGTACTACCAACAGTTTGTATTAAAAGACACAGTATATTACCAAAGCTTGCCTTAAGAAACTATCACGTATTAGTCAAGGGATTTAACAGAGATTGGTTTAAAGTCACCATGTTTGTAGTATATGATAGTGACCAACAATAAGATCCTCATTATTTTGGAATTATTTGCATGGTGTATGTCGTTAAGCTATGACCCATATCCCATGAGTGTAGTCGCAGCTGACCAATTTATCATGGTTTTGAATAGTCAACTTAGCACTCACTGCATAGAGTGATTCTCATAGGGGTGAAGAACTGGGATTGAGACTAGTGAAATGAATCGCATAGCATCAATCATCACTTTTGGGGCTTGCACCGATAACTAGGACTTCCCGAGGGATCACCCATCCCAAGACTCCTCTAACTCAAGCACGCTTAACTGTGGAGTTTCCCCCACAATCAAGCCCACTTATCTTACTACCCCATTTGTAAACCCTTTTACAATACAACAGATTTGAAGTATATAACAGTCCTAAAAGAAGAGACTTTATGACTTAGATTATGTGGATTAGGTTCACTACAAGATTATGCAGCAAGAATGGTTTAATGAAATCCAATAAGACAGTGAACAATAATGATCAAATTCCCCACAAACCAATATACAAGATGTCAATTTGGTCTCAATAAAGTACCAGTGTATAGGAACAATACCAAAAATATCTTGCAAAAATAACTTGTCTAGGTATCAAAGTATTTACATTGGAAAGGATTATAGCAAACCTGAGTTAAAGTGATTGACTTATTACCAGCAACCATATAAGTCACTAAATAATGATGTTGCTAGTGACCAAGGGAGAATTGAATACTGAGATCAGAGTGCCTTAAAGGTGCAGATTAATGAGAAGACTTAGCATAATAATCTTTATGTGAATCAAGGTGTAATGATCAAATATGCTAATCAATGAAAATATGCAGTAAATCCAAGAGCTTTAGTTTTGAGTTTAAGTGATTAAACCAACCATAGTGAACATGTGTTAACTAGATCCAAGAAACTAGAATCAACACACAAGGCTAGCCTTCGTCTTATGAGACAAATCAACACTAAAAATTATTGTAATGAATCAGACCTACAGTAAGAACAATGATAGTCAAATGAAACCAGCAAGATGCCAATATGATCTAATAATGAAAGCAAGATTTAGCAACCTACTAACTAGTACTTGGATTAATAGAAACCGAGAGGCCTAAATCACACCATGGATTAATTTCTTAATGCTGGTTTTGGATATCAATTTATGGCATTTTTGGGGTTATTACTCCTTTGGGTTTGTTGTTATTGGGTTATTACTCCTTAGGGTTTATCATCACTCCTTAGGCTTCTTCCTTCGACTGATTCCAAGTACCTACAAAATACAAGAAGTGAGAAGATTCATAAATGGAAGAAATTGGAAATGAAATAACAATTACCCTAGCAAAACCCTAAACTAGTTCCTTGAGGGAAACAAAAGGTTGAGCCAATGGAGTTAAAAATGAGATGAAGAGTGAATGTGATCTTCAAGGGAGAGTGGAGGATCACACAACCCCTCTCCTTTCCTAGTTGAAGTAGCCAATTAGATCCCCTACTCCAAATGACTTGATAGTAATCACGTGATCATCAAGAGGTACAACAATCTATCTAGACACAAGCACCCCAAATCATTGGTTAAATGCCTAGTGAATGGAACTTGAAAATGAACAAAGGAGGTTGCAGCAATCAATTGAAACACAATCAAGCATCAAACATGGTGATGATCCCTAAGATCTTGGTTACTAGATCAATGGTCAAGATCCAACTCCTTTACAATAAAATATGCAAGAAAATGCTAAGTCGTTGGGCCTTGAAGGCACCTTCCTTAGTTGAGTAGTAAAACGTATTAAAATATTTGCCAAATACCATGGGTCTCTTCAAAACAAGAGGAAAACATCACATGTTGTTTTCCTCACTTCAATCCACCTTCAACCTTTGACCAAAACCACTTTCCAAGTGAATTCGTTGGACCCCACAATTTTCCTTACGAGGGTCAACCCATGTCTTGGAGAGCCAAATCAAGCGAAAGTGAGTTTGGATTTGGATGATCCCAATATGCCTCCATATGTGTTCCCAAGTGCCACATCATATCCATTTTCCTCAACATCTGTGCCATTAGCTAATTTATCTTAATCGACTTAGGGAATTTAGGCTAATTACCCTTAATTAATCAAAAAGTGCATTCTCAATTGAAAACTAAAACATAAGTGCACTTTATGACATCTTGATGAATAATTAGATATCAAATTAGTCTTTAAAAAAACCTTAGGTGTGCCATCAATTAATCCATTATTAGCCTAAAATAAGTCTAAAATAAGCTTGTAAATCCCCCTTGTGCTTGGAAAAGTGACTAGATGAACAATACCCTGCAAAGAGACCAATGAATTGAGTAGTTGGGCCAATTAGGTGCCCAAATATACGATGCATGTTCATGAAGTTTTTAAGCTTCCCTCTAATACTGAAAATAAGCCCCTATGGAATATGGCCAATCTGGAAGAACATTTTGATAGGCAATGGTTGGAGGTTGTAGAAGGGCCCATTAGAGAAATTTTGAGGTCAAAAAATGGCCTCAAAACAAAGAAAATGTACTATAAAAAACAACCAATCACATTCTAGTAGATGACATCATACCCCTTGGTGAGGTGGCATTGCATGAGTTAAGAATGCTTATTTGTCAAATTTTCTATGGTGGATAAAAACACATAGTTAACCAAGGTAGTGGTGTAAGTACTTTTAAGTCATAAAGTAAAGTACTCATAATGATAGTCTTTTCATAAAATAATATTATTGTCATTTTCAAGTGAAGTACTCTTAATTCATAAAGAAAGTCCTTTCACATTTTTTTATAAAATAATATATTATCATTTTTATGTTTTTAATTTTAAATTATATATTCACTTCATTCTATTTAATAACATAATGTCAAACTAATAAAGAATAATAATAGATTTAATAAATAATAATAATAATAATGCAATGTGGATTATAATAATATTATTAACATTTTACGTGTAAATAAATTCTCAATTAAATTACATTATATTAAATTCATGAGAAAAGTACTAAATATAAAAAGTCAACATAAAATTAAAAAATAACTCTTAAAAATATTTTTTATTATTTAATTTCATTTGCAAGTCCAAGACAAATAAATGCTAAAGGACAATAAATTTTTGGGAATTGACAATGAATCTTAGTCACATCAATGTAGACTTATTTTATTAATTTTATTTCTAATGAATTTTGAAAAGCAACTCAACCATGGTTATTTATATTGTGCATAGAAAATAGTGTGGGAGGTGACTTGTCATATATACCTACCCCATAAAACCCCCAATTCATAATATTTTAATATATCTCATATTTTTGTAGTACATCTCTTAGGAGGCCATTTTTTGACCTCAAAATCTCTCTAATGAATTGGGTGCCCAGATCTACCCTCATATCTTGAAAATACTAAGTAACACATCCCGATGCACGTTCATGAAATTCAACACTGTAGTCTCTAGAAAGAGGCCCACCATCTTTTTGGAACTAATTGATCAGAGGTAGTAACGACCAATATGACATTGTATACCTAGGTAAATGGAAAAATGGGTATATAAATATGCTTTTATATTCTTTGGATACCTCCTAGAACTCAAGATATGAATTTTCCACCTTTTGACCCCTAGGAATACTAACTCACACTAGCATTTAAAACCCTGAAACTCTGAAGAAGGCTTGATAAATTCTCTGTGGTACTAAACAAGATGTACTAGGATCACATTTGTCCCTAGTGGACTAGCAGCAAAGGGTGTCCACATGGACCAATACATAGAAGATCTAATTAACCATCACATTGAGTCATCATACAACTAGTCATATGTACATGATAACATACCTACACCACAAGTATCTTCAAACAAGTTTTTGGGAAGAACGATTTACCTACTAACCAAACCCATGATAACATCTAAGTACTTGCAAGGACTATTTTCTTATAAGGGGTGGATAAGATGGGATAACTAAGGTTAGACAAGTGACATTATTGGTCAAAGGTGATTTGGTTGACTCAAGATGTAGGAAGAAGGGGTCTTTGTGATCTCACCACTAAGGAAAACACTAGGAAAGTGTCTCACAATTGGCTGATGTGTAATGAGATAATCCCTCCACCTAACCATCAACGTCAATCATACTTCCCCCTTATTTGACTTTGACTTTTTGCTTTAGCTCCCTCTTGGACTTGGTCAACTTGGACTAGTCTTCATTGATTTCTTGGATTCTTCATTCTTGTACTTATTGTAGCTAGGGTTTTCACCCTAGCTTGTGCTAATGAGCACCTACTAAGGAGAATGGACTCCTTAGTAGCAATTCAAGAAAATAGTAAAAACCTAGTGTAAACAGTAAAACTAAACTAACATGTGCATGGGTGCTTAACAAGTAAATCTGTAGTAAAACATGGTAAATAATAAACATTCATTGATTCCTTATGCAAAACAAACATGGAAGAGAACCATATTTTTTCATTAACCGGAAAATGGAGTATTACATAAGATTTTACCTCAATGGTGAGGTTGGTGGAGCTTGTGCAGCTGCAAGGACGAGTTGATCCAAAGCTCCAATATCTCCTTCTCTTCTCCAAATGTAATGGGGATTGGCCAAATGGCTCACTCAAATGGTGAATCTAAGCACAAATGGTGGGCTTAGGGTTTCAGGAGTGATTTGGGCAGCATGAGGGTAAGATGGATTGTGGATGAAAAATAGGGAGCCTCCATCACCTATTTATAGGTTTTTTAGTGGTGGAGTATTGACCTATGGTATTTGGTTACACATGGTGTAGGTTATTGGTTTAGGGTTTTTCCCCTTCTTTTTCCCTCTTTTTCCTTTTTTTGAATTAATATTTCAATTTGATTCCCCTTTTATTTGATTTTTGGGAATTTTGGGCCCTTTTGGAGGGTTTTGGGCATTTTTTGAGGAAATTTAATTATTTTGAGGGGAAAAAGATTGATTTTGGCCTTTTTGGTGACCATTTAAAGTTTTTTTGAGGTTCTAGAGGCTAAATGGTGGGAAAAATGGACAAATGGGTCATGTAGCTAGGGAGATGAGCTAGTGAGCATTTTTTGGGTGTTAAAACTTATTTTGTTTTTGGAGACTTTGGCCTTTGATTTTATTTGGAAACCTTCTTCATTGGCAAGTTTTCTACTTTCTTCTTTCTTTTCTTGATTTTCTTGATTCTGACTTGGTCTTCAAATCTTTGACTTTGATTTTGTAGGTACAAGGACTCTTGGACTGGGAGCTTCTTTCCATGCCTTATTTATTTTTCAGGCATAGGAAGGGGAAAAGAATTTCATGCCTTAGGTCTAGGAAAGATGATTGCTCCATGAAAACTCACCCCCCTTGATGATAGCCATCCCCTGGGTTTTACAAGTGAGCCTCCTATATCATCAGAAAACATCGTTGCAACACAACATTGCCCGAGACACAAAGGGAAAACTGGGAGGCCTTCATGGTGAAGGGTTCACAGAAGGGAGATCAAGAGTTCAACTTCATCAACCTTAGACCAAGGATGTAGACATAGATTATGAAGTGGAATGGAGAATCGATGGATGGTCATAATATAGTCATAGACCCAAAGAAGGGGGTACAAGTCCTTGCAAAATACTCAAACATCACTAAGGTTCAATAGTACATAAGTAAATCAAGGATCTACTACCCTCGTCAGCTTGAAAGTGTGATACTACTAGTTATACTCATCAAACAATCAATACATCAACTAATGGCAATAGAAGCAGATAGTACATCATCATATAATTCATCATCGTGGCATGGAATAGCAGTAACAACTTAGCATATGTCTGATCATCACATCATACATCTCATCATTCAAAAGGGAGGCCCAAGAGCAATGACAAATATGGGTTTCAATAGTCTAGATTACGTCTTGCTCAAAAAGCAAAAAATTGTTTGGAAAGAGGTATGTCCATAAAATGTGGCATAATAGTACCATGAGACAATTAATGAAATCAATAAAGGACAACATTGATATGAGGCAATATAAAGAGGTCCACAAGATTTCATGTTCCCACAAAAAGTGTTACATAGGTGAAACAGGTCACTTCTTGTAAAAAAAGGATGAAAGAGCATAGTGGGAATATCCACAACAAATGCACTCAAACGTCGGCCTTAGATGACCATTCACTCAAGACATGTCACCACATTGAACTTGAGGCCGTTGAGATCGTGGCAAGAGGACCATTACTATAAATGTTGGGTGAGAAACGTTGAGATTATGAAACACCCTAATAATCTCATAGAGATAGAGGGCTAGAGATAAGCAGTAGTTCAATTCCCTTAATCCACCAACAAAGGGATCAACCTTAGTATAGTCAACATGGAGGGGAACTAGGGTATCAAGGATGCACAGATGAATATTTAATGCATAGATAAGCTTCAGTCCTAGTCTTGACTCAATGGCCTGAAGATGAACTGGCTTTACAAGTTCGAAACATCGACACAATGTCAAACAATACGGAACTTCTAGAAACAATTTCTCATAAGGAGAAAGAAACTAGAATTGACATTCCAAACCTCCTCCATTGGAACATTATAACAAATTTGAGAGTCCATAATGTTTGGAACTGTAGTCAGTCATGAACTCATAGACAAACATAAAGTATTAATAGATACGTTAGTTTATCTACAAACCAATTTCAAAGCTAGAAAAAACAGTGTCTACAGTTATATCGCTAACTTCAGCACAAAAGTACAGTGGTTAAACTCTGGTAGTTAAGTAGTAATTAGACAAATTGCATATTCCATTTAATTTTTTATGCATTCCAACAGTAAATATTTCATAAATGCTATAATGATCTTTCCATGACTTCCTAACAGGGTTACCATTTGGTCTGAATTTTCTTCTGGTTTCTTCACATTGTTTTACATGCTTCATTAGTTCTACTGATGGTGTTTTCATTAAATGATTATAGAGTTGCAGTTTTCTTTTTCATTTTCTTTTACATTTGAAAACGTTGCTTCTTATTAGATAAACCTCTTGTGCCTCTTCATCCTCTCTCTGAACTTCCATTAGCCATTGTAAGTAACTCTCAACTCCAAGCTATTATTGTCTTTTTAGGTGCATAAGTGAACGATTCCACCATTTTGGAAAAACAAAATTGACTTCCCTTTTCATTGAAAAATGTCTTCATGATGTGGACTTGGAATTCTAGCATGGTGGAATCTATTGGGTATCAGCAGAGGCACAGAAATCATTTTCTTGGGAAGATAATTCAAATTTCAGCTGCTGTGGTAGTACTTGAGCATTCAAGCTGATGCTTCAAAGAAAAAGCTAGGTCATTAGGACTGCTAATCTCCTCCAATTTTCTGAAAAGCTCAAGTACCCCCATTACCATGCTCATGCTTGAACGGTCAGGATCCGCTAGTGGTAACTGCTCGGTTCAATCTGGGCCATTCATGCAGTGACCCCTCCGGATAAAGCATGATCACTTACACCCACGCAGATGGTTTAATTATACTGATCTAGTGATCCCCGTTGATCTCAACCCTCGATCATTCCTGCACTCTTAAACTGAAACAACTTGGCATTTTGAGCCTCTGTTAACTAACAGAATGAGAATTTTCACCAATTTTGAAATTATTCCCAAATTTTCTTCAAACCAATTTGCTATTCCTATTGATAGCCACAAGATTTAATCACTTGGCTCTGTCAAAACACCATCTGATAATTAAAACCATGATTTTCATCACATCATTTCATCAAATCATCAAACACTTCTTGTGCAAACTCTAATTCCTACCTGTAATGTTGATATCCAACCAAGAACTCTGATACCACTCTATAGAGTCCCCATTTTATATAGTGTCTTGGTTCCTTTACTCCAAACCCCCCATTTTCGAGAAAGGCCTTGACTATCTACCATTTTACCGAATGAAACTTTTTGGTATTGGACTTACCTCCTTGCCATTGGAAACTTCTAATCTCTTTGCTACTATGATTCATGATACTAATGGAACCTAACTGGATGAGCATCGGAAAATAGGAAAAGGTGAAAGAACATATTTAATTAAAGCAATCTTACCAACAGGGTTTAATCCTTTAGCCCCCATGCCTGGATATTTGCCTTAATATTTTACATAACAAATGCCCAGTTGAATGCTTTTGCTTGTCTTAGTGTTATAGGGTTCCCAAGAAGACCAATTATGAATTCCTACACAGCCAAAAAGTTTTCATATAGGCTGCAGTAGAATAGGGGATAAGTTCCACCATAGAACTTGGCTTTTATCATTATTAACTCTTTCCCATAGGCATCAACAAAGCAGTCTATAGTTATTTTTTTTAAATGGAAGCAATTATCAAAGAAGCTCCTCTCAATAACAGAGTACATATGCAAAATGATCATGATTTATTGCTCTGGCCCCTCTAAGAATGTGTATTATTTCCATTATTTCCAGCTTTTTTTCAGACCTCTCTTTTTCTAGCTTTCAACTTAATGTTTCAACCATTATGTTATGCAGTAGAGGAGAAAGAGGGCATCCCTGCCTTATTCCTATGAAGCTCTAAATGAAATTTGTTTGTCTGCAATTTACAAGAGGTTCTACCAATGGGCTACAAATACTGCCTAAATCCACTTGATGAAGTTTTTGAGAAGCCAAATCTGATCCGAAAATGGATTTGAAATAAAGAGTGGTTGTAAGACTCAACTAAGCTAATGGATATTTGTTAGAAGATAGGGAATGACAATGCAAATTTAATGTAGAATGAGATAAAAAAAATGTGCATTAATTAATTAAATGGAAAAAAATATTGGAGAGGGGAATGGGAATTGAAATCAGTCCCTTAGCATGTCCACAACCCCCCATTTTCTCCTATTTATCATTGTAATTTTCAGTTTGAAAGGGCTTTTTCTTGCTTGCCAGTCGGGAGAGGAGGATGTTAGAGAGCCCATTGCATTGTAAACAAAGTTTGCCAAATGAAGAGTTGAGCTACCATTGAATTATGGCTGTCCCATTTGAGTTGCCAGGGTAAATAATGTCTTATATGCAATTTTTAATATGTGTGTGACTGTTTCTTTATATTCATTTGTTCACTGTGGTTTGAGAGCTCGTCTATTTCTTGATTGGCTGCTAGTGAGCTATGAAAACTAATGTGTGAGCTACAAGTAGCTTAAATATTGTTATTGCTGCATATTTCTTGTGTTTGTTGAACTTGGGAAGTTCCAACATCTATAAGATCTCATCCATTGGATGCCCAATCGATATTAGAGATCGAGGGACCACATTTAAGAGTTATTGCACTTGTGTAGGAGTTTCTAACTTGAGTTTTTAAGAGTTATTGACTGCCTCAAGAGAATTTGTGTTGCTCGGTGAATTTATCAGTGCCTTGGTGAATTTATCATTGCTTGGGGTGAATTTGCTTTACCTAGGGAAAATTTGTATTGCATGGGCTGAATTTATCAATGCTTGGTTGATCTTATCATTGCTATGAGAGAATTTGCATTGTCCAAGGTGCTTTTGTATTGCCTGGGTTGTTCTCTAATTGCCTTTGTCATTTTTTCTCTTATCCATGGTAGTACGCACCTTGTCCTGGAAACCTTAGGCTTGCTGGTTGGGAGAATTACTCAGCTAGACATTTCCACTCAGTGTTGGTTGTTGTTTACTCACTCTATTGGATGTTTTTTATCCCTATGCTAGTCAAATTACATTGTTGGGCATGATGACCGTTTGAAGGATGTTTTCCTCCATTGCCAAGCAATTCCTCTTATCTATGTGTTAATCCATTGCTTGGTTGGGCATTATCATTATTTGGAATGTCATATGCCCCTCTTACTAGTCAAACTCAATTTCTTTGGATTGACATCCTTTTGGATGTGTTGGGCCATGTAAAGTTTTGGGGCAAAAGTTTTGTGAAGTTTTGATGTGAACAGGGCCAAGACGAAGTGGTCCAACGAAGAGAAGTTAACTCCGATGTAGCGGCCGAGATTCTGGGAAATTGGGCATTTTGACTATGTCAAGGGCGAGTTGAGTAAGTTAGTTAGGAATTTTTTCCACTTACATTTATGAGTTGAGTAGTTGAGAAGTGGGGTAGTGGGAGCGGGGGAAAGCTATGTGCGCCCTATAAATATGTAAAGGGTTGGGATTTTTGAGGTTGTTAGTGAATTAGTAAGCTAGTTGATGTCCTATCTTTTGGAGAGCTTTGTTTTGATGTCGAGAAGAGTCGCATGATCTGCAAGCTGTGTGCGTAGATCCATTGTAATGAAATGAGAAATCTGTAAGTCTTTGTAAAATATGAAGTGCTTATTTTGACTGCAACTCATGAATAAAGAAAGCACTTCTGTGGTTTTCTCCCATTTGGGTTTCCACATTACCTCTGGTGTCTAATGTGTATGGTTCCTGTGATGATGTGTTGTGCCATTTATTGCTATATTCTGCATATTGCTGAATAATTGATGATTCATGTGTATGAATGGTATGTGAATGAATGTATGTTAAAGTAATTAAGATGTTAGATGTATGTATTTTTGCGAAGTGTTAAGTAAAGCTCTTTGTCGAAGTTAAGGATGTTATGGTTGTTGGGTTTCTGTCGCACCCCTTTGCTATTGCAGAAACTTGGTTCCTGCAGCTCCCATAGGTACTTCGGGTGAGATCTCATCTACATTGTTGCCGAAAGGGATAGACCCTTTTAGGTTGGTATCTTGTGGTCTTTGTTGGTGTTTAACTGTGTGAACCCTGGTCGAAGTAGATCTACACCAATAGGATGGATGTGTAAAGATGAATTGGTTGGGCATAGGGTGAATAAGTTGCATTCACCACCTCAATGATAAAACCAATCTTCACACTATTTGTTAAGAGTGGCATATACATGTCTCCTCACCTTATTTAATCATGTACATGCATTGTATTAAGAGAGGCTTATATGCTCCATACAAGTAGTCATAAACCTATCCTCATTGCTTCAATTGACACTAGTGATATATGTGTGTGTGTGCAAGAATTTACCTTCAACAACCAATTTGAATTAGAGTGCTAGAAAGAGAACTTGAAAATATATGCTTTATTTGTTAAGCGCTACAATATGTGTTCCCAAAAGATTGTTTATTTATTGGGCATTGAAAGCATAAGAGGAGAAAATTTGTTCTTGGTTCAAGAGATAAGACTGTAGGTTCAAGAATCAATAACATAGTGCATTATTATTTTAAGTTGAATCGTTGGTTAGGTATTTGCATCATTAATATCATTGAGTGGATTATATTAACGATATAGTATCAATAATCCTGAATTCATTTTGAAGTGCACATAGAGTTCATAGGATCGATCCAGAAGATAGAGTCCTCAAAGATAGAGTATTTCTATTTTTTGGTTTATTGGTGTAACCATTGGTTACTTATGTTCCTTCCTGGTGAGAACCACAAAGAAACTAACTCAAAGTATTGATCATTAATTACCTTATAGCTAGTTGTTATGTGCAAGCTACATTGAGAACAAAGTTATATGTACTAGACTTAGGACAAAGACCAAGAATAATTTTTTTCACATAGTATCCATGCTGGTGAAGCAAGTGGGCTATAAGTCCCTCGTTTACAGATCATATGGTAAGAAATTGAATCCTTGACCATGATGCAGCTTCCAAAACTTGAAGAAAAAATTGTAGGCCTAGCATGGGTAAAGCAAATAAAGGAAGATTGGAATACTTGTAGGCCAACAATGCTCAACTTGAAGAAGAGAGAAAGAACTTGAAGGAGAGGACCCAAATGTATGATCGACAGATAGCTAAGATGGAGAAAACCCTTGAGACCTCAAAAAGTTGTTTCCTTTGCTAAGGAACATACTCGATAAATTCCCTGACTCCCTCATTACGGTTATAGAAGGCTGGGACAAGCAATGAATGCAGCTTGTGAAATTGGGAGATAAGGTCATTCCAATGGATAGTTGGCAAGACAACAAGCTGACTCAGATCTAGGCTCAGTTGCAATAGGAGTTGGCGGAGAAAGAGAATGCATTGGAAAAGCTACTAGTGGATGTTCAAGAGTACTTTGATGCAAGGAGACATTCCATTTGCCCCGCCGAAGCCAACACCATGACCAAGATCACTGTGGTAAGATCACCTTCCTTAGACATTCTTCAAGAGAATGCCAATGAATTTGAAAATCATACAAGAGGAATTTGTTTGAAAATATTAAAGAAAATGGGTTATGATCGACAAGGGCTAGGCAAGCAAAGGCAAGGCATCTTCAACCCTCTTGTAGTTGAACAAAGGGAAAAGCATGAAGGCCTAGGTTTTGATGGCAAGGAGGAAAAGGCCACAAACTACAAGATCACTTTCATGAAGTACAAAGATATTGTATATTTGCTTGCTCATCAAAGGGGAGAGTAGCAATGATTAAAGATTGCAAAACATTAGTACATGCTTCTTGCGGCATATTACAAAAGGGAAGTGAAGAGAAGAGTTCAAAGAGTTGGTCTACATCGGTACTTGGAAGAAGTGGCAAGCCAATCATCCATGAAAAGAAGGAGAACAACAACACAAATGTTTTTCGTTGCTATTGTAAGTGGAAAGGCCATAGCAAAACCAGTTGGTGGTACTTGGAGGCATGCTCCTTTTGTGAGAAGAAGGGACATTGTGTGACATCTTGTTGGGAGAAGCAAGCCACATGCCACAAGCTAGATTTATGTCAGAGAAGGAATGACAAGAATACTTTCCCAAACTAGCAGCAACCTCAGAGGCACATGGAAAAGACAAGCATTTCAAGCAACTCATCTAGCACCAAGAACTTTTTCCACCACTACAAGTTAAGTGGAGATTGGGAAGAAAAGTGTTGGAGACTTCATCCAAAGCTTCACACTAGCCAACTTGCAACCAAAAGAAGAGCGTGGAGAGTGAAGAGGAAAGAGAACAAATATTTTCCTGCATCACCAGCCCAATGAGCAAAGGTTGTTCAAGGATTTATAACAAAACAAAATGTTATAAATATGAATGATGTGGACAATAGGTTGATGCCAACATCAAGGGAAACCATAATCCAATTGTTGCTTTCTTATTGGAACAATGGAATCCATTCTTGGAGATGTGTCAATAATTGGTGTACAAAGGTCAATGACCGTGGGGGTTCCTTAGAAATCCATGAAATCCATCAAAGTGAACTAGTTATTGGAGAATTCATGAAGTTTTCCATACATATGACATTATTGTAGAGATGAAGTGTTATTCCAGCATGTGCAACAATAGAGAGTTGTTTCCATGCTAGGAAGTAGATGATCCTAGTAGCAAAGAGTAGTCCACACATCCTCATGAGGAATTTCTATGTGATGGATATTCTCACTAGGATCATACTTCACAAATATATTAATTCGAATTGGTTTATTCAAATATTGAGATGGATCATCTTCAAGACTATGAATGTAAGAGAGTTGCACATTGAAGATGGGAGTGAGTTATAGTCAAGGAGTTTAGATATGAGATTGCTCAATGTTGAGAGTCAATGGGTAGACTTCTGCAATGTAGGAATAAGAGAGCTAAGAATTGAAGCCATAGCCATATCCAAAACCAAAGCAAGTAGCTAGAAACAAAACCAAGAGCCAAAACCATAACTAGAACCATAGCTAGTAGCTAGATCCATGAGCCATAGTTAGTGCCATGTTCCAGAGAAGCAGAAAGAAGGTACATGCACCCAATTGGTTCTCTAAGATTTTGGAAATGAAAAAGCATTTCAATTGGGAGTTGTGATATGAAAATGGATTTGAACTAAAGAGTGGTTGTAAGACTTATCGAAGCCAATGTAATTTGACAATATATGAAGCTTAAAAGCTAGGGAATGAAAATGTAAATTTAATGCATATAAGGAAACAATTGTGTGTTAATTAATTAAATGGAAAAAAATTGGAGAGGGGAACAAGAAATGAAAGGTTGGTCCCTTAGCCTTCCCACTACTCCCTAATATCTCATATTTATCATTTTAACTTTCATTTTGAAAGGGATCTTGCTTGTTTGTTGGTTAGGAGAGAGTGATTCTAAAGAGCCCATTGCATTTTAAACGGAGTTTTCAAAAATAAGGGTTGAGCTACCATTGAATGTTGGTTTATCCATTTAGATTTCTAGGATAAATAATATATTATGTGCAATTTTTAATGTGTGTTTTATTGTTTCTCTACATTCATTTGTCTACGGAGTGGTTTGAGAGCTCATCTATTTTTTTAATGGCTACCATGAGCTATGGAAATTAATGTGTGAGCTACAAGTAGTTTAAATAGTGTTATTTTTGCATGTTTCTTATCTTTGTTGAACTAGGGAAGTGCCAATAGCTATAAAATTTCATCCATTGGATGCCCAATTAATCTCAAAGATCAAGGGACTAAATTTAAGATCCATTGCACTTGTGTAGGAGTTTCTAAATTGGGTTTTAAAGAGATATTGACTACTTAAGGTCACCTTAGGGTGAATTTTCTGTACTTAGGTGAATTTGTATTGCATGGGGTGAATTTATTAGTGCTTGAGTGAACTTATCATTGACTGGGGATTTTTGTATTGCTTGGATTGTTCTCTAATTGTTAGGGTCATTTTTTCTATTTTCAATGGTTGTACACACCCTGTCTTGAAGAGTTTGAGATTTCTAGTTGGGTAGATGAATCAACTAAATGTTTCCATTTAGTGTTGGTTGTTGTTTACTCACTCCAGTGGATTTTTTTATCCCCATGCTGGTAAAATTGCGTTGTTGGGCATGATGACTATTTGAAGGTTATTTTCCTTCATCGCCAAGTGATTCCTCTTACCTATTTGTCAATCCATTGATTGGATAGGAGTTACCATTGTTTGGAGGGTTGTATGCCCCTCTTACTAGTCAAATTCTATTGCTTTGGATTGACTTCCTTTTGGCTGAATGTGTAAAGGTGAATTGGTTGGGCATAGGTTGAATAAGTTGCATTCACCACTTCATTGATAAAACCAATTCTCACACTATTTGTTAAGAGTGGCATATACATGTCTCCTCACCTTATTGAATCATGTGCATGCATTGTATTAAGATAGACAGATACATATATATATATATATATATGCCCAATCAAATGTTGGGGTTGCTCAATCTAGTTGAGTTAAGAAAAATGTAGCGATAACACTAGCAACAATTGAAGGAATGAGCAATAATATGGATAGGCAGGGTTATGACTATTTTTATGCACCAAAATAGATATATGTTTGGATACAAGAATTTACCTTCAATAGGAAATTTAAATTAGATGGTAGAAAGAGAAATTGAAAATAAATGTTTTATTTGTTAAGTGTTGCAATGTGTGTACCCAAAAGACTATTTATCTAATGGGAATTGGCATCATAAGGAAAGTAGATGTGTCCTTGGTTCAAGAGTTGAGAATGTAGGTTGAATAACACAATGCATTGTTATTTTAAGTCAATTTTTTGGTCAGGAACTGGCATCATGGGTGGACTCTATAAACATCATAGTGTCAAGAAGCCTGAATTCTTCTTAAAGTGCATAGAGAGGTCTCAAAATCGATCTAAAATACAAAGTCCTCAAAGATAGAGTATTTACAAGGTTTGGTTATTGGCCTCACCATTGTTTACTTGTCTTCCTACTTGGTGACAACCACAAATAAATTAACTCGTAATATTGATCATTAATTGCCTTGTAGGTGGTTGTTGTGTGCAGGCTACATTGAGAACATAGATATATGTACTTGAATCAATATAGAGACCAAGAATAATTTTTCCGCACATTACTCTTGTTGGTGAAGTGTGTGGGCTATAAATCCCTCGTTTACAAATCAAAATCTCTCCATGAAAACAAATAAATAAGTGTGTCTTATTCTATCAAATGCATTAGCAAGGCCTATTTTAATAACCATACCTTTATTCCCCCACTTTTGGCTTGAGTGAATCACTTCCTTGACAATAATGTTGGTGGCTAAAATTTGTCTCTTTTTCATAAAACCTCCTTGATTTTCTAAAATAAGCTTGGGAAGAAGAATTTTTACTCTATTTTATAAATTTTTAGTTAGTATTTTGTAGGTTGAGTTGCATTAGGATATGGGTCAAAATCTAGAAAAAGACATAGGTTTTGTTTCCTTTGGCACTATCTCTATTAAGGATGAATTAGTGGCACCTCCTATCATTTCCTTTCCTTTTGACCAATTTAACACTTTACATAGGTCATAATTGATCAAATGCCAACACGCTTTGAGATGTATTGTGAATCCATTCAAGCTTGGGGATTTGTCAAGATCCAAGCACCAGATTACCTCAATGAATTCTTCCTTCATAAATTCCTTCTCCAAGGATAAGTTATCCTTTGAGCTAACTTTGAGGATGGGGGAAGGGATTTCCTCAAGTATTTCTTCCAATGCTTAATGAGAGAGAGGTCTGATTTCTGTATTGAGTTCCTTGAAATTATCACACGCTACTTTGTTTATATCCTCAAAATCCACTAGATGTTGTCCATTGTCAATTTTTATTTTAAAATTATTCCTATGTTGTATCCTTTGGCCTGCTTGTGAAAAAAAATTGTATTCCATTTGTTATATCTTAGCCACAACCTTCTCGTTTTAAGTCTCCATCTCTCCTCTTCTTTTCTATATACGTGATGTAGTTTTTGGGTAAGTATCTATTCCTCTAAGATATTAGATCATGAACGGTAACTTCATCATTTCCAAATTAACCTGAATTGCCACTATTTGTTCTTGGATCTACATTTTCACTTTATAAATCATTTTATATCAGGGATTTATCCATTCCTTCAGATCCTACTTCTCCATTTTTCTTATATTATGTCAAGTGTTTTGTTTTCCTTAAAAGTGACAAGTGGTTAAAATGAAAAGGAATAGGGCCTAGATTTTTTTTATTGATGAACAACAAGGGAAATGGGCTTATGATCAAAGATACTCGAGAGGAAAATATTGGATGAAAAGAAATTTCCTGTTGAAAATAAAAGAACTATGTACGAAAAATCTATATAATCTTAATATTATATGGACCAACTCGATTCTTTTGTTGAAATATATATATTTCCTTTTTTTTGGGAAAATGTCCATCAAATCCTAGTCTACTGTCGAGTCTTGTAACATGTCCCTGAATTGGGTTTCTTGTTAGGGTTTTTCCCCTCCTTTCGTTCTACGATATGGTGGTACTAAAATACCTAGATACTATGGCTCTTTGTTATTGGAAATGGATCAATATATCATTTTTCAGATCTATTTTGGTACTTTCTAGGTTGATAGATTGGATGAATTGGATTGCAAGGCCCATTCTAGGGGCAGGTATCACTTTGTAGATTTTGGGTCTAGAACCTTTCAATGCTTGTTTGAGGGTGTAAATGATTTTTTTTGGGGTCAAAATTTTACCACCTTTTCTATGCCCCCTAGCTCTATTCTACACTCCTATACCTTTTCAGCAATGCAAGAATGACCTCAATCAGAGTCCATATGAAAAATTTATGCATATTGCAAGTTGACATATCCAGTAGACCACCATGGTACTGAGTATATTCCACATCAACTCTCATTTCTCACACGTGTGAATCCAGTCACATGTGGAATTTCAAGAACATTCTAGAAGGTCCAAAACCCTAACCTGTTACAGTGTATTTTTCCACCTTGTGAGCATCAGCACTCATTGACCTTCAATATTCATTTTATTGACTCAGATCCACATTTTTTCCTCCAGGAACCCATTGTTCCCTATTTTTGTTCCTGTACGCTAGTTGTTCCACTATACCTAGCATATACGTAGGCTGTATCAATATAGCCCGCGTACATCGAGTTAAATGGTAAAACACAATAGAAAATCACTTTTCACTCCAAAAAGCGGTCTTAGGGTGACCTTTGGCCCTCCATGTACCCCCGAAACGACTCGATTCGACCTTCAGCCTACCTTTGGAGGGTTATATATTGAGCTCTTATGGTGCATGGAAGGGGAGGAAAGAGAGAGCATAGAAACTCTATTGGATTTTTGTCGTGACTTGAGTCTACATCCATTAATCCTTGTTGTTGTGAACCTCTTATGTTCACCTACCAAAATCCTTCATAGTTTGAGTGGGCCATTGCATGGGGGATTGAAGTGGTGGAGGCACAAGTGGAGGGACCTAGTTCTTGGTTCAGATGAGTTGCCGGCAGGAGGTTGTATCATGTACTTCTTGTTTTCATTAATAGAAATACTCATTTTCTCGTCCAATTGATCTTGTAAATGTTTGTTTAATTACATTGGGTTGCATTTGCTTATTACATCATGGACCATGCTATTGTTTATGCTAATATATTTCATATATTATATGCACTTGCTTGTATTTGTTGTTGAGACTAAGCTGCAGGTTCAAGTGTAGAGATTGAAATCTCAACGAGGATCTACTACGAACATCCAGTTGAAGGTTGGTCTGTTATCCACATCTTAGAATTTTCATTTATATAGCATTGTATTGAGAATTGAGTTGATTTCTGGTAGTCATATGTCTATTGTGGTCTTCCCCGAGCCATAGGAAGTTTTTCTCAATAACAGAAATGGAGACTCCGTTGGGGATGAACCTCCATTTTGGGGATTTTTAGGGTTTTTTTCCTTATTTTGAGTTTCTGTTTGTCGAGCTTCTGTGTCATTGACTGGCCATTGGGATCTGCATTAGAATTTTTTTTTTTTTGGGTTGTTTATTTCATTTTTGGTCCACTTGCTTTGCCATGTACGCGGGTCAGCTTTGGTTAGCCCACGTCTACCCACTACTATTAGTACAGTAGCCAGCGTACAGACACTATTGTTCTATGAACAATTGCGTACAACTCCGGGATTGTCTTGTTTATGATCTTGGGTTGTTGCTGGGTTGATTCTGAGTGTTCCTGAGTCTTAGTAGGCCTATTTCCTGACTGTTCCATGCTCTTTTATTGACCAGAAACTCCTCTTTCTTTAGTTTTTGAGCTTTTTGGTTTTGAACCATTTTTCATTTTTATAGCTCATTAGCTTGGCTGAGTCTTACTTTTTGGGATTTGTTGCTTTGCTTGCTTTGCATATTTCTTGAAGAGTTCTGATTTTGGTTGCGTTTTTTCATTCATCTATATTGAAAAAATACAAAAACATTGTTTTGCATTTTCCTTTCATTTATAAGTGAAAATACAAAAATATTTGCTTTATGTTATTACATTTTGCATTTAGAGTGCTTGTGTTTTCATTAGGACTTGCTTGAGCATGAAAATATAAAGAGATTGCATTGTCTTTTTGAATCGTTCATTTGATTGTCATATAGTGGCATACCTTTTTATGGATAGATGAGTCTAGTATTTTCCGGGTGTGCATATCATTGAGTCTTTACACATCATTAGTTTCACGACCATATCCTTTGAGTAATGACAACCATTTAAAATTAACGCTTAATCTAAAATTGATTAGAAACAATTTTCTCTTTTATAGGGTGAACCAACTAATATAGGTTTAGAGTCTTGAAATAGATCATTGTGAGTTCAAAATCCAAGACTATTGAACTAAACATTATGTATCTGACCAGGGAGTGGTGAAACCCATGGTATACATCAGTGTTCTCAAGAAGCTCTACTCAAACCAGAGTTAAGCACGAGGTCACGGGAGATTGGTTGAGGAGATAGACCTCCAATACTAGCTGAACATGGGATATATTTCTAGGATTTGTTCTTGTTTGGGGACTCTTGGGGGATTTGACCCTCTTGAGTTTTGGGCTTAGTTACCCTTCCCATATGATTGATCCCACCTGTGATTGTTTGCATGAGCAATGGTTATACGTGGTGGCCTTAGTTTCTTTACCTAGGTATCACATAGGGTGCTTGCGGCGGTTATACTGTGAGTATCCTGAGTCAGATAGGGGTCGGACAACATAGTTGTTGTATGTATAGGGATTTGACCCTATGCACGCAGTGAAGTCCGAGGGCCCTTATAACTGATTATGTTACCTCCGGTTATAGTTTGGGAGTCTCAAGCCTCTCCTAGGCGAGACATACTGGCTGTAGTGTCGAGAGGTCCCTTGAGCCGGTCCTGTTTGTGTGCATTTGGCTATAGATTTATTTTAGGTGTATGCTCTGTGACAATATAGTAGGCCTTTAGGAGACGATTATTGGTTGAATTTTTGGAGTCATCGTGGATCGAGATCCGCCTCTCCGCCGATATCGTAGGTTAGCTGGTTTACCGGCTAGCGATCCGTCACAGCCTTTTGTTGGGAAGTGTCGGAGGACTACCGCTGGTCCTATACACACATTTCACAAGCTTCAGGGAGCTTCTATTATGAGTTCTGCACCTGGCACGACTGGAGTTCCAATGACTCCATCCATTAGCACAATGGGAAACTCCCCTCCGGTCACTCCTAGGGGTGAATGGGGAGGAGGTTCTCCACACATTACTCCTCATGGGTTTGGGATGTCCCCACCCACGAGCACGAACCTATTCGACGATACATAGACATCTGGTTTTTGATATGGGATGCCAGGCTACGGTACTTCATCCGTCCCTTCGACCTCAAGTCCTTTTTCTTATGGTATGCCCAGCTTTATGCCGACTGTTACATCCACCATGTCTAGTAGTCACGCTAGCTCTAGTGTTGGATTTGGGGGCACCATGCCTGCTTTCACCGCCTATCAGTTTGGGAGTAGTCACATCCCTCCATCTAATCCGATTGTTGGCGGAGGACCACCTCCTTCCTTAGCCCCTAGTGTTAGTGTGAACCCATTTTCAAGTGGAGGTTTCACATTAGGTATTGGATCCACGAATTTCATTCCGTCCGTTCATCCGCATGCCTCTATGCCTGTACCTTCGAATGCTTTTGTGATGACACAAAACCCTCCTCTTTCTATCTCTTCGGTTCCATGGAGTGCTAACATACAATTTTCATACGACCCTCACTCGTCCGGTATTCCTTCCTCGAGTGGGTATATGGGACCCCATTCTCATGGAGGTCATTCTTATCGATTTTCTGTTGGTCCTACTTATTATCCCAACCCTTCCCATGGAATCCATGCTACGCATGTGCCTGTGTATTCCAACACGGGCCAGTTTGGAGGAGGATACTATCCTTATAGTCACGGTCACTGTTATTACCAGAGTTCGTCGGCACCATAGGTGTCAGCTTCAATGTATACAATCCCACCTTACGGTTCACAAAACTAGTCTCTTCTGGGAGCTCATATTCAAGCTTCACAACCTCAACTCCCTTTCCTTGCTAGATTGAATCTACCAGATCTTTCGAAGCTCACAAATGATCTGGTGTGTCACGATTCTACATGGCCTCTAGTCCCCACCAAGCTCCCTTCTGACATTCCAAAGTTTGAGGGGAAGAAGGGTGAGGATCCAGGTGATCACGTTACTACATTTCACTTATGGTGCTCATCGAATTCCTTGAACCATGACTCTATCCATTTGAGGCTATTTCAATGCACCCTCATGGGGGCGGCGACGAAATGGTATGTTGAGTTTCCTGGGGGAACATATAGAGGTTTCAACAATTTAGCTTTGGTTTTCCTAGACCACTTTCAGTTGCCAGTGCGTTATGATACTGGCACCGAAATTTTTTCCACCTTACGTTAGGACAAAGCCACATACATCTCTGACCATATTCAGGAGTGGCGCCGTCAGAAGAGGCTAGTGAAAGCCAACATTCCTCCATATTTTCTGTTGGAGTGGTTCCTTAATTATTTACTCCCTTACGTTTCGAAGGATGTTTCATTGTCCGGTATTATGACTGAGGAACGAGCTATCTTCAAATCCCAGCAGCTAGACCTAGTCTATGCTCAGTCTGGCATCTTATATGATATTATACCTGATGCACCACGGTCACGACATGAGCCCAAACCTGTTCCTAGACCACATGCCGATGGTATTGTTGGATCCATGAGTACTTGTCCTGTAGAGTTGGTGACGAATTAGACGCACAATCTGTCCATTAGCCAATCTACCCCCGGACAGGCTCATGCCTCGTCCGTTTCCACCCAATCGTCAGATGTTCACTCTATACAATCGGCGAACTCATCAGGTAACCAGCAACCTGGTGGGAAGAAAAAGGGGAAGAATAATCGTAGGGGTGGGAATAATAGGAATAGCAACAATCCTAAGAAAGAGAACTCCAACCCTCCTCGGGATGGCGAAAATGCTGGTGGGGACCGAAAACCTAGACGTAAAGTGAAATTCCCTTGTAAGCTTTGCACGAAAGATCACCTTACACATTTGTGTCCTCGTCTTGAAGAAGCCGCGAAGCACATAGCATAGGGCCCAGCTGTGCTGAAGGATCCCCTTCCTCATCACCAAAATATGGCTTCGGGTGCTTCGATCGCTGGTAGTGGGACCTATGAAACTTCAACGTCCTCTACCCTTGCCGGTGGTTACAGATGCGTTAATATGGTCAAATCAGAAGTTAGTGTTGCTACTTGCTCTCGTGATTATGGAGCTCCAAAACCTCCATTAGGGAATGAGCCCCCTCCTCCTGATACTCCATTGCATATCGAGAAGCCAAACTCTATGCCATGGATACCGAAAGGTGTTCTTAAGCGCTCGACACACAATCCCAATGCTCAAGCCGCCCATAACTACTCCATTGTAGAAGATTTGGGTTAGACTCCATGTGCCATGTCAGCTCTCGAGGTTCTCCAGGCTTGTCCTTCTCAGAGGACCGCCCTTTTATGTACTTTAGGAGTCCAGGATCAGTGTAGTCCGAACATTATCAAGTTCGACACTACTAATGTCTAGCCTCGGTTTCCCTACCATGTGGCTTTTCAAGTCCATGTTAGGTGCCTACAGAAAATCGTTAAACGTACCGTGGTTGATGAAGGTGCTTCTACGTCAGTTATGTCGTTAGCTTGTTGGAAGGCTCTGGGCTCACCTCCTTTGTCGAATTCTATGACCATGTTGACTGCATTCGATGGTCATTCTTTTTGGCCACATGGTATTATACCCTCCATTCAGGTCCACTTGGGTGGGAAGACCGTTCCAATTGAAGTCGAGGTGTTTGATGCACCCATCGACTACAACCTTTTGCTGGGTAGGAATTGGGTCTATGCTGTGAAAGCAATCATGTCCTCTGCATTTAGAGTTATCTGCTTTCCACATGAAGGCAAGATTGTGACGGTCGACCAACTCAATTTTACTAGTTCCAATACCATTGCATCGCCATGAACGGAAGTTCCTCAGATCGAAAATTCTCAGCTGGCAATTGGGAATATTGGTGTAGGATTGTATTCCTCTTTGATGGGATCTTTCGACTTTGTTGCACCAATCTCCTTTATAGGAACCATTTTCGATAGTGCCCCGTCCTCATTACAGAGTGTACCATTCCAAATGTCATATTTTAATGATTCATGGAATTTACCTTCCATGAGTTCTTCATATGGAAACATTGGGCACATCGGGATGGCCATGACCTTGTCTGCAGCCGAGCTTGCTTCCCGTGAGATTGAACAAGCCATTGTAGAACCGGATCTCTCTTCTTCACGAATAGGAGAGGAAGATCCTGTTATGCTTCCCGCGTGGGAAGTCGAATCCTCTTGCTCACATTATTTCCTTGATGGTACTTTGCCTTCGGATGAAGTCATCATTAAGGCCATGTATGGTAACGATAAGCCTTGGGAAGATCTACATCATTAATCGTATTTTATTCCTGACCTTGACCTTATTGAGCAGGAAGAGTTTCGATCGACTCTAGCAGAGAAGGTTGTTCACCCTGTGGCTCCTTTGGATTCGCATGGGATTTACGCAAAGGGGAATATGGCTAATATTTCCCCAACCATTCCGATCAACATCTCTCGCACTCCTGGAAAGATTGAGAACGTTTACATCGGTGTTGATTGTTCCCCCAAGGAGATCCGCATTTACACTGAACTTTTCAAAGAATTTCGGGATGTTTTCTCCTGGTCATATGAGGAGATGTCATGAATAGACCCTAGCATTGTCGAGCATGAGATTAAAACTTATCCTAATGTTAATCCGGTTCGACAACATCTTCGTGCTGTGAATCCTAGGAAGGTAGCCGCGATCAAGGCAGAGGTGGAGAAACTACTCAAATATGGTTTCATCTACCTGGTTCCCCTTACCA
This sequence comes from Larix kaempferi, assembly GCA_027924585.1. Lineage (NCBI taxonomy): Eukaryota > Viridiplantae > Streptophyta > Pinopsida > Pinales > Pinaceae > Larix > Larix kaempferi. The sequence goes on from BSBM01001063.1 coordinate 6,736,439, forward strand.
AATGGGTGTCCAATCCCATTCCTATGGATAAGAAGCAGGGAACCATCCGTGTATCTACTGATTTCATAGATTTGAACTGAGCATGTCCTAAGGATAACTTTCCCACTCCATTCATAGATCAGATCTTGGATGCGTGTGCGGGAAGCAAAGTATTTTCTTTCATGGATGGTTTTTCAGGTTATAATGAGATCCAGATTAAACCTGAGGATACACATAAGACAACTTTTATATGTCCTTGGGGTACATTTGCATACCGGAAGATGTCCTTTGGCCTTAAAAACGCTGGAGCTACTTTTCAGCAGGCTATGACATATGCTTTTCATGACCTTAAGCGCATAGTGGAGGATTACTTGGATGATCTTGTTGGCCATTCTCGTAAGAGAGTGGACCACCCCAAGCATCTCCGCCTCATTTTCGAAAGATGTCGGTGTTACAAGATTCGCTTGAACCCCAACAAGTCCATCTTTGTTGTGAAAACGGGTCTCCTTCTAGGGTTCGTAGTTTCAAAAGAGGGTATAAGAGTCGATCCTCTAAAGGTTGATGCAATACTTCGGTTGCCTCCCCAGCGTAACTTGATTCAGCTTCAGAGCCTCCAAGGGAGAGCCACTTTCTTACGATGCTTTATCGTGAATTATGCCAATATTACCAAAGGTTTCACGTGACTTTTTAAGAAAGACACTCCATTTATCTGGGATGAGCGAGCCCAACAATATTTCAACTCCTTGAAGAAATCTTTGGTATCGGCCCCTCTTCTTAGTCCAACCAACTTTGCCAGATATTTTTTGCTTTATGCGGCCGCGTCTCAAGAGATGATTAGTATGGTCTTAGTTCAAGTGGATGATGTGCTCCAAGAGCATGTTGTTTATTACCTTAGTCAAAATTTAGTAGATGTTGAGCTGAGATACTCTCACGTTGAGAAATTGTCCCTTGCGACTGTTCATGCAGTCCAATGGTATGACATTATATTTTGCTTCGGAAAACCACCGTTATAGCACACGTCAATCCATTTCAGTTCATGCTCTCACGATGCCTAATTGGGGGGGAATATAATAAATGGATTGTCATCCTTCAGGAATTTGATCTTGATTTTGCTTCGACGAAGTCGGTGAAGTCCTTGGTTTTCGCTGAGCTTATGTTGTATTTCCCGAGACTTGATGAGGACATCGTCCATGAAGAATCTTTTGTGGATGAAAATTTATTTTTTATCTCGTCAACGGACCCTTGTTATGGAGACATTATCATATATCTCCAAACTCTGAAGTTCTCTTCGCATTATTTGTGAGATGAGCGACGGTGTGTGAGACATCACGCTAAAGACTATGTCATTGTCGGCGACACGTTGTATCATCGGGGAAAAGAATCCATCCTACGTCGTTGTTTAACTCATGAAGAAGCGGAACTAGTACTTAATGATTTCCATAGCAGAGCGTGTGGCGGTCACTTATTCGGGCTTGCGACAGCCCAACGTATCTTGCGAGCGGGCTATTTTTGGCCTACGATCTTCAAATATTGTGTAAATGTTGTGAAGAGGTGTCACTCTTGCCAGGTGTTTGCTCGGAACATGCGCTCACGCCCTGCTCCTTTACATCCGGTCGTCACCGTCGGTCCCTTCACCAAATGGGGGGTAGATTTCATGGATTGCAACCCAACCTCGGCTGGGGGGCATCACCATATCATCGGGGCCGTTGATTATTCTACCAAATGGGTCGAGGCCATGCCGACCATTAAAGCCGATGGTGCTACAACAACCCACTTCGTTTTAAATCAGATTATAACTCGATTCAGTATCCCGAATGAGATTGTCACTGACCATGGCAATCACTTCCAAAACCATATGATGGTGGATTTGTCACTCAAGCTTGGGTTTAAGCAAGATCACTCATCTTCTTACTACCCCCAGGTGAATGGTCAGGTCGAGGCAGTAAATAAGTCCTTAAAGACTATTCTCCAACGAACCATCCGACAAAGCAAGAGCAATTGGCACATTATGTTATATCCTGCTTTGTGGGTGTATCGAACCGTAGTCGAGACTTCTACCGGGTTCTCACCATTTCAATTAGTACATGGTGTGGAGTCTATCTTACCGATTGAATGCGAGATCCCTTCGTTGAAACTATCTATACAACTCCTTCCTGACACCTCAGATGTTGAACAACGTTTGATCCACCTTGAGCAGCTTGAAGAGTAGCGTCGAGATGCCGCTGTGGCTATAGAGGCCAACAAACGTCGTGTTAAGGTTTAGTATGATAGGTTTGTCCATCCCTGACAGTATGCTGAAGGTGACTTGGTCCTCCTTTATGACCAGGATAAGGAACCCCTGGGGGCAGGCAAGTTTAACCCCATGTTGCACAGTCCTTACATTATGAGGCGTGTCCTTGAGAAAGGAGCCTACGAGTTGGAAGACTATGAGGGGAATGCCTTGAAGGAGCCTAGAAATGGGCTCTACCTCAAGCGGTATTATGCTTGAGATTCTAGCTCGAGCTGATACTTTTGTATACTATTGTATAGTTGTTTCTGTACATAGTTTATATTTATTTTGATTGTTTGGGTTTGCTGATTCGATTCCGTTTGGTTGACAGATGTCAGCGGAATCTCCAGTGTTCTTAGGATTTGCGGATGGAGCTAGCCATCATACGCAGAGACTAGCTTCTGCTGCGTGGGTTATTTACTCACCCGACCATCAGATTGTGTCTTCAGGAGGTGCTTGTCTTGGTCCTACATCCAACAATGTGGCTGAGTACAGTGCCGTTGTTGAGCTACTTCACGATGCCATTTCGCATGGTGTCCAGTCTTTAGAGGTCCGCTTGGATTCGCAACTGGTTGTGTCTCAATTGAATGGCCAGTACTGTGTGAGAGATCCTACATACTACAGAGGTTCTTAAGGGTAAGAATCTTGGAGCGTCATTTTTTTTTATTACATACATTCATGTTCCAAGACGTTTTAATCATGTACCTGATGCATATGCTAATCATGTCCTAGATTGGAATTTTTCACATTAATAAAAGAAGCATACAAATAGCATTCATTCATACACTTGTACATACACAGTAGTAGAACTGAATAATCATAGTTTTTCATTAATAATATGTCCAAAATGTGGTATCATAAGTACAAAACTGGAGCACGTAGCTCTCAAAAATATACATACCCAATATAAAAATAGTGAGACCCCATGGCATCTAAGCCCTGTGAGGAGGTCTTGCCGCCTCAGCGGGATGAGTCTGACCATAATAGTGTACGGCATTGGCTATTCGCCGCAACAGCCGCACCCATACACCTGGTACCCCGACCACATGTCGCTGCATCGCTTCCGGGAGATTCTCTACCTTTATCAGTGGTACACGAGCAGTCATATGGGAGAGGTTAACCCGTACCGTCTCCAGTGTGTGCTCTGCCGCCACACCTACGATCTTGCCTCCCCTGCCTCTGCGGTGGTGCCTTGGGAATCCTTGAGGTCTTCGCAGACCCCGATCTGCGAGCAAACAGTCAAACATCAATATATGATACCACACCAAAAATATTTTTGCATTTCACTTATAATAAAAAATCCAAAAAATTAAAATACACAAAACTTAAAAAGAGTAGTCATACCTATGTCTCCGAACGCGGCCATTGGTGGGAGCGGCGTGTCTCTATCTCCGTTGAAGTCTATACCCTCATATGGATAGTCATCGATGGCGATGACCTGTCGTGCCCACCAGTGAAAGAACTCCTCTGAATATGGTGATGCCTGTTGGCCACCACCTTGTCGCGTCAGCACCTCTGCCCACCGGGTCTGGGCGGGATCTCGGAGACCATGAGGAGGGACTTCAACCCTCGGACTCAAGCCCGATACTCTCTCAAAGAAGAAACTACAGAGTATGCTGCAAAAACCAAAGTTCTTTTCCCTCCCAAGCTTGCACTCCATTAGCTAGCTCTTCATAGTAACGAGTAACGTTTTGCACCAGTCGTACACAGTCGGTCTCATACATTTTTCCGCATAGAATATCATCGACCTCGAAGCATGATGTAGAGCAACTGAACTTGATATCCTCCCGAGTGTAAGAACTATAATATTCATACTCAGGCTCACAATGGAATCAATAGGAATATGGCTTCCCACCTTCTGGGTGCCAGGAATGCAGTACCTGTCTATGTAATCACTAATCGTGATTACACCTCCTACATTGTGGGACCTGAGGCTTGCCACATCCCCTTAGCGGGACAAACGTGTGATGAAATAGATATCCTCCACCTCCAATGGAAGTGGTTGCCCATCCAGATCGAAGTTCTATTCATTTGCATCCCAATAATCGACCAACTTGCAGAGCAATTGGTTTTGGGCTCTTAAACCCCTAATGCTCCAAAACTTATATAGATTGCATGCTTGTAACGCTTGTTGGGCGCATAAATATTGGCGTACATGCTCATCAACAATTTCATGTTCCCTTTCTCTCCACTCTAGGACCATCCTGGAGGAAACAATAATGCAATGTTTTAGTATCCATGTGTTCAAAACCACCCTAACGGCGTTGTATGCGGTCAAAATTGTATATAGTCGCGTCTGTACATGGTCAATGCTTGTGTTGACCGCGTCCAGGAATCCCTACCCACGACCCATAAAGCTATAGCTTGTGTACAGCACTGAGTAGGTGTTGATCTTTGCAAAAAAAATTTAACCATTAAAAAATGAAATAAAAGCCATGGAAAGGAAGAGGAGGATGAGACTACCAACTTGATCCAGACGTCTCGTGGATCCGACGCCCGTAGCTCCTAGAATCAACAACTGAAGATCGAGGTAAAAACTAACCAAAAAACACTATTTTGGGTGAAAAGTGAAAATGGAATGGTAAAAGTAATTTCCTTTTACTATTTATAGTTTTTTAAACCCACTTTCCTATAGTTTTTGCCGTTTTGAGCTATTTTGGACTAATATGTTGTCTTGGAGTACTATTTTGAACAGACTTTTCCGATGAGAGTGGATTTTTCTGACCGTTTCGTGCCTTCGGCAGGTATATTTTACACCCATCATATAGGTTAGATGTAATTTTTGCTTGCATTTTGGATTTGACCTTATGACCATGATCATTAACCCTAGGTGTGACCCCGCTTTTTAACTGACACAGAACCTTCACATTGTTATAGAAGTGTCGTTATTTGGCGGTAGAGCTTGTTCGACCATGGGTGCCCTAGTTAGAGCCTTTTTATGTCTTTTGGCGCCCATTTCGTTGTTCCTTCTTAGGATTGGGAGTCCTTTGTAGTCACGTCATGACTTCGCAATGAATATTCATACTCTACTTCGTCTTATTCTGGCCATCTCCCATGAGGACTCCCCCATTTATGTCAAGTTGTGATTGCATTGCATTATCCTACTTGCCGCTTGAGCCTTGTGTTGGCTGCCGCTTACTCAAGTATTAGCCATGTTCTTGAGCACTTTCCCTTTCGATCCAAGCAGAGCTTTCACGTGCCTTTTGCAATTTGATGACCCTTTACCGTGAGGGAACACCCCCCCGAGTATCCACATCTTGCACATGCTTCCTTGCATTGATAATAGGTATGTTCCACTGCTTGGGACTAGTTTTCTTGCCATTTGACACTCGTTCCCTCACCTGTTGTACTATAAGATATTTTTTTTTTCAAGCTTTCATAATATGAAAAAGACCAAAAAAAAAATTAAATAACTGAAAAAGCCGAATGGGAAAATCTTTACTACTTCTTGTTGGTAGCTATTGTGTCACCTTTGAACAGAGCATTCACTCCACTCCATTTATTATGAGTCGGGACTATAGTAGGACCTTAGGAGCTATACTCGTTTCTCATATTTTACTCCATCGGCTGGTTAAGCTTCCAGCCATTATGGAGCCCTTTGTTGATGCCTCTTGCATCGTACAGTGTTATTATCATCTAGTACTTGAGTCTACGCTACTTGAGTCTATCCATCTGCTCATGCTCTTGTTCAAAGGAAATTCTGAAACCAGAGTCAACCACTCCTCATATATCTTGACTATTGCATGTCAGCCATCCCTTTTGAGTCAGTCCGAACTATTCGTCCGAGTTCTTCCAAATATTTCAGTGTAGTTGTTACCTCATGTTGGTTGACGAGGGATGCATTAATGCCCTCCTTCCAACGAGTTTCGTTCCATCGAATTCAACCCATTTATTCCGGAATTGAGACTTAGAGTCTGGTGAGTACCTTGAGGCTTGCAGTCATTAGTGGCAGGTTCTCTCACCATTGACAATTTTGGGAATACATCAATTTCCCTTGATCGATGGATTCATCATAGTGTTCGACCTCAGCACCTCTATTCACACTTTGATGAATGTACTATGTGCCTTGATGCCCATTTTCATTATTGGTGGGTTATCTCGCGCCTATTAACGGTATACATCAATGACCGGTAATTAGACGATGCCACATCAGGTTCGACATCAACACCTTTATTCGTTTGATAGGGCATGCACCGTTGGTGATTTGTGTAGAATACCCCAGACTTTAGTGTCATTCAGTATGCTAATTCTGATCGTGATTGTACTTATGAGTTGTTGTTCTCATACATCAGTAGTGTGTACCTTCAGTTTGCACCAGTGGTTTCCTTTTCAGCAGGAGACCGTATCTTACTGTATATGGGTCATGGCTATGATCGCCTATGACATGTATTCACTATATATTTCCTATTCATGGCCATTGTATCAGATTGTTGTATTGTACCAACATGTATTCATAGATATCAGTGTATTATGACGAATGGGCTACTCCTTCCATTTGTGTCTCCATCACTCCACTTCTGAGATTTATAATGTATTTCGGTCATCACAGTACCTTCTCTGACCTCACACATCAGGGGGCATCTGTTACAGCGTATTTTTCCAGGGTTATATATTGATCTCTTATGGTGCATGGAAGGGGAGGAAAGAGAGAGCATAGAAACTCTATTGGATTTTTGCCGTGACTTGAGCCTATGTCCATTAATCTTTGTTGTTGTGAACCTCTTATGTTCACCTACCAAAATCCTTCATAGTTTGAGTGTGCCATTGCATGGGGGATTGAAGTGGTGGAGGCACAAGTGGAGGGACCTAGTTCTTGGTTCAGATGAGTTGTCAGCAAGAGGTTGTATCATGTACTTCTTGTTTTCATTAATAGAAATACTCATTTTCTCGTCCAATTGATCTTGTAAATGTTTGTTTAATTACATTGGATTACATTTGCTTATTACATCATGGACCATGCTATTGTTTATGCTAATATCTTTCATATATTATATGCGCTTGCTTGTATTTGTTGTTGAGACTAAGCTGCAGGTTCAAGTGTAGAGATTGAAAGCTCAACGGGGATCTACTACGAACATCCGGTTGAAGGTTGGTCTATTATCCACATCTTAGCATTTTCATTTATATAGCATTGTATTGAGAATTGAGTTGATTTTTGGTAGTCATCTGTCTGTTGTGGTCTGCCCCGAGTCATAGGACGTTTTTCTCCGTAACATAACCCTAATAAGAAATTGAGGCATGCAAAAAACCTAAAATTAACCTTAACTGACTACTGCACTATGTTAAATATCGGGTCGTTGGCAGAAGAAGGGATTCCATTCTTATGATATTATCATATTGACGTTACATAATTGAGAAACATCACGAGAGTGGATATTAGAGCATAACAGAGGAAGTAGGAGATGATGTAGTATCCATTATGACCATAGAGTCATAGGTAACTCCATAGAGAGTAACTTCCCCTTTGTATTTGCATTCTATATAAAAGAACAAGGCATATTCCTCATTTTTTGCTGGGTTTTTCCCCATAGTGGATTTTCCTAGGGTAAATATTGTGTTGATTGTGTGTTTCTTTTCTCTCGTTCTTTTTCTTTTAGTTCCAGTTTATTTAGCAATTAGTGGAAAAATCTAATAAAAAGAACTAACTTGTAATATTGGTTGTGACAAACTGTTCCAATGGAATATACACAATAGTTTACGTATCATATTGGTATCAGAGCAGTTTTCTTTGGGGTATTGTGGGAAATCATAAGATCTAGTGGCAGAATAAAGAAAAAGTCTCCAAACCCTAGCCATGGTAGACAATTCTGGTGATGAAGTCATGGGAGAATATGAGAAGTGATTTCCATTGCCGGAAATACAAGTCCATGATATTGCATACAACATGTGAATGCTCATGGCGGCTTTGGAGAGAAAGTTTGGACCTTTTGACAATGTTGGAGGCTCTAACTCAGAGATTGGATCATTAGGGAAATTAGAAGATAAAGGTGACCCAAAAAAGGAGTCAAGGAAAGAGCCTAAGAAAGAGTATCCAAGTTCCAGTTCCATTACCCCTTCCCAATCTTTAAGATGGAAGCGAAAGTCGATATCAAGCCATACTAAGGTGAAATTGATGCTTTAAAGTTGAATCATTGACTGTAGTAATTAGAGGTCTATTTTAGTATCCACATCATAGATGAGGAGCATAATATTTCATTTTCTTGACTTAAATTAGAGGGACATGCATTAACCTGGTGGGAAAGGCACACAAAGGAACTTAGGCTGGAGGGTGATCTGCTAGTAACTAAGTGGGAGGATTTCAAAACCCTCATTGTGTACCAATTATACCTTTTGGGTATGTAGAAGACCAGTGGATCCATTGGCATTACTTCAGGAAAATGTAAGGGAAAATTTGTGAAAGAGTATACCCCCCAATCTAGGAAGATGGATATCATGTTGGGTATCTCACCCAAGAATCCATATATACTCCTCAAGTATTTTTGGGGTCTACATAGCCATTTATGAAAGCAGTTGATGCTCTTCAAGCTCATGAAAATTGATGAGGCTTCTGTGCAAGCACAATACCTAGAAAATATAAGCCACAAGAAAGGATATCCAAATGGTTATAAACAAAAAGATAACCAAGATACTTTCAAGAAGAGGAAGAAGTGGAAACGAAAAGATAAAAATACTACACCCATGGTACATCAGTGTAAGTATCTGAAAAAACACTGTAACCATTGTGACATTGATGGTCACACTAAAGAAAAGTGTTGGAATCTACATCAAGAGTTGAACCCTAAGAACCAAAAGAATGATGCTAAGAAGAAGAACCTTCTAGCCACATATTCGAGCAAAGAGGTAGAGAGAAGATTAGATGTTGATGAGAAGATTGTTTGCATTTCATTGTAGAAGGAGGTGAATCTGAGTAGCCTTCATCAGAAGGAAGAGGAGATGACAAAACTCTTCCATATCAAGATCTAGATCAAGAATACCAAGGTAGATGTTGTATTCGATTATGGTTCATAGGAAAATATCATAGTAGAAGATATGGTAAGTACGCTTGGATTGGAAGTACGTGATCGTCCTAGTAGGATGGGTAAATAAGGATACTAAACTTAGGGTCACAAAACAATGCAAGATTAAATTTTCCATAAGTGTTGATTATATTGATGAACTAGAGGTAGACATAGTACCTATTGATGTTTGTGGTGTAGTGTTTGGAATCCCATACATGTATAAGATGGATGCAATATTCATGAGGAGATAAAACCAATACCACTTGATCAAGGATGGGAAATCCTTCATCATCAACACACACAAAGGTAAATTGAAGACCTCTCTGGTAAGTGCCAAATAGGAGAAGAAACTTATCCGTTCAAGTAGAAAGTTTGTGTTTCTTTTCTTAAGACATGATCAGCAAGAATTTGATTTTATAAAAGTAAAGAAATCTCTAGAGGGATGTACCAAAGAGCAGAAACACCGTTTGCATAACATTTTGTAGGCATATAGAGAAGTGTTCCTGGATCATAGAGGGAAACCTCCTAAGAGGGAAGTGGAGCATGTGATACAATTATTACCATATTCTCCATTTTTGAACATCGGATTTTACAGCTAGTCTATTCTGGATGCAAAAGAAGTAAAGAATCAATTGCATCAATTGCAGGAGTAGGGAGTAATATGAACGAGCACCTCACCTTGTGGGTCACCTATTGTCATAATACCCAAGAAGGATGGTACTTGGTGTATGTACTATATTGACTACAAAGCTCTGAATAAGATCACCCTCAAGAATCGACACCCTCTTCCCATGATTGATGATTTGCTAGATCAATTTCAACATGCCAAGTACTTCACCAAGTTGTATCTCAAATTGGGATACCACCATGTATGAGTAATGAAGAAGACACCTAGAAGACCACCTTCAAGACTAGGAAAGGTCTATATGATTGGTTAGTAATTCCTTTTGGTTTGTGTATTGCACCAACTACATTTATGCGTTTGTTTAATGTTGTATTTCGTCTGTGTATAGATTCAATTGTGATAGTGTATTTAGATGATATATTGGTTTATAGTGCTACCTTAGAAGAGCATATATCACATCTCAATGAGGTGTTGGAAACCTTAAAAAAAACAGTTTCTCACAAACATTAAGAGATGTGAATTTGCTCAGTAGTCCTTGGTGTATTTGGGATATGTAATTGGTGGAGGAGAACTTAAGATCGATCCTACAAATATGGAGGCTATTACCAAGTGGCTAAATCCTACAAATTTCATTGAAATTAGGAGATTTTTTGGGGAAACAAAATACATTTGGAAGTTCATAGATTCCTTATCGGCTATGGTTGGACCTCTCCATTCCATAACAACCAAAAGCAAGGGGTTTCAATGGGAAAAGAATCAATACAAATATTCTAGGAGCTCAAGTGAAAGATCAGTCATGCATTAGTTCTCACGTTTCCTAATTTACAAAAGCCTTTATAATTGGATATAGATGCAAGTGGGTAAGCTATGGGAGCATTTTTTATGCAAGAAGGGAGGTTAGTATGTTATCATTATGAAATGTTCCATGGCGGTGTCATGAATTAATACCCTACATATGATAAGGAACTCTATTCATTGGTTCAAGCTATTAAGAAATGGAAGCACTATTTGATGGGAAAGGAGACCATCATTCACACTAATCACTAGCCACTGCAATATTTGCAGGCAGAGAGTAAGCTACAACAAACACGACACTACAAGTGGATGGGGTTTTTACAACAATTCTGTCTAATCATCATATATAAGAAGGGAGGTACAAACAAGCTAGCATCACGCTAGCATACATGCTATCAAGGCCACCTACAACCAAGATCATACCTTTGGGTACTCTTATTCATATGGATCCTTTCACCCATTATGCAGAGAATGAGGAATACACATAATATGAGGACTTCAAGGAGGTATTTTAGTAGCCACAAGGCCAATTCTATGTAGAAGAAGGTGACAACAATGCTGACTAGCATCTCCAAGATGGGTTACTTTATAACTTGGACAAGCTTTGTGCTCCTAAAGGTGAGATATTGAAACTCATGAGAGAGGGTCACACATCCAAAATTTCAGGGAATTTTAGTGTTGGGAACATAGCTTCCAACTTACAAAGGTATGCTTATTGGCCTTGAATGCAAGAAGATGTAGCTCGATTTATTAGAGGATGAAAAATTTGTTATACAAGCAATCCCAGTAATAGTAAGAAAGGTATATAGCATCCCTTACATGTTCCTATGAGACCATAGGAGAGAATCTCCATGATTTTGGTGGGTGGTCTACCAACCACTAGGAAGGGACATGACTATTTATTTGTGGTAGTTGAAAGATTCAGCAAGATGTGCATTCTTATGCGTTGTAAAAATACCATCAAAGGACAAGAAGCACCAAACATGTTCTTTGAGAAGGCCTAGGTGCACTTTGGGATACCAAGGTGCATCATCTCAAACAAGGATACTAGATTTCTCAATGCCTTTTGGACTATAATTTGGGCAAAGATGGACATTAAGTTGAAGAGATCTACACCATTCCATCCACAAACATATGGGAAGATAGAAGCAGTTAATAAGACTTAGGTGCATAGATTTTGAGGGGTTACAATTAGAAGCATGTAAAGAATTTGGATTAAAATTTGATCTACATCCAACACTCTTATGACAGAGCAATCCATACTTCCATTGGAAAGTCCACTTTTTAAACATGTTTTGGGTATCTTCCACCTTCACCTCTAGATTTGTTTTATGGACATCAAGGGGTGTGAGGGAAGACACCATAGGTGAAGCATTAAGAGATGAAAAATTCATTGATAAGATCAGGAAAATCCATCTACAAGTACAAGAGGCACTAAATAGGTCATGGGAAAAATACAAGGAAAGACATGACTAACATAGGTTTGAGAAAATATTCAAGGTGGGAGACATAATTTGGCTTCACTTGAATAAGGAAAGACTATAGGGTCTTAGTAATAAGATCAAGGAATTATGGTATGGTCCTTTTAAAGTGTTGGAGAAGATGGGAGATCATGTCTATAGACTCATTCTAACCCCATATATGCACATTTACTAAGTAGTGAATGTGGAAAATATGGGATTCTATGAACCTTCAAATGTTGGAATAGGAACCTGAGTAGGTCTTACCTTATGGAGAGGAATTAGCACTCAAGGCTTAGGAAGAGTTAGTAGAAGACACAATTTTGTAGAAGAAGTCTAGAACAACTAGGAAAGGATAGTATGAAATCTAGAAGGTGGGGTTGCAAGGATAACTTCCAGGAAAGGCTAAATGGTACTCGAAGGAGAAGTAGAGGAAAATTTTCCTCACCTCATTCAGTAAAATATTTTGTTGACCAAAATCCTCCCAAAATGGAGAGTTGTGATCCGAAATGGATCAATATATATTTTGTCATCTATTTTGATACTTTATGGGTGGAAATATTGGATGAATGGGCTTGCAGCGCCCATTTTAGGGGCATGTCTCACTTTGGAAATTTGGGGTCCAAAACCTTTCAAGGCTTGTTTGAGGGATTGAACAATGTTTTTTGGGGTCAAAAGTTCATGGCTTGCAATATACCCCTTGATGCTATTCTACACTATGATACCTTTCCAATGGTGTAAGAATCACCTCAATCAGAGTCCGTATGAGGAAGTTATGCCTCCCACAAGTTGACATATCCAGTTGACGACCACCATGGTACTAAGTGGCTTCCATGTTAGATCTCATTTCTTACACATGTGAAGATAGTCACGTAGAATTTCAAGAACATTCTAGAAGGTCCAAGACCCTAACCCTAGTCAAGAATTGAGGCATGTAAAAATCCTAAATTTGATCCTAGTAGGATATAGGACTATGTTAAATATCGGGCCATTGGGAGAAGAAGGGGTTCCATTCTTATGATGTAATTATCGTATTGTTCCATAGTTTAGCAAGATCACAAGAGTGGATATTAGAGTAGAACAAACGAAGTAGGAGATCCTGTAGTAGCCATTACGGATGCAGATTTATAGGTAACTCCATAGATAGTACCTTCCCCTTTGTATTTTCATTCTATATAAAAGAGGAAGGCATAGTCCTCATTTATGGATGGGTTTTTCTTGATAGTGGGTTTTCCGAGTGTAAATCTTGTGTTGATTGTGTGCATTGTGTATGTCTTTGCTCTAGTTATTTTTCTTTTGGTTCCACTTTGTTTAGCATTCAATGGAAATAAGATAATAAAAAGAAGTAAGTTTTAAGATCTGTTGTGATGAACTGTTCCAGTGGAATATCCACAAGAGTTTACATATCACTTTGATTAATTTCATGCTCATTTAAGAAAGCTAAATATCTCCAAAAATTTACCTTCTCCCCATATTGTAAAAGAGAGTATTCATTTTATACGGGCTATATACAACTTTTGTATCTTTATTCTCTAACATGTAACCATTAATAATGATGCATGGAATATTGATCTATCTTCGTTAAAATATCGATATCCCATAAATTAATTATTCCCTTTCAATATCCTCTACCACTTACAATGATTCCTTCACTATATATCCACACTTTTTCACCTAGCTCTGGTACTTCTTTCTCCTCCTGTTTTAGTCTTGTGGATGATTAAGATTAAGAGTTTGTCTTCTTTAACAACATCCCTTAAGGATTCAACCTTAGTCCTAGGTCCCAACCCTCTACAATTCTAGGAGATTGTATTAACTATTTACCTATTTGAAGGAGAGGGCCTGCTCTAGAGATAGCCATTGGCTTTCAATTTCTTGGATTTTTGAGTGGGTCATTTCTAAAGGAATTTTCCAACGGTAGTTTGATGACCTTGGATATTTTATTTAGAGGCTAATTCTTCATTTTTTCCTTCCAGGGTTTTCTACCATGATTCTTGGTGGGTGGTAGTTCATCCTCAAAGTGTTGTGTTTCCTCCTATTGTTGTTGTTTGTTCTTGATTCTCATTCCCACACCACTCAAATCAATTGTCAAGTTCTTGGATAGGATTGATATTGTTTCCTTGATTGGATCCTATGGAAACCCAACCCCTTAGGATTATTTTTCCTTTAATTCTTCTATCACTGGTTGCTCCTTGACAATTACATTTCTAATGAAAGGGGACTCTTCTTATTCTTTTGCCAACATCTCTATTGGAACCTTTGGGATAACTAGTGAAAGGATTTGATATCCATTTGCTTACTAATTTGATTCTCTGTGGCTTAGAATTGAACGTTCATGCAAAACTTATGTTTCTAAAACCCTTCTTCACTTGTTTCCAGCTACTATCATTCTGAGGTTTTTGAGTCTGGGGATTTGCTTACTTGTATTTTTTTGCATAATTTCCATACCGATGGCACATCATTCTTAGGATAAAAATCAAGTGACCATATATTTAAGTACACACCCCTTGCTAGGAAGCAAGGACCACTCCTGAAGATTAAATTCTTGTCCTCCTCCTTCTAAAATAAAAAGGCAAAGTAACCTCTTCCACAAAACAATGAATCAAGTTCCCTTTGATTAGACGACTCAAATTCTTAGCTAACATTGCTCCATTTCTCCCGGGGGTGGGGGGGGGGGGGTGTCATAATCTTGTAAATGAGTCAATAAGGCCACGTTCAATAAGAGACAAAGCCTTGAGATCAGAGGTGGACAAATTTAGATTGACTTCAAGAATGGATGCAAGTTTTACAAAACCTGAAGATGGAGGAATTGGTTTGGAGGGATTACAAAGGGAGGAATCTAAGGGTCTAAAGGTCACCTCCTTGTAGGAGAGGAGCTCAAGGTATCCCATCGAGGTGTTCCCCCTCGAGGCAAGAGATCCCCTTGAGGTGAGCGATAGGGAGCATATTGTGAATTAAGGATCAAATATGCTAAATTATATTATTTAATTATTTATTATGAAGAGAATCCGTATCAAATCTAAAGTTTAATATAGATGACACACCCATTCATCACTTCTGCCCCCCACCACGTTGTAGTGTCCATCCTTTTCCCTCCCTCTCGGCCCTATGTTCGTCTCCTGTTTGGGTCCTGCTCGGCACCCTGTTCGGCTTCTGCTTGGCCACTTGGCTGTGTCCATCCACCAACGTGATGCGACCATCTATTTCATTCGATGGACGTGCGGTTGGTGCTTCCCATTCCTATTTTTGTTCAAGTGTGGGATCTTCAAGTTCGAGTTCATGTGGTTGATGCTTCCTGTTCCTGTTCGTGCTTGAGTTGGTTCTTCCCATTCTTCGTGTTCTCTCCTGGCATTGCGTTGCTACAAGTATGGTGGCCTTGCCTGTCAAATTTAATTTGATGTTTTAATTTTAATAATTTGGTTATACAGTTATAAATTGAAAGCCTCCTTTTCTTTGTAAATTTGAAGGTTTTAGTTAACCAACGAGTCCATAGCCGCCTTTTTCATCTCTCCTACTTTATAAGCACCTGTTAGCTCACCTGCACTATCGTTGTCCCTGTTTTCATTGATCCCTGTGTAACTGCCAATATTCATCATGTAGCTTTATCAAATGACAAGCCTTGTGCCTACAAATTAAAAAACAATTTTGGCATAGTAGGTGTTGCGAAAACAATATACATGAATCGAGTTGTATGCTTCAAGATTTCTGCCATTAATTGCAGTAATATATGAAGAACTGGAGGTGGCTTCCACCAATGAGAAGTAATGATGTTAAATAGTGTGAGTCAATCCTTTAAAACTAGAGTTCTAGAACCCCATTAACTTCAACATTTTAAAACTAAGATAAGGAATTCATTGTCAATCGAACCAGGGATTAGTTGTATACTCACTTCTACAGCTCAGCTCAAGAATGCATTGCATTCAGAATTATGAGTCTGCGAACTTTTATGCGTGAGAAACTTTCAAAAACCTATAGCCAGATAGTATTGGGTGTGTTGCGAATGAATGTGATATATATCTTGACTTACAATATTTATTACTTTGCGATTGAAACCATTACATTATTTTCTTTGAGGATACCAACATTACATATTGTTTTTCTATGATGTCCCCAGCCCCTAAACCAAGACCACCAAGACCAAGGATAGCTGGGAACAAAAGGGGAAGAATGAAGGAAGGTAATGCATAACATAATAAAGGTAACTAAGGCTAGGCCAGCATGCCAAAAATCCCATAAAATAAAACATTCAGCCTCTTTAAAATGAAATGCAAGAATACAATGCAAATCATTCACCAATTCACATGTTATGCAAGGTAAATGCATGCATGAAAGGCAACTAGATATGAGCAAGATATTAACATGATTTCAAGAATGATATATCGAATTTATTACAACCATTTAACTTTAAAATAATCGGGTCTACAAACCACCATAAATAATGTAAATAAACATATCTATAGGCTACAACCATAATAATATAAAAAAACATGGATATGAGGACTACCATATACAACCATATAAACAATAATAACATTGCATCTCATGGTTGTTACCTACAACCATTCAACCATAAGCAAACCGGGTCCAAGGGCACATATACATCAAAAATACGGTAAATAAACATATAATAAAATACTCATCACTGACTACCAACCATAGCCATATTAACATAAATTTTTTTAGATATGAGAGATTTCATCTATAACCATATAACATCATATCTCATGGCTTTCACCTACAACCATGCAAATCATAAGAAAGTTAGATTTATAAGCACATATAGTTTCAAAATGCAATAAACAATCATATAATAAATACTCATCTTAAACATGGGAAACTAGCTTCAACGGGACAATGTTCCACCCTGCCATAGACATGCCATGCTCATAAATATTTCGACATGAAATTCACCCATGAGCTGAGGCCATAGGTCTGCAGGAGAGGTACTCTCAAACCAACAAGCATGGCATGCTCATCTCAACACCAGGAACACTGCCATACAAAAACAACTATATC
Organism: Larix kaempferi; assembly: GCA_027924585.1. Classification (NCBI taxonomy): domain Eukaryota; kingdom Viridiplantae; phylum Streptophyta; class Pinopsida; order Pinales; family Pinaceae; genus Larix; species Larix kaempferi. Next base: position 6,753,581 of record BSBM01001063.1, read on the forward strand.
TCAATCATACATAAAGATATTTTGATGAAAACAAAAGTATTCCTTACTGGAAATGATGTTCTATACACAATGGAACATGTATTACAACCCATAAATTCTCATAAATATCTAAACCAAAAGGCATGGTTGTGCCCTTCTCAACACCGTGAGAAAACCCTGCCACACCAAAACGACCATATCTTAGTCATACAAAAACCTTTTTAGATGAAACGAAAATTATTCATTACTAGAAATTTCACTCCAGATACAATGGAATAGGCATCAAAACCTATAAATAATCATAAGTAGGTGAACCATAACATATGGTTTCTCCCTTTTCAAACTGCCAGAAACCACAACTACACCTTTCTCCATCTAAAATTTCCCTTCCATATACACTACCTAGTGCAATGGGATTACCTTCACTACACAAGTCCCTCAGGAAATAACCATCCACTATTGGGATTCACATGCAGATACTCGGGCAGGGACAAGCAATGGGATAAGGACTCATGTTGTGTTATGCACAGTTAATCTTCAATCCTCGTTACAAGGTATTCAAACCTCATTACAAGGTCTTCAATATTCAGCAATACAATGCATCTCCTACTAAAGAGCATGTATTTCCCAAAACAAGAGATATTTCCATTGCATTGGAGCTCAAGAGAGAAAGAAGAAGAATAAGGATGATAGAGAGCCAATTCCCAATCCTTCTATAGCCATTCGAATTCCCCAAGGAAGTAACTCCAAATCCAAGAGAGGTAACTCAAATTTACTAGGGGTTACTCAATTCATGAGATGGAGTTCACAATTAGATATTCCCTTTCTTATAATAGAAAAAGGTGAAATAGAGAGGGGAGTTACACCTTTTCAAGGAGTGCAGGCTAAAAATAGCCAATGAGGGTGCACTAGCACATGAGGAGCATCACAAGAGGCTTGGAATAGCCAAGGAGGGAGCACTAGCCAAGAGAGTCGCATCAAACATCAAATAAGGTCTAATAGTACCTCCATAAACCAAAAGAATAAAAAATTGGGTCCACAGAGTAATTTTAAGGAGAGCAACAACTCCTAGTCCCCAACCCCCTCACAAGTGGAATCCATGGTCCCCCATTCTCGTTAGTTGTCCATATTGAAGCTAGTTATTTAACTATATAATAATAATAAGTCCATATTCCCGTCACCTAGTGCCCAATAATAAACAAAATAATAACATATGTTTGGGCTTAACAACCAGGGTATTACATTACCTAAAACATTTGAATTTATAGTTATGCATAATGTTCAAATAGAGGTGAATTCATTGCCATTATTCTGTGTTAGAATACGTAATCATATTATGTGAGAGAGGGGAAATTTTTGGATCATAAACATCATCTATATTTGTGCTTTATTTTCATATTTTTTCATACAAACCCAATATGCAATGTCATATTGGGATGTTTAATTGTTGGTCAAATATTTTAGTAATATGTGGACATCCATGTTGATATTGACTTGTCATAGTGTGGCATAATCTTGTAGAACACAATATATTATTATTTTTAAAATGTCATAGTATGACATAATATTTAAGTCTATCGCATTGTCAACCTCAAAATATCATTTTATATTATTACTGCCCAAAGGCCATATTGTGACATAATATTCAAGTTAGTATGATTCCCTATTCCATATGTTACACTATTATGATATCATAAGATTACAAGATGTATGTAATAAGAGCGACCTTAATATTCATGATGTGTTTGATTAGCCTAATAAGCATAACATTATCACCATTTCATTACTTGAATCAAAGTTGTAATCATATAATCATATAAACAACGTATCTTACTCTCTACTAATGGGGCCTTTTTGTAATGTTATGTATTTGGTATAATGAATCACACCAATGGAACGTGTAATCTATAACATTAATGAGATTACCAAACTTTATATAATATGCACGCATTATCTCTTATCAATACTACTAAGTATGTGTAATAAGATGCTTCCTAGTGTTTTTTTTAAAAATTTGTTAGCAACCTATTGCATTTGAATCACTTGACAAGACATCACCATGTGATATGCGAAAGGGAGATGTTTATACTTTGTTTGTGGAATATCTTGAATTCAAAATGGCAAAGATAAATCAATATAGACAATAAATGTTCATATAGATGATATTGTAATTCTCAACACCTTGATGAAACTTACAAATCAATTAAACCAAAAAAGACTAAGCAAGTTGAGCAATTTGTATTGGATTCATTATCATGTGGGATTCCTTTTCCTTTTAGTATTCCATTTCATAATCATTGATCTTTTTATTGTTGTTTGCATGAGGTGGATTTACTCTATGGGGAAGAATATAGAATAAAGAGAAATGTTTCAAGAGCGATGTTTCAAATCAAGAGTGATGTGAGTTGCTATGCCCAATTGACATTACAACTCTTATAGTGTAAGTAGATTTTTCTAGAGTTGAAAGGTTTGTTTTAGTTGTTCCGTAGGTTAAAAAAAGACTTTCACTTTTTGTATTGATAGAACACTTGAGCTTGAATTGCAGGTTATCAATTTATTATTTTCCACCTTTTGCATTGTTAGAACACTTGAGCTCGAACTTGATTGATAAAATGAACTAATCGTTTCTCTTTTAGCAAGTGACCTTCCATTGCTCCAATTCCAAGTTTAGTAAAGGCACATCATAGGGCTAGCCTAAGGTAGTTTTCCCCTAAGTAGAAATGCATATAAGATAACACCAACAAATTAACTTTATATGCATATAATGAATGAATCAAGGTGCATTATACAATTACAACATAACATATTATACCTATAAATGTGTAGATATAGACATACAAGATCTTGTAAGCTCATTGGTATAACTCGATCAATAGTTCATTGTCTATCTTATCACTATCATTTACCCTTTTTTAATGTTTTCTATTGAAATCAAAATGTAAAATTTGGAGATCTAATGAGATCATATTGTTGCATGTAGAAGACATTTCACTACATGGGAAGAGAAGGGCCATTACCTGAGGAGTTGTTGGGTTGCTCTTTGAGGCAAAAGCATTAAGGGAAGTCTATTGATACAATGTCATCTTTTGAGGCAAAGACATCAACATCAACACACATTGGTGTTGATAGTCGGATATTGTTAGATTCATCTAGAGAATCCAACTTGTTGTATCGTCTACAATCATCCGATCACTGATCAAGTCAAAGGGACATAAAGGATTCCCCCATATCATCTTTTGGAGAACGTCCATCTCGACCATCTGGTAGTATAATTTTTTGTAAAATTTATTTATGTTAATATATATCTATTGTAATTTTGCACGTGTTCAATAAGTTTACATGATTTTACACACAATTGTGCTTGCTTTTCTAGCGTAGCAATGTTCAAGAGAGGGTGGTACTTAGATTGGGGATGAAGATCAACATGCTACCAATTCTACAGTGAGGGGTGAAGGTAAACATGCTACCAACTACATATGGTTTTATTGACTTGATGCAAAGGATAAGGGTAGATGACATGGGTTCCAACAAGTGGGTTGAGGTGGATAATAGGGTGACAGAAGAATATGCCATTTCAATGCTTAATTTCAAAGAAGGACCAAAGTAAAAAATGTTGAATGTGTAATATTTCAAGCACCCTCATCTTGCAATTTTGGATTGAAAGTATTTCCATCGTGCTCTATGTTAATGTTTGGTGTATTTATAAATTTCTTTAGAAAATATATCTCAAATATTTTATCTTCTCGTAAATCAATTATTTTGGAAAGAGCATCAATAGAACTTGTAGCATTTAATTGATATATTCATATCTCTTCCAGTCAATGGTTACATTTGACAATGATTGATCAATATCAATACAATATTATAGTGGAATAAAGTTAGATTTCCACAATGATCACATTTTTTCCATTGACACATTTATTATGGTAAAATAATTCGTCTTCTCTCTCACATAGAATTTCATACCTGAAAGTAGGGATTGTGGAAGGAGGAGGTGAATTTGGCCAAAACGTTTTACCAAATTCAAGAAAAGTGTCATAATATAATTCAAATTCTACATGATAATGACAACAACATGTGTCACGAATAGTGATAGGTATAACAAACCATGGTTTTTGTTGTACAAATATAGTGGTCAACATATTAATTCCATAGTAATACTCCTTGAATTGATTGAACAGTTGTACTTGTGTCATTTCCAATATATGTTTACATGGGTTTCATATTCATTTCATAATACTCTTCATTGTATCACATCCCTTGCATTTGGTTAAACTCGAGCATGTTCCAACCAATATTGATGTACATTAGCTTTAACACCTTCTCCCATTCTATATTTGTAAGGTTGTCTACAAATAATTTCCCAACAAGCAAGTTCATCATTTTCATCTATTTGCAATCATAATGTGTTATGTTTGTACAATGTTTTTCTTGAGGTTCCTATTGTTTTTTCCAGTTATGTCATCAAACATTTTTTTCTAGTACTAGCTATAGTAATTGCTATTCGAACTACTCTACGTGCAATGCTAGTATCTTTTTTTCTAGATCTTCCAAATTTTTTTATTGCATCGCTTATATTTTCTAACACATTATGTTTTACCATTGACTCTTTTGTTGCCTTTTGAATACCCAATAATGATGTAGCCTCTTTTAACCTTTTGGACACTAGCAAACATTTTAAAATTTGAGCTTGTGCTACTACTGATTCTTTTTTAAGGACATTTTCATAAATTCCATTAGCACGATATCGTGCAACATGCTCAACTATTTTATTCCCACATTTGTCACAATCAATGTTTTGTAACATTTCATCATCAATGCTGAAAACACCTATATATTTCAGTTAAATTTAATTTAACATATATAGAATATACTAAATTAGAAACATAAGAAAAAATGTAGATTCCACATTTATTAATTGGTATTAAAAAATAAAATTCAATGATATACTACATTTATAAATTGGTATTAAAAAAAATCAATCATGAATTAAATTAAATATTACTAAAAATTTACACACACACACACACACACACACACACACATCTATATGCCCGAGCTTGACTTGATTTCAGTTTCATTATGGGTTTCAACAATGTCTTCAACAACTTGATTGACATTATGAGACATTTCTCTCTCTATTTGTTAAGGAGCATTTTGAAAATTAAAATTCATTATAAAAAAAAATGGACTTAAAAATGTATCAGATATATACACACCATGTTCGATTTCTGGTTCTTGAACTTGATTTTCAATATGCATTTCATCAACATTAGGTTGTAAATCTCTATTTTCATCTTCAACAACTATCTCTTTTGGTTCGATTTCTTGTTCTTGAACTCAATTTTCAATATTCATTTCATCAACATTAGGATGTAAATATCTATTTACATCTTCAACAATTGTCTCTTCAGTCTATGCAAGCTTTCGCTTTTTGGCACGATAGAATCTTTAATTTTCATTGTGAGCTGCATCATCTCAAGTATGAGCAATTTTTCTTTGGTGTTGTCTTTTTTGCCCATGATTGTTGAATCTATATAGTTTTTAAAAAAATTTACACCTTAAAGCATAAAAATAAAAATTTCAGATTAAAAAAAACACCTTAAAAAATTCCTTTGAGTCTTTGAGCCATTTAAAAAACACATTAAGAGAAATTGCCATTGAGTCTTTCAACTAAAAAAAATTCTTTGAGAAAAAAATCACCTTAAAAAAATCCCTTAGAGTCTTTGAGTCTTCAAGAAAACACCTTAAAAGAAATTGTCTTTGAGATTTTGACCTAAAAAAATAGTCTTTGAAAAAAAATACCTTAAAAAAAGTCCCTTAGAGTCTTTGAGCTTTTGAGAAAACACCTTAAGAGAATTGTCTTTGAAGGCTTAAAAAAAAGTCTTCGAGAAAAAAAATCACCTTTCAAAATTTGCTTAGATTTTTTAAGCCTTTGAGAAAACAATTTAAGAGGAGTTTCCTTTGAACCTATCACCTTTAAAAAATAAGTCATTTAGAAAAAATCCTTTAGAGCCTTTGAGCTTTTGAGAAAACACCTAAAGAGAAATTGCCTTTTAAACTTTGAAAAAAAATGTATATGAGAAAAATATCATCTTAAAAAAAATTCCTTAGAGTCTTAGAGCCATAGAGAAAACACTTCAAGAGAAATTGTATTTGATGTTTTGACCTTAAAAAAAATATTTGAGAAAAAAATCAGCTTAAAACAAGTCCCTTATAGTCTTTGAGAGAACGCCTTGAGAGAAATTGCCTTTGTGAGAACGCTTTCAGAGAAATTGACTTTGAGCCTTTGAGAAAAAAATATCGTTAAAGAACTCCCTTAGAAAAAAATATCCTTATCTCCTTAAAGAAGTCCCTTAGAAAAAATCTACTGAAATAAATCCCTTAGAAAAAATCTCCTTATAATAAACTCTCTTTAAAGAAGTCCCTTAAAAAAAAATCTCCTTTAAAAGTCCCTTAGAAAAAATCTCCTTAAGAAAAAAGGTCTTAGAAATTTTTTTGTGAAAATCTCTATGAATACGAAAGATGCAAAATTATGAATTCGCTTAGTGTATAAATAGTGTTCGAAAGAAGTTTTAGTTCGGGCGATGGAGTTTTTTTGTGATCAAGTTTTCGGCCAAAATGTTAAGGGCCATTAATTTTTACAGTGATTTAACGGAAATTTCGTTTTCCGTCGAACTATTTATCACACAAAAAATAGTTCAACCGAAAACCTACTAAAATCTGAAAATTGACAGGTTTTCAGGTTTCTCTAATTTCGGAAGTAAAAAACAATATCCAATACTGCAAAGCGACTTTCAGAACTGATACTAGTATTTTCGTCATTGAATCTACTTTCCATAGGTACATATTTTGTTGTATTTGGTTGAGATATGATAATTTTAATTATTTGTTTTGTTAACATGTGATTTTTTTCATCTCATTGTTTTCAAAATTCAATAAAATGAAAATTCAATAACTTCATAAACATATAATTAAAAAGATGCAAAATAATATGGGACTCATGGCTGGAGTGTCTAATTCAAAACGGTACTCTTAGATTGTTTAATTTTAGTGGCAATGGAGAGAAATGTCCACTCCCCCTAAACATGTTTATATTCTACAAGTTTTCCACATCGATGTAATTCAAAAAATTCTAATAATTAGTATACTCACCTCATGGATACAAAATTATAGTCATGAGTTAATACACTCTCTCTAGATTGTTGTAGAGTATTTTGTTTTTAGTAAACACAAGTTTAACAATGAGTTCATGCACTTCTCCCAATATGACTATTTATCATCTTTTATACGAATATACTATCAAACATTTGTCAAATGGACATATCAAATCTCAATTAAAAAATAAAAATAATTTAAAATAAAAAGCTAACATAATTCTTCAAAATAATTTAAAATAAAAAGCTAACATAATTCTTCAAAAGTTTCATTTTACTACAAAATAAATTATCCAAAATTGGAAAAATAAGCACTCCCCAAAATAAACACCCACATTCATGATTTTGCTGATGTAATTTCAAAAGAGATTTCTTTTTTCTCATTCAAATTGTTAAAGTAAATCTATATTGATAATTATATATAATTAAACATAATTAGTTATATTTAATCATTAATCATAAACGCCATAAAGCAACTAGGAAGGAAAGATTAAAAAAATGATTTATTTTAACATTGATGAGCCTGGGAGGTTTTAAAACCCTATGTAAGTATCACAACATATTAAAATGTATTTTTTTTAAAATGATGTTTATTTATTATAAAAAATATTATAATTAATTAATTTCAAGTAACTATATAAAAGTATGGATATTTTCAGACATAAACGATAACCTTTCAATAATACAAATAATCTTAGATGTATATTATTTCAAAAAATTGAATTTGATTTGAAAAATACACAGAATCGTCTCCATATTAATTCCAAAAATTGAATTTGAAAATCAAAATTGTTATTGAATTTGATTTGAATGATACACAGAATCGTCTCCATATTAATTCCAAAAAATGAATTTGAAAATCAAATTTGTTATTGAATTTTATCTGAATGATACACAGAATCGTCTCCATATTAATTCCAAAAATTGAATTGGAAAATCAAAATTGTTATTGAATTTGATTTGAATGATACACAGAATTGTCTCCATATTAATTCAATAATACAAATAATTTTAGATCTATATTATTTCAAAAAATTGAATTTGATTTGAATGATACACAGAATCGTCTCCATATTAATTCCAAAAATTGAATTTGAAAATCAAAATTGTTATTGAATTTGATTTGAATGATACACAGAATCGTCTCCATATTAATTCCAAAAATTGAATTTGAAAATCAAAATTGTTGTTCACATAAAGATGGTTTGATCGTATGTATATATGCTTGTGATTGTATGTATATAAGCTTATGTTTGTAGAAGATGACTGGTTCAATGCGACTTCACAGGTTTGGTGCCTATTTGAGGAGAGGAGGCAAAAACATTATGTTTGAGCATTTTTTTCTCAAATTGAAAGCATCTCTGTCACGTCACATTACTAAATAACCATGGATTACCATTCAAGGAAAATAATAGCAAAGATGAAAAAACTTATTTTATGATGAAATTGATGCTGCCAAATATTAATTTATAGAGTAAAAAGTGTTTTTCAATCTACTAATTTATATCATGTACTGGATTTAACAAATACAAACCACAATTAACAAATGCAAACCAGCATTATAATAACTTAATATTATTATTGAATATATAACATATTTCTTTGGACTGATAAAGAGAGCTCCCCGGTTGAAACATTCGGAATCTGATAAGATTGCATTGCATTTATTTCCATCTCCTGCATACCTTCCGAGAGAAGCCATAGAAACCTATGCTCAAACACTAATAGAAGTTTGCATTTATTTCCATCTCCTGCATACCTTCCCAGAGAAGCCATGAGAAACCTATGCTCAAACACTAATATAACTTTGTACATAATGATATGGATGCATGTACAAATCGTTAGTATTATTATGGACTTTCATTCAATAGTGATTTGTACTCCACAGAAGAACTAGGATTCTGATAGATCCCGAGAAGCTTTTGAATCATCTTTCACTGTTCTTCTTTGGCCAGGAACACCTCAATATTTCTTGCCATTAATAATATTCTAGGCCAACAGAAAAGAAGAACTCGTGACCAATTATCATTATAATCAACGTTGTGAAAGATCATAACTAACTCCGCCCATGAATCAGAAGAAGAAACAAATGCAAATATAAACCAAAGTATCCCTGCAATGTAAAATCCCGATTAGGTTTAGGTTAAGTACTGTAAAAACATATATATCAACAAGATTGCATATACATTGAATATATCCACTAGGGTTGTGGCGCATGATTTCTTCAATTGAAGTCTGATTTTCCAGTTACCCAAGCGATGCGAAATCTGCGAAGTAAAGTAAACGCGCAACCTTCTACTGTACATTGCACCACCATCGTTGCACCATCCCGATCGTCTGGGATGGTGCACCTGGAGGGTTTTATATTACAGAGGGATTGAGATCGTTAAACTAGTTCAGTATATAAATTGAAGAAAGTAATCAAATTCAACGTTGGAAAGTGCCTGCGTCTCCACTTGTCAAATTGCCATGCCAGCGTCTCCACTTGTCAAATTGCTGGCCGTTTGCAGGAATTATGTCATCCGATTGGATTCAAGTGGGCTCTTATGTTTCACAAGGCACTATTGGATTAATTTAGAGTAGATCAATTGAATCTGCCACTCGAATTATAACTCCCAACGCAATCTCTCTATAATCATAATTATATTATTAATAAATGTGAATGATCCCCATGTGCATCCCAATTCATGGATCTTCGAAATCATGGGCTTTGCTTCTCCAAAATCAAGGATCTGACATGAAGATCACTGTGTTACTTTACAACTCCCAAAGCAGGGTGCCTCGGTCAGTTTCCAAGCTATTTTCCATGATTTTCCATTGGGCTTTAAGCACGGATGTCATCCAAGATTGATGCACCCTGCACTTTGGCACCCGGCTTCTGCGATATCTTGATACGTTGTACTTAAGTTAAATTCTGTGATATCTTTGATACGCTGTACTTAGGGTTGAATGTGGATTATATCAAAATAACTTTCACAGGGAAAAGAAAATCAGTGAAAGTCACTATATACAGTGATTCCAATCTCATGCAGCCATAGACACAATTAATTTATTACAATTAATTTATTAGTCCTTGTTACAGTAGGCAGTGAGCCTTAGCGATCCTGGAATGGACCATAGCGATCTGGCAAACGTGCATGGACTCTCGTATTGTTTGCTTATAATCTTTCTTATTTTTGCAATATAGGAAGAAAAATAATGATTAGAGGGCTGATGTGGAGAGGGTGACTTTATTGGCCAACATTATTTAGCCTGCTTTAATGCTCTTTGCAACATTAAATGGCTTGCACTAGGTTAAATAATGTTTACCTATTTTATCAATGTGATGGATTCAGGCTGAATAATGTTTATCTACTTTATCAATGTGTTGAATCCATTATTCAAATTTTAACAAATCCTTGTGCAAAGTTAAGATTGTTATTTAAAAAAAAATTTAAAATTCTATTTTTACCACTCCAATTAAAAAGCATAAATTATGACAACATTTTAAAGAATGAAAGGCAACTTTTTAAATTACTAATCAATATATCCAATTTTAATATACACACCCTTAGAGGGTGGGAATCTAGAAAATTAAGATAATATAAGTAAATTCATAAATTATAATGAATATCAAAACAAGTACTTCGAATTCAACAAGATATCCCAAAATAAGGAACGATAATGAACACTAGTCTATATAGAATCTCTCTCGCCATATTTGCATGAACAAATGTCAAATGTCAAATGTCAATTTAGAGTACATGTCATGTGTGGCAAGATTTTGTAAGGGATCCCAAGCTTACGAGAGGATGATAGACTAACTTGGTTATTGGAAAAGCTCGTATAGGTGTTAGATTTCTACTTGTAACATAAGCCTTCATTGTCCAATCCCATCAAATTAAATACAATTACTTTAAATTTCATAATTAACTATACATAAAGTCAAAAATGTTAGGGATTCCAAAAGGTAAAATTCTTATATATTCATAATTTCAATTGTGTCTAGTCCCATTTAATAAAGGAAAAACAAATTTTTCAAATTTGAAATCTTTATAGATGTAGAATTTTGATTGTACTTGGTCCCATTTCACAACATTATTTAAAGCAAATGTACAAGTTAATTTGTGACTTGAATAGGTATAAGTGCACTCCACACATGCCTTTAACATATACATTTGGAAAAGAGTTTCTCCAAGTTGTTAAGGAGGTATATTGGAAAAAGCTAAAGATGAGATTTTCCATAGCCCACTTGACTCAATTTTAGATAATGAAAGCACTGATCGAACTATGGAGCAATACCGCTGCACCATTTCATTATTTATATTACATATTTGACAAATGAAGGAAGAGGTCAATGTATAACAAAATTCATATGCCTGCTTCAAATAAAATATGGAGTAACTCAGCCTATGTATGATGCAGTGATAATTCTTCTAACAGAGATGGATCTATCTTTAATGAAGTTAGTTGGATTTGGATATGATGGGCATCTGCCGTGATAGATAGTCATGAAGGTTTATCTTCTAAGATACGTCAAAATGCTCCTCATTTATTACATATCCATTGCATAACTCATAGAGAAGCATTAGTAGCAAATAATGTTTCATCTCATTTTTCAGAGTTGCACTATATTGGTATATTTGCAAACAAAGTTTATTCATGGCTTGGGAAATCTACTAAAAGGCATGGAGAAATGAAAGAGCTAATGGAGTCATTTCAAATCACAAAGTTAGAGGTTTTACAAATTCATCAAATTAGGTGGCTCTCTAAAAGGAATACCATGGAAAGACTCGTCAAACTCATGCCCATTTTGTTTTGTTAAAAGATTGGGAGTTGGGGAATAAAAATATGTATGAGTTGGAAATAGTATTTCAAGTACAATTTTGCATCCATTTGCTTGCGCATGTGCTCATTGATTTAAATAAGTTGAATCAAAAGTTCCAAGAGGATCATATTGATGTTATAGATCTATTAGCACTATTTTAGATGTTGCATTAACATGCTTTGTAAATAGTTTTTGGGAGGTATATTTGGGGCAGGTGCAATGCACATATCCTCTTTTTTAATTCAAGAACAACGAGGGACTCTTGAGTTTGTAGATAGCATAGGTATGGTACATTTACATCCATTGAGGTTTAAGATTTTTCCAAAGATACAAAGATCAAGGACACTAGATGATTGCATTCTTTTAGGGAAATGTTTTGTGATGAACATGATTGAATCTCTAGGTAGGAGGTTCAAAGATCTACTTATATTTAATGCTGCTAATCTTTTCAGTCCTTGACATTATTATGAAGAAATAGATCATAGAGACTCTCAAATTAAAAATGGTTGAAATATTTATGTGAAAAGTTTAGTGTTGGGGAATCACATATTCTGGATATTGCTAAATGTTTGGGTGAAATGGATGAATCTATTTGTATTATTTATAAATCATACCTTAAAAAGCATATGTTTGGAACATGGGATCTACGTGGAGATGAAATTCAATTGTTTGAAGGATTTCCCTTTTGATGTGATTATGGAAGTCCATGCTTGTTATTTCATCAAGTACAATAGTGTGTGAAAGAGGATTCTTAGTGAAAGAAGCTCCTCAAAATTAAACAAGACAAAAAATAATGATAAATCAAGACTTTCATTAAAGACATTAGAAGTCTTAATGTTCATCTCTCTTAGTGCACCTCATGCTCTAAATCAAGTAGATTGGAATGCTATTTATGATGTATGGAAACAAATGAAAAATAGAAAGCATCTTCCATTAGGCAAACAAATGTATGTTTTCAACTATATATGCTGAAATAGTTTTGAAGAATATTAAATGAATGTGCTCACTTATGTAAAATAATAATAATTTTGTGGACCAAGTACTAATTTCAAATAAAATTTTGTATGTTTCTTAGGTTTTATTGAAAAATTATCATTTTTTCATGTAGTGAGTATTCAATTGTTTAAGATTGTAAAAATTTGGAAGCACAATATTTGTTTTTTGCATTTTTTTGAAGGGTTTAATTACTTTATACTTGTCAATTGAATAAAAATTATTTATATCCCCCTTCATCTTTGAAGGGATGGAAGAATTTATGCTCTTCAAATTTAAATTAAGATCCACCATTCAAATTTGATCACTAATGGGGTCCCTTGGGGTGGAGGCTTGTGGCTTTGAAGAGGAGGGTGTGTCATATATTATGCGATCATGCTGGTTTGTTGGTAAATGAACAAAGTTTCTTCCTCTCTTTGCTAGAATGGGTGTTTTCCATTGTTTTTAGGAATGCATGCTTATGTGTAAATAACTTCGTCCCATGTTGAAGCTCCACTCAAGTTATGTTAGATGGATGATGATTTTCCACATAATAATTTAAATTTAAAAATGCATACACACTAGGAACACATGGTGTATGTGTGTGTGTGTGTATCCCACAGGGCATAGAATAGACGGTGAATGGGTGTAATATTAAGACACTCCTTGCGTAACGTCATTGGTTCAAAACTTCGTAGGTATGAGCCTCTCTCTCTCTCTCTCTCTCTATATATATATATATATATATATATATATATATATATATATATATGTCAAAAAAGAAAATGAGATCTTCTCTTTCTTATTCTAGTTCACTGGCAAATAATCAACCAACGGGAGAGGTTTTCCCTCCCTCGGAGTTATATAACGGTCAAGTGTTTCCAAATTCTCTCTCTCCTTTGTAAGCTTATTTATCCCCACCATTTCTATTCATTCCAAGCAACTTAAGTCACCCATGATTTCTTCCAAAATCAAACTCAACCCCTCACAAGGACCATACAATAAAAATAATCAATGTCTAGATGATTTTAGAAACTTATTTGGGGAGCTTAGGAACACAAGAGAAGCATTATGTATGTCATTGGCCACTTCATTTGACACAATCATTGCTTCTATTGGCCATACCCATGGTCAATTATCTTATATATCCAAATATAGGGCTAAGATGAGAGAGTTTTATTCAAATGGAATTAGTAAGGAAAATGTTAAAATATCGAATATAACCAAAGAAATGATTATTCAGTTATTCATTAATTATTTTGATCCAACCAACCATTCTATTCGAGAAAGAGGAATATTTGCATGGACTGGTGCACACTCTAAACATGGAGAAACCATTGGTTGGATCAATGGTTTACAATATTTGATAAAATTCCCTACAATAATAGGGAGATTCCTTTGTATTTTGTTTGGAAATTATGTGCTAACTTCATTTTTGGTTACCATGTAAATTATTTTGACATTGGTGAATTCTAGGGGGTTGGTATTAGCTCTTATACTCAATATCAAGATATTGCTAGGCATAAATCATTGAGAGGGTCCCCCACAAATAGGCGTATGCCTAACCTTCCTAGCCACCTTAGCTCAGATATAGGATTTGGGCCACTAGCATTGGGATATTGTCCCTGACACGTGGTCTAGTTCAACATAGTGCATTTGGTAGCTTCATATCAAGTACCATCATTTGATGATGTTAGACCACTAAGTGTAGGGCCTACATATGGTTAGGATGGCCATTCTAGTTCTAGCCTAGTCGATATTCATCGATGCTCTCATTGTGGGAAAACATGTAATGGTATGACATAGGATCCTATTCATGATGGTTTCTTGGATGAGATTAATACGAAATCATTTTTATATTTTCATTGCTTGTGGATTTAATTTTAAATTCGACTTCAATATTTTGTAGACATAACTTTAAAGTATTTGTAATTGTCTTTTATTTGTTTGGCATGCCAAACTCTTACGAGATGACACAATTGCATATAAGCAGCAAGGCACCTCTTCTCCGAGACTTGATGCAACAACTATTGCAACTTGTTTTGTTGGATCTCCTCACACCTAGGTATTTAGATGAAATCATGGTTTTTTCCCAGAATGTTGAATTAAATTTGTAAGTGTGTAACCGTAAAAATTTCGAAACTGTATATAAGTACTATCAACTCATCATCTTTTTTGTTGTAGTATAAATATACATTCTTAGATTTGCTTCCTCTTTGATACTTAATTACAATGTTACATTGTTGAAAATAAGTTATATGCTTCATTTGACATACATTCTTTATATTTATTTGTAACTAGAAAGATTGAAAGACTTATGTTTTGTGAATTATATGTATATTTTTTTGAAGAAAATATATAAATAATAATTCACTTCTTGAGCCAACATATTCATAATTTAGTTATTTAGAACAACTTCTTACAATATCTCAAAGGGGTATTCAAAGGGTTTTTGTTGGTGTGGAATTGTGAACTTGGATTGATTGTCATTTAGATTAATATCAATCATTCCACCTATTACATAAATATTTAGTTTCAAACACCAATATGCTAAGTAAGGTGTCCATATTGTTGCACAGATATAAGTGCACCTTCTTGAATTTATGCATATATGTGATTGGTATATACTCTAAACCTCTGGTAATGCTTTGGAGACTAAGGTTGATAGCTAACATCATTATTTTTACTCAAATGACTGAGTGCGTGCAACATATGTTTGTGACATGTGTATATGTAATTTCACAAACAGACATTATTTTCTTAAATAAGAATGTACTCCCAAACAGGGGAAATTTTAAGGATTCATATTTTTCTTAAAGTGTAGAAACCTAGGAAAATCTTACTAATTCTTAAATTTCCAACCATAAATGTTTGGTGATTTTTTAAAAAAATATTCAAATTTCTAAAGATTTTATATAGTTTCTAGACAAATTTGACGATGTTTAAAGTAAAAAAAATTATCCTATGGAATTGGTGCAAATCATTTAAAAAAATTGGAAATTGGTGAAATTTGTTTGGAAAAAAATCCTCGAAATTTATCCCATGGACTAAATTTCGCCCCTAAAATTTTCCTTGCTCCCAAGCATCACTTCTAAAGGTAAAAATTATGTTTTCGAAAATGTATTTTCCATCTGTTTATGATTATTATGGTTGAAAACTACAACCTGTATTAAAATTGTTTGCATTAGTCAAAGGTTTGGATGATTGATTATATTTATGTCGTGATCACCAAAAAATATTGTACTTGACAAACTATGGAACCAATGAGTTTCTAAATGAACTCACATTAGTTGTATGGGGCTACATAAGCGATTTGTGCAACTTTAATTTATTCACCAGACCCTATAGGGCTATGTAAGTGCCAAAGCATAATGAATATCAACCATAGAACAAATTTAATTCACTCTCAAATGTTGTGTTATCATATTTTATGAAATGATATTATGAATTTCTACATAAATAGTGGTTTTATAACTTATATGGATTGTAAATTCATTAGTATATTTTTTGTACACGATTTGTTTTACACACACACACACAATTTGTCAAGTCTCTCCATAGTTTCCAAGTCCATGAAAGGTAGTCGAATCTTTGTCAAGTCAGAGTGTGACAACATTGGCTAGTTCACCTCTTCATTTGTATTGCATGTCTATTCTCTTCTTAATGGATATCCGACTTGTTGTAGTTATATTTGGTAACTCTTGACAATGAAATAGAGCTAGGCCACATTCATGCCTTCATTCACTAGTTTGTAGATCTTTTATAAAATTTTATAATACTTTTCCCTTATACACGTGACTTTCCTTCATGCAACATGTGGGTACCGACTCATTTCCTTCATGCAAGACATGGATACCTTGAAAATTTCCTAAAAATATGTAAAATGCATTGAAAATACATGATTTAAGTATGTAATCCATACACATGCACAACCAATATATAGACTTCTATATAGGATTCTAACTTATCCTAACAACTTGAACTAACTTTTCTCAATATAAATTAGAGGTTCAAGGGAGGATAATGGGCCTTAATACTTGTGTTAGCAAAGAAATGTTGGAAGAATATATACAGGAGAAATCATATCATTCGCTTTGTTGTCACCTCTTTCAAAGCTCCATTGGTTCTAAATTTGATTTTAGTTTCTTGTTGGGCCTAAACTCCATATTGTTTCATGATTGGAGTAACGTTGGCACATATAAGCAGAATATTAGTGGATAAGGGGACTAGTTTGGATGAACCCAAACTCAAGTGACTAAGGTTCCACTAGCAGATTATCATGTATCATTTGTATTTTTTATTCATTATCAATAAACTATGAAGATATCTCTTCTTTCCTCCCCAAAATTTGATTGCAAAGAATTAAGTTATTTGTATCTAATATCTAGTTTGGAGTGGAATTGTCTTATATTTAATTAGAATCAATTCATAAGTAAATTCATATGCATATTATGAATTAAATTTTTATGACCAATAGGATTTGAGAAAGGTTGGATATTGTGTTTTATGTGTAGGACAAGATAAATCTTGGAATGGTGAAAAACATCACATCTATAGGCACATGATTTGCAAAGGATGACCATTTGAACAAAGGTGCTTCTTTGTTCTCTTTTCCTTACACAATTATGTCTGATAATTTATTGGTTCTGAAAATTAGATTGTAATATTTTTCCTACTCTATTAGTGATTTGAACCTAATCACTGGGCATTATTCTCTCTAACATAACTAACAACCATACTAGGGAGAAATCCATGAATTATTGCTTTATGAGTTTCCTCTCTCTAATTTCTAGCCTTAAAGTTTCCATTGGTTATCTAATTGTATGTTATTTATTATTTTACTTATTGCAGAACCAATTGATCCTAGAGTTTTTAGGTCTCTACAGGTACCCATTCCTTTCATTCACTAAAAGTTTGGGTATGCATAGGGTTTTCCTTAAAGAAAAGCACATATATGCACTTGTTTCCTTCTAGAAACAAGTGAGTATGCTTGTACGGTGCCAAATTAATAAGATTGATTGAATTTTTTACTTTTTTCAAACTTGTTCCTTGCAACATTTAAAGTGTTTGACCTATAGTAATACAGAGTTAACAATAGTTTAGTGTATTTTATTGGAATTTTGATTTGAAAAGAGAAAATTAATTATTTTCATTTTTTGCTTTAGGTGCCTAGTAGTAAGTTCTTGTAGTTTCATTGTAGGATTTGTTGATTTAGTCTCTTGAGTCAGATGTTTTGAGGTCTTATGAAAAGAGTGCCTAACTTCAATGAAATATTAACATAAGCGTACTTTGAGATTTATTAATACTTTTATTATTATAAAATTCTAAGAGTATTCAGAACATCACAAAGTTTGATCTTCATTCCATTTGAGTAAGAAACAACCTTAAAATGAACGCTGATTTTTAAAATGAACTAGATTGATTTTTCTTTATAGAAAATGCACAATCTAGGAACTATAGTCTCGGTGTAGGTTGAAGATTAAACTCTCCAAAATTTTGAAAATTAAACTAGAGTCACTAGCAAGTTTGTAAAATCCATCAGTAACAACAACATTTGTTGATAAAGTGCACATAACATGTGTGTCAATTATGAGTTCAAAGTTGAGTAAGTATTGAAATTGTCACCTCTTTCTTGATTAGTAGAATATGTGTGTATGGGAGCTTTAGTTGAAGTTGAAAGTCCTCAAGTGACACCATTTCTTTGAAGCTTAAGGTCTAGGATTAAGGGCCTACATTCCCAGCACAAATGTATAAACCTAACCCATGACTATTCCACCTAATTGTCAATCATCAAGTGGTGACCTTAGTGAAATTTCTAGAGTTTCTTCCCTAGGTGATTGCAAGTGGGAAGTAATTGTAGTACTTGAGATAGACATAGGACATCTATTTTATCTACTTTGGAGGGTGCTCGTCTCTGCAAGGGTACTTGCCAATTAAAGAAATTTTGAGGTAAAAAATGGGCCTCAAAATAAAGGAAATGTACTATAAAAATCAACTAATCACATTCTAGTAGATGACATCATCCCCCATGGTTGAGGTGACATTGCATGAGTTAAGAATGCTTATTTGTCAATTTTTTTATGGTGGATGAAAACCCATAGTTAACCAAGGTAGTGGTATAAGTATTTTTAAGTCATAAAGTAAAGTACTCATAATGAAAATCCTTTAACATTTTTTCCTAAAATAATATTATTGTCATTTTCAAGTAAAATACTCATAATGAATGTATTTTCACACTATTTTTCCTTTCACACTTTCTCATAAAATAATATTATTGTCATTTTCAAGTAAAGTACTCATAATTCATAAAAAATAATATTTTCACATTTTCTTCTTTTCACATTTTTTTCCTTTCACATTTTTTTATAAAATAATATATTGACATTTTTCATGTTTTTAATTTTAAATTATATATTCACTCCATTCTTATTAATATCATAATGCCAAACTAATATATATATATATATATATATATGAGATGTTTTGAAAAAGTGAATTTGATTGATGTGGCTTTTGTGATCTGAGGATGGAGATTTGCAGGGTGAGGCGTCTTATCAGCCTGCGGTAAGTCTTTTTTGTTGAGCTGTAGAAACTTGGAGTCCTAGGTGGCTTTCCGGCCATCTATAGTACCAACCAAGGTTAAAAATAAGTGGGAATGCGATTTTGTCTATAGCTCCAAATCTGACTTATCTACAGCTATTGCCTCCATTTGTCTCTTTTTTTTTCCCCTTATGACTTGTCTGGCGGCTTTTTGATGGGGATGTGCTGCTATATGTTTTTATTACCTTTTTTGGCAGGATGGATTTCTTTCATTTTTGGGTAGGCCCTGTTTCCGATAGGTGGAGGCTATCTTTCTGTTTTTTGTAGATTAGGGTTTTACTATCTTTGGCTTTTGTGCCACGTGGGGTAGGGTTTGATTATAGTATTGATTTAGGATGGCACATCAACCCTCGTCCTCACATTTCTGCCTTTCAGAGCCTCCTTCGCCGGTGCCGGCATGCACTAAACAAGATAACTAGCAATTACATGGTAGACGAGCTAGGGTTCGCCGACGGACCAAAGTTGTTAAGGCTAGAGAGGGTCGTTCACAGTTTGTAGTAAACCCTAATTTTAACCTAGAAAGGGTGGAAATTCTGGCCTCGCGCAGTGTTGTAGGTCATATGGAATACACTAGTGGAAATCGGGAAGAGATCATTGCTTGGGTGAATGAGCATTGGATGCCACTTTGTGGTTTGGCCCCGCGGGTTAATCTTCTGGTTAATAGATGGATTCTATTCACCTTTCCATCTGGTGCCCATGTTGATGAAATTCTGAAATAGGTGTGGCTTTTCAAAGATGGGTCGTTGTGTCTTAAAAAATGGTATGTGGGTTTTGACCCTCTAAAGGACAATCAGAGGGTTCGACACCTGTGGATGATTATGCCCGGTTTCCCTATTGAGTTGTGGTCTGAGATCATGTTTATTGGGTTAGCAAACTCAGTTGGCAAGTTTTTTAGGTTGGATAAGAGGACTCTGTTCGGATTTGATTGCAGAGCTGCAAAAGTGATGTTGAATTTGATTTGCAGCTAGGGTTACCTACTGAAATTGATATAAGTTGGGGCTCTAGGGTTATATGTCAACGTTTGGACTTTTTTAAAATACCCTTCCAATGTTTTAAGTGTCGGGAAACTTGGCATACAGTTTCCAATTGCCCGCTCTCACTAAAGATCCCTCACTGCCCTCAATCGACTGGCATTGATTTTATGCTATCAAATGTTCCCTTAGCAAATGAATCTTCGGCGGTGAAGACCTGTTTGGGTAAGTCTCTGGAGGAAACCCCTTATAATGACATTTCTAAAGCTGAATTAATTTTTTATGAAGATATTGAGAATTCTCTGAATCAGAGGATTTCTAGGGGGGAGGTTGCTTTGAATTTATCTGTTGTGGGTGGGCCCTATTTGATTAAGGGTAACTGGGGTTCTATTAAGTCCAACCAGGGAGTTTCTGAACATGATCTTGAAATTACTGAACTCATTTTTGCTCCTATATACAAGGTCGCTAGGGTTTTATCTTTTGATGAGAAGGCGGTGCTGGAAGAGAGCGGTTACAAACCTAGCTATGAGTCACCCTTGTTGGCTCCTTTAGATGTTTATTTAAAGAACCCTCCCCCAAACTCAGAGGTTTTACCTTCTGAGATTCTACGTTTTCAAAATGTGATTGTTAGAAAGGAAAAGAAGGTCTGTGCGGAGAAGATTGATGAGACTATTGGTGATGTTTTTGTTCCTCTTTTGGTTAGAATTGATGAAGCCTCTACAGCTACTGGAAATTCTCCAAACCCCGGGGAACTTAGAGCGGTGCATCCCTATAGCCGTGGTGATTTATGTTGATTATCCCATGAAACGTTCAAGGGTTAGGCAAAGCTACCTAGGGTAGGGCTTTGTCATAACTGTTATCTGCTACTAGCCTAGAAATTGCTTTAATACATGAAACTATGTGTGTTGATGCGGATGCTATCCTAAAATTGGCAAATGTTTGTCCAGGATGGGATTTTTCTGCTTTAAGTGCCTTTGGGAAGTCTGGAGGTTTTATTGTGGGTTGGAACCAAAGTCTGTTGTATTTCAAAACATTTAAAACAAAATGGGGGATTTTGATGCAGGGTCGGTGTTTATTTCAGAATCTTCATTTTAATATCTTAAACTACTATGGACCATACTCTAGCAGGAATGTGTTTTGGGATCAGTGTTAGGATATTCCTATACTCCATCCTAGTCCTACCAAAATTTTCATCCTTTTCATTTTTCAGTCTTGCATGCATCCCTGCATGCAGCATGCATTTTGCATGCATTGCATGCATCCGCATGCTGCCCAGTCATCAGGTTGATACCTCCAGCACCTATTCCCTAGTCCTCCAGCACTCAGGAGCTTATTTCCACTCATATTGAGCCCTCCTAGATAGCGATGTGCCCACATTTCACCATACACTTGACAAAGGCACCCTTCTTCACCTACCAGTCCAGTTGTATTTAGTTAATTGAGTTCTCTCCTTGACTTTAGGCTTTAATCACTCTTAACTGACCTTACCACTCCGATGGACCTCCAGTGTGACTAGACTGCTCATTCTGACTTCAATTAGCTCCTCATGCACCCTCCATTGAGCCTCCTTCATTCAGTTAGTGTCTCCATGTGCCATTTACACTCAGTTACACCTACCACACTCAGTTAGACTCAGTTTGACTAACGGTTGACAGTTACTTGTGCATTGATGACTCCACCGATGATGAGATAGACTTCTAGTTGTGACTTGATGACACTCCAATGATCTTTTGATCACTCCATGAAGGCTAATTCGAATTGCCACCTTGGCATTCGAATCCTCATGCATTGTACTACTTATTTTTCCATATTGTGATTAATGAATTAGTGTGTGTGAAGTATTTTTGCTTCTATCCGAGTTCTGTTGTATTATTATTCTGTTGCTCATCTTACTGCATTGACCACTCTTAATCTTATTCCTAAATTATTTCTTGTGAGGTATACATCAGCTCTTAGATCTGCTGTGAGGATTTTCACAATCAGCTCATGATTTCTGGTCTTCTTAACTCACAAAATCTTATTGTTGCAGGAGATCTTAGTTTCTCCTTAAATTCGTCTGAAATTTGGGGCTCCAAAGCTTGTTATGATGAATTAGATGATTACTTTTCTGATATGTTAGTCAATTTTGACTTGGTTGATGTGGCTCCTGCACCCTTAAAGCCAACTTGGACAAATGGCAGAGTTGGTAAGGATGGAATTCATAAAAGACTTGATCGCTTCTTGGTTGCTCAGTCTTTGCTGCAAAATTTCCAAAGATATAGATCTTGGGTGGGGGAGAATATCTTTTCGGATCATTGTCACATTCTCCTTTAGTGTGATGACACTCTTGGACCGAGGAGTTTTCCTTTTAAATTCAACAATTCATGGCTTCGGTATGATGAATTCTGTGAGACTATAAGACAGTTTTGGCTGGACCCATATCATGATTATGGCTTAAATCCCATGGACAATTTTGTTCTAAAATTCAGGAAGTTGAAGGCCGTGGTTAAAACTTGGATCAAAAATAAAAAGAAAATGGATCTACAGGAGTATGATGCTTTGCAGGTACATATTCAAAATGTTTTTCAGAAGAAGTTTGATCTTATGGATGATGTAGAGGATCAAATTTTACTTAACTCACTTAATGAAAAAAAGGAGACTATTCTAAAACAAGAAGAAGCAAAATGGAGGCTAAAAAGCCGAGCACTGTGGCTGGAACTTGGGGATAAAAATACTAATTTCTTTCATGCTTTTGCCTCTCATCGCAGGAACAAAAAAGCAATTTGGGATTTGAAAATTGATGACGGGGTATATATAAATGGATAGATTCATCTTCAGAATGCTGCAGCAAATTTTTTTGGTAACATATTTAAGGATTCGGGGAATCATGATTTGTTGAAGCAATTGGAGATTACGCACCTATTCCCTGCTTTCTTCAGTCCTTAGGAAGCCTTGGAATTGGAACAGGCAGTTACCTTAAAAGAAATTGAAGATACTTTAAAACTGTTTGCCAAAGAAAAAAGTCCTGGGCCGGATGGCTGGACAGTGGAATTGTTTCTTCACTTCTTTGATATTATGGGTGAATAAATATTGGCGATGGTTGAATTATCCAGAATTAATGGGTTTATATCAGGTGCATTGAATTCTACTTTTTTTACTTTAATCCCGAAGTGCAACAAACCCTCAACCTTTGGGGACTATAGGCCTATTGCTTTATGAAATTTGATCTACAAGCTTATATCAAAGATTATAGCTGTGAGAATCAAACCTGGTTTGTCAAAGTTTATTTCTTCAAATCAGTTTGGGTTTCTTCATGGCAGGCAGATATTGGATGCAGTAGGCATCACTTAGGAGTTAATTCATTCTATTAAAATTCGGAAATCCAAAGCCTTTCTACTTAAAATGTATCTCGAAAAGGCCTATGACCGGGTGGACTGGTGCTATCTCAGAATTCTTCTAATTCAAATTGGTTTGTCTCCTCGAATGCTGAGATGGATTATGTCGTCTGGTACTACAAAAAATATTGTTGTTCTAGTCAATGGGGTTCCATCAAGTTTCTTTAAGTGTTCCCGTGGGATTAGACAGGGATGCCCACTGTCTCCACTACTCTTTGTGTTGATAATTGATGGTTTAAGTAGAATTTTTCTTAAGGCAAAATCTGAAGGTCTTATTAAGGGGATAAAATTTCCCAAAGAGATATCTATCTCTCATCTCCTATTTGTCGATGATGTACTTCTTGCTGGTGCAAATACTACTCGTGAGTGGATATGTTTCAGAGATAGTATATCCCTCTTTTGTTGTGCATCGGGTATGAAGGTGAGAGATAGGAAATCCGTCCTGTTTCAGCATAATATGGATGATGTGAAAATTATGGAGTTACAGAATGTTCTGCCTTACAAAGTCCAGAATTTAGTTGATGGTTTTCTATATTTGGGTTATTTCTTAAAGCCAAATAATTATAGAATAAAGGATTGGTCTTGGACTTTTAAGAAGATGGAGAATAGAATCAAGTGCTGGAATAACAGACTTCTATCTATTGGAGGTTTCCTGATCTTGGTCAAAGCGGTTCTTACTAGCATCTCGGTTTATTGGTTATCCTTGTTCAAAGTGCCCAGTTCAATCTTGCAGATTATGAAAAGACTCTATTCTAATTTTCTTTGGACAGGTGGTTTGGAACAAAAAGGTCTAATAATGGCAAAATGGGAATATATCACTACACCTGAAAAATTTGGCAATTGGGGGCTAAAAAATTTGGAAATCTTTGGCAAGGATCTCCGTCTAAAGAGCTTCTGGAGAGGTCTTTTTGGCTGCACTTTATGGTCCATAGTATTAATGGTGAAGTATATAAAGCAGGATATCTTGGCATGGATCAGAAATCCAGTTAAAAATACAAGAAATACCTCAGTAATTTGGAAAGGATTTATGAGTTTTTTTCAGTGGATGGGAAATGACTTGTCTTGGCAAGTGGGATCAGGTCGAAAAATTCAGGTTGGTGTAGATTGGATTTTGGGTCTAGACGAGGATTTCATGCTCTCGGCTGAAATACTGGAATATCTCAGGGACAGGGATTTTACTACATTGGATCAAATGAGAAACTATGTCTCATTGAATGGTTCCTCACATTGGATAAAAGGCGCAGACATGGGCCTTTTGGGTTGTTATGAAAGAGAGTGGGATGACAATTTTTCTCGGCTAGACTCTATTGGTTGCAGGATCTCCCCTCAGTGTGATGTTTTGAAATGGGATAGAAATCCTATCTCAGGTGAGGTTACAACCAAAGCTGCCTATTGTTTTATTATAAATTACATAAATTATTGTCCTCCATAATGGTGGTTCAAGAAGCTGTGGAGCTGGAAGGTACCTGTTAAGCTTAAATGCTTTGGATGGTTTGCATTAAAGGGGAAGCTGAAAAATCGGGATGATTTGGTTAGAATGGGGTGGAATGGACCGAATAGATGCTCTTTGTGTAAATTTGATGCTGAATCCACTCAGCATATTCTGGTTAACTGTAGGTTTACTAGGGATATTTGGGAACAAGTATGTGCTGGTTTGGATATCAATTTGGAAAGGGGAATGGAGTCTTTTGAGATTTCTTTCTTACAATGGCTTAGAAATTGCATAACACACCCCGTTTTACCACTTTTTATATCATGGGAAATATGGCATATTAGAAATAAATCAGCTTTTGAAGATATGGACCATTTGGTTCAAATTGGGGCTGATCGAATTCTCTCTCTTTATAAATCTATTTTTAAAGGGAAGAAACTG
The DNA here is from genome assembly GCA_027924585.1 of Larix kaempferi. Taxonomy (NCBI): domain Eukaryota; kingdom Viridiplantae; phylum Streptophyta; class Pinopsida; order Pinales; family Pinaceae; genus Larix; species Larix kaempferi. The sequence goes on from BSBM01001063.1 coordinate 6,779,314, forward strand.
GTAGTGGTCAAAAGGATTAGTGCCTTTGATCCAATCTTTAATTGCCCTGTGCTTTTCTTCGATCGAGTGGCTCAAGATGGCATTTGTGCGGTGGGGGGTGCAATTTTTATAAATTAATCTCATTATTTCTCACTTAAGATGAATTGTGGAATGGGTTCAAATATGAAAGCTGAACTCATTGCTCTGTGGTGTGTCTTAAAAGTGGCAAAATTATTTGGCATTGATGACTTGAAGATCTTTGGTGATTCCAGAGTTACAATCAAATGGGTGCAGGGTGTCTATGATCTTAAAGTATTATCACTCATACATTGGTGCCAAAGAATCAAGGCAGTTATCAAACTTTTCAGGAAAATATCCTTTGAGCATATTTATAGACAACATAATCTTCTGGTGGATAAATTGTCAAAGCAAGCACTGTCTGGTGACATTGGGATCCTGTTTTGGGAGGAAACACTAAACTCTCAGATTCTAAATTATGGAGATATGAACTTTTTCGAGTAATTCTGTATTTTTATTCAGATGAATTGTATGTCACTTGAAAAATACGAATTTTTTAGATGTTTAAGATATTTGGCTGACTTCCTTCGTGATGATTAACAAATCATATTTTGTAAAGTTATGGCTTCAAGACTTTTGGGCAGCCATGTCTATATAAAGTCTTTTTTTTTTTAATTTTTTTTAATTTTTTAATTTTTTTCTCCGTTGGAAATATATATATATATATATACATATGCTTATAAATTAAAATATTAAATAAAATGGAATGAATACATAATTAAAAATTAAAATTATGAAAATGATAAAAATATTATTTTATGAAAAAATGTGAAAGGAATATATATATATATATATAATGAATTAAATTCTTGTACTTTTAAAATAAATTAAATTATGATATTAATAAGAAAAAGGTATATTAATATAGATTTAATGAATAAAGAATAATAATAATAATGCAATATGGATTATAATAATATTATTAACATTTTACATGTAAATAAAATTTCAATTAAATCACATTATATTAAATTGATGAGAAAAGTACTAAATATAAAAAAGTCAGTATAAATTAAAAAAATAGCTCTTAAAAAATGTTTTTATTATTTAATTTCATTTGCAAGTTCAAGACAAATAAATGCTAAAGGACAATAAATTTTTGGGAATATACAATGAATCTTAGTCACATCAATGTATAGTTATTTTATTAATTTTATTTCTAGTGAATTTTGAAAAGTAAGTCAACCATGGTTATTTATATTGTGCATAGAAAATAGTGTAGGAGGTGACTTGTCATATATACCTACCCCATAAAACCACTGACTTATAATATTTTAATATATCTCATACTTTTTTAGTACATCTCTTAGGAGGCCATTTTTTGCCCTCAAAATCTCTCTAATGCGCCTTGGGTAATTGTTACATGAAGATTACCATAACTATCTATCAGAACTTCATTGGTTGGGTTTGGGCCCTACTCATTCTAAATCGATTTATGAAAGGATACTTGATTTAAATCTATATTTATTAGCCTTTGCTAAATTCATTCTTGGGAGGGTATTTTGCTTGTTGCTTCTTCTCAGGAATTTTGTAGTGGAGTGTTTTATGTTCAACTTTGGTTGTCATTGATGTCAACTTATGTCAAATAGGATGTCAACTGATTCAGTTTGTGTCATTGATGTTAATCGATGCCAAAGTGGATTTAGTATTCTTGTGCCAGTTTGAAGAAATATAGAAATGCCACTTTGAAGAAGTAAATAGATGCCAGTATGAAGAAGTATATCCAGAAGATGCATCTAGTCTGAAGAAGTATGTCTAGAAGCACATCATGTATATCCAGTGTGAAGAAGTACATGAGGAATGTATATCTAGTTTGAAGAAGTACATAAGGAATACATTCAATACATGTGGTACATGAGCAGATCTCAAGTCCATCTAGTCATAGTCCTTCAAGGTATAAGCTAAAGTGTTGGCTAGACAGAAGATTGTAAAGTGTGCAAGCAAGTCAAGAATTGATTGGACAAAGTTCGGGAGTGCACAAGCAACATGGAACAAGAAATGGTTAAATAGTTATGCAAGTCCTGAAAGCGCGCAAGTCCCACCAATTGGAGGAATATTTCAGTTGTTGAAGCATGCAAAAGTACCAAGATGGGTGTAGCAGTTGAAGATATCATAAGTGCAAATTCCACGGGAAATGGTACATCAAGGGCACAAGAGCACACCACAAGGGTTAAATTCCCACTAATTCAAGGACCATGTATGTGCAAGACCCACAAGAAAGGACACATCAGCGATGCAAAACATGACATGTGGCAGAAGCATAAACTGTGAAGCAAAGAAGAAGGAAAGCCATAACCAACTTGTGGACATACACCATGCAGGACATGTATAAATAAGAAGCAAGTTGGAGATTTGAAGTATGCTTGATAGAAAGTATGAAGAGATCATAAGTGGAAGATACAAATTTATATTCAGGGAATCAAGGGCTCGAGGAATCAGAACAACATGATATAGTATATAGATTAGTGTGCACAAGTAGAGGAATGGAATAGCTGATGGTGCACAGGATGATGCTGTGAATCTGTGACGATTGTGAAAATACATAAAGGAAGAATGTGAATATGCACAACTGCATGAGGGACAAATGACAATATCCCATATAGCATGTAGACAACCACATATGTTACAAGACAAAAGCGCAAAGATAGAACTGAAGTATATCTTATGATGTGCGAAGAAGTTTCACTTATGCACAAGGACTAAGTTGATGTGTGCAAAGTAAGGAAGTCCATCAGATGCGCAAAGAGAGAGTTGCAGCAGAATCAAGGATGTGCATCATGATGAGGATGATCTGAGACAAGTGCATTAAACTAGAAGGATGAATCATTTGATGCAGATAAGTTCACATATTTTCTGAAGACTATAGAACCTAAACAAAATGGAAACATCTAAGAAAGTGCGCAATTCCATCTGATACCAGTGCACAATATCATAACAACAAGTTATCAGTTGGTGCGCGGTATTAGTTGAAAGTGTAGATGTGAAGTTGCAGAATGGAATAGTGAACATTGGCGCAAATTGCAGTAGTTGAAGTAGCACACATTATATCAAGTGCAACTTCAGTTGAAGTGAAGTGTTGAGTGAAGTAATGTATGTAAAACCTTGACATCAATACTACAACATACATAAGGTGCGCACAATAGAACGAACATCAGAATATCAGAAGTGTGTGCATATCTGTAGCAGAGTAACATCATATTCTTATATATCTAGGAAACAGGACATGGCAAGGAGTAGGGGGTCGTAGCCTCCTTCTAGTTGGTGTTGGATAACTCAAGGAGTTGTAGATCCCTTCAGGTCGATTCCTGTAAAACTAGGGGGTCGGTGCCTCCTTCCAGTTGGTGTTGGTAAACAAAAGAATTCAATGCTTACTCGAATGTAATATTTTCATTATAAAAGAGCATTCTGTGTTTTTATCCCGTTTGGGTTTCCACGTAAAAATTCTATGTGTTCTATGTTCCATGTTTTTGGTGCATATGTGGATGAACATTTTATGTATGATTGATGCATAATTGAATAACAAGATTAAGTTTAGATTAATTTGTTAAAGAAGTTAAAAACTGTTCATAATTGCGCTAATATTGATTCAGCCCTCCCCCCCCTCAGTATTAAATAGATTCCAACAATTGGTATTAGAGCAGGTGTCTTCAGTATCAGCTTAACATCTTGAAGATAGATCCCTGGGCAGAATTGAACTACTCCTGTTGAAGACATGGATTCAAAATATGAAGAGATGGATGAAGAAGAATTCAAAGGAGAACTGATCAGTGCTATGGATGAATTGAAGAAGTAAAGGAAGAGAAGCAAGCACCTACATCAATCACTTCTGAGATTGGAGGAAAATACCACTAGGAAGTTGAAATTGAGAGAAGAAAAGTGTGAAAAACTGGAAGTTGAAATTGTTTCTCTGAGAGAAGAACTACAAAAGGTAAGCTTTCAATTAGAGAATGAACATAAAGTTAGAAAAAACACCAATGAAGAATCATATTTCGTAAAGAGCTATGCAAATGTGCTCAAGAATCTTTTCTCAAAGATTAATCAGAAGTTTGAAGAAGAGCATAGGAATCCAACTCATATGCAAATCAAAACTGTGCAATTCAGGAGAGTGTATCCAATAAGCTATCAAAATCTCTTTCTGGGAAATTGTTACTACTATCACAATTTAGGTCATAAAGCAATAAATTGCAGAGCACGTGCACTTGCATATGATAGGAGGAATATGTTTTGTAATAAAATGAACCCAAAGTAGAACAACCTCTGTAAAAAGGCTAAGAACCCAAGAGAATATCTCAATCCCTTCATCATTTTGAGCTTAGATGATGAGTGCAGTAAATTTCACAATCATGGTCATGATAGAGAAAATCAGTTGCCACTTACGCAGACCATATAATTAGTTGAAGATAAGAAGGATTAGGTCTATTAGGAAGTTTGTAGCCTAGCTTTACATGCACAAAAGAGAAACGGGAAATGGTACATATATAGTGGTTTCTCTAAGCATATGACAAGAGACAAAAATACTTTTCTTAAGTAAAGAGAAGAAAAGGGAGGTAATGTTCATTTTGGGGATAATGGGTCAGCCAAAATATTAGGTAAGGGCTTAGCAAGTTTAGGAAACAAAAGGACCAAGGAAGAAATGTCTTACTAGTCGAAAACATGAAACATAATATTCTAAGTGTCAGGCAGATGTGCGATCAAGGATATACACTTACTTTTGACTCAGAAAAAATGCAAAATTAGAAGCATATATACAGGAAGAGTAGTAGCAACAACATCTAGAACTCCTAACAATGTCTATATTTTGAATGAGGAAAAGGAAGATAAATGCTACATGGGACAAACCGATGAAATTTGGATTTGGCATAGAAGATTGGGACGCATCAATTTTGACAATTTGGTTAGAATTAGAAGGAAACAAACTGTGAGGGACATTCCAAGAATTACTAAGCCATCAAATTCGTTCTACAAACACTATTTGCAGGGGAAGCAAGCAACGATTAAATTCAAGACAAAAGAGTACACTACTTCAAAACCTTTGGAAATGGTTCAGTCAGATATTTGTGGTCCAATGAGAACCAAAGGGATGAATGGTGAATCTTACTTTCTTCTTTTCATTGATGACTACACCAAAATGACATGTGTGTTCTTTCTTAAAGAAAAATAAAAAACATTTGAATGTTTCAAAACTTTTAATGAAGTGGTTGAAAATGAAACTGAATTAAGAATAAATTGTTTGAGATATGATAATGGAGGAGAATATACTTCGAATAAGTTTGAAAACTTCTATGATAAACATGGAATCAGAAGATAGTTCTTAGCATCCAGAACTCCACAGCAAAATGAAGTGGCATAAAGAAAAAAACAGAGTTGTACAAGAAATGGCCATAACAATGTTGAACAAATCAAAGTTATCGGATATGTTTTGGACACATGCCATTCATACAACTGTCTGCATTCTCCAAAGATTTCAGATCAATAAAAACAGATGTTCAACGCCATATGAACTCTATAAAGGAAGACTAGCTACAATTAAGCATTTCAGGATATTTGGAAGCAAATGCTACATCAAAAGAAATGATGAAAATCTTGGAAAATTTGACTCCGGATCAGATGAAGGAATTTTTCTTGGTTATGCCACCAGAATCAAAGCTTACAAGTGCTATGATATGTGAATCATAAATATAGTTGAAATCCCAAACGTGAAATTTGATGAAGTCCTTACTCATAGAAGAATAGAAGAAGATGATGATCTACCGATGCTAGAACAACCATATAAGGAGCTACCAGAAAATAAAGAAGAAGAAGTACCATAGGAGGTAATATATAAACGCAAATTAGAATATGGAAGATTGGATACAAAGGTTCCCTCCAGATATGTCCAAAAGAATCATTGACAAGACTTGATTATTGGAGACAAAAGTATTGCATTAAGAACCAGAAGAAGCCTAAAATATTCAACTGAAGAAGTTCATTTTTCTTTGTTATCTCAAATAGAACTAAAGGGTTTCGAAGAGTCCAGAACAGATGAAAGTTGGATGAAGGCCATGAATGAAGAATTAGATCAAATTGAAAATAATGAGACCTAGGAACTTGTTCCAAGACCTAAGAATAAGAATGTTATTGGCACAAAATGGGTATTCAGAAACAAGCTAAATGAAGAGGGGCACGTTGTTAGAAATAAGGCAAGACTGGTGTGTAAAGGTTATGTGCAAATTGAGGGAATAGACTTTGAAGAAAATTTTTCTCTTGTTGCGCGAATGGAGGCAATCCGACTATTATTGGCCTATGCTTGTGCAAAAAATGTCAAAGTGTATCAAATGGATGTGAAATCAACATTTTTAAATGGAGATCTTGAAGAATAAGTATACAATGAACAACCAGATGGGTTTTCACTTTCAGACAACAGAGATTATGTTTCCAAACTAAATAAAGCATTATATGGACTTAAACAGGCTCCCAGAGCCTGGTATTCAAGCTTAAACAAATATATGCCACAAAAAGGTTTCAAAAGGGGTGGTGTAGACAACAATCTTTATATAAAAAATAAGAATGAAAAAATGTAGTTGTTGAAGTATATGTTGATGACATAATTTTTTGGAAGCAATGATGACTTAATGAGTCAACAATTTTCCAAGGATATGCAAAAGGAATTTTAAATGTCAATGCTTGGAGAATTATTATTTTTCCTCGGATTGCAGATATCTCAGTTGGATAATGGGATATTCTTATCTCAATCAAAGTATGTGAAAGAGATCCTGAAATTTTTTAATATGGAAGACTGCAAATCAAGTTGTAAACCCATGGTGATTTGATACACGTTGAGTAAAGAGGATGAAGTTGAGGAAGTAGACAAAAGACTATACAAATCAATGATCAACATCCTATTAGATGTAACTGCCTCAATACTAGATATCATGAAGTTGTTGGACTTGTTGAAATATTTCAGGAAACCCCCAAGGAAACACATGTTCAAGCAGTCAAGAGAATCTTCAAGTATTTGAAAGGGACCATTAACTTTGGTTTGTGGTATCCACGAAGAAAAGATCTAAAATTAGTGGAATACACTGATGCATATTGGGAAGGTAGTGTAGATGATAGAAGAAGTACTAGTGGAGTTTCATTTTTCTTAGGAAATTATCTTGTATGATGGATCATCAAAAAACAACCATCAGTCGCACTATCTATGGCAGAAGCAGAATATATTGCAGCAACTACCTATTGTGCACAGGTTCTATGGATGAAACAAAACCTGAAGGATATGCAAGTAGACATTGATCATCCAATACAAATTTTATGCAACAATACAAGCACAGTCAGTATCTCCAAAAATCTTGTTATGCACTACAAAACTAAACACATTCCCATCTAGTATCACTTTGTGAGAGAGAAAGTCATTGAAAATGTTTTCAATTTGGAATATGTTGATACTAAAGAACAAATTGTGGATATATTTACAAAATCCCTTCCATGAAATACATTTGAATATATCGGGGAAAAACTGGGTGTGATACTCAATCTTCAACATAATGGGAACCTCAACAAGAATGATTAAGTGCAGACAAAATTCAGTACTACGCAATTGATGCAACAAGAAGGATGTATGATGATCTACACAAATAAATATGAAGTGTTATGACAAGAACATGAGATCAAGATACAGAAGTAAGATAGCAACCGTACAAGGGGAGCGCATTAGATATGGTTATAAGAACAATATACAAACTACAAGATATCAACGTAGAAATATCAATGAAATAATAAAGCATGAAGAAAGGGGGATTTATCCCTATAAGCATATGAATGAAGGTTAGCGCAAAACAAGAAGAAAGGAGAACCTATGATTGTGTAGTGATGGCACCTCTTTTCCATTTATGTCAAATGGGGAGAAAGAGCATGAAGCTAATCAGGTAGAAATAGCACGAAGCTGAGAAGCGGAAGCATCAAGCTAATAAGAAAGAGCATGAAGTTGATCATGGAGAAATAACACAAACCTGATCAAGTAGCAAAGATGATCATGAATCCAATCTGAGAAAGAGAATGAATCCAAGTCATTACAAGAGCATGCAACAACGCAGTGAAGATGATCATGAAGCATGCAGTCTACGTAGAAGTAACAAAAAGAAAAAGAAGCATTGACAACAGAATGTGCAGATGTCAAAGGTTAAAATTTGAAAAGAGCACAGGGGGAATACTGCGACAAGAACAGATGAAGCACATAGCTTTATAAGACAATTATGCACAGCTTCATAAGGTGTTGAAATCAATGCCAAAGGGGGAGATTGTTGAACTTTGGTTGTCATTGATGTCAACTTATGTCAAAGAGGATGTCAACTGATTCAGTTTTTGTCATTGATGTTAACTGATGTCAAGGTGGATTTAGTATTCCCGTGCCAGTTTGAAGAAATATATAAATGTCACTTTGAATAAGTATATGGATGCCAGTATGAATAATTGTATCCAGAAGTTGCATCCAGTCTGAATAAGTATGTCCAAAATCACACCATGTATATCCAGTGTGAAGAAGTACATAAGGAATGTATATCCAGTTTGAAGAAGTACATAAAGAATACATCCAGTACATGTGGTACATGAGCAGATATCAAGTCCATTTGGTCATAGTTCTTCAAGGTACAAGCTAAAGTGTTGGTTGGACAAAAGATTGTAGAGTGCGTAAGAAAGTCAAGAATTGATTGGACAAGGTTCGGGAGTGCACAAGAAGTATGGAACAAGAAATGGTTAAACAACTATGCAAGTCCTGAAAGTATGCAAGTCCCACCAATCGGAGGAATCTTTCAGTTGCTGAAGCACGAACAAGTACCAAGATGGGTGTAACGGTTGAAGATATAATAAGCAAAAATTCCATAGGAAATGGTACATAAACCACACCGCAAGGGTTAAATTCCCACTAAGTTGAGGACCATGTATACGCAAGACCCATAAGAAAGAGCACATAATCAGCGCAGAACATGACATGTGGCAGAAGTAGAAACCATGAATCAAAGAAGAAGGAAAGACACAACCAACTTGTGGACATACAATCCATGTAGGACATGTATAAATAAGAAGCAAGTTGGAGATTTTAAGTAAGCTTGATAGAAATTATGAAGAGCTTGTAAGTGGAAGATATAGATTTATATTTGGGGCATCAAGGGCTCGAGGAATCAGAACAACATGATCTAGAAGAGAGCTGAGTGCACACAAGTAGAGGAATTGAATAGCTAATGGTGCGTAGAATGATGATGGGAAACTGTGATGATTACGTGAAGACAAAAAATTAGAATGAGAAGATGTGCAAGTGCATGAGGGATGAATGACGGTATCGCAGATAGAACACAGATAGTCACAGATGTTCTAAGATAGAAGAGCAGAGACAAAATTGAAGTATATATTATGATGTGTGAATAATTTTCACTGATGCACATGGACGAAGTTGATGTGTGCAAAGTAAGGAAGTCCATCATATGCGCAAAGATAGAGTTGCAATAGAATCAAGGATGCACATCATGATGAGGATGATTTGAGACAAGTGTATTAAACTGAAAGGTCGAATCATTTGATGCACAGAAGGTCGCAGATTGTCTGAAGACGGTAGCACCTAAAAACAATAGACAGATATAAGAAGGTGTGCAGTTCCATCTAATACCAGTGCGCAATATCAGAACAACAAGTTATCAGTTGATGCACAGTATCAGTTGACAGTGCAAATAAGCAGTTATAGAATGGAATAGTGAACATTGGCACAAACTACTGTAGTTGAAGTAGCACAGAGTATATCAAGTGTGACGTTAGTTGAAGTGAAGTGTTGAGTGAAGTAATGTATGCAATGCAATGACAACAATACTACATCATACATAAGTTGCACACAACATAATGAACATCAAAAGATCAGAAGTGTGCACGTATTAGAATTTTTGCAGAGTAACATCGTAGTCTTATATATCTGGGTGATAGGACGGGGCAAGGAGCAGGGAGTCGTAGCCTCCTTCTAGTTGGTGCTGGAGAACTCAGGGAGTTGTAGATTCCTTCAGGTCAGTGCCTGTAAAACCAGTAGGTCGGTGCCTCCTTCGATTTGGTGTTGGTAAACATAGGAATTCGGTGCTTCCGCGAATGTAATATTTTCATTATAAAACAACATTCTATGGTTTTCCCCCATTTGGGTCTCCACATAAAAATTATGTGTGTTCTATGTTCTTTGTTTTTGGTGCATATGTGGATGAATGTTTTATGTATGATGGATGCATAATTGAAGAACAAGATTAATTTCATATTAATCTATTAAATAAATTAAAAACATTTCATAATTGTGCTAATACCGATTCATCCCCCCTCTCAGTATTAAATAGATTCCAAAATTTTCTATGATTAAGTAGTAGATACCTTGGTTTTATCATGATCCCACCTTTTACTGAGTTTCTCGGTTCAAGGTGGATAATCAACCATTTTTTCAATCTCACAAGATCATAGCTATATTTCTTGAAAACATAGAGAGTCCTAGTAGAAAGCAAAAGTTAAATTATCCTGACCCACAATGAAGTCAAACAAAGAGATGCACACTTGAGCATACACATAAGGGAAGAAGATCAAGTGTAAATGGAACCTACCTCAGGTGAATTATCCAAGGATACTGACCTACTACCCACCTTTTATGCATGTTCACAACTTTGTGAATAGAGATCCAACCAAACATTTGAATCATTTATACTAGTGGACTTCTATGAGTACCATTGATAATGCATCAAGCATAGGGGGCACTTGATCCCCCACCTTTGGCATTCATGTTGCGGGTACTAATTCCCCTGTGTGTGGGATCTCTATTGGGGACACCTTTACCCTTGATATAACACCCAACATTGGGAAGGGGACTCATGTATCTAGTCCCCTAATTGGTGGTAAATTTCTTTTGGAATGCCAAATTTTAATCAGGGTAATTTTTAGGGGTGAAATTTCGCCAATTGGCTATTTTTCAGACTTTTTTTCCAAAAATAAATTTGCTATTTGGTCATTTTTAGTCTCTAATATCGCCTATATTTACTTAAAATATGTTTTTTTATCATAATATTCACTAAAATTTACATGTTTCAATAGTAAATTGTAGGTTTCATTTTTAATATTCGCCTACCTATCTATATATATGTTTTTTTCAATCCAAAATAATCGCCTAGAATACTATACTTAAGTATAATATTAGAATCCTTAAAAAATACCCTGCTTTTAATACTATTGTATCATCCAACTTTTTTGGATTTAATATGTCTATTGAGAGTTCAACTACCCCATTTTCTATATTATCCTTTGGGGGTGGTCATATCCTTGCATAAATACCATCTTTCGAGAGTAGTTGTATCCCATATTTTGGTATCTCAGTGAGGGTATGACCTTCCCAAACATGCGAAATATGTTTAATGGGGATTTCCCTCAAACCACTGGTTTTCAAATGAACTTGACTTTCCCCTATGGTGGTGGAAAATTCTTAGAGGGTACCTTTAATATTGGAAATATGATGAACATGGGCATGTTGGGACAAGGTCTTAGTAGTTGGAATCATATTTCCAACACTCATATTTCATTTGTGCCGACATTAAATTTTCATGATTTGACTAAGTTGACATATTACCTGTTGTGGCATAATCCTAATTGAATGTCCATTCCCACAAAGTTACTCTTATGTACCTTAGATTTAAAAGTGCATTATCACACAAGATATTCAATAATAAGATAAAAAAAACTCCCTTTATTTAATTAATATCAAAACCATTAAGGTAGGGCATCGCCATTAATTATTCTGTATGAAAGGAATCAATCCACAAGCCATGCTTGTTACAATAGAATACTTGCATACAAATTGTTCAATATAATGTTACTCATGTGCATTTATACTTACTCATGAGTATTCATATGCCAACTACCTTTTATTGTTATATTGTTCCTTCTAATTAATTAAGGGGCATATTTATTACCCATGTACTACCAAGTGGGCCTATTCACATTACATTCATTATCCACTTGGGAAAATCCCTAGGTACCCCATATTATACTCCATAGGTATGTTACATTCCACCCCTATTGCATGTATCATCCTCAAAACATGGGAGGAATCCATATAATATGAACTTCTAAGCAATGTAGTTAACTAGTACCAAGCACAAGCATCCATCCATCCTAGTGAAATGTGGACATGGGGTCCAAATACTTCCATTCCACCTCCATCGTGAGTATGGTTTCTCTTTGGTTCCATGTTGTCATTGTGCTATTCTAATATATCTATGCATTGTTTTGAGTTATCCATGTGCCTCCATACTAGTTTCCTTTCTAGCTCCATTTTTGTCCATAGTAAGTGTGTCGATGCTCATGGCCTTTCCTTAATAACTATTATTTCTTTAGGTGATGTCAATGGTGATATTCAACAACTTTAGCTATTGGTTCTTTGGTCTTTGATTCTTCAACGTATGGTTCCTTTGAGTCATGGATCCCCTCATATTCTTCTTTATTTCTACGCCCTTCTTGGGGATTTTCTTCATGTGTTTATGTAGCCCATTATTTTGATTCAAACTCAAACTCTTCATCTATTGTATTTGTAGTTACTTCAACTATTTTACATGTAAGGGATTCTTTATGCGACCCCTTAAGCCCATGTTTTCTAGTAAGAGAAATATCATGCAATGTAATTTTCTTTTTCTTATACCAAAGCTTCATAAAATTATTTTGCACATTAATATTAATTTCACCAACTTATTCCATCCAAGGATATCCCAAAACAATATCGACATCATCCAAATCTATAGCATGGAAATATGAATGCAAAACATATTTATCCATAGTAATCTTCAAATATTTAAAAATTTGAACATTTTCACCCTCAACCTGTGTGATTTGAATATATTTTGTGGGGACTTACAATCTTTTAGCCAAATTAACATTGATAAAATTATGTTTGCTACAAGTTTTTTTATAGAAATAATAACATTTTCCTACTTAATATATCCAAAAACTTATAATAAGAACTTTGTGCATGAAAATAAAACCTTATTTCTTTCTTTATCCTTCTTCACGTTATGATACCACCTTCCTAAAAGTACTTGTTCATATGTTTTACCTAAAATTTCCATCATGGTTAGGTAATTGTGACCATCTAGTGACATCTTCTTTTAATTTAAGGCATAGTCCAAGTCTCCAATTATTTTTTCATAATGAATTTGCATTGTGTTCTTCAATGCTAATACCATCAAATTTTTTAATAAAATACATTTTCTTTGAAGAAAGCCACAACCAAAACTAAGGTTTTAGCTAAATAACTTACTTTTCAATGTATCTCCCTTATACAACGAGGGTTTTGACGTGACACATTTGAAATGATCATAATTGCATTAGTATTTCTTAGAATATCAATTATAACCACAATTATGAAATTCCATGATCATTTTGCATCCTTTAGCATTGGTTCGACAAAAAAAAATAACACTCTATTAAAATAAATCTTATTTGTCATCCGCTAAAACAAGAGTAACTACACTTTCTAGACTCTGATTTGGAAATTTTATTTTTTGAAATTGGGTGTCTTCGTGAAAGGAACTCAGATCTACAACTAGTTTCTTTAGATTTTGCACAATTTTTTAATAAATTCGGCTAAATGTCATCATCTCTCTTTTTCCACTTGAAAAATATGCCACAAAAAAACTCCACTTAGCCCAAAAAGAGCATTGATACCAAATGTTATGTACCTTAGATTTGAAAGTGAAATGTTACATAATATATTTAATAATAAGATAGAAAAAATCTCTTGATTAATATCAAAACCTAAAAGGTAGGGAAACACCATTAATTATTTCTTAATAATGGTAGAATCACTCCACAAGCAATAATAACATCCAACTTTCCCAATGCAATAATAATCATGTGTATTTATACTTTATCATGAGTATTCATATGTCAACTACCCCTTATTATTATATTATTTATTCTAACTACCTAATGGACATATTTATTACCCACTAACTACTAAGTGGGACTGTTCACAGTAAATTCATTATCCTCTTAGGAACCTCCCTAGGTACATTACAATACATTCTAGCATTCCCAAGTTTGAAGTAAAAATGGTAGAATACCCATCGAACCATGTCATGAAATTCCATATTTGATTTTCATTTAACTCTTCGATGGATGACAACATTCGACATAGACTTTTCCAACAAACCCTAACTAAGGTGGATGTGAAATGGTACATCGACAAACTTTGTTGGTTGTTTAATTAGTCCCAATGATATTTCTTTGAACTTATTGTTAAAAAAATCCCAAAGTAACTTATCACAAATCACTTCATTGACATAAGTTAACATAACGATTCACTTAAAATAAATCATTCATGATAGCATAAGAAAACATCCAAAAAATTGACATGGATATTACCATGGGAAACTTCTACTCTTGAGGAAAAAAACCACCAAGGATAATTAAATCCCAACCTGATCCAAAAAAATCCTACCCTTTAAATTACATAAATATGCTTTGAAATTATAAAATGTTTTCTAAAAAACAACCTTATTTTATTCTATATGATGTCCTTCTATTTATACTAGTTGAAGAGCTTGTTTGGTTACCCCAATAACCAATAAATCATTTTCTTGTTCTTTCATGTTGTTAGCTGGAGGGGTATCTAACTCCAACAATATTAAACATGTGACATATATTGATTTCATATTCTTGGAAATGATCTTTCTTACTCACTTTCAATTGCTAGTTTGGTATGAGACATGACCATAATTATTTACATAAATCTTAGAAGTTACCTCCACTCACATTTATGACCACATTTATGAGTGGATAAGGAGTTGGATGATTAAGGTTAAGATTCCTCATCAAATTTTGATCAACTTGTTTGTAAATTGATTGATACCTAACATCATTAAGTATGTGGCCCTTTCAGGGGTAACTATTAAGGAAGAAGTTATCATTAGAGCACAACAATTAGATTTGGTATATTCTCAATCGTAGGTTATTTATGAAAATTTTCCCAATGCACCATGGGTTGAAACTAACCCCACAAAATAAAATCATATACCACCTATTAATGAAGTGGTTAATTCTATAGAAATTGTTGCAGACAACTAGGTGTCAACTCAAAGATGATAAATTCCTTTGTATTCAAATAAACTAAGAAGTATGAAAGGTACTGATAACACCTTAGCTCTTATGAATTCATCTAACATCCTTTCCATGCAAAAGGGTATCCAACAAGTTGGAAGAAAGAAAAAAATGAATAATAAAATTTCCAAACATGGGCCTAGAACAAACAACAACAATAAGGATGGTGGGTCGAAGAACGAGAAGAAGACAATCAAGTTCTTTTGCAAGTTATGCAAGGAAGACAATTTTAAGCACTAATGCTCTAATTTGGAGGATGCTAAATTTTTATTGGTACATTGGGAATATGTCCAACAATAAACTATCATTATAACTAACCCTTTCCCTCTATAAGGCTAAAAAATGTTTTTTAGTACTTCAAATAACCTTGTGCCTCTACAAGTGGCCAACTAGGGTGCTCCTCCCCAGGGGAATAATAAATAGAATAAAATGTATACATGTGTGAGAAGGGAATTAATTTCCATTCTTGCGCTTGTAATTATGAAGCTCCGAATGCTAGATTAAAGGATAAAGAATATTATATGTCACAATTTACTCTTCTTATATATATAAGGAAAACTTTGTAGTCGACTTAATGCCTCATCTACCCAAATATGTTCTAAGAAGGTTTTCCCATAACCCTAATCCCCGATAAACTAAAAAACGCAAAATTGTTGAAGATTTGTCCTAGGTGTTATGTCCCATTTCCACTTTGGAAGTCATTTAAAGTTTCCCCAACATAAGGTACTTGATAAAAAATAAGCAACTTCAATCCTTTTGATTCTTAATCAATAACATTTGAATTGAAAGATTCAAAACCAAGACTTCGTCATCATTCCATGTTTACGGATTCAAGTCTCTTCCCATAGCACAAATATTTTTCAAACTATAAGTATATTCGTCATGCATGATGTCCTCATCATGTTAGAGAGACATTAGCTCTCCCAATATGGTTCCTTTGGCCACCATGCTTAAAGCTTTTGACAACCATTCTTTTAGGCCTAGCAAATTCATCCTCCCATTCCTAGTCGAGTTGGAGGGTAAAACCATCTCCATGGAAGTGATGCTCCTCTATATTACAACCTCATCCTAGGTCAAGTTTAAACCTATGTTATGACAACTATGGTATCTTTGGTTTTCCAAATCATCTAGTTCCCTCATCAACGTAAAATTGTCATCTTTGACCAACTGTTATTTTGCACACCCAATCCAATTGAGATCATGGGATGCAATGTTTCAATGGTTGATAATACCACATGTGCTTTGGAGAATGTGGGTATTGTGGTTTTTTCATATTTGTTGGGTTCTTTTACTCTCCCTTCACTCATTTTTTATGTTGACTCTTCTTAGGTTTATGCAATTTCAATAGTCATTGTTGACCCACTGTGCTCAATACCTTTTAGAATGTCATATTTGAGGAGGATGCATGGGTTATTCTAGATTCATCCATTTTTGTGTAAGGTAAGGAATATTTAAATTTATTTATGCCTTTATCTATAATTGAGATTACCTACTATGCTATTCACATGGCCACTACAGGAGTTGATCAAGATCATTCATTACAATAGGAATATGATTGGTTCGTATCACTTATTTGGGAATTTAGTTATCCTACTTAGAAATATTTTTTGGGCATGGTTCTACCATCTAATGAAGACATTTTGGAAGTTATGAATTTTTAAAGAAACCATGGGAGGATATGCACTATAAGTCATATTTTATTTCAAAATTAGAGAAGTTAGAGGTTGAAGAAAGATGTCTGATCACACCCATATATTTTGATTGGTACGAACGTTTTGTCCTGACACATAATGTGTATGTAGAAGGAAATACGGTGAATATTTATAAGGATATGCTGATTGATATATTGACTAAAATCAACATCATTGAGAAAATTATTATGGAGAATTTTTTTTTGTTGAAAGAATTTCATATCTACATTACTCGCTTTAAAGAGTATCATGGCATATTACTTGGACATATCAAGAAATTACAGGAATCAATCTTCAAATTCCTAAGCATGAAATTAAAATGTATGATAATGTGAAAATTGTTCAACAAAAATTACAAGAGGTTAACCGTCATAAGGCCATCAACATCAAGGTAGAGGTAGAAAATTTCTTGATAATTGTTCTGCAAAAAACTTCCTAATGAATAGGGTTGGTCACCAATGTACTAAGAAGGTATAAATGCGATATTAATTTTTCAAAAATACTGTTCATACATGAAAATATGTGTTTCACCACTCATCCATGTAAGAAAACAAGCAAACAAGTAAACCTTCAATTAAAAGAGGAACATGTTTTTGGAGTTTTATCATCGCTACTCTTGTTCTTCAACTTAAACCTACTCCATTCCAAGAACTTCATGTTCGGGTACACAGGGTACTACCAAAGGACCGAACACCAAGAGCAACCACTTCACACAAACAGATCATAGATCAACACACCGATGTTTTGACGTGGTTTAAACCCTCTTGAGGGAAACACTCCACGACCCCGGCCAAATAGCTTCTACGGGACAATTTATTATGCAAAGAAAGAAAGTTACAAATGAGCTTCTCATAATCGATCAACTAAACAATGACCCTCCATGCTCTTTAAATAGAGATCATGGACCAATCGGGTGTTAAGCCACGGATCAAGGTTAGGTTTGATCTAAGAGAAGTTGATCCGTCGGATCACTCTATGTCGGAAACATATCGTGACCGTCGGATTAAGTATTTACAAATGCATACTAAAGAAACACACTATCCCTAATGGATATATTACACAAGTTGATCTTAACTAACTCCTAAGTGTCTAAATATCCTAACATCCCCCCTTAAGAACAACTTGGGATAGGATTGAAGGATTTACAAAAGTGACACTATTAGGAGAAGGAAGGAGGCATTAGAGCCTATCCCCCCTTAATGACAAGTTCCTGAACTCCTAACATAGATCGAAGTTTAGAAAACTTCGCTTCTGTAAGAGACTTGGTGAAGATGTCTGCAACTTGATCATCTGTAGGGCAAAAGAGCACTTCAAGAATCCGATCATGAACAAGATTTCTGATGAAGTGCATATGTAGCTCAATGTGTTTGCTGCGTTGATGTAGAATTGGATCTTTGGCAAGCTTGATGGCACTTTGATTGTCACACCAAAGTGGAGTAGGCTGCTGCTGCTCGAATCCAAACTCTGAAAGGATCTGTCGAAGCCATAAAGCTTCTTGATTGGCATTGACGGCTGCTCGATATTCTGCCTCTGCTGAAGAAAGAGCAAGAGCTTGTTGTTTCTTACAAGCCCAAGTAATAGGTCCAGATCCCAGACTGAAAACATAACCTGCAGTAGACTTTCGATCATCAGGATCGCCGGCCCAATCTGAATCAGTGAAACCAACCAACAAAGGTTTCCCCCCTGTACTGTAATGAATCCCAAACTGAACTGTGCCTCGAATATATCGAAGTATTCTCTTAGCTGCTTTCCAGTGACTTTCATGAGGTGTCTGCATATAATGGGCAACTCGACCAACAGCAAAGGAAAGGTCAGGACGGGAATGAGTCAAGTATAAGAGACTACCAACAAGCTGACGATACAAGATGGCATCGACTTCAGGTGAAGTACAAGTGGCAGAAAGTTTGACTCCAGACTAGAAGGGAGAAGGGGCTAGTGTACAATCTTCCATGTGAAAGCGACGAAGAAGGTCACAAGCATACTTAGACTGAGAAAGAAAGATTCCTTCTTTGGTTTGTAGGACTTGGAAACCAAGAAAATAATGCAAATGTCCTAAGTCTGACATTTCAAAATTTTGTTTAAGACTGGATTTCACATGGGTTATAAGCTTAGGGTCACTACCAGTAAGAATAAGGTCATCAACATATAGAACAAGTATGATGAGATGGTTTCCTACTTTCTTGGTGTAGACATTGGGGTCAGAATGACATCTAGAAAAACCTGTTTCAAGGAGAAAGTTATCCATTTTCGCATACCAAGCTCTAGGAGCTTGCTTAAGGCCATATAAGGATTTCTTAAGGCGGCAGACAAGGCTAGAGTTATTCTGAACATAGCCAGGAGGTTGTTCCATGTAAATTTTCTCTTGTAAATCACCATGTAAGAAGGCAGACTTGACATCCATTTGATGGACTTCCCAGTTGTGTAAGGCTGCAAGGGAAAGAACAAGGCGGATGGAGTTCATTTTTGTGACAGGAGCAAAGGTTTCATTGTAGTCAATCCCTCCAACTTGGGAAAAACCTTTGGCAACTAACCTTGCCTTAAGTCTTTCAACACTTCCATCTGATGCATACTTAGTTCTGTAGACCCATTTACATCTGACAAGTTTTCTTCCTTTTGGAAGAGGTACAAGATCCCAAGTATCGTTCGCCATTAAGGAACGATATTCTTCATCCATGTCAGCATCCCAATCTGGATTCTCTGAATCTTCTGCAAAAGTTTCTGGATCATGATTCTCAGAAACTTGAGCCAAAAGAGAAGAGGCTCGCTGAAACTGAGAACTTGTTCGACATTGATCTCTAGGATCACCGTCAAGATCACCAGCTGCTTCACATGTTGAACGAACCCATCGAGGAAGCACTTGTGCTGGTGCAACTGGAGGAACATGAGTAGGCGGAGGTGGATTTTCATCCTCACTGTCATCATCAGAAACTAGAGTTGGAAACCTGTCAAGGAAGTTGGAAGAAGAAGAAGAAGGCACAAACGCCGAATCAGGCTCGCAGGCCAAAGATGGCACAATCGCCGAGTTAGGCTCGCAGGCCAAGATATTTTCATCAAATTTAAGATCTCTTCTAATGATTACATCATGAGAATGTGGTTGAAGAAGTCTATAACCTTTTACATCTTCAGAATATCCAACAAATATACACTTTTCACTTTTAGGCTGCAATGCTTTCCGTTTTTCATCCGGAATGTGAGCCCATGCTTCACTACCAAACACACGGAAGTGACTTACATTAGGTTTAGTTTTACTCCATTCTTCTTCCGGTGTTATACCTTGTAATGCTTTAGTGGGGGTGCGATTAACTATGTAATTTGCACAATTAATGGCTTCAGCCCAAAATTGAAGACTTAGTCCCTTAGATTGGATCATACAATTAGCCATTTCTTTTAAAGTGCGGTTCTTCCACTCAGCTACACCATTTTGTTGTGGTGTATATGGAACAGTGTGCTATTGTTGGATGCCTTGTTCAGTGCAGAAAGTAGTGAACTGCTTGTTAACATATTCTCCTCCATTGTCAGATCTTAACTTAATAATTTGATGACCAGATTGTTTTTCAACAAGGGCCTTGTAGGCCAAGAACATGTTAAATACTTCACTCTTAAGTTTTAGGAAATAAACCCAAGTGCGTCTGGTGTAATAATCAATGAAAGTTAAGAAATATTTGAAACCAGAAAAGGAAGCAGATGGAAGAGGACCACACAAGTCACTATGCACAAGCTCCAAGGGAACCGGGGCGTGCCAAGAGGCACGTTTGTCAAAACTGTCCCGATGATGTTTTTCGAGTACACAACCGGAACAAACACCATCTCTGCAAGATACCATCGGAAGACCTGTCACCATATTTTCTTTACATAGTTGTTGCAATGAGCGATAATTTAAGTGACCAAATCGCTCATGCCAAAGTTTGCTCAAGTTATCACTATGAGCAACAAAAACTGAAGGGAAAGGTGATGACCCAAAGTTGTTAAACTTGTACAACCTGGTAATATCATCAACAATTCCGGTAGCTAAGACCTGTTGAGGATCTTTAAAATCCTTGATTACAACTTGGTGAGGTGTAAAGGTCACTGTTTTACCTTCACCAGAATGAGTGATCTGATAGACTGATAACAAATTGCAGGAAATTCTTGGAACACATAGTACATCACTAAAATGACCATTATCTACTGGAACTGTTCCAGCTCCTACAACACTTAGAGATCTATCATCACCAACAAATATTTGTTTGGTGTTACATTCATGCATAGTAGAAAAGATGGTTTGATCCTTAGCCATATGATAAGATGCTCCAGAATCAATGAGCCATTCATTTGAAGTAGAAGAAGAAGATGCATTATAAGAATAACCAGAAGCACAAAGTGCATGTCCATGAGAGGCAGATTCTGAAGGCGAATCTAGGCTGATGTGGTGCTTCTTCATTGCTGCTTCCAAGGCTGCCATCTTCTTGAAACATTTAGATTCATCATGATTATCTTTCCCACAATAGTTGCAATGACGCTCAGTCTTCTTGCCTTTTGACTTGGATCCTTTGTCATTTTTTAAAGAAGGAGCTGACTGAGAGGGTTTTGGACCCTTGTTTGACTTATTATTGTGAAAGTTTTGTTTCTTGGGAGGCTTGGACTTTTCTTTCTGTTGGGACAATAAGGCTTTCTCAGATTTATCTGCATTGTTAATTATTCCAAGATGAAAGAGTTTATCTTGTTCCCTAATCAAGGAATCACAAAATGATTCAAGACTAGGCTCTTGATAGCTAGCTGCATTCAATGATGCTTTCATGGAGTAAAATGTAGATACAAAAATAGAATATGCAGGTCCAAGTTTGGAAAGAATATGATAAATGCATTATTTGTCTTCCCTCTCAATCTTACATTCTGCACATAAGAGTTTAAGAGTTTTGTACTTAGATAAATAATTTTGAATGCATGAAAAGTCACTTGGATTTAAAGAAATCAACTCATTCTCGAGTTGGTGACCTCGAATTTCATTGTGTTTACCAAACACAGATTCCAACTTGTCTCGAGCAGCATTAGGTTCATCAATTCCAGATATGTGGAATCGCAAATCAGTAGAGATTGACATCCCAATCAATCCACGAGCTTCATCACATCTATTTGCCCATTTTATTTTCTTATCATCATCAGTGGGTTCTTTTTCTTTCCCTGTTGTAATTCTGAAAAGTCCCCTACTTCGTAGAACATCCTCCATACGAGATTTCCATGAGAAATAGTTGGAACTGTTAAGTAGAATATCACAAAGGGCGGCCATATTTGTAAATTAATGGCTGTAAAAGTAGAAACTAATAGTCTGAATGTGAAGAGCTCGAAAAAATAGGCAGTTTCAAAAAAAATGGCACTGAAAACGGACTCTGTATGATGAAGTTATGCTTGAACAAAGAAACTATTGAAGATGTCCCCAATAGTGACGTGGCAGCTAGAGAATGTCCAGCAAAAAAAGAACCCCCCTCTTCTCGAGATGAACCTTTTGACAATCACTTTACAAGAAAGTTGCTTTAAGTGAACCACTTTTGTAAAATAAGTGATTTCACTTTTACAATGATATTACTTTTAAATAGTGCAACAATAAAAAAACTTAAGTGACGCACTTATATTTTTATTTTTTATTATTTAAGTGAGATGCACTTTTACAATAAAGTAACTTGAAATTAGAAATTGCATGCACTTTTTCTTTTAAAAGTAACTTCTTAAGACTTGAACTCAAGACCTATTAAGGAATAAAGCAACTTTGAACCAAGTGAGCTAGTTTAAAAGGTATGTAAAATATGGGAATGAGGAAGGGTTTTTTTTTTTACTCTTCTTGCTCGGTTTGAGTGCTTGCCCTTTTTCCTGCAAAACAGACCACAAATCAAAACAAAAAAAACTTTTCCACACTTGTGGAGTTAGATCTTGTTAGCTTGCCGGAAAGTCTACGTTTTCTCTCTGTTTTTGATTTGCCAAGATCGCGCAAGGTGCACGGCAAAGAGCATACGCAGCTGAGAAGAACCCTTTCCCTTCTGTTTCTGATTTGCCGAGATCGCGCAAGGTGCACGACAAAGAGAATACGCAGACGGGAAAGCAACAATCCGAACCAAAAAAAATATAACAGTCAAAAAATATGAAATATTAGATTTTTTCTTTTCAAAAAACGAAATAAAAAAAAATGCGTCACTGTAACATTATACCTTCAGATCTGATGAAATACGTGTTTCTGGAGCAACCGGGAACCGTTTTCGATCAAACGAAAACTATTTCCCAATGGAAATGACGCTCTAGATGCAATGGAACACCTCCCATAGCCCAAAAATGCACAGAAATACCAGAACTAGAAACCCTTTCGAGTTTCGGCAACAACAGTTCAAGATCTAGATCATAACCGGAAGCGGCACTTCATAAAAGCTCTGATACCATGTTCGGGTACACATGGTACTACCAAAGGACCGAACACCAAGAGCAACCACTTCACACAAACAGATCACAGATCAACACACCGATGTTTTGACGTGGTTTAAACCCTCTTGAGGGAAACACTCCACGGCCCCGACCAAATAGCTTCTACGGGACAATTTATTATGAAAAGAAATAAAGTTACAAATGAGCTTCTCATAATCGATCAACTAAACAATGACCCTCCATGCTCTTTAAATAGAGATCATGGACCAATCGGGTGTTAAGCCATGGATCAAGGTTAGGTTTGATCTAAGAGAAGTTGAGCCGTCGGATCACTCTATGTCGGAAACATATCGTGACCGTCGGATTAAGTATTTACAAATGCATGCTAATGCATACTAAAGAAACACACTATCCCTAACGGATATATTACACAAGTTGATCTTAACTAACTCCTAAGTGTCTAAATATCCTAACACTTCAAACCTAAAAAAAGATACAAATACCCTCCTCACAAGCCTTATGGATTCAATAAAGATATCAACCAAAACAAGAACATATATGTAATCACAACTAGTATTAGCAATGCTCTTGGAAGAACTAGTATTCTTCAATCAACCAACGAGGACGAAACATATAAAAACTTACAAATGCATATGGGGGGGGGGGGAGATCAGACATTTCTTTTAAAATCAAACAAAATGATTGGTACATAAGTTACCTTTCTGCTGCTTAGGCACCTTCCGAATCCTTTGACTAGGTTCCTCTACTCTTGAATGACTTCCAATCCTGCTTCCAATCACTTGATATTTCAAGGGTGTATAGGATAGAAGTCATATAGGATGAATGAATTCAAAACTTAGGAAATGAGTGCACAAGGACATGGGTCACTGAGGGATAACTAGGATGACTGGATTTGATATGGTAGAAAGTTTCCTCCAACATAACAATAATTTGGGTGTGCTCCCTCACTTGGTCCATCAAATCCCTTTTTAATGAGTGTTTAGGATAGTTTTAATGGTTACCAAATGGTTTGGAAGTTGAAAATGAGACCAACCACCTTAAAACTGTCATAAATTTCCAATTTTCGATATTTTATATATTTCTAGCCATTTGTCTTGTCCCACACACCCTACTAAAGGGAAAGGTGCATGGCCACACTCCCTGCATAAAGTAAAGGAGCGTGGGGCCTCATTTAGGATAAAAATTTAGTGCTTTTAGAGGGAAAAGAGTTGGATTGTCTTTAGGGGGGTTCATACCATCAAGTAGGGTCAAATTAGGGCCTCTTCCACGATGATAGGTTCATGTTCATGATTGTTGTTAGACACTTAGGTTTCATCTTGGAATATTGTCATCACAAACGTGGAAGTGTCAATTTATGCTATAACAAATGCTCCCTAATGTGTGAGGCCAGAAGGGGAGATGATGGCCAAATACATTATAATTCCAATGAAGTGGAGTCAAGTGAAATAAATGTCGAAGTTCCCAATCATTGCTTCAAATAGGTACTTGTAACAAAGATAAAGGTGCCAAAATTTTCTCTTCCATGAGGTAGGCATACCCATGCTCATATGTGATGAAACATGGCTTCCAAATCAAGTACACTATGGATCCAAGACATATAAAGGATGAAAAACATGGACACAAAAATAATACACAATATATCCATGGAGTATATAAAATGAAGGGTCTTGGTGACGAAAATGATACATAGTGGATCCATGTCAACAGGAGATCATATCCATGAAAAAATATGTAGTGGATGTATGTTTCAACATATAATAGGAGAACAACTATAACTGTAATCAGGATAAAATGGTTCTCTGGGTTGTACCAATGTTATATAGTGTATGGTACAGTCTTTACCAACTCTGGCAATAGGAAAATGAGGTGACACTATTGTTTGGACCAAGGTCTTCCATCCAAACCACCGAGAGGTATGAGTCCTAACCATATGAATAGATGATATGGAGTTGAAAATGGAGGACACCATTTGATTTCCAGTCATTGATGTATACCATTAACAAACATGATACAAACAACCAATAATGATAATGGGTACCAAGGTACCTAGTACATTCTAACAAGTGCGAATAACAGTCTTGGATTTGAACACTTGTAGAATCTATCAAGAAGGAGACATTGATGTATTTCCACTTCCAATAGAAAGAAAACTTACCACTAATGGATGCAATCCATAAGGTACTATTTAGTCCCTAAATCCCATTCCTAAAGCATGATGTTTTTAATTCGATGGGAAGAGATCTGTCTGAAGGGAGGCATTGGGGAATCCTCCATCAACCAACACAAAGAAGTATTAGGAATTGATTTGACTTGCAAAAGGACTTGGAGAAAGTTTTGTAAGACATATTACTGAGTACATCCCTCACATGCACTAGATGTAAATAGTGCACAAAAGAGATGTGAAATTCTAAGTCACAACAAATCTAAGAGCTGAGGATACCTGACAAAGAAAGAATTAGCAGAAATGTTGAATAAGAGTGAAAACTACAGTAAAAAAGAGCAGAAGAATAATTATGCAGCAGAAGTCAGATAGGAGCAGAATAATGTCACATGATCCAATAATAAGTATAATGAACAATGATCATACAATGGAGAGAATTCGAACCTTAGTTGGTCTAGCATAGGGATTATCACCACTGGAGTGCTCCAGAAGAATCAAAATCAACTCAAATGAACCTAAACTCAACTAACTGAAGTAACAATCAGTTAAATGACTAAGGAGGGCACAATAGTGAGTTTTTCATGAACATCAATCATAAATGAGTGCATGAGGCCACAATCAGTGGCATCAAGAGCTCCAACCTCCCACAAGAGTCATCTAACTCAGGTGGATTGCACTGGAACACTCAGTTGGTTCCTATAAAATAGGGAACTGACTGAAGTGGTCCTAAAATGATACATATAGGGCCCAAAAGGTGGTAGATGGATCCTAGATGACATATGCACACCACTAGGGGAAAATGACATCATCAACAACTAGGAAAAATAAATAATGCTAGGTAGGACAAGGATGGAGTATTAAAATATCCTAACAAGAGACATTATGATAAATAACCAATAAGGAAATACATTGATAGTCCACTAATGAGGAAAATGGAATCCAAGTTACAACACAAGTCCCAAAATGTGAATAGAGGTCTTGACGTCGAACATTCGGGAAACTAATCAATCAAAAACCAATGATGATGTGTCATCTAGTAAACGTAAGGTAACCTACCAATATGTAAACAAGCTCAGGGTGCCACTACTTTAGATCAAAATATCAAATCCATGAGTCATCATCAATGGGACATGATCCGTGAATAAAAATTCAATGAGGAGCTTTAGCACTAGAATGAGTATACACATTGGTGATGATAATACATACTAAGAACCACTTGACAACATGGAAGGAAAACATTCGAATTCAAGCTGGAAATTGAGAAATGGTAAGCACAACCTAAGACAACCCTTGAACATCAAGCATGACATAATAGTGACTTGGACAACAATTTGACATAAAGGGAGAAACGATATAAATATGTAATGCAGGAGATATTGAAAGATTCTCCATATGATTGAAAGAGTAACCACTTAGAGGAGTAAAAAATTTGGGATTATGGTTCAATTCCTAAGGCCATACTAAGACCCAACTTGCTGAGAAGACTCAAGACTACTGCTTTGTTCAAGGATGGCATGACTATGTTCCAAGCACATGGAACGAACCTAAACAAAACGAAATGAAAAAAGGGTGATGGGAAAGAGGTGGAACTCATCATCATGTTTCTTCCAAGGATATAGTCCAGAATGAAAATGAAACATATGTGAGTGACAGGAAACATAAAGAATGGAATTATGAAAGATGTAACGAAGCATTAGGCTTAGTTGTGAGAGTAGGAGTGAGCAAAGGAAAATCCATAATGAAAAAATGGATTCTTCTCAAAGTCATGGTAAAGCTAAAAAGGCTCCTAATCCCATAAGAAAAAACCAATATGGGCACCAAAATGGAAAGAGGGTACTGACTATGATGTCCCATGTTAGGTAGAATATTTTTCCATACTAGAGAAAAATACATTTAGATATGGATGATGCACCAATATCCAACAAGTTCGACCCTATGGAAAATTCAGGTGGCAAAAGGTTCAATGCATAATAATAGAGGGGAGGCCTAAACCCGTATTCAAGTTTTTTAATTTACCTAACCGAATAGAGCAACGTGAAAAGAATGATCCCTAAGCAATTACAAATCCAGTTTAAAATCCCATAACCAAGAAAAAAAAATACCATGATCATATCTAAAATATTTCAAAAGAAAGACCTAGTACGAGTCACTTTGGTTGGGTTATTTTAAACTTCAATGTATTCAACAAGATTCCTTACCAAGGAGCCAGAGTCTACCAGCAAAGTCTCAAGAGCACCAAGTCTTGAGGACCTATAATTGGTAATATCAAACTCATGAGGGAGATCAAAGATGAAAGAAATAATGGAGTCTAAGGAAACATACTCATCATCGCAGGAGTTGAAGAATATACTAAAAGAATCAAACTCATTAACAACACCAGTTTTCAGCTCAATGGTGGAGTCAAAAGACTCAAACTTTCCAATGTCTAAGGATCCACCAACAGTGAGATCAAACTCAAAGGGAAAATCAGGGACAGATTTGATTGAAACTGGGTGCAATCTAGGGATATGCTCATTGGAAAGGACGTAATCATCCGAAGGAATATTAGTCTCTATCATAGACTCTAAGAGAGATTCATATGTGGGAAGGATGTCACTCCAAATAGAACACATTTCAAAACATTCACTTGGACCAATAGGGTGGATGACATGCTCTAATGCCCCCATTTAATGAATCACCTTGTCAATTGCTAGAACCAAGTCCAAATAAGGGAGCATGAATGCGTAGGATTCTTCTCAATACTAGTTGGACACAAGGTATAGGAGGCCACATAATTCACCCATCGTAGGGTAGTTTCTACCAAAGCACTAGGAACTTATAAAGGGAATGCTTGGTATAAATTCGAGTAATGAGGGGGATAAACAAATGCAAGATGATCAATAGTGACAATCCTTTTGTTGTGAGGGAAATGCATCACATGAAAAAGTGTAGACACCACAAAATTCATAGTGATCCAGGTGGATATTGGTGGCCACCCACCTTTCCAACTGGCTCAAAACAGTTTTATGGCAATTTTGGTATTGTACTATTTTTAGCATTTTTTCGGGTCCTGAACTTCCGGGGCCATTTTGAGGCCCTAAATGACCTTTTTTGGCAATTTGGGGGGCCAAATGGTTGCCTTTGGCATGCATTTGGCCCCAATCGGAAGTTGTAAATCTCAGATAGACCTTTCCAACGGGCTACCGTGCACCCCAAACAGAGATCGTATGCAAAAGTTACGACCCCGGGAAGTTGATGTACTAACTTACCCAAACGGGGCCCACATGACTTTTGGCGCTTCATCTCCTAGGGTTAGGTTTTTGGATGTCTAGGGTTTTTGACATTCCTGTTTATTGTAAAAGGCCTTGAGAGCCTCATTGTAACCATCTTCTTGCAAAATGAGCGCAGCCATCACATCTCTTCTCAGAGATAAGCCGCCACCATTCCAGCAAGCTTGTTTTCCGCTGCATTTTACAGTTCTAGCTTATTTCCTTATTGAATAGAAAACCAGTTTTATTGTATCTCTGTTATTTTGTGTTAAGCATCTGATAATAATCTGTATTCATTTCGTTCTGCTCATAAAATCCATATCACATAGTATATACATAATTATGCCCAAGGAGCATATTGAAGTCCAATGGGCCCTCCATAACCATAAAATCAACTAAGACAATCCCCCCCCAAAGGTAATAGGAAATTGAGGTAGAAACCCCAAAGTTTTATTGGTTCTTCTATCAAAATTGATTGGCTTGATAACAACCAATACAAGGTTGGGAGAACCCAAACCTCTCCAAGAATATGTGAATAAAATACTAATAGAGGCTCCTTCATCTACAAGACATCTAAAAATCATTTGGTGTTTAACTTGAACCCTTATTTGGAAGAGTGTAGAAGAAGGAAGACGAGGCCTAGATAGACTATTCCAATCAAATGAAGCAATCCTAGAGCTTAGTGGGGTCTCATTTGAATCAAATGGATTTCCCCCTTTTCAGAGAGTTTTGAATTGGTAGTGAATAAAATTTGAGAGGTAGCCACATCACTCTTTGAAGGAAGAGTGGTTTCAATTGAAGATGACATTATTTTGACCACTTGAATCTTGTCCTTCTGCAAGGGAAGAGTGGGATCGATCAAATATTGCACTGGTTCAACCACCTGCATCTTGTCACTCTCCAAGGGAAGAGTGGGATTGACCAAATATTACATTAGTTTGACCACTTC
Organism: Larix kaempferi; assembly: GCA_027924585.1. Lineage (NCBI taxonomy): Eukaryota > Viridiplantae > Streptophyta > Pinopsida > Pinales > Pinaceae > Larix > Larix kaempferi. The sequence goes on from BSBM01001063.1 coordinate 6,808,963, forward strand.
AACATCAACACTCTCTAAGGGAAGTGTGGGATCAATTAAATAATTTATTGACTCGATCACTTCATCAACCAAAGGTTGAATGGGAAGTTGGGAAATTATAGGTTGTTTAGGAGCATAAGATCCTTGAGATATAGACCACACTCTTTGCACCTATAGAATAATAGGGCACAAGTTAGTAAGGTGACCTCCCTTGCAATATTACAAGGGAAATTAGGCTTGCATCCTATTCTTTTAGGTTTCTGAAGAGTGTCAATACTTCCAGCATGACACACAATGGCTAGTTACAATTTTCCTCTAGCACAACTTAAAGCAACTAGTTGCTTTCCACCAACATGACGTGTAATGGCTGCTTGTTGGTCTCCAGTATGAATTGTAGTTATTAGTGACCTGTTTCTAGTATGAATTGCACCAACTGATGAATTTACCCTAGCATGAATTCTATCGGCCAAGGAATCACCCCCAACATGACTTGAAACGACTAGCAGAATGCCCCCTTGTATTGTAATAACTTCCCACTTTCATTAACCCTGGTGGTACCTAGGAAAAGAAACGAAGGATACCAATTCACAATCGATAGTTGGGTAGAACAGTCGCAGATAGGGTGTCTGCAAATAATCACGGAACGTAGGACACAAATCCTAGACCCAAAAATCCAATGAAAAGTGGTGTCACCATGAGGACTTTCCACTTAATCTAGAGCTCCCAAACTCACATATACCACCAAACAACAAATGAGGGGATACTCCCACTTGCCTTCCTAGCTTGCCTCGTGCTTGAAGCACATGCTAGATGCACTTTCCCTACAAATTCCTCCTACTACTAGTGGATTTCTTCTCTTAGTTAGTAGATTCCTAATTTTGTTTTGTATGGTATTGGGAAATTTAACACTCCAATACTACAACCAAGGCCCTAGTCCTAGACTATTGTTGGTTTTCTATCACATAAAATTGAATCTAATATATTTTAATTATGTTTCTTTTAAAGGATGTTATTACTCAGAGGGACGTGGAAGTGGGAAAACAAATAATGTTCTCAACTAGAATAGATACAAAAAAATATTACTTGCAAATGGAGAATACCACTTAAAACTTTGAAAGACTCATACTTGACCATAAACAACTTATAAAAGGGGAAAGGACCAAGTAGAACCTTTCAAAAACTAAGCAAGATGCAAATTTTTAAGGAAATAATTGTAACCAAAATAAAGCAACTATTTATGGTCCTCGTGATAACAAGCTAATGCAATCCATATAATATTTTCATTTATGTGCAAACACTCCCAAGGGCATCAAAATACTTGAGATATTTCTGCATGAACCCGAAGAAAATTATGTTCTCATGGAATATTCGAATTTTATTTTCATTAAGGGCATAAAGATAACAACACTAAATGATTATTTTCAAGGATTATAAATAATATTTTCGAAAATCCAGGAAAGACCTAGATCCACACTAGACCTATTAACCCTAAACTCCATTTTTTCTTTTGAATTTTTTACCCATAATCAGGCGCACACACCTATTCCTAAAGCAATGTGGATGGGGAAGGGTTTCCATGATCCTTTTCCTTTAGAAAGGTTTGTGTCAACACACTTTTTGAATAGGCAAAGTGCATGGGCCCTAATATCCATGCTTCTTCTACCACTACAGGGTGCATGGAATGCCTAGGTGGGCCTAAAGCAGGGAAAAACAGATTTTTTCACTTTCTTGGAAACTGAAGAGGGGAAAGATATCTTAATGAACTAACAAATTGAATACACCCAAAAATTCTCTAGAAAAATCATACTACCAAGGCACTATAAATATCTAATTGTTGGGTTAATCTTGACTCGATCATAGATCAAGTTAAACGACTTTGGTTATTGTTGTAATAGACCCATGGTATTAGGAGATCCAACCATGGTATTCTTGTGATGTAATACTATAAAGAGGTTGTTTGTACTCCATTATAATATGAGTATGCATGTACGAAAACTCATTGATGGTAAAGGGTACCCGTGGTAGTAGGGCCATGGTCAACCATGCCTTGGTTGGATTTGGCCAAGGGGAATAATGAATATAACTTCAGTTGGTTTTTCTCAATTAAGGGGTTTCCAGGATAAATTATGGTGTATACAATATGTATGTTTTTATTGCTTTCTTTACTGTTTTTTATTTATGTTGTGTATAATAATGTTTTATGAATTCTAGAACCAACATTTGGTATCAGATATTGGTAGACACACACACTCCAATGAGAGTTGTTCGATAAAGTTTAGATTACCTGGATCTACATGGTAGAATGAAGATAGAATCATTGATACATACGATCAGTTGAAGGAAGTTTTTTAGTCAGCTAGATTTGCATGGTGGAGTGAATCGGAGTGATCAGGTCCATTGGTGTGATGGGTTGGATTGAGAATAAACAAAAGTGCCATATTTGAGGTATGCAAGAGAAACATGGAGTGTGGGTATACAAATCTATTTTCCAACAAATCAAAGCATGTTTTTTCTAGGTACTCTCAGGATAGTCCTAGATCAATGAATAGATGACCAGTTCAAGAAAAGAGGGGTCCACTTTTGGTCTGTGTTGTGTTTTCGACAATTAAAAAATGGCGTGAAGTGGAATATTGGAAGAATAGAATCGTGGTATGCATGATCCAGTTTGAGGTTGTGTGGATTGCTTCAAAATGTTCAAATATGAAGGGAGATATCTATGGTTAAAGTGATCAAAGTCGATAAGATTCGTGGAAGGTCAACTCGGTGTAGTTGATGGAATGGTCGGAATTGTGGTCTATCACAGTTAAAGTCGACATATCAAATCGACGAGGGTGATCAACTGAGTAGACAAAATGACCGATAGAAAGTGATCGACCAAGTAATTTGTGGGTAGCTCTTTGATATTGAAGTAGCATGATCAACTTGGTAGATGTTGACCTATTCATGCCCAATTTTTTTGGGAATGATAGTCAAGGGATTAATTCAAATGAAAAAATGATCCATTCAACATATTAGTTTCCCCATTTTTATAAAAAAGAAATGGCACATGTAAGACAGGCCTATCCCATTTTACTTTCGATTTTATTTTTGTTTGCATGTTTTGGAATTATATTGTATCAACTAGATAAGGATTTATCATGCTGACACATGAACGAGATAACTCTATATCTCATATATATAGGGCCAATGCAATGTTGAAAAGGGTGATTAAATGAAACATGATATTGACAAGGTAATCGACTTGTCCGTTAACATGTTGGAAACTGAGGATATTTCCCCTCTAACATGTCAGTCAGGTAAACTTCTTTGATGATGAAATATTTCCTTGCAATTGTTTCAAAAATCTTATATGATATATATGGGTTCCGACTATATCAACGGTGGGATACCCTAATCACTGACGCTATCACTTGGGATGATTCAAGGACAAACTGTGCTATGAATGGTAATAATTTCTACGGAGAGGGCCTTTAATTTCCGATGCTATAACTTTTATTTCTCCAAATTTGTGAATTGGTACATCGAAAAGAGAGGGGGTTATTTATGTTTTCTAAGTTAAGGGGATTCTCCATCAAAACATCGATGGAGGTAATCCCCTTATCCTTCTTCATTTTGGCACATAACACCCTTTTGGAGTGATGTTTTGGTAGAGTAATGGGTTAGATAACCAATGTATCAGTTAAACTAATGGTTAGACAAAAAGAAAGAGTCACCGAGTTAGGTTTTTAGACCACTGATGTTTTATCCAAGTAGGACTCTTTTGGAGCAAACTACTTGGTCTCAAGGCCAACCTAGGTTCTTTGAGAATTTATTATAGTGAGGACCTTGATAAAACTTAAGATCAAGTCTAGTTTGGGAATCCAAAACTAGCCTTGGCTAGTCAATTCCCTCAACTCCTCAAGGTTGGAATGTTAAAATGGACAAAAGAAACAAATGATTGAAGACATCCTTAAAACATGAAACATGAAAATATAGATCATGATTCATGGGAAAGGTGATAAAGAAAACCAGTTGAATACTGCACATGATTAGACGAGGAACTCATTTATCAAAACATACTAGCCTCAGTGTCATAGTCAAACTGGAATTGCAAGAGTATGGTTGAGGAAGAGTGCATCCTAGGTTATTGATCTCCGATCCAAAAATTTAAGGTGGGGCCCAAGTTGTGTGACTTGGGGAGATATTGAGGTCCCACTAGGCCTATATTTATGGACTATTCGATAAAATATTATGGGGATATTAAGAGAAACTCCTTCTTTAATATCCAATTGCTAAATCTGAAGTAAAAAGGTCTAGTTATAGAGCACATTAAGCAGTTTAAAAAAGTGAAATCTTAGAGTGAAGAACATTGCAGAGGATAATTTTTTGGATCTCTTTATGAAAAATTTAAAGGAGAGCATTCGACATGAGGTACATCTCTTTGAAACTAAATCATTGAAGAATGCTTTTAGTTTGGAGGAAAGTTGAAAGTAAAAATATGGCTACTAGAAGGGCTATTACTAACACCTATAGAGAGGGAAATTTTCCCTCCCACAACCTCACTTAGACTACAAGGTTGATGCATATGAAAGTAGATGAAATAAGAGTAAAGGGAATATGTTTCAATTGTGATAACAAGTACAATAAGTGTAGTGAGAAGAAATTCTTCTACTAAATTGTGAATAGGAAAAAGATCTAGAACCAAAACAGTCTCAGGAAGTAGATCTAGAAGATACTAATCCAACCATATCTTGCCATGCATTGGCAAACATTAACAATACTCAAACTCTAAAGATAGAAGGATATATTAAAAACAAAAGGTTAACAGTGTTGATAGATTATGGTAGTACCCATAACTTCATTAATTACAAAATAGCCAAACTTCTCAATTTATTTATATATCCAACACTAGAATTTCAAGTAATGATTGTGTATGGAGATACTATTAATTGTTCAAGGAAGTGACATGGTATTGAGCTTACTATGGGTAAGTATCTATTGGATAGTCCAATGATTGTAATCCAAATAGGTTTTGGTGTTGTACTAGGGATCCAATGGCTACAAACATTAGGAACAATGGCTCTTAATTTTTAAGAAATTTTCATGATATTATCTTCAAAAAGAAAGGAAATTGAACTCAAAGGTATTCCAGTGAAACCCTCTAAAGTGATAATCCCTAATAACATAAAAAAAATCTCAAAATGGAACACCATGGTATAATTGCACAGTTGTGCTCACTAGATGTTCAAGCATCTATACCCTCTACTCTAGTGAATCTCTAAGAAGTTATTAACAAACATTCCAAGGTATTTGGACATATACATAAAGGTATTTGTTATAGCATTTTTTCCACATTGCTGCAAAATGCATATTGTTAGCTGATTTACACCTTCACAAACCCCCTTGTCCCTTTATGGTTTAATCCCCTTACTTCTTCTCAGTTAAATCCTTCAAAAAATCCCAAATTCCCATATGTATGCAACTTATGTATGTCTAATCTGCATATACGTGAATTTCCAGTGTTATACCCATGTACATACCATTGTGAAGGTAAAAATTAAATACAATTTTGGGAAACATGATAATAGTTTCACAGTTTTTCTACCGTCCTTTTCCTGTGAATAACTAATGAAACTTCCCTAATTGCGCCCAAAAAGTATAAAAGAGGCAAAGGAGAGCATAAGAATGAGGGGAGAGAATAATAAAGCATCCTTATTTTGATTTTATGCACATTGAATCCATAATCCATATTCCCATGTATACAATAAAACCTTCATACTTAGAAATCTTCATTTTCAACATTCTCCATTTATTTCTTGCTAAGAAACTATCATACCGTTTTCTTTGGGCATGCTTTTGAAGTATTGAGGAGGTGTGTATATGTGTGGCCTAGGATGAAGGAGCTCAGTATCTAGTTTCAAAACAGTGTTGTAACTGAGAGGGTGAAATCTATCTTGTATCTTGTTGTTATTTTATATAAAGAATTGTTTTTCCTGTCCAGGAATGTGTTAATTTCTTGTTCTTTGTTATCTTGTCAATTTAGCACATTTACTTGCAATTAAATTATTATATGTGCAATTTTTTACTTGTATATTTGTGATTACATATTGTTAATTCTTAAAGGTACATTTGGAGCGAGAATCAGAAAAGGGATCTTCTACAAACATTGGACTCGAGGTAGGAAACTTGTCCCTGTTTTTTGGTTTTTATTTGAACTGTTAATTTGTTGAGATTGCATTTGTTGGAAAGTATTTTTGAATTGTTTATGGGAATCTCTCTATGGTGACTTATCCCAAAAGGTCATTAGGTTTAGGAATATACTTGAAACAAAAATGACAAATCGGCTGGTGAGTTTTTGCATTTCTTGGGCAATTTAGGGCCTTTGTTTTCAATTCATTTTCAGATTGTTTTTTTTTCTATTTTTTGAATATTTTTGTCATAGACTAGTAATTGATCATATTAGGACCCTTCTGGGAAGTAATTAGTGGTTTAGGGATTAATTGTTTTTGTCCTCCTCCGTCGTTATACACGGGTTATAGTGAAAACAAGCATGTATAAGTCCTATATCCTACATTTATTTTCAAAAAACTATTTTTTTGTCCCTGTATGCGACCTAGACACTAAATAGTCATGCATACACAGGTTCGTTGTACACATCCCACGTACATCCTATTTTTCTTATTTTCCAGTTTTGTTTTCTCTCAGGAATAGAAATGTGGGTTTTCATGTGTCTATGTTGATTGTGAATGCCTGTGATGTAATGTCCCTTTTATTATTTTTATTAAAATAGTGAAATTTTCAACTTTTTTCCCTAGTTCGTCCTTTGACTACTTTTGAGGTCTAGGTCTCCAAATTGCTCCAAATGCTCCCAAATATTCAGATAAAGTGTATGAATGATATTAGGACTTAATTATGATGTTCAAGGATTATTTTGGACCATCAAAAGACTTCTTAAAACCCCTTTAATATTCTGGCCAAGATAGGAGTTTCTACTAGCAATTTGGGGTTCAAATCCCCCCAAGGTAGATGCTGAATATGGCCCTCCAAAATCTTCCAAACCCACTCGAATTTCTTAAAAGAGGAATATGATTTATAAGGGACAATATTCATGTCTCATGTGCATCATTATTCAGTTTTTGAAGTATGTTATAACCCTCTCCCAACAACTAGAAAATCACTAGTTTCGACCTTGGGGGAAATGGCATTAAATCTTCTTCAAATGGTATAAAACTGAGCAAGATGACTCCAAATGCTTAATTAATGAACATGAAACTTGTGAATCTCATTAATTAAATTCCATTAATCATAAATACATCATATAAATTCTCTTCCATTCGAATTCATCAATATTTCATTGCTATACATCAAGATAGTGGGGAAATGGCACCATTTGTTCATTAAAAATCATATTTACATCATTCCAATTGGATTTTAGACCTGGTACATTTCTGAGTGTGAATAAATTAGAATATACATATTATTAAAAAATAAATGGGGCATTAGAATCTCCCCCAAAGAGAACAATATCTCACCAAAAGCACCCTTCATCAAGGATCAAGAAGATGCAAAGAAAACTGGAAATGGTTGGAGGAATGAACTGCACTAGAATAAACCATGAGCTGTCCTATAGATTAAACCTGCAAATAACAACTCCATTAAATCTCCAAATGAAAGGTCTGAATTCCCTTTCCAATTACCAACTAGGATGGGAATCTTTCACCCTCGAAATTGGTGCTAAGGCAAGTAGAGTAGCACTCCACTAGCTCTCCTCTCCCAAATGCAAAATGAAAATTATAAAAATAATCAAAATACATTATTATTCCTCATGAAATCCTTTTATTAACTTCATGAGGCCTCCTAAGGTCGAATTTCCCTTCATGGGCTTCCTGCAACTCATCTTTGTGGTTTAGTAACTCATATGACACTTGTCTTGCCTCTTCATGCTCCAAATCTTTCCCCAAGTAGAATGGCTGCCTCTAACTCCCTAATGTGCCCTCTTTGTGGCTATATTTATCCCTAACATGTCATATTTTTCATAGTTTGTAATAGGTCTAAATAGGCCATAGAATCTTTATCATTGGTTGTCATAGAGTATAGGGAATCTCCTTCCAAGTGGCACACATTGTCTTCCTAACCTCTTCCTCTCCCCATGGGAGTTACTCCTCTTCACCAATTCGACTTCCTTAGCTCATGAAATTCCATATGAAACCTCACCATCCTCCAAATACATTTCCTTACCCATAGATTTGAATTGGATGAAGTGCATGCCAAGTGTGTGGAGGAAATCTAGCCACCTAAGGACTCCATAAGCCTCCAATTGGCTTCATGATCCAATGCCACATTATTTTCTCAAAATTTATTATTTATGTGACCCATTTTAATGTGAATATGGTAAACCAAAGTTATTTTGGGTCCTATAGGTCCTTCACTCCAACTTTTTAATGCTTCCACCCCCAACCTAGGAAACTAGTAATTTTCCTCCTTGGCAATTATTTGACCCTTAACATCAATTTGACAAACTCTCATGAATATGGCCAATGGGGTTAGGCCATTGTGACCCAATGAAAAATTCGGGACATGAAAAATCCTCCCTTCCCAATATTGCTTGTCATCAAGCAATTTCAAACATGGGTGTTGAAGAACCTGTTTTTTGTATAATTCTTTGAAGTTGCGACTGAGTTGCCCAGCTTTGAGTCTTCGAGATTCCATGAATATTTTAGAGAGGAACCACCATGCTTTCTCCTACACTACTCTAATTAAAATCACTTTATTAAGTGTACAATCCATACTTATTTCCCCAAAACATTGAAACCAATGAGACTAAGAATTATCTCAGGGTCCCATTGCTTGTATTGCACTCCAACAATTAGGATTTCTCTCCAACTCATACCATCAGGTAAGAGAGTTCCTGGATCCCATTTTCTTGTATGCATTCTTCCAAAAATCATGAGTACAAAATATATATCATCAAAGTACATAACAACATAATGAAAATGTACATCAAGGAGATGTTTCATCAAAGAATCATGAAAGTGCTTATACCTCCAAGTAAGTAGACCACCATTTTCCAAGTGCATACAAGCTTCAAGTGACCAATCAAATCTGATCCAATGACATAGGTGAGGATCCCATGCCTATAATGCTGCTCCAAAAGGATGTAATATGCATCAAAATAATCATCCATGTGTTCTTTCATCCAAGAAGTGAATGAAGAACCTCCACTAAAATATGAACCAAGTAGGGAGCAAGGAAAACAATAAGCCTTCAAGGGGCTCACATAAGTAGAATTTGTGCATCCATGAACATGTGTATCATCAAGAAATAGTAAAGGATGTTTCTACCAATAAATATTTTCTCCAATCATATGTCTCTTTACCCAAATAGTTAATGAATTTCCTCCAACATCAATTGAACTATGCAAGGAGCAAGGAAAATCAAGTGTCTTCAAGTGACTCAATTGAACATCATAAGTGCATCCATGAAGATATGTATCATCATAAGGTAAAAAAATATGTTGCTGAAAATGTAAATAATGAGGTGCTCTAGTCATTTCATCATCAAAATGAGAGGTAGGAGTTTCACACTCCTCATGTGGCATCATAAAAAATAAACCTTTCACCCATACTTCATTAGGATGAATGCTGCAAAATATGGAAGTGTAGGATGCAGGAGAATGAACCAACTTACCCAAATGATCAGAAAGTGCAGAAGTGTCCTCATGTGAATTCTTCATAAGGGTAGGATCATGAACCTCCCTCAAAAGTGAAAAAATTTCCTCATTGGTTGGTTCCAAAGTACTGGGATCATACACTCCTTCAAAACTTGTGTCACCATTTCCAAGATGAAACTCAAATTCCTCTCCCACCACATCAAGTGCTTGGATCTCATCAATCTCCTCTTCAAACACATTAAGCAAATGAAAATTTCCATGTTTCTCATGATATTCCATGTCATGAAAATACTCCATGCGATCCACCATCTGAAAATTTGAAACATAGGAGGAAGATGTAATGTCCCTTTTTTGAAATGATTTAAAATGGTGAATCTTTCAACTTTTTTCACTAGTTTGACCTTTGACTAGTCTTGGGTTCTTGACCTCCAAATGGCTCCAAATGCTCCCAAATTGTCACATAAGGTGTATAAATGGTTTTAGTACATAAATATGAGGTTTATGGATTCTTTATACTCATCAATAGGATTCTTCAACTCTCCTTTAAATTTTGGCCAAAGTAGGGATCTTGACTAGCAACTTCTCTTTGACTAGTATTGGTCTCTTGGTCTCCAAATGCTTGTATAATGTGTCTGAAGGTGTTTGAGAGGTATTAATACATATAAAAGAGGCTTATGGATGATTTAAAAGCCTTAAAACACTTCTGCAACATTCATTTACAATCTGGACAAAGTAGGGAATATTACTAGTAATTTCGAGCTTCAAATCCCCCAAGGGTAGTGGACACAGATGGCTTCCCAAATGCTGTCAAAACCTTCCAAATTTCTGAAAATAGGTATGGTACTGATAAGTGGCTTTAATTATCTCCCCAATTTATCCTTAATTAGTTATTATGGCCTTCTTCAACTCCTTAAAATCATATGTTTATATGCAAGATTTCACATAGGGGGAAAAACTAGTTATTTTCACCATGACTTATGAAATTCGAATTTTAGGTGCCAAGGGCTTATGCTCTATTAATGAAAATTCTTCAGAACTTTAATAAAACTCCATACATCAACAAAATCATATATAATAACTGATATAACTCGAAATAGTGTCTCTTCAAGCTCCAACAACAAGATCTAGGGGAAATGGCATCATTTACTCATTAATAATCATATTTACATAGTTCCACTTGGAATATCGACTTGAAGACATGTTGAAAATGAATAACATATAATTTACATCATATGATAAAATAATTAAGCATTATAAGCTCCCCCAAAGAGAACAATAGCTCACCAAGTGCACAATTCCTCAAGGATCATGAAGATGCCAAGAAATAGAAGAATGGTTGTAGAAGAAAGCTGAAAGAGATGTGACCATGAGCTTCCATGTATATTCAACCTATAACAAAAGACTCCATTAAATATCCAAATGAAAGGTTTGAATGGCCTTTCCAATTACCAACTAGGATGGGAATCTTTCACCCTCGAAATTGGTGCTAAGGAAAGTGGAGTAGCACTCCACTATCTCTCCTCTCCAAATGCAAAATGCAAATTCTAAAATGATCAAAAGCTACCATCCTTCTTTGTTATTGTATTTTATAAAATTATAAGGTCCTCCATGGTTCGAATTCCTCCCAAGAGCTTCATGCCAACTCAAGTTGGGAAGAGATTCCCAAGTATGACACTTGTCCTTCCAATTCTATCCCTCTCCTTCTCCAAATTCGAAATTGTGTCTCTTTGGATTCCCTAACTCAATTGAGCACCCTATTGGAGGCTATTTTTAGCCCTAAAACCTCATATATGTCATATCTCAGCCTTCAGGTCTGATTTGTGTCATTGGTGTCATAGAATCTTCATCATTGTTGTCATAGAGTTAGGGAATCTAGTCCAAGTGTCTCACTAGCTCCAAAATGCCTCTTCCTCTTCCATGGGAGTTACTCTTCCACTCCAATTAGACCTTAATTGATTCATGCCAAGTATATTGACCTTCCAACTCATCCCAAGAACCGTGGGCTTTTTATGGATTCGAAATGACAAGAGGAGGATTCCATGTGGCATAGAAAATCTAGCTTGTGTGGGTCCCACATCCTCCATGTGTCTGCATGACCAATTTCCACTTTGATTTTACCTTGTATTTATTTATTTAGATCCATTATTAAATATTTATGCCATTCTAATGTTCAAACATCATTTATTATCCCCCTTGTTTCAAATCCCAAAGCTTCCACCCCCAACCTAGGGAACTAGTAATTTTCCTCCATGTCAGTTCATTTGGATGGGTCTATTACAACTTTGAATTGGAAATTTCTCTTAATGTGACCCACCTTGTCCATTTGGATCTAATTTCACATTATTACTAACTTGGAATTCATTCTTGGCATTTATTTGACCCTTAGCATCAATTTGAAAAACTCTCATGAGTATGGCCAAGGGGCTTAGGCCATTGTGACCCAATGCAAAATTTTGGGACATGAAAAATCCTCCCTTCCCAATATTGCTTGTCCTCAAGAAATTTCAGCACATGTATGTGGAAGAACCTACTTTCTTTCCAAAAATTTTCTTCCTAAAACTTCTCTTCTGAAACCTTGAGTAGAGCCACCCATGCATTACAATTGTGTGTTTCCAAAAGCAAGGAGATGTGTATTTTATTTTTCATTTTGATATCCCTTGTAACATCACCACTAAACACCAAAATGTTAATCAAATCCATCAAAACCAAGTTGGAACAATTACTCTTTACCTATTTCATATTTTGGAAACCCTTTCTGATACCACTGCATAATTCTTTGAAATTGCCACTGAGTTGCCCAACTTTGAGTCTTCGAGATTCCATGAAGATTTTAGAGATGAACCACCATGCTTGCTGCTGCACTAATATGATTAAAATCACTTTATTAAGTGGGGAATCCATATCCCATACTACTTTGAAATCAATGGGACTAAAAATTATCCCAGGGTCCCATTGCTTGTATTGCACTCCAACAATTAAGAGTGCTCTCCAACCCATACCATTAGGAAAGACAGTTCTTGGATCCCATTTTCTTGTATGCATACTTCCAAACTTCATGAGTAAAAAATATATATCATCAAAGTACATAACAACATAATAAAAATTTACATCAAGAAGGTCCTCAACAAAGAATCATGAAAGTGCTTATACCTCCAAGTGAGTAGACCACCATTTTCCAAGTGCATACAAGCTTCAAGTGACCAATCAAATCTGATCCAATGACATAGGTGAGGATCCCATGCCTATAATGCTACTCCAAAAGGATGTAAGATGCATCAAAATAATCAGCCATGTGTTCTTTCATCCAAGAAGTGAATGAAGAACCTCCACTAAAATCTAAACCAAGTAGGGAGCAAGGAAAACAATAAGCCTTCAAGGGGCTCACATAAGTAGAATTTGTGCATCCATGAACATGTGTATCATCAAGAAATAAAAAAGGATGTTTCTAACAATAAAAAATTTCTCCAATAATATGTCTCTTTACCCAAATAGTTAATGAAGTTTCTCCAACATCAATTGAACTAAGCAAGGAGCAAGGAAAATCAAGAGTCTTCAAGTGACTCAAGTGAACATCTTAAGTGCATCCATGAAGATATGTATCATCATAAGGTAAAAAAAGATGCTTCTGCAAATGTAAATAATGAGGTTCTCTAGTCATGTCATCATCAAAAGGAGAGAGAGGAGTTTCATACTCCTCATGTGGCACCATCAAAAATAAACCTTTCACCCATACTTCATTAGGATGAATGCTACAAAATATGGAAGTGTAGGATGTAGGAGAATGAACCAACTCACCCAAATGATCAGAAAGTGCAGAAGTGTCCTCATGTGAATTCTTCATAAGGGTAGGATCATGCACCTCCCTCAAAAGTGCAAAAATTTCCTCATCGGTTGGTTCAGAAGTAGTGGGATCATACATTCCTTCAAACATTGTGTCACTCAAATTCCTCTCCCACCACATAAAGTGCTTGGATCTCATCAATCTCCTCTTCAAACACATCAAGCAAATGCAAATTTCCATGTTTCTTATGATCTGCCATGTCATGAGAATCCTCCATGCAATCCACCATCTGAAAGTTTGAAACATAGGAGGAAGAACAAGTATATTGCAACCTTTCAAGAACTCGCTCATTTTGAATTTTGATTTTATGAATATCCTCAACATTCTTCAAGTATGAATCATGTAACAATTCATTAAACTGAACCAAATTATTTCTATCAAAAGGCAAAGATATGAAATTACCTTTGATGTTGCACATTGCTCTTTGTTTCCTTTCCAAGGCAAAATGTGTCTCAAAATTATCTTCAATACTTTCAATAGAACCTTCTTCATGCTCATGTGATGTCTCTTCATCTTTTCCAGAGTCACTTGGGAGTGACTTTCGATCCTCTTCATGTACTGCTTCTTCTACTTCACCTATTTCAAAACTAGGTGGTTCATGGGTCTCCTCTTTTTGCTCCTTCAAGCAAGTTGATTCATCTTTCCCCTTAGTTTCCTTAAGATCAATATATTTGGAATCTCTATTTTGAAATGGATTCTTATTACCTTCCTTCATCTTGATCTTGTTTGAGACAATGAGGCATTGATCAAATGGTAGGATGTTTCTGCAATCTTCACTCAAATTTTTCCATTCGATTAGATGTTCTTGCACATCAATTGGAGTATTAATATTTTCTTTGGAATCAAGAAATTTAGGTTTAGTAGTCCTTGGTGTTCTCTAAAATTCATTTACTCTATTATGGGGTCCCGTTCTTGAGAAAATATGCTCACCCATTGGCTTCTTTTCCTCGAAAGAGGAACTACTACTGCCTCCTATTACCCCTTTGATCCCAAGTTGCCTAGCCAACAATTCGAATCCTTTCATTATCTGATTGTTCATGTCTTCAAAGAGGGGTTTCATGAGTTTCCTATACTCCTCAATATCATTTGAGGTTCCCTTTTCATCCCTAGCCATAGTTTCCTCAAAAAAATGCTCTTCTTTTCCTACTTTTTCCTCTTCAACAAAAGCACTTTTTGGTTTCAATATCTAATGGTGGTCCCTAAATTCTTGTCCTCATGAATATAAGACCACATCAGGTGCCAAGATAATTCTATGATAACACTGTAATGTCCCTTTTATTAATTTTATTAAAACAATGAAATTTTCAACTTTTTTCCCTAGTTCGACCTTTGACTAGTTTTGAGGTCTAGGTCTCGAAATTGCTCCAAATGCTACCAAATCTTCAGAGAATGTGTATTAATGATATTAGAACTTGATTATGATGTTTGAGAATTATTTTGGACCATCAAAATACTTCTTCAAACCCCTTTATGATTCTGGCCAAGATAGGAGTTTTTACTAGCAATTTGGGGTTCAAATCCCCCCAGGGTAAATGCTGAATATGGTTCTCCAAAAGCTTCCAAACCCACTCAAAATTATGAACAGAGGAAAGGGATTTCTAAGGGAAAATATTAAGGTCTCATTTGCATCATTATTCAGTTTGTGAAGTCTGTTATAACCCTCTCCCAATAGCTACAAAATCACTAGTTTCAACCTTGGGGGAAATGGCATTAAATCTTTTTCAAATGGTATAAAACTGATCAAGATGACTCCAAATGCCTAATTACTGAAAATTAAACTTGTGTATATCATTAATGACATTCCATTAATCATAAATACATCAAATAAATGCTCTTCTATTCGAATTCATCAATATTTTATTGCTATACATCAAGATAGTGGGGAAATGGCACCATTTGTTCATTAAAAATCAGATTTACATAATTCCAATTGGATTTTAGACCTGGTACATTTCTGAGTGTGAATAAAAGAGCATATACATCTTATTACAAAATAAATGGGGTATTATAATCTCCCCCAAAGAGAACAATAGCTCACCAAAAGCGCCCTTCCTCAAGGATCAAGAATATGCAAAGAAAACTGGAAATGGTTGGAGGAATGAGATGCACTAGAAGAAACCACGAACTGTCCTGTAGCTTACAACTACAAATAAAGACTTCATTAAAGCTTCAAATTAAAGGTATGAATGGACTTTCCAATTACCAACTAGGATGGGAATCTTTCACCCTCGAAATTGGTGATAAGGCAAGTAGAGTAGCACTCCACTAGCTCTCCTCTCCCAAATGAAAAATGAAAATTCTAAATATGATCAAAAGAAATTATTCTTCCTCATGAAATCCTTTTATTACATTCATGAGGCCTCCTAAGATCGAATTTTCCTTCAGGGGCTTCCTTCAACTTATCTTTGTGGTTTAGTAACTCATATGACACTTGTTTTGCCTCTTCATGCTCCAAATATTTCCCCAAGTAGAATGGCTGCCTCTAACTCCCTAATGCACCCTCTCTGTGGCTATATTTATCCCTGTATTGTCATATTTTTCATAGTCTACAATCAGGTCTTAATATGTCATAGAATCTTTATCATTGGTTGTCATAGAGTATAGGGAATCTACTTCCAAGTGGCATGCATTGTCTTCCTAACCTCTTCCTCTCCCCATCAGAGTTACTCCTCTTCACTAATTCGACTTCCTTAGCTCATGAACTTCCATATGAAACCTCACCATCCTCCAAATACATTTACTTACCCATAGATTCGAATTGGATGAAGTGTATTCCAAGTGTGTGGAGGGAATCTAGCCACCTAAGGACTTCATAAGCCTCCAATTGTCTTCATGACCCAATGCCACATTATTTTCTCAACATTTATTATTTATGTGACCCATTTTAATGTGAATATGGTAAACCAAAGTTATTTTGGGTCCTATAGCTCCTTCACTCCAACTTTTAATGCTTCCACCCCCAACCTAGGAAACTAGTAATTTTCCTCCTTGGCAATTATTTGACCCTTAACATCAACTTGACAAACTCTCATGAACATGGCCAATGGGCTTAGGCCATTGTGACCCAATGCAAAATTTGGCACATGACATTTGATTTGTCTTCAATTTCAAAAAATGGTACATTTATTTTTTTACAAAAACAAAAACAAAAATTTTCTTTGTTAATTCATACGCATATTTCCTATGTGTAGGGTGTGTATGCCCTCTATTCTTTAAATATGGCACGTATACAGCCCAAAAATATGCAGTTTGCAAGTGTAGGGTGCATATATGCAATTTGTCTCTAGTAAAGATGCATACATGTGGTCTCCCTTCTCTTAGGGAACATATGACCTTATACGCACCCTATAGTGGAAAAATGTGTGTATACATGGGGTACCTTCATTTAGGGTGTGTATACGCACCCTATAGTGGGAAAAGTCGCATATATGTCTTGGTGGGCCGAAAAATAGGGTAAAATTTTTCAAAAAACAATTATTGGTTTTGTAGATTTATCAAGACTAGTGGGGATCCGGGTCTTTCTTAGATTTTCCAAATTTTGATTGTTAAGCCTTCAAAATCATCATTTTTTGTGGTTTTTTATTAGGCCCTGAAAGAAAAGGAAAACTAAATTTTGAAAAAAACCATAGCTTTCTTCTAGTTCATTTAGGAATCTTTTGGGCATTTTGATGTTTTTAGGAGTGTTTTTATAAAATAAAGATTGTATTGCTTTCATTAGCATTATCTCATCGAAATCATAAAAAAATGCTTGCCTTGCTTACAGTAATCTCCTTAAATAGTTGTATGTCGCTTAAAATTTTGAAACGTTATGCTTTGGTTTTATTTCTGTTGGAAAATATTTACAGTCAAGTAAATTTTTTAAAATATTAAGTGGTATTTTACATTTGCAAGTAGTTTCTTTTTCATTTATTTTCAATTGAGAAAATCATCTTTTTACACTTCTACATCCTTCTGAGTAACAATAACCACTAAAATGAATGCTTAATCGTTAATTAGAACTTTATTTTTATAGGGTTCATCAATTAGATTAAGCATAGAGTATTGGAATAGCTTGGTAGTTAGCAATCTAAGGCTATTTTAAACTATGAAACATAGTGGCCTTTCAAAAAGATTCAAAGAAATCCAATATTATTAAGTGTGTGGCCGGGAAGATCCACTAACACCATAGTTAAGCATGAGGTCGTGTGAGTTTGGGTTGAAGAGATTACCCCTATGATACTTAAACTAAGAATTTGTGGGATTTTACGTGTATGACAATTTATTCAATACCAGCTTGGCCCCCTTGTGGTGTTGGTACTATTGAGATTCAGGCTTAGCTACCCTACCCATGCGTATGATCTCGATCGTTGAATGTTCCCTAGAAGATGACTACGAGTTGGTAGCCTTAGTATATTTTCTTAGGTACCACATAGGTGTCTACAGGGGTCCTCCTGCATACCTTGAGAAGATGTTGAGATAAATCGATAATACCCTTTGGGGGTATCCCTGTCCTTGTGGAGAAACTTGCACCAAGAAGGACTATCAATGGAGAACTTGGTAGTTTCTTTTGCACCTTTTTTGTTTGGATTTGGGACTTAATAAACCCACATTGAACTTTGAAAGGCCCTTTGTTTTCATGGCTGATATATCTATTTTTTTTTAGCGGTGTGATCTTTGTGTTGTTTGTTCTTAGTTGGCCTTAGATATTTATTACTTGTTGAATTGGAAACTATGGCTAGTATTCCTATTGAAACCAACCAACAGACCCATGTTCAAGGGGCTCCTTATTCTTTTCCATTTTTGGGGAATATTGATGCTCCCTTTATGGCCACTTTGAATCTACCCGGATTCACTTTGGGGCTATAGGTTTGGTTGTTTTCCACTCCAAATGTCTTGAATTCTCTTGATGCTTCTCAAGAAATCACTTCATGTCAAGGGTATCAAAACCTTATACCCTATTCACCAGTAACATATTCTCCTCCTCCTTCTACCTCATGTGGCGAAAGTTTTGATACTAGAAACCAACATTCTAAAAGGAATAGATCGAGGGAGAATAAGAAGAATATGTGATAAAAGGGGGCGATTCCCCAACCTATACAAGTCATGCTGGGGGCACTCATCTAGTCACTGCCAGTCATACTAGAAACCTGCAACCAACCATTGCAAGTCATGTTGTGGGTAAACTTTCATTCACTGCAAGTCATACTAAAAGTATGTCATCAACCACTGCTAACTATGTTGAGGACACGTCATTGATCACTGCGATTCATATTAATGACAAGTCACCAGTCATTGCTAGTCATACTGGGGACCAACAATCGGTCGCTGCAAGTCATGATGGGGGGAAACTATCAACCAATGGGAGACATGTTGGACATGTTGACACTATTGAGAAACCTAAATGAATAGGATGCAAGCCTAACTTCCCTTATAATATTTCCAAGGGATATCACCTTACTCACCTGTGCCCTGCTATTCCAAAGGTACAAATAGTGTGGTCCGTGTCTCAAGAATATTCTGCTCTTGAACAACCTATGATTTCCCAACATCCTATTCAACCTTTGGTTGATGAAGTGGTCAATTCAATGCAATATTTGACTGATCCCACTCCCCCCTTTTAGAGTGTTGATGTTGAAGTGGTTGAACCAACACACTCTTTGGTCAATCCCACTCTTCCTTTGGAGAATGGAAAGCATCATTTGGTTGAATCGATGCAATATTCAGTCAATCCCACTCTTCCTTTGGAGAGTGATGTGTCTACCACTCAAGTTTTCTTAACTACCAATTCAAAATTTGTTGGACAATGGGACACTTAGTTCACTTCAAATGAACCCCTATCATGCTCTAGGATTGCCTCTTTTGATTGGAATAGTCTAGTTGAGCCTCACCTTCCTTCTACTGCACCTTTTCAAATAAAGGTTCAAGTCAAACATTACACAGTTTCTTGTTATGATGTAGATGAAGGAACCTCTACTAGTATTTTATCCATGCATGCTTGGAGAGGTATGGGATATCCCAAACTTGTGACGGTTGTTAATTAGCCACTGGATTTTGATAAAATACCTAGTGAAACTTAGGGATTTCTTTCCCAATAGCCTATTACTTTAGGTTGGAATATTGTCTTAGTAGATTTTATGGTCATGGAGGACCCTTTATACTTTAATATGATCCCTAGGCATGATTAGGTATATGTTATGAATGATGTGCTGTCTACGCTCTTTTGTGTGATGCATTTTCCTCACAACGAAAGCATTGTCATTATTGATCATCTTGCATTTGTTGATCCTTCTCATTACCTGACTTTACACCAAGTATATCCTTTTTCAGTTCCTAGTGTTTTGGTAGACACTACCCCACAACGGGTGAATTATGTGGCCTTATATCCCTCGTGTCCAATTGCCACTCAGAAGAAGCCTTTGTTTTCATACTTACCTTCCTGGGATTACGTCTCAACAATTGACCACGTGATTCATCTAATGGGGACATTGGAGCGTACTCTCCACCCTGTTGGTACAACTAAATGTCTTGACATGTGTTCTCTCTAGGATGATATACTTCCTTCAGATGAAGCTTTCATAGAGGCTATAATCGAGTCTGACATTCCTTTGGATTTTATAGACCTTTCTGATATAAATCTCCCTGGATTGGACCCAGTTGCCATCAAATCCAACCCCAATTCACCTTTTGATTCTGATCTCATTATTTATATATCCTCATACACTGAAAATTTTTATTTCTTTAGACTCTACCATTGAGCTACAAGTCGATGTTCCTAATGAGTTTGATTCTTCTAGCAGATTTTTTGACTCCCGTGATGATGAGTTTGTTCTTGTAGACTCCATTTTTTCCTTCAGCTCTGATCTTACTCATGATTTTGATCTTCTTGATTGTAGGTTATCAAGCCTTGGTGATATTGAGTCTTCACTAGTAAACTCCACCTTGGTAATAAATATTGTTGAAGATATTAAAGTTGGAAATATTTCTACCAAAGTGACCTCTATTGGATCTTTATTTTTAGATTTTTTAGATATGATCATGGTATTGTTGATTCTTGGAGACATGAATTTTAGTTGGATTCATGGTTGTGTAGCAATCATTTTATACATATTGATCGATCTGATTAGGTATTTTCGGGAACTTGCATATAGGTTTAGGCCTGTTGGTTGTGGATCTTGATCTTCCTTATTCAGATATCGTGTTTCAGCCGTGTCTGGATCCCATACCATGACGACAGGGTTTGGGGGGGCTTCACCCCCCAAATATATTCGCCATGGGGGGGTCCAGGGGGGGAAGTGACTACATTTTAGGATCCCCCCTGAAGATGGTTCCGGCGCAGCGCCCCCATAGCAAACATTTCGGAAAAAATGCCTTGTAAAATGTTGTAATTTCATAGTCATGACTTGGTCAATAGTGGGTGATTTATGGGCCCATGGTATTGGGTGTTCCATAGTATTTTCCCATGGTAATCACTCTTTAAAAGGAAGGAATTGTAATACGACTGTGTATTGTAGCATTGTAAAGATCTCTATGATTGTGTAAGAGAGTCTGTGAGAGAGTGAAGAGGAAATTGTAGCGCATGTGTTGCGAATTGTATCCCTTGATTTTGATGGATGGTATAATAATAAGGATTGGAAATTTATGTGTGGACGTATCCAATCTTGGGTGAACCACGTTATATTGGTGTCTCTCGTGTATTGTGTTTATGTGATTTATATTTGCATCTTGTTTATTTTTATTTCTCTACAATCATGTTTTTCTAACAAGGCCTCCCCTCTGTTATGATGCATTTGAACATTTTGCTATCTAAATTTTCCATAGGGTCGAACTTGTTGGATATTGGTGTGTCAGTCATCTTTATTGGTATTTTCCACCAGTCCGATAGAATATCCTACCTAGCATGGGACACCGTAGTTAGCACCCCCCTTTCCATTTTGGTTCCCATGTCAATTTTTTCTCATAGGCTCGAGAGCCTTTTTTATTTTTATCATGATTTTGAGAAGAAGTCGCATGCCTCTATTTATCATATATTTCTGACCATTCCCTATAAGTATCTCATTTTTGTGTTTAAGTTGTCAATGCATTTGCATCTTTCTTCCTTGTGCTTTTGATCCTTGTGTCGACTTCCATCTTACAACTCTATATAAGCCCTAATTTATTATCTCATTATCGTTAATATTTGCATCATTTTTCCTTTGCAACTGAACACCTTTTTACCAGGAAGAAACACACCTTGAGTGTCCTTATCCTGCTCATGTTCCTTGCATTATGCATAAGTTTTTTCCATGTGCTTGGAATGAGTTTTTTTTCCCGTGACACTCATTTATTCCCATGTAATATAGCATACTTTTATTCTTTTTCAGGCTTTAATAATATGAAAAAAGACAAAAAAGCAAATATTCCCAAAAGACAGATGGGAAAGAGTGATGTTCTTATTTATGTCAGGCAACAAGTTGCGTCACCCTTGAACAAACCACACTGTCTTGAGTCATTGTCTCTACAATTTGAGTTATAGTATGGCTTTAGGAAGATAAACTCATTTATGTTGTATCTCCCCTTATCTGTTAATCTTCCAGTCATTGTGGAGCAATATTTTGATGTCTCATACATCACTGACTTATGTCATGTTCATTCTTGAGTCTATGATTCCTTAGTCACTTATTGTGCCATGCTTATGTTCAAGGGAAATTTTATCATGTTTCAGCCAATCCAAATAACTTTTGATTTCAGTATGCCATCCTTCCCATGTCAAGTACGTCTCAGAATCATCATCTTTGTTCCACCAAATATTTGGCCTTCTGCTACTACCTCATGTTGGATGATGGGAGATTACTTATTTCCCTCGTTCCAGCAAACCACATCCCATTGACTCCAAAAAATTTATTCTAGGATAGTAATCTAGAGTCATTTTAGTACCTTAGAGCTTGTAGTCAACAGTGGTAAGTTTCCTTGCTAGACACTGTAGAGTCATTTTAGTACCTTATGCATCATTGTCCCCTAATTGTTAGAGTCTACAGGTGTTCGATATCAATACATCTATTCACACTTGTTAGATTGTACTAAGTACCTTTCCTCTCATTATCATCATCGGTGAGTTGGATCGCATTTGTTAACAGTATATATCAATGGTCGTTAATAAAGTGGTGTTACTGTGTTTGACTTCGGGACATCTATTCACATAGTTTAGACTCGCACCTATATTGGTTGGTTTGAATAAATCGATTCCATATATAGCATCTCATCTTTATGCTATGAATTGGGTTGCATTTGATTTCCATTTACACCTATTTTGGCATTGATTCTTATGGAGATCAATATGTTCAGTCTTATTTCCAGATATCTTCATTTGATTTTGAGACATAGATCCATTGTGTATATTTGTGGCTATGATCTCCTTTTTGACATGGATCTAATTTGTATTTTCATGGCCATGATCACTGCATTTATATATCATATGGACCCGTAGTGTACTTGATCTGGAAGTCATGCTTTTATCACTTGTGAGAATGGGTATGCTGGCCTCAAGAATAGAGTTCTGACTTGTTTTGTCAAGTAGGTTCACTACCTATGGCTGGTTGTTGACTACTTCTACTGAGTCCTGGAATACACATACTCTATAGATTTATAATATATTTCAGCCAACATTTTTCCTTCTGAACTCATACATTAGGGGGCATATATTATATCATGATTTTCCACATCATTTCAAAATGCTTATTGTTAGCTGGTTTACACCTTTCCAAACTCCCTCTTGCCTTTATGGTTCAATCCCCTAACCTCTTCTGAGTTAAATCCTTCAAAAAATCCAAAAATCCCATATGTACACGACTTATGTATGTATACCCCATGTATATGTGAATTTCCAGTGTTAGACCCGTGTACATCCTGTTGTGAAAGTAAAAAATAAAAATAGTTTCAGGAAACGTTAAAATAGTTTCAGGAAACGTTAAAATAGTTTCATGTTTTTTCAACCATCCTTTTTCCGTAAATAATTAAGTAAACTTCCCTAAATACCTCCCCAAAAGTATTAAAAATGAAAAGGAAAGCATGAGAAGGAGGGGAGAGAATAAGAAAGCACCCTTATGCTCCTCTTATGAACATTGAATCCATAACACTTATTCCCAGGTCTGCATTAAAATCCCCATATCTAGAAATTTGCATTTCCAACATTCTCCATTATTTTCTTTCCAATAAACTATCAGATTGTTTTCTTTGGGCATTCCTTTGGAGTATTGAGGAGGTATTTATGTGTGTGTCCCAAGAAGGAGGAACCCAGTATCCAGTTTGAAAATAGTGTCGCAACCAAGAGTAGGTGAAATCTATCTTGTATATTGTTGTTATTTTATATAAAGAATTCTCTTTCTTGTCCATAAATTTGTTAATTTCTTGTTCTTTGTTATCTTGTCAATTTAGCACATTTATTTGCAATTAAATTATCATATTTTCATTTTTATATTTGTATCTTTGTCTATGTTTGTGATTACATATCGTTAAAGATACATTTGGAGTGAGAATCAGAAAAAAGGATCTTCTACAAACATTGGACCTGAGGTAGGAAACTTGTCCCTGTTTTTTGGTTTTTATTTGAACTGTAATTTTCTTTAGACTACATTTGTTGGAAAGGATTTTTGAATTTTTTATGGGCATTTCCCTGTGGTGACCCAACCCAAAATTTCACTAGGGTTAGGATTATACCTGAAACATTATTTGACCTACTTGATATCATAATCATGCTCACTTGCAACTAGGAAGTGTACCACCTATTGTTCCCCAAGTTGTTCCTAGATAGGGGACAGTGCCAAGGAAACCTATGGAGGAAAAACAAATTCCCTCTTTAGGCCTCAAGTTGTCCCTTGGACCAGAGGGGGTAACCCTCAAATAGTTTTATGAGATGAATACCCACTATCACCTCTATGACAGCTTTCTTCTATAATCCCAGTGGCATATTTAAGTGCTTAGTAGTGAAAATAAGAAGATGAAGGAATAATTCAACAAAGCATAAGTAACCAAATTGAATCCTTATACCAGAGCCTTATACATTGGGCACCATCATATAGATTTGCAGAAATATAAAGTAGATGAAATGGAAGATACATAGGATTTTTAATGGGGAAAGTATGCATCGAGTACCATAAAAATCAAACATGTTAATGAATATGGAAGTCCAAAAAAATTACTAACTAATAGGAATGAAGACGTGTTGGGCATTAACAAAATGAATCCAACAATATAGTCTCACTTACAGGGACCACAGGTTAACTTTCATATATTTAAGGTATGAAAAGAATTCATCCGAAGTGAAAAGTGATAATAAATATCTAAAACTGCATATATTAAGCTCACAATTCTTTAACATTATCAAAATCCATTAGAAGTGTTAATACCAAAAAATGACAATGCATCATCGTACATACCATATTCCTATGCTTAGACCCTCAACATGAAAATTAATGCAAAAAACCCAAAATGTATGATATCCTAAGTCCTAAAACCCACTTTGGACAAGCTCCCAAAAAAATAGGAAACCTCCACCAAAATAGGGGTTTCCCAAAAAATAAGGGTTTCCCCAAAAATAGGGAAGTCCACCAAAAGTGGAGGATGTCCACACAAAACCTAAACTCCCACCCACATTTGAATTTTACCTGTTGTAAAGGAAAAGAAACCACCATGGTTCAGGGTTCTCAAAAACCCTAAACCACACTTACATACATTGGGTTTTTACCCTCATTTATATATACTAATCATTTTTCGCAAACCTCCAGCCCTTTGAAGCTACCCTCTGCAAATTATCTTGTGTGAAGGTTGAACACCTCTCACTTCCCTTCACTACCATTCAGTTGAGACTTTGCTCATTCATTCCCTGTGGTGGCTTGTTGGATAAGAGTTCTTCGGAGAACTAGAGAGTTGCACCAACTTCAAGCAGACACACGGGCCCTTTTCCCATTGAGGTAATCTAAAACCATTGTAAAACTTATTTATTGGAAATACAAAGGAACCAATACTTTCATAGGCCTATTCTATTAATGTGAATGAAAGAAATATTATGTGTGAGTGTTAATTTTTTTTACAGTTGTGGCACATAGAGTAATTTTGTTGCATGTTTTTCATTTCTATAGTTTAGCATAAAATTTCCTTATTTTTTACTTTGATTTACTACACTTGCTTCACACACCAGGGATGTAAGAGGAATTCTCTTGTGTGCTCTCTACTTTGGCTTCCCTATGCCGATAGAACCTCTAGTTTCACCTGTTGGAATGTGAAAGCACTGACAACAATAAACATTTATTGCACAATACAGAGTGAGAGTAGATATCTTAAACTGCAACCAAGTGCAAGAAAAACCATAAATTTGCAAACATAAGAAAAAATGTGTACCACGGTTAGCTTATTGATGATTGTAAATACAAGAAAGTATAATTATTATAATGCAAATGATTTTGAAGAAAGATATCTATGGGAGATATAAAGAAGATAGAGGAAGAAAAAATTATTCAAACCTAGAGTGAATCCGTTTGTTAAGACTCGTGATTTTCAGGAAATAGAAAAGGCCTATAAGGATACAAATAAACACAACCTTCGAGATTCCAAATCCCAACCATTGTGAAGTCCTTAATGTTTCTCTTTATCCCCCTTCTAATGTTAAAATCCTTCCTTTGATTTAGAAACTAGTTTCTAATAATAGAATGAGGATAAGATCTTGAAGGGAGTTCAACACATTGATCATATGTTGTCCCACTTAACTATAAACTAGGATTATGTTTGTTGTTTATTAATCATGAATAACCCATTGCTTCCACCTAATATGTTATGTTTCATTTATCACATCAGTTGTCTCGTTTCATTTATGTCTACCGGTATTCCTTTCTGAAGTTAAATTAACACCTATTATTCTTTTTCACCTTTTACCATGCTTACAATTTTCTTTAAATGAGATTTCTATGCTGGATCAATGCCCCAAATCTAGCTTCAACATATATGATAATGATAATGCCTGTATAAATTTAATTAACAAACACCCTTGATAATCTAAGTATGTTGGAGATAAAAGAAAAAACAAAAACAAAGGCAACAAACAAATCTAAGTATGTTGGAGATAAAAGAAAAAACAAAAACAAAGGCAACAAACAAATTAAATAGTTTGATAAAATAAATTGGTTGGTGTTGAGGGCTCGTTTTATTTGGAATAACAATAAAGAAATTGGTAAGTGTCGATGGTTCGTTTTAGTTGGAATACTAATAAATAAATAGGGCTCAATGAAAGTCCAATATTTTGAAAAAAAAATTAAACTCATGATCCATCCACTTCAACACTTGTCAAAACCAAAATTGATTTCGGAGCTCAACATACTATCCTCTAAAGTTGTTTTTAAACCTTGAAGCCATAACCAAAACCACTACGAGGGCACTCATAATATACAAAGATGATTTTTATTTGACTTCAAATAAAAAAAAATAACCATGGAGCTTTAGGGTTTGGACAGGTTACTTTGGCTTTAAAGTATTGAAGTTGGCAAAAAAAATTGCCCAAAGACACAACTTTGACAAAAAAGTTGACGTGAGAATCATGAATAAATTATATGATGGAAAAGGTCTTAATTGAAATAAGATAGCTTAAGGAAATGGAGAAAAAGCCAGCTTTTGAAAATTTTGTGAAACATCAAAATCAATTTTGACAAGAACATTTTATGTTACAACATTCGGCTCTACCTTGGGGATGGTTTCCCCTGCGAGGCACCAAGAACCATAGACTACTCCCTTCACTCCTTGGGCGTAGATCCATTCCTTTTCTAAACTAACATCTGTTAATATCTGAAACCTTTGAATGCATGGACTTGATCTAAGGAAAATTTTCCTAAAATATTTTCCTATGATCCCTCCTTGATTCATTATTACTAAAAATAAAATGTCAATACAAACTGAACAAACTGCTTTTGCAAAAAATGAAACTAGATGCTCTATTAGATATTTATTTATATACTAATGATTTCTAATCTACTCAATGAAAACTTGTTTGATTAGATAAAATGAAATTTCCAATGAAACCAACTTTGCATTTGTTTACTTGAATGAGCCTTGTTCATGCTTTTATTTATCAATAGAAAAAGTAGTATTTAAAGATGTGACTCAATAGCATGCTCAAAAGGAGAGTGAAATAAATACTCACAATGAAATAATAGTTCAAAGTTGGGAATACTTGAAACTTGCAAGCCGGTAGTATCCTTAAGAACGTGAAATAACACCTTTGGATAAACAGTGAATACTTTTTCTTTATCAACATGATTGAACTTCCTTTGTAGAATTTATGCTTTCTCTACTTCTTTGATGATACCAAACTCTTCCTTGTGACATTCCAATGAAATATAAGAAAAAGATGATATGTTGACTTGATTACCTCTGAGAATTTCAACTAGGATATGCTCCTTAAAACTTTATTCAATGCTTTCATCTTCACATTCCTATTCTCCTTCATATATATCCCATATTGGCTCACTACTGTAAATTTTTATAGATGTTGGTGTAGTAATCTTCCCTTCCATTTGAATCACTTTTCAACAACAAATTCTTCACACTACGTTGAGACATAAATCTTTTCATCTCCATAATCATTGTGTACATTGGTGTCTTTTTATTGTTTTAGAGAATTAATATTTTCATTAAATTGTTGGTTCAAATTATCTAAAGGAGGATATGGTATTACATATTCTTGAGCATCATAGTCATCATATTCATCATAAACTAGTGTGTAGTTATAAGATTCAATGCCATTTAATTGTAGTGTTGATTCTTCAACTAGATTTCCAATGTTTTCTTCTTCTTAAAATGATTGTTCCATTAATTTTGTTCACTTCAAAGGGAATTTTGATGTGTTCTTCACGAAGAGCATGGCCTTTAAGAATATTTGAGACTAACATTTTATTTTTCAAATTGGTAGCTCATCTCTTCTTCTACTTATTTTTTGTATTTATAATTAAGAGAAGAATCAAAAGATAAACGTGTATATCATGATGGATTATCACATACCAAACTTTGTTTAATCTCTATTGAAGCCACAGGGGACATTTGTATATATTCATATTCTCTTTGGACAACCAAGACAACCAAGTCTTTATGCTAACCTAAGCCTGCAATTGA
Organism: Larix kaempferi; assembly: GCA_027924585.1. Lineage (NCBI taxonomy): Eukaryota > Viridiplantae > Streptophyta > Pinopsida > Pinales > Pinaceae > Larix > Larix kaempferi. Next base: position 6,837,540 of record BSBM01001063.1, read on the forward strand.
TTCATCAGAGGATTGATTCTGATCTTTTGGATCAAGGAGCACCATTCTATCTTCTTGTAAATCATATACATTCTCAATAGTGATACTATGGGATATAACTTCTTGATACTCAGGGACATAATCTTCTTAATACTTAATGATCCAACAATATTTCCCTTCAAACTCTTTATTGCAACAGTCTTCCAATATAAACTCGGCTGGATAAATTCTTCTATAATGAGAATGAAAGATTGAATGGAACTCTCTTAAATAGGAGATATTACAAGCATGCAAACTATTGAACAATTTTATTGCATCGAGAGGTGCTTTCTACAGCTTAGTATGGGAGATAAGTGTGATTATGTAATCAACCTGGAGTTTACAAGTGGCACTTTAACAAAGTAATAAAATATAAAGTTAAAAAAATTGCAATGACGACCCTAAACTAAAGTTCAAAATAAAAAGATATATATTCCAATGAATTAATACTTTAAAAAATAGTGAAACTTGGATAGTTCTTGCTATATTTGTGAGATTTTCAATTATTAGGAACTAGATTCATGAGACAATTTCACATGGAATATTTCAGACAATGAGAGAAGAAGAATTGAGAGAATAAATTGTGGAAATCACTCTATATTTTATTCATTGATATGATAACAATATATAACACATCCTCCATGGATAAAATCGAATTCCTTTGAGGCAATTTGGAAAGAGCAAAAATAAAAGGCTTATAGAAGATTAAAAAACCCCCTAGGTGGCAAAAGCAGTTTCCAAAACTGTCCTAGAGGCTCACAAATTTAGTATGGTATGGAAGCTCAATTGTTAGGTAAATAGAATTTATTTATGGATTTAGGAGAGTAGATAAGATGTGGAGGTCGAATGTTAGGAACCCATGTCTTTACTTTGTTAGTATATTGTTGTTGGACGCATATGCTTTGTAAGTCGTCCCGTAGTATTTGTTGATCGATAGTTTGTGTTATTGTTATTTGGCACATATGCTTTGTAAGTCACCTGTAGTATTGTTGATCCATAGTTTGTATTGGCTCATGGTTTTGACCCATAGAATTGGCGCCTAGACTTAGTATATAAGTGTGTGTTGAGGCCTATGAAGGCACCGTGAAGTTATTTGTATTGAGCTTGCTCAAAGGAGGTTGCCCCCTCGAAGTGGCCTGCAATCAATAAAAGTGATTCTAAGTTCTGTCATTTCTGCTATTTCGCATATTCTTATTAATTAATTGTTGCAAGTTCACCACATCTAGTATCAGAGCACTTTCTTGGGCTCACTGGGTGAAATTTCTGTCCAAATTTTTTTTTTTTGCATCTGTTGTAGCTTCAGATCTGAGAATAATCCCTATATGCTTAACTATGGGAAGTACTTGGGCATAAGCCCTGAAACTCATTGTGAGGAGTACCACATGAACCCCAAAGTAGCTGGCCCATTGAGAGGAACTGCCAGCAAAAAGGGCAACAAGCCCTACCTGATTGACTAGTTCCCACCCGTGAGGTAAACCAAGAGCTGTCATTTGTGGCAAAGCGGTTGTCAATTTACCTGAGCCATGGAGTGAGGGGTACTACCCCAATACGCAAGCCGTCAGACAGCATTGGTGGCCGAATGAATCCCCTGAACCGATAGGAAGCCGCACATACCTGGGGTCCATATCTATTTTTAGCTTAACTGTTGCCGATCACTACCGCGTCGTCTCAGATCCAGCCATTTCAGATCCATTCTAAAAGCCGTTCCAGATCTATTTCAGATCCAACCATTTTCAATCCATTCAGCATTGTTTCAGATCCCTCTGTTTCCGATCACTTCCGTACCATTGGAGATCTATCTATTTCAAATCCCTTCCACTCTATAACAGCTCCACTCTAAAAAAAAAAGAGTATAAAATTCAGTTTTTTCTCCATATATCCCTTGTTTTCACTCTGTTTCCCTTGAAAATTCCCTGGAACCCCTGTAATCCCATTCTGCATATTTCATTGTTGAGGACCCTATCCCAAATTCCACTTCCCAAATCTCGAAATCCCACATTTGTCTATTTTTAGGGTTTGCCATAACTTTCTCGGATTTCACCCAATCACCTTCAAATTTTACCACAGACTTCCTTTCCTAATTTTGCATCTTTGTCCCTCTCTGCCAAATTTTACCATTCTTTCACCCCGCTTCCGAAATCCTCCTTTTCTGCATCCCTGTCCATTCGACAGTGTCGAAAACCTAGTCAAACCCCAATTACCCTTCAAATTTTTTCCCAAATCCAGATTTTCCTTTACTAAAACAGTTTCTGTTTTTGTTTTTCTACCCACTCAAAAAAAAAAAACTCCTGGTTATGGTTGTCACCCGCACAAGAGCAAAAACCATCGAAGAAGCACTTGCAGCCATCCAAGCCAAACTCCAGGATCTTGATGAAAAATTTCTTGGCCTCCATCTTGAGCATTCAGCCATGAACAACAGACGGCAGTCTGAGTCTTCATCAAACAATGGGTTCTCTTCTTCCAGCAATTTCCATGGTCTGAAGCTTGATTTTCCTTGCTTCAATGGTACTGATCCGACTGGATGGATCTATTGTGCAAAATAGTATTTCAGTCTGCATAATACTTTTGATGTCAACAAAGTGCCACTTGCATCCTTTCATTTGGAACATGAATCTCTTCAATGGTATCGTTGGTACATCAAGGCTCTTGAAGAGCCAAAATAGACCGATTTTTGTCAGCTCATTTTGCAACGATTTGGTCCCAATGCTTTTGATGACTTCACAGGAGCCCTCACTAAACTTCACCAAATTGGCACTGTGAGAGAGTACCAAATTGAATTTGAGAAACTAGCCAACCACACTGAAAGATTGCCTGATGAATTCTACCGGAGTTGTTTTATCAGTGGTCTAAACAATGCAATCCGCTCTGAGGTCAAAATGTTCTGTCCCAACACAATGATGGAAGCCCAGGGGTTGGCTATGTTGGCAGAAGACAAGATTGCAGCCCAATAGTGCTTTAAACCCACTTTTGTTCCCTTCTGAAATATGGGATCTCAATGACCTCCCATCCCGCCAGCTCCTCGACCAACTCCTATCAAGCATTTGTCTGAAACTGAGATGCAGGCATGCAGAGAAAAATGGATTTGTTATAATTGTGATGAGAAATTCACTAGGGGACATAGATGTGTTCAGTAAAAGCTTTATCTCTTGGATATGGATTCTCATCCTACCTGTGAAATTGGTGAAGAAGCTCCAGATACAATGGATGCTCAGGTCAACATTCCGGAGCCGCCTATCGGCCCTCCGTCTCAGGATGACTAGCCAGAGATATCTCTCCATGCTTTAACTGGAATCAACACCCCCCAAACCATGTGGGTCAAGGCTTACTTCAAGAAGCTCCCTCTTATAATACTCATTGATTCTGGTAGCACTCATAATTTCATTAACCCTCGGATCGCCAAACAGGCTGCTTGTTTTATCCATCCTTGCTCCAACTTTGAAGTCAAGGTTGCTAACGGGGGCACCTTACCTGGCAAAGGAAAGTTTCGTAATGTGCGTATCTCTACGGGAGATTATAACCTGTGCTCTGACATGTTTTCCTTGACCTTAGGAGGATGTGATGTGGTTTTGGGCGCTCAATAGCTACGCACACTTGGCCCCATCTTATGGGATTTTGCCGAACTTTGGATGCAGTTTTCCCCCAATGGAAAAAAACACACATTGACAGGATTACAACCAGGGTCTCTCAGCATCATCAGCTCACATCACATGGTGTCATCGCTCAGATCCATTCCATTCAGATGCAACCATCAGCGTTCTCCACTACTCCTTTGGATCTACAACAAATTATGGATCGATATACTTGTGTCTTTGCTAAACCAGTGGGATTTCCACCTTCACGACCAAAACACCATCGTATTCAGCTCCTTCCTAGAAGCGTTCCTCCCAACCTCAGGCCCTATTGCTACCCATTTCACCAAAAAAAGAGATTGAAATGCTCGTTCGGGACTTACTGAAGCAAGGTATTATTCGCCCAAGCACTAGTTCCTTTCCTTCACCAGTTCTTCTCCTCTGCAAAAAAGATGGGTCATGGCACCTTTGCATTGACTTCCGAGCACTTAATCACATCACTATCAAGGATAAGTTTTCAATTCCTATTGTTGATGAGCTTCATGGTGCTCAATTTTTCTCCAAGTTGGATCTTCGTTCTGGGTATCATCAAATTCGGGTTCATGAGGATGATATCCCTAAAACAGCTTTCCGCACACATGATGGCCACTATGAGTTTTTGGTCATGCCCTTTGGCCTCACTAATGCTCCTTCCACATTCTAGGCCTTGATGAATAAAATATTCTGGCCCTACTTGCATAAATTCATTCTGGTATTCTTTGATGATATCCTCATCTATAGTAAAACTTGGGCTGAACATCTCCAACATCTGGATCTTGTAATGAAACTTTTCTCTGAACATCATCTCCATGCCAAAAAGTCTAAATGTGTTTTTGGACAACAATAAGTCGAGTATCTCAGGCACATTATCTCAGCAGACGAGGTTCGCATGGATCTTGCCAAAATCACTACCATGAACAACTGACCGCATCCTCAGACTAGATACTACCACAAGTTTGTCAAGTATTACGGGAAGATTGCAGCTCCATTAATTGCTCTAATGAAAAATAATGTTTTTACATGGAAACATGCTACTGAGTGTGCATTTGAAAAACTAAAGCAATCTATGTGTACTACACCTATTCTAGCTATGCCTGATTTTTCCAAGCCCTTCACTATTGAGAGTGATGCTTGCAGCAATGGACTTGGTGTTGTTCTCGTTCAAGATGAACACCCCATTGTGTTCACCAGCAAAGCCCTTTCAGGTAAGAATTTAGCTGCCTCTACATATGAGAAGGAAATGATGGCTATTTTGCATGCAGTACAGAAGTGGCGCCCATACCTATTAGGGAATCATTTCTTCATCAAGACTGGTCACCAGAGTCTGAAATATTTCCTGGAACAACGTGTATCCTCCCCAGCACAACATAAATGGGTTAGCAAACTCATGTTTTATGACTATGAGATCACTTACAAGAAGGGTAAGGACAATATTGTGGCAAATGCTCTTTCTCGCACATTTGATGACCAAGGTTCTCTTTCAGCTATTTCTATGCATGTTCCAAATTGGTTGCAATCTGTTCAACAGGGCTATGTCAATGACTCTTCATTATCTCAAATCATCCAACGCTTGGCCAACAACCCTTTTGCTGTACCACATTACTCTTGGGATGGTGCTTCCCTGAGATACAAGGGTCGCCTGGTGCTTCCACAGAGCACAGATATTCAACAGGCTATCTTCTATGAACTCCATGCTTCTCCATCGACAGGGCACTCTGGGTTCCTCAAAACGTATGAGCAGGCACGGTGTAACTTCTTTTGGCACAGCATGAAAAGGACAATTCAACAGATGGTGGTTGAATGTGATACCTACCAGCGCAATAAGGGTGAAACTACACTCCTTCTGGGATTGCTCGAACCCTTGCCCATACCTACACGGATTTGGATAGATATTTCTATGGATTTCATTGAAGGGATCCCTAAGTTTGGAGGGAAGACAATGATTTTGGTTGTGGTTGATCGCCTCTCCAAATATAGTCATTTTTGTGCTCTCAGCCATCCCTATACAGCCTCCTCAGTCGCTCAAATTTTCCTGGATCAGATCTTTTATCTTCATGGCATCCCTTCTTCCATTGTCTCGGACTATGATGCAACTTTCACCAGTCATTTTTGGATAGAACTATTTCTTCACACTGGCACCAAACTAAAGATGAGTTCAGGGTATCACCCACAAATAGATGGTCAGACTGAAATTATCAATAAATGCTTGGAAACTTATCTTCGTTGCTTCACCTATGAACAACAACATCAGTGGGAAAAGTGGCTTCCTCTCGCTGAATGGTGGTACAATACCTCTTACCGCACTGCCTCTAAAATGACCCCATATGAAGCAATCTATGGTCAGGCACCGCGAGTTTTTCTTCCATACACTCCCAACAGTTGACCAGTTCAAGTAGTTGACACAATCCTTCGCAACTGTGATCAGATTCTTCGCATTTTGCGAGACAATCTTCACATGGCAAGAAATTGCATGAAGCAACAAGCTGATCAACACCGTTCTGAGCGCACTTTTCAAGCAGGAGATATGGTTTTTCTTTGTCTCCAACCGTACAAGAAATCCTCCTTGAAGCTCAAAGGGCGTCATAAGCTCGCTCCAAAGTTCTATGGGACATATCGGATTCTTCAGAAGATTGGGTCTGTTGCCTATAAATTGGAACTTCCTCCTTCTTCCCGCATTCATCCAGTATTTCATGTCTATTGTTTGAAGAAAGTTCTTGGCACCAACATTAGAGGAAAAACTATTTTACCTTAACTGGATAATGAAGAATTCATCCTTTTGGAGCCAGAGGTCGTCCTCAATAAGAGCACTCATCAACTTTGCTCTCGCTCTATCACAGAGTTATTAATTCAATGGCATGGCATGCAACCTGAGGATGCTACATGGGAACCACTCCTTCAGATTCAACAACAATTTCCACATCTAAAGCTTTGAGACAAAGATTTTTATAAGGGGGAGGGGATGTTAGGAACCCATGTCTTTACTTTGTTAGTATATTGTTGTTGGACGCATATGCTTTGTAAGTCATCCCATAGTATTTGTTGATCCATAGTTTGTGTTATTGTTGTTTGGTGCATATCCTTTGTAAGTCGCCCGTAATATTGTTGATCCATAGTTTGTATTGGTCCATGGTTTTGACCCATAGTATTGGTACCTAGACTTAGTAAATAAGTGTGTGTTGAGGCCTATGAAGGCACCATGAAGTTATTTGTATTGAGCTTGATCAAGGAGGTTTCCCCCTCGAAGTGGCCTGGTATCAATAAAAGTGATTTTGAGTTCTATCATTTCTGCTATTTCGCATATTCTTATTAATTAATTGTTGCATGTTCACCACATCGAATTGGTCAAGTGACAAGAGTTTCCAAGTCAACTAGCTTTTCCTTTTCCACTAGAAAGTAGAAAAAAAAGGATAAAGTTGTCTAAATCAGGAAAGTGTCTTTCTAATTCAGGAATAGAATAAAATCAGATATAATCCAAGTAAATCTTATCCATAATCCATCCAAATTCATTTTGGTGAGTTAGGATGGAATGTGGTCCACTAAAAGACAAAACTGGCCTATTTTACCTAGTCAAAACTCACAAAATTAATCATAAATGATTAATTAATTTATCCTAAGTCTAGAATGACATAGTGGTTTTTTTTAATGTTCCAACATCCCCCCTTAAGCCTGACTTTATGTGATGGGAATTAGAAAAATATCAGAAATATAGGGCCCAAGAAACAAGGATTATGGTCACCCCAGTACAAAAATAACTAGTCCATGTAAACCGAGGAAACATGGAAAACCTCATGGGAACAAAACCCTCCCTTAAAAATGGACATGCTTGATGTCTTCATACTGTCATGTTGCTCATTTGAATGAGATGAATGAGCTGAATGAGATGCTTATGAGTAACATACTTGATGAAGAGATTGGGGATGCCATGATCATGCATCAGTGCATCAATGTTGTGTAGGCAAGAACCATGTGTTAAAGCTCTATGAAGCTCATATTCTGATGATGGAGGAGCATCAAATGAATTTTTTTTGTTGTTGTAACATATATAATCAGATATGAAAAGATAATCAATTATGGAAATAATATCTATGCATACTCATTCCCAAGGAGAAACAATGAACTCAACAGGATCAATTTCTTCTGTAGCTGCAATGTGGTGCACTAGTTCTTGTATCTTCTTCTCAAACTGATGTAGGACCTTTCTGATATTTAAAATGAGATCATGCAACTCTGAAATATCATAATGTGATTCATATGGATCAGCAACCAGTAAATATGTGGATTCTCCATGATCAAACAGAGTTTCAGTAGGAAAAGTGTGAGAAACTAGGTCACCTTGACTGTAAATCATCTTATAAATAAGAATCTAAAATATTTGAATGGTGGTGGACAGACCTTTCAGAAGACAAGTCAAAAGCTAGTAAAAAATGACTAGTTTTGAGAGTAGACTTAGATGAACTGACTAAAGACTGTTCCAAAGAAGAAGTGGAGGTTTTTTATTCTGGTATATCAGAATGTGAATCAAAATTAGATACATCAGAATTATATTTCACTCTATCACTCAAAGTATAAGCATGATTACCTTTGGGAGAGACTTGGAAGAAGTATTTTGTGTTAAATTATACCGCAGTTGGTGGGTTTTGGGTCACTTGGACCACATGTTATGTAATAGTGAGTCAATTGTACTGTAGTATGCGGGTTTTTGGGTCATTTGGACCGAGTCAGTTAGATATTGGGTCATTTTTCCATAGTGTCGGTTAGGAAGTCGGTTGTAAGTGGACAAATATTGTAATGGCAGAAGCCTATAAATATATGATGAGAGTTGTAAGTGTGAGATATAGATATAGACATATATACGGAGATAGAGAGAAGACAGAAAAGATAGTAGACGAGAGATAAGGAGATGTCTGTGTATGGAGATCTATGTTTTGCTTCTGGTATACGACTGCGACAGTAATATAATGATGATGTTTTGGTACGATCTTTATGCAATGTTGCGATATATGAATGTTGTTACATTTTATTGATGCAATATCTGCTTACTATTGCTGTGATGATAAATGCCGCGATTAAGTAATATGCTATAACTCCATGTCGAATGTTTAAAGTTTCTGGTTAAGTACTGCAATAGAGCTAGTCTATGCAACCACAACTCTCCTCCTCCCTTGACGGAAACATGGTTCCGTATGCTCTTCCTGGACGCCTCAGGTGAGACCTCATCCACTCTGCAGGTGTTGCTGGGTGGGCTCAAACCTGCCCGGGCCGGTGCCCAAGGAGACTGTGGTATGTGTCAATAGTGAGGCGAACCCCTGTCAACCGAGGTCGCGATTGGTCAACATTAATGACGTTCGATCCTAGCTTTGCTGGATCTTGCGCTCAATCTTCAACTTGATCTTTCGCTCAATAGACCTGCAATACAAAGATACCTTCCTCAGTGTATCTTGACTGATATAACAATGATGAAGTTGAAATATAATTTAAACATCAAGAAAAATCAAGCATTTAACCAAACAAATACACAATCCATTAGACATTTGATTGGGACAGGAAGGATGTTTCAACCTTTATTGTCAAAAGCAAATAATCAGTACAAATTATACCTAATCATTCAGAGTGCTTGTGTAACCGGATTCTGGGCTCCTACTCTTCTCTAACTTTGGAATTCTTCCAGCATAACAACCCTTAATGCAATTTTCTCCTCTTGTGAATGAAAGTCTAGATGTGTCTAACCCCTCTCCTCAATCCTCCTTGTATTTATGGAACAAGGTAGGCAGTTTAGATCAAGAGGTGGTTGAAATGGGAGGTTGGGGAAGTTGCAAAACCAACTTCAACTAATTCCAATTCGTCAAATTAATATATTTTTAATCACATTTCAAGATGTGCGCGAGTTTTTCACAGTGGAGTAGCGCTCAATATGCAACATCAGTGCTTTACAACCAACGTTTGCAGGGTTTTTGAAGGTGTGCGCTAGTTTGATGAAGTGGAATAAGGCATACTAGAATGTGGGCACTGCTCTTATGCCTTTGGAGTAGGGCATGTGTGCTACTATTATGCCTATAGGGTAGCACAAATATGAGGTTTTACAGGGTTTTGTCAGCTTGCAGAGGGGTAGGTCAGGTCAAAGCATCATCTGAGGCCATCATGCTCTTCAATCCAAGTTGTCCTTTTATGTGATCGACAGCTAAAGGTGATCACGGATGGAGAAGTGCAGATTTGACCTATAAAAGATGCCCCTTAATGTGTGAGGTCAGAGGGAAGCGATGGCCGAAATACATTATAATTCCAAGTCAGAGGAGGAGCAAGAAACCGCAGAACCAAATCACAGAAACACCTAAAACAAAGATCAAAGTCAGCGAGCAATTACAATCTTGACATCATATAGATGTGTAGTGTGATACAACATGATCTCCGATACATAACTAAGAGATGTATATATAGCATGGCCACTTAAAATACAAACGTGGATCCATGTCAAACTGAGAGATCATAGCCATAATAACAAACTAGATCTATGTCTCATGGAGAGCCGAAAATGAGTGAGGCTCAGTCTTGCGCAACTTGGGTGATAACATAATGAGATGATGTCATCAACATCCCAAGGTCTTCATCCAAAAAAACCCAAGGTACACACCCTAACCATGTGAATAAATGAACTGAAAGTCGAACATAGGGGGTATCGTTTGATTACCAGTCCTTGATGTATACTGTTAACAAACGTGAGGGCTTCCACTGATAATGATAATGGGGCCCAAGGTACCTAGTATGATCCAACAAGTGTGAATAAGTGGACTTGGAGTTGAACACTTGAGGAACCTATCGAATAAGAGACATTGATGTATTCTCATGATTCAACAACAAGGAAAATTGCCACTGGTGACTGCAATCTCCAAGGTACTAACCGAAACTCTAAACTTCATTCCCAAAGCAAAATGAGTTGATGTCGATGGGAAGAAGTCCATTGGAAGGGAGGCCTTAAGGCATCCTCCATCATCCAACACAAGGGACACTCAACTAGTATGAGCTGATATGGAGTAATACATGTAACAAGACTGACACTAGGATGGCCGACACATGAGTTCAAGGTAAACTGCAGAATGGCCGACATGGGTTATATCCTTGAACAGTGAGCATGACACAAAGTGACTGAGGCAGTTTTCAACATAATGGGAAAATGATATAAGCCTGTAATGTAGGAGACATTAGTAAACCCTCCATATGGTTGGAAGAATAACCAACCAGGGGAGTAAACAACTCGGAGATTAGGTTCACCCTAAGGTCAAAAACTAAGCCCAACTGACATGATAGACTCAAATAGGTGTTGTGTTCAAGGATAGGATTGACTGAACTGCCTTTGAAACTGAAGATATGATACATTCTTCTTATCCCTTATTCTTTTTAGATAAAAGAATACTTTTCTTGTTGTTTTAATGAGTCCAAGAAAGAATGAAAACTCAATAAGTCCAACCATGTTAAAAGTTTAACGAGCCCATGGGAGGAAGACTCAGGACCTTCTTCATTGTTTATAGAGTTCGAAGAAGAGATAGAAGATTACTCTATATTATTGATCTCTGGATTTTAGTATCGAGCCGAGATCTGTTGTTGCTCGTTGGTGTTTTCAATTTTAAGGAGTCTGAAAAACTTAAACAATAACTCCATACACCTACTCGTGGATTTTAATATCGAGCCCAACTAGGTTAATGCTCGCCGATGTTTTCCTGTTTATAGAGTCTAAAAAACTTAAACAATCCTCTATACACCCTCTCGTGGATTTCACATCAATCCCAAGTAGGTGAGTGCTCGCTTGGTGTTTTCATATTTCGAGAGCCTGAAAACCCTAAAGAAGGCTCCATAAGGTCCTTTTTCGTAAAGTTAGTCTCCTTCCTCGAAAAAGTGTAAAACAATGGAAGAAGAACTCTTCTAGCGTATACCAGAGTATACCTAGAGTATACCTTTTCCGTAAATTATCCACCAAGGCCCGGAAAAGGGGTAATTCTATACCTGAGCAGATGGGCCTTCAGTTCTTTTAATGAGCTTGAAGAGGACAAGTTTGCTCGGCAATCTTGTTTAGGTTTCAATAGTCCAAACAAGATATTAAAATGACTTAAATGACAGCTTCCAGGATCACGGCTCATGACCTGCTAAATACTAGAATCTCAACAACCATGTTAATAGTGACGACAAAAAGTCTTTAATGATATATAATTTTAACCATAAACTACTTGAAATGGTCTATCATCAAGAAATTAAGTCTTAGTAGATTGATGCTATGAAAAACTAGTGAAAATTTGATAAATATTGGTTGAAATTACCTTACTATCATTTGTAGCTGTTCAATGATTAAATAGAACATTTTGATGAAATTTGAAACTATAGAGTTTTTACAAAAGTGGGTAAAAATCAAATTCAAATTCATATATGTAATTTCAAATTGAAAACTCAAATATCACATTTGGAATTGTAGAAGAATTTTTTGGAGCAAACCCTTGATCTTCAATCCTTTGTAGAGATCAACTCGGGCCACCATTCAACTTATTTCCTCCACCAAGTAAGTTATATTCATCCCTACTTGCATTTCCATACTTCATTTGTCAATTTTTATGCTCAAAATTTATTTTGGGACCATGTTCAACTCATTGAGTGCGTGTGCGCTACTTTGCAAGAGGCAAAGTAGGGCATACTAGAGGTATGTGCTACTATTGCTCATGCACAATAGCACCCATGTGTGACTGTGTGGATATAGAGTAGCGCACACCCTTGAACATGGTGAAAAAAATGTTGAGATTCAAAAATTTGATCTTTTTGTGGCAGGATGGTACTTGTTTGGAGGGAAAGAGAACATGAGGAGATGGATAGGGTGGCTATGCAAGACTCGACAACTCTCCATGCACTTCGAAGGTGTGGTTTGTTGAAGTTTTATAGAACCGTGAACATGAGGGCACTCAATCGATTGCTTCAAAGACTCGTTCAATATTGGGATATAGATGCCAATGTATTTGATATCCAGGGACAAACCCTAGACCTTACTATTGAGGACATATACTTTATTACCAGCCTCTCTAGGAGGGGAGATGTGGTAAAATTGAAAGGATCTTCACACTATATGGGTTCCATGTCAGTGCAAGAATATGTGAATGCATACTGTGTGGCGGGAACCGATAAATCATGAAGTCAAATCCGAATTTCTACTATTGATAGCTTCCCTTTGAAGGTTATTGTAAGTATGTTGAACCGAATGGGGGGAAGCACAACACAACATTTAGCCTCAAGGAATTACATGCATATCGGTATCAAATGCTTGCAAGGTCATGTATACGATTGGTGCACTAGTCCATTAGCAAATATGAAGCTTCAACTCTCGGGTTGTAAGGACGGGAGTATGAAGAACTTTGGATATGGCAGCATCCTTTGTACTTTCTTCTTTGAGAGGGTACCTGCTCTTAGCTTGAGCATGCCTCTACCTCCATTCATTCCTCGTGAGGTGAGATTGGGCCGTTGGGGTGACATTTTTCTCCTCCAGGGTGGTGGTGAAAGCCACTTCTGCTATCATACTGATGATTTTTGGGGAATGGTGGGAGAGATAGGTGCTGGCATTCGAGCAGATTTCGTATGCTGGTTTAGACTTTCGTCATGATTTAGAGTTGGTACTTCCTCCAGGTGGTGCCTGGGGAGATGTAGGTATGTTTATGTTTTGAAAATTATTTAATTTTTTCAAATTTTCAAGTATATGATTTTTATGATAAGTTTTGAAGTACTAAACAAGTGTCATATGCAGATATTGGACCGATTCGTCCCAAGGGACATCCTACTGTTTTCGTAAGGCCAACAGATGTGGGTGCACATGATGCTATGCTAGGGACTATAGAGAGGGAGATGAGTCGGTTGACTCATGACATTCCCACATATCGCATTGAGCGGATGCCTCTTGATATGCAGGAGGATGTAGTTGGTGTGCCCCCAACATGGATTAGGTTGCTGCAGAAAATAGCCAGGTTGGTCATATGTTACCAAGAGGCAATAGATGCCGATGAGGCCCCTCCTTCTCCATAGGAGATGGATATTTTATGTATATTTTGAGGCCACCGAGCCCAGTTTTGTATCTTATGACATGACTTGTGATAGACTTATGATCCAAAACTCATATTATGTTTTTTGATACAGTATCGGATATATATATATATATATATAGTATCGGTTATTTACATGTGTGTGTGTTTGACTTTATGTGTGAAATGCTATTTATAGAAATGTATGATACAAATGCCAATCTAAAACATAATTTGCAAATGAAGCAGCTAATGCATTCAAATTTCTTGGAATGTGTTGATATATAATGGAATCGAATTGTCTTTCCAATAATCTAACTCGCAAAAACTGTCGTAGCAAAACAGGATCTCTAATATGATAAACACCCGTTAACTTAAAAACAACTAGTTGCAAATCAAGTCTTACCTCCAAATGAGAAATGTCGTGAATAAGAGCATCTCGAAGAAGTTCTATAACCGCATTGTATTCAGCCACACTGTTTGTAGTGGGACCCAAACAAACCCCCCCCCCCCCCCCGAAGAGAACAGTTGTCCAGCTGGTGAGTAAATGACCCAAGCTGCTGAGGCCAACTGTTGGGTGTGGCGACTGGTGCCATCAGCAAATCCTAATAAATGTTTAGTCGACATATGATACACAAAATAAAGATGCACATAAGTTTAACTAACAAGCACAAGCAAAAACTAGCTCTACAAAATATATAGCTATGTTACAAGAAAAAGCACAAATGCCTAAGCATAGTACTTCTTCAGGTAGAGCCCATTTCTAGGCTCAAGAAGCTTATTACCCTCGTAGTCTGTTAACTTGTAAGCACCTTTCTTCAGTACCTTACAAATTATGTAGGGACCGAGCCACATGGACTTGAACTTGCCAGGTCCTAAAGGTTCCTTGTCCTGATCCCAAACTAGAAAAAGGTCTCCTTTGAGAAACACCCTAGGTCTAATAGACTTGTCGTACTGTCCTTTGACTCATTTATTATGAACTTTGTTTGCTGTGAGCGCATCGTGGAGCTACTCATCTAGATGCTCTAAATGAAACAAACGTTCTTCCAATGCTGAAGTATCTGGTAGGAGTTGGACAGCCAACTTCAACGAAGGAATCTCACATTCAATCAGAACAACTGCTTCTATCCCATGCACAAGCTGGAAGGGAGAGAACCCGGTAGCAGTCTTTACATTCGTTTGGTAAGCCCAAAGAGCAGGGTATAGCATGATGTGCCAGTTATTTTGACTGGAATTAACAGTTCTTTGCATAATTATCTTTAAAGTTTTGTTAACTGCTTTGACTTGTCCATTCTCCCATGGATAATATGAAGACAAATGTTCTTGCTGAAAACCTAACATCGTGTACAAATCGCAAATCGGTCATCATGCTATTCTGAAAATGACTGCCATGATCAATCACAATTTCTTTGGGTATGCCGAACCTTGCAATAATCTGATTGAATACAAAATAAGCGGAAGTTTCTCCATCTGCCTTGACAGTAGGCATTTCCTTAGCCCACTTGGTGAAATAGTCGACGGCAATGATGATATAATGATGTCCTCCAACCAAAACTAGATTGCAAGTCATATAATCAAAACCCCATTTTGTGAAGGGACCTGCTGTAATCACAGGATGAAGAGGAGCTGGATGTGCTCTCATTTTCCTGGTGAAAAACTAACATGGATGGTAGCGTTTCACAGCTTCCACACAATCTTTAAAGATTGTGGGCCAAAAATACTCGGCACACAGTATTTTCTGAGTTGTTGCCAACCCAGAGAGATGACCCCCATAGGCTCCACTGTGAGCATCATTCAATACTGATTCTGCTTCTTCTAAATTCAAACAACGTCATAAAATGGAATCTATCCCACGTCTGTACAAAGTATCAGAGATGATGAGATAGTTTTTCGCATGGCTTTTCAGTTTGCGTCGTTCTTCTCTAGAAAAAGTGGTAGGACACCTCAAAGTCTAGAGATATACTAAAATATCCCCATACCATGGGTCAGAGGAGGCTATAAGGAAGATATGTTCATCCGGGAATGATGACTCTTCCTCAACATGCACTAAGTCACTCGGAAACTCTGAGATTAACTCAGCGAACACTAGTTATTTCTTTGACTTGGCCAATTGAAAAAACAAATCGAACTCTTGTAAGATTACAATCCACTTATTGTACTTCCCACCGATGATGCGTTGAGTGAGAACATATTGGAAAGGATTGACCTCTGCTATCACAGTAATTGTTCGTAAAAGGATGTAGTGACGAAGCCTCTGCACCGCATAGACCGCAGCTAGTGCTAACTTCTCAACATGTGAATACTTGATCTCAGGAGCTATCAATGCATGCGAGAGAAAATAAACAACATGCTCTTGGAGCGTGTCATCCTCCTGAACTAGTACTATGCCAATTGTGTAAACAGACGCTGCCAGATATAAGAGAAAATCTTTTACATAATCAGGTGGGATTAACAAGGGGGCTGAAAGTAGTGCCTTTTTCAAAGCCTCAAACGATGCTTGAGCAACCTCGTCCCACAAGAAGTAGGTATCTTGTTTAAGCAGTCTCATGAAACCTTTTGTGATTTTAGCATAGTTTATGATAAAGCGTCTCAAGAAGTTAGACATGCCTTGCAGACTTTGCAATTGTCGCAAGGTGCGAGGAGGAGGAAGATTTACAATCACCTCAACTTTTAATGGGTCGACCATTATGCTATGAATGGATACAATGAAACCCAGTAAACGTCCTGATTCGATGCAGAATACGTACTTATTAGGATTCAATCGAATCTTATATTGTCTGCATCATTCAAACACAAGTCTCAAATGAGCTGGATGATCCCGTTTATTTCGAGATCGCGCCGGGAGGTCATCCAAGTAGGGTTCAACTATGTGCTTGATATCGTGAAAAGCGAAATTCATTGCTCGCTGGAAAGTAGCTCCATCATTCTTTAAGACAAACAACATCTTCCAATAGGCAAAGGTTCCCCATGGGAAAATAAAAGCTGTTTTGTGCTAATCTTTGGGTTTGATTATATCCCGAAAATCCATCCATGAAAGAAAACATCTCATGTCTCGCATAGGCGTCTATGATCTGGTCGATAAATGGTGTGGGATAGCTATCTTTCGGACAAGCTTTATTCAAGTCCCAGAAATTGGTACAGACTCGGATGGTACCTTGCTTTTTATCAACCAGAACAGGATTTGAAACCCATTCCGTCATGTCAATCGGGTAGATAAATCTGGCTTTAAGCAATTTTTCAACCTCCGCCTTGATGGCGGCCGCTTTTCAAGGATTCACAGGACAGAGCTTCTGTCTCACAGGTTTTGCATTAGGGTATGTTGTGATGACATGCTCAACGATGGTTGGATTGATGCCTGGCATCTCCTCATAAGACCAGGCAAAGATGTCGTGGAATTTTTTAAAAAGCTTTGTATACAGAGCGATCTCTTCTGGAGAACAGTCTACTCCAATAAAAAAAATTTCCACGACCTCGGGTTTGGTGTAAATATTAATTGGGATGGTTCTCGATATATTAGCCATATTCCCTTCAACGTAAACAACTCTTGAAGTAGAAGGAAAAGAGGACAAATCAACAAATACACCGGGTCTCATAGAGAACTCTCCTCTCTCTATCCTATCTAGATTTGGAAGCAGGTAAGACCTGTGATGCATATGTTCCCATGGATGGTCCAGGCCCATCATGGCTTCCAAAATGGCTCCATCAGAAGGTAAAACCATGTCTAAACAGTCAAAAGAGTGGGTAGAATCCACTGACCATGCAGGAGCATAGTCCATATCCGACTCAGCAGAGACTGGCGGAGTCACGATATGTTCCGTTGTAGCATGTTGTGCTTCTATGTATGCTATTTCTGCAACAGTTAAAGGCACTGATGGTTCGGATACATTAGGAAGGATCCACGGATCAGTCCTTAAACCAACCATGAAAGTTTTAGTGGATGTACCTACATCAGAACGCATGAAAAGAACGGGAGAGGGTAGGTCAAAAGTGCCTATTAATGACCCGTAAAGCCCTACTCCTAAGATCTCGCTTACTAGGGCAGATTGATCAACTAAAGGAACTGTGGATTCTGATGAAGTCTGGTTGTTTCATTGAGAGAATGAAAGCTGATCGACCATGACGATCTTACCTTCATGAGGGAACATAACAACTCGGAAAACTACCGATGCAATAGCTCACATGGCATATGTCCAACTCCTGCCTAATAACATGTTGTAATCAAGCGGAGCGTCCAGAACTTCAATCTCTACAACAACTGTCTTACCGGCCAGTGTGACGTCAAATGATGGCAAGACTCCGTGTGGATGGAAAGTTCTACCATCAAATGCAGTAAGTAGTGTGTTAGAGGGGGCTAACTTGGGGGAACCCAACACTTTCCAACAAGAAATCGACATTACGCATGTAGACGCGCCCTCATCTACGATAGCTCATCCAATGGTCATAGGACCATGAACTACCTCTATCTAAAGAGAAATGTGGTACGACAACCAATATTTGATATCAGACATATCAAAGCGTGCAGACATGTTGAATGATTCCATACTTCCGATTGCTACCAGAAGTGCATTTCGTTGTAATGGACAACTTTTCAAAACTTCTAAGGTGGACATAGCACAAAGGGTCTGGGCTAGATCTTCAACCACATTGTAGTTGGCAGCAGCCCATGCGTTGGGATTGTGCGATGCCCGTTTCAAGACACCTTTCGGGATCTTGGGTAGTGGATCCACAGCTATGTGGAGAGGAGTGGAAGATTCTGGAATCTCTTTATCCTTATTCTGCGCATCTGGGGTATAATTTCTTGCTTGCGTTTGCAAAAGTGCATCCGAGTTAACCATGTTAATGAAAGTTTGATCAACTAAAGCATGAGTAGTTCCCCCAGCATTGGAGGTGCCAGAAGCTAAACCCTACCCCTTAGGAAATGGATCTTTAAGTACGGTGGGTTTCTTTTCTTGAAGTAGCTTCTGGGATTCTTCGATCAGAGGGCATTGGCGAGTGAGGTGATCCTGCTTGCAAAGCTTACAAGGGAACTTAACCTTCTTCTTCTCTCTGTTACCCTCCTCGGCATTCTCTTTGTTCTTGGGATTTTGCTAGTTCCCCTCTCCTTTCTTTCCCTTCTTTTTTTTGTTGGGCTGCCGAGGGCCCTTTTGATTGTTCTGAACTTGGTTTACAGATTCAGTAGTAGAAGGAGAGGTTGTGACAGAGGTCGCTTCTGCAGTCGATTGTTTGACAGATAAGGCATGAACCTGCTTAGTCAAGGTGTCAAAAGCTGCAGAATCAATTGATCCTACTATGCCGTCAGCATGTGGTCTAGGTTTAGGTCTGCCAAGATCAATGTTTGATCGTGGTGCATCTGGTATAATCTCATAAAGTAGCCTAGACTGTTCATAAACTAGGTCTAGTTGTTGGGTCTGTAAGATGGCTTCTTCCTCTGAAGACACTCCAGAAGTAGCTACTTCCTTAGAAATGTAAGGAAGGAATGATTTCAGATACCACTCTAAAAGGAATTCTGGAGGTATATTGGCTTTAATGATCCTCTTCCATCTTCGCCACTTCTGAATGTGATCAGATAAGTGGGTGGCTTTATTCTGTCTAAATGTAGACAAAAGATCTGTCCCGGCATCGTACCGAACAGGAATCTGGAAGTGGTTTAGAAAAACTGTCGTGAGATCCAAAAAAATAAAAAATGTGGCTGCAGGTAACTCAATGTACCATTTGGCTACAGCACCGGTTAAGTTTCTTTGAAAAAGTCTCAACCTAACGGAATTTTCGTTCAACGATTTCGAAGAACACCATAAATGGAAAGTGGTAACATGATCACCAGGGTCCTCACTAGTTTTTCCTTCGAATTTTAAAATGTCCAAAGGTAGCTTAGTAGGAACAGGTGGCCACGTCGCGTTATGGTACACCGGATCATTTGTTAACTTGGAAAGATATGGAAAATTCAGAGTTGCCAGAAATGGTAAACGAGGTCTATAAGATGGCATTTGATAAGCTGGAGTCATGAAAGGGGAACCACCAATATTTTGACCCATAAACTGCTAGTTAGGGTTGCCCCCAGCCATTTGCTGGTAGGGGTTTCCCCCAACCATCTATTGGTAGGGGTTTCCCCCAACCATTTGTTGGTAGGGGTTGCCCCCAATCATTTTTTGGTAGGGGTTGCCCCCAGCCATTTGCTGGTAGGGGTTGCCCCCAGCCATCTACTATTGTGTGAAAGTGTTATTGAAATTCCCCCATCCAAATGAAAGTGGGTTGGTACTCTGTATGTTAGTCCACTGTGGCTGG
Source organism: Larix kaempferi (assembly GCA_027924585.1). NCBI lineage: Eukaryota > Viridiplantae > Streptophyta > Pinopsida > Pinales > Pinaceae > Larix > Larix kaempferi. The sequence goes on from BSBM01001063.1 coordinate 6,857,488, forward strand.
GTGTCAGACCCGCCATATTGTTGATTAAGGATGCTACCCCATCCTCCAGAAAACAAAGAAAAGGGGATGTTTCCTGTAGGTACATTATTTTGATTTATGTTGTAACCTGCAAAGGTGTTAAAACCAGGGGTAGTCGATGTGGACGGCGCAGTCATGGTACTCATGACAGGCATAGTTGCAGAGGCATTCAACCCTACATTGGGTGTGGAAATCCAAGTACTAGGTATATGGTATGATGGTTGAGTCATAGGAGGTGGGGTGAAATTCACTGTATTATTGGGTCCAAAAGTAGGTGTGGTAACTCAGGTAGATATCAAAGTTGTTGAGCTTGGCATGCCTAACATACCAGCGTTAAAACTAAAGGATGGAGTTGAAGCAGAATCCGTCTGCGACGAACTCGGTGTAGTAGTGGGAGGAGGATTTATAATCCTGGTATTCATCCCCATTGTGGGAGTCTATGGGACCCCTTGTTTGTCTCTTGGGTTAGTCATAATATGACAAGGTGTGAAAAAATATGCACTATACTCGGGTTGGTGGAAACCAACAGGTACCAGAAGCGGATCGTTACGTCCAGTAAGAGGAGGGTTAAAAGGAGTGTTAAAATCACTAGAAGTAATATCCTCAACCTATATAGTATTAAGAACTTGTTGATCCGTGGTTCTAGGTTGTGGTTCACAAGGAACCTCTATTTCACCAGTAGTTTCAAAAAGACCACTGGAGTCTATCCTCCTTCATCGTGGTGGCGGTAGTGGTTCCACTCTAAGTGGGAGAAGGTTTTGCAACCTTCGAGACCTATGAAGCTGTTGGTCTTCCACAATTATATAAAAATAAAAGTAAGTAAAAAACTAGTGGCCACTAAGACTAAGGGGCAAACAACATACCACTAAAAAATCCTAAGTATACAGACCAGGCAAACAAGATGCCTTCCGGAGAAGAGTCTGGGATGATGAGGGCCCATAACAGATCAACGGAGGAAGAAGGAAAATTACCCGGGGTCCACAATACAATGACTAAGGGTGCAAGCGCTGGAATCACCCAACCACCCTCCCAAAGACCTACAAGGGATTTCCTCCCATGTTTGTCCTAGGTACAACATATATAATCCTCTGCTTTCACTTGTGTATGATCCTATAGGTCTAATACTAAGGCTACCATAAGTACGAAATATCTTGGGGGGACAGTCGTCAGCCTGATCAAAACGCGTGGGCAAGGTAGCAAAGCCCGAAATCTGGTTGGATCCATATACACGAATCGACCCTAGTTTATGGTTGAAGGGAAAGTGAGGGGATATCCTCAACAATTCCAATCTTCCACGGCCTCATGCTTAGATCTGGTTTTAGTAGAGTTTCCCAGGAGTACTTGATAGAGATGGGTTTACCTATATGAAAGTCGCACTACGATTTTTGAGCAATGAAACAAGCTTCGAGCAGTTTAAGGTGTTTTAAGCTCAAAACTCTAACCTAAGCTAGTTGGTGTCGTGTATCCTTAGAAAGAAAATCGTTTCTAATTAATTTTATTAAGATTCTTTTTAAGGTTACTTTTTACTCAATGGGGTAGTGCATTGTGCGGTGTGGTTGCAACAGAAAGTAAATTGCGAGAAATGAAACAACTTTCAACAACAAAAGGACTCTTTTTCTTTTTCGTTTATGCTCTTTCCAAAATGAAAACTAAGCAAACCTAAACAAAGTTCTCTTTTTTCATTTTCTTTTCAAATTCACAACAAAGTAAACTATGCTACTCTGAAATGATTATAAGCCTTACTACTCTAAACTACCAAACTCATTTTGCTTTTTTCTGTTATATATAAACAAAAAAAAAACTGAAAACGGAAGCAAGTAAGACCTACAAAAGAGATGCAAGTAAGGAAAAATGACTCTAAATCTCACAACAGTCAAATCAATGACTTGACAAAGACTTGTCCTACAAAGTTTTTTTTTTTAAAGGAAAAAAGCTTTAAACTTGGAGACAAAGTGGAAAGAAAAGCAGGGAAGAGAGACGCTTATAACCGGAAAGCAAACTTAGAAGGTTTCTCCAAAGCACCAAACCCTAAACAAAAACACTAAGCCAAGTAGAAGGTAGGAAAGCGAACTAAAGACGACCCTACTAACACAAAGATTCAAATGGGAAGCAAACTAAGATACTTCAAACTTACTTGATACTGAAACTGACAACGGGATCAAGAAGTGTTGGGACTCAAAAAAGCTTTCGAAAACACCCTAAAGACTCAAAAAAAAATGGGCCAAACCCTAAATCAATGGATGAGACACCAACAGAGCATACTAGTGTCGCAACAAACAACAATTGTTAAACACAAAGGTTTGTATACCTACAACACACTACTAGGGTATGGATGAGCAGCTATGTCCGTTAAGGAACAATGCACGGTCTCCAAAAAGGTCACAAACAAACAAGACACCTCAAAAGTAGTCAAGGAAGCAAAGGATGACCTAAGGGACTTAAGAGAGGCTAACAAGACTCAATGAAAGATTACAAACCTCAAAGACCGATTAAGAAATCCAAGTACAAAACTAGAAACCAACCCAAACATGCGGAAATCCAAAACCCACATCAAACAAAGAGTTACAGGAGTGTGCTCTACTGTGCAGTAGGCAAACTAGTGCATTCTAGAATATGTGCCCTACTGTACAGTAGGGAAAGTGGTGCACAAACTCAGGTATGCACTATTGTATGTACAGAGGAGTAGCGCACAAGTCGGGAGAGGTTTAAATCAAGTTTTGCAGAGGTGAAAAGCGTTGAGTCAGGCAGAGGAAATCCGGTAGGGGTGACCTACAAGGCCTCTCAGAGGATCAAAGAGATCAGAAAGTATTAGAAAGAAAACAAAATGGGTTTGCTAGAGCAGAAAAACAATTGGTCCCTAGCAGACTCGCCAGTCTGTTGTTCAGGAATTCTACCTTATAGCGAGGAAAGGGACACTACCAACTTCTGGGGTGACAGGTAAACACATTGATCATATTACATAAGCATCTACAAAGGGAAAGAGATCAAGGATCTTGAATACATACCTTATTAATGACATTCGATCATAGCTTTGCTCGATCTTGCGCTCAATCTTCAATTTGATCTTCCGCTCAATAGACCTCTAATACAAAGATACCTTCTTTAGGGTATCTTGACTGATATAACAATGATGAAATTGAAATATAATTTAAACATTAAGAACAATCAAGCATTTAACCAAACAAATACACAATCCATTAGACATTTGATTGGGATGAGAAGGATGTTTTAACCTTTATTGTCAAAAGCAAATAATCAGTACAAATTATACCTGATCATTCAGAGTGCTTGTGCAACCGGATTCTGGGCTCCTGCTCTTCTCTAACTTTGGAATTCTTCCAGCATAACAACCCTTAATGCAAGTTTCTCCTATTGTGGATGAAATTCTAAATGTGTCTAACCCCTCTCCTCAATCCTCCTTGTATTTATGGAACAAGGTAGGCAATTTAGATCAAGAGGTGGTTGAATTGGGAGGTCGGGGAAGTTGCAAAACCAACTTCAACTAATCCCAATTCGTCAAATTAATATATTTTTAATCACATTTCAAGATGTGCACGAGTTTTTCACAGTGGAGTAGCGCTCAATATGCAACTGTTAGGAACATATTTCAACCCTTCTCTTTACTATGTTAGTATATTGTTGTTGGACGCATATGCTTTGTAAGTCGTCTCGTAGTATTTGTTGATCCGTAGTTTATATTAGCCCATAGTATTGACCCATAGTATTGGACGCATATGCTTTGTAAGTCATCCTGTAGTATTATATGTCCCATGGTTTTGACTCATAGTATTGGGCATAGACTTAGTATATAAGTGTGTGTTGAGGTCATTGAAGGCACCGTGAAGTTAATTGTATTGAGCTTGCTCAAAGGAGGTTGCCCCCTCGAAGTGGCCCGTGATCAATAGAAAAGCGATTTTGTTCTATTATTTCTGATATCTCGTGTATTTGCATTAATTAATTATTGTAGGTACATCACATCTGGTATTAGAGCACTTTCCTTGGCACAAGTGGGAAATTTTTTTTTCTTTTTTTGGGCGGCGACTTTCAGATCAATTTCTGAAACTTTCTGCACAAAATCAGAAGAAATTGATTGCATATCTGAATTCCTCTTTCAAAAATATGCAGTTTCAAAAAAAAAATCATCTCATTTGGAGTTCTAAAAGTGGAGATATCGCGGATTTAAAATCAGCAATTTTTCAGAATTTCGGTGATGGCCGCGGAAATTGCGGCGGGAAAATATTTTGACCGAATGTCCAGATTTCTATTCCGCTTTCATGGGTAGAAGCAGAGTGGTTGTTCTAGTTCCGGAAACATGCTATAATAGCGATTCTGAGCAATATAGATCCGGTTTTTGAACATTGGGTGGAATTTCTGCCCAAATTTTTTTTTTTTTTTCTGTTGCAGGTTCGGATCTGAGAATAATCCCTATCCGCTTAACTGTGGGAAGTACTTGGGCATAAGCCCTAAAACTCATTGTGAGGAGTACCACAGGAACCCCGAAGTAGTTGGCCATTGAGAGGACCTGCCAAGCAAAAAGGGCAACGACCCCTACCTGATTGACTAGTTCCCACCCGTGAGGTAAACCAAGAGCTGTCGTTTGTGGCAAAGCGGTTATCAGTTTTACCTGAGCCGTGGAATGAGGGGTACTGCCCCAATATGCAAGCCGTCAGACAGCATTGGTGGCTGAGTGAAAACCCTGAAATGTGAGGAAGTCGCACATACCTGGGGTCCATATCTACTTTCAGCTGAACTATTGCCGATCACTGCTGCGCCGTTTCAGATCCATTTTGCAAGCCGTTCTAGATCCAGCCGTTCGGCGTTGTTCCAGATTCCTTCTGAGCCGTAACCGCTCCAGTCTGTAAAAATAAATAAATAAATAATAAAAATAAAAATCAGTTTTTCTCCATATCTCCCTTGTTTTACCTCTTCAGTTTTTCTCCATATCTCCCTTGTTTTACCTCTGTTTCCCTTGAAATTTTCAGGGAGCCCCTGTCATTCCATTCTGCATATTTCATTCCTGAGGACCCTATCCTCAATTCCCCTTCCTACAGCCTGAAATCTCACATTTGTCGATTTTTAGGGTTTGCCATAACTTCCTCAGATTTCACCCAATTACCTTCAAATTTTACCACAGAGTTCCTTTCTGAATTCTGCTTCTTTGTTCCCCTCTGCCAAATTTTCCCATTCTTTCACCCCGCTTCTGAAATCCTCATTTTTACTTCCCTGTCTATCCAACAGTGTCCAAAACCTAGTCAAACCCCAATTACCCTTCTGATGTTTTCCCAAATCCAAATTTTCCCTTACTGAAGTAGTTGCTATTTTTGTTTTCCTACCCAGTCAACAAAAAAACAAAAAAAAACCTGGTTACGGTTGTCACCCGTGCAGGAGCACACACCATGGAGGAAGCACTTGCAGCGATCCAAACCAAACTCTAAGATCTGGATGAAAAATTTCTCAGCCTCCATCTTCAGCATTCAGCCATGAACAATACCAGACAGCCAGAATCTTTTGCAGCCACCGGGTTCTCTGCTTCTAGCAATTTTCGTGGGCCGAAGCTTGATTTTCCTTGCTTCAATGGTACTGATCCGACTGGATGGATATACCGAGCAGAAAAATATTTCAATCTGCATAATACTTTTGATGTTCAGAAAGTTCCACTTGCATCGTTTCATTTGGAACAGGAAGCCCTTCAATGGTACCGTTGGTACATCAAAACTCATCCTGAGCCAAACTGGATAGATTTTCGCCAACTCATTTTGCCACGATTTGGTCCTAGTGCTTTTGACGACTTCACAGGAGCACTCACTAAACTTCACCAAACTGGCACAGTGAGAGAGTATCAGATGGAATTTGAGAAACTAGCCAATCACACAGAAGGATTGTCTGATGAATTCTACAGGAGTTGTTTTATCAGTGGTCTCAAGGATGAAATCCGCTCAGAGGTCAAAATGTTTTGTCCCAACACAATGATGGAAGTCCTAGGGTTGACTAAGTTGGCCGAGGACAAGATCGCAGCTCAACAACGCTCCAAACCCACCTTTGTTCCCTTCAGAAATATGGGTTCCCAACGACCTCCCGTCACGCCTGCTCCTCAACCAACTCCTATCAAGCATTTGTCTGAAATAGAAATGCAGGCACGCCGAGAAAAAGGGCTTTGCTATAATTGTGATGAGAAATTCACTCGGGGACATAGCTGTGTTCAACAAAAGCTCTATATCTTGGATGTGGATTCTCCGCCTGCCTTAGAACTTGGTGAAGAAGCTGCAGATACAGTAGATGATCCGGTCGACATGCAACACTCGCCTGTTGACACCCCATCTCAGGACGATCCACCCGAGATATCTCTCCATGCTGTAACCGGCGTCACCACCCCACAAACAATGCGGGTCAGGGGATACTTCAAGAAGCTCCCTCTTACCATACTCATTGATTCTGGTAGCACTCATAACTTCATTGACCCTCGAATTGCCAAACAGGCTGATTGTTTTGTCCATCCTTGCTCCAACTTTGAAGTCATGGTTGCCAATGGGGGCACCTTACCTTGCAAGGGGAAGTGTCACAATGTGCGTATCTCTATGGAAGATTATAACCTACGCTCCGACATGTTTGCCTTGTCTTTAGGCGGATGTGATGGGGTTTTGGGCATTCAATGGTTACGCACACTTGGCCCCATCTTATGGGATTTTGCTGAAATCTAGATGCAGTTTAACATCAATGGGGCACAACACAAATTTCGGGGCTTACAACCAAGGTCTCTCTGCATCATCAGTTCACATCGCCTGGAAAAAATCCTTAAGAAGAATTCACATGGTGTCATCGCTCAGCTCAATTCCATTCAGATGCACCCATCAACAGTCTCCACTACTTCCTTGGATAGATATGCAGGTATCTTTGCTGAACCAATGAGCTTGCTACCTTCAAGAGACCTTTCCGGTAAGAATGTAACCACATCTACCTCTCAGCAGGAAATGATGGCTATTTTGCATGCAGTACAGAAGTGGCAGCCATACCTATTAGGCAATTATTTCTGCATCAAGACTGATCTCCCGAGTCTGGAAAATTTTCTGGAACAATGGGTCTCCTCCCCAACACACTTGCAATGGGTTATCCAACTCATGGCTTATCCCTATGTGATCACTTACAAGAAGGGTAAGGACAATATGGTGGAAGATGCTCCTTCTCGCACAATTGATGACCCAGTTTCTCTTACAGCTCTTTCTTTGCTTGTTCCAAATTGGTTGCCATATGTTCAACAGGGCTATCTCTTCTATGATCTCCATGCTTCTTCATCAACAGGGCACTCTGGATTCTGCAAAATGTATGACCAGGAACAATGTAACTTCTTTTGGCTGGGACTAAAAATGACAATTCAACAGCCGGTGGCTAACGATGATACTTTCCAAGTCAACAAGGGGAAACCGACACTCATTTCGGGATTGATCAAACCCTTGTCCATCACTACACAGCTTTGGCCAACTATTTCTATGGATTTCCTAGCAGCACTCTGGTGGTACAATACCACATCTCAAAGGACACCATATGAAGCAGTCTATGGACAAACACCGCTAGTTCTTCTTCCATACACCCTTAGCAGCTCCCCAGTTCAGGAAATTGACTCGGTTCTTCGAAACCGCGATCAGATTCTTCTCATTCTGCAGGACAATCTTCACATGGCCAGAATTCGCCTGAAACAACAAGCCGATCAGCACCGTTCTGAGCGCATTTTCCATGCAGCTGACAGGGTTCTTCTTCATCTACAGCCTTCCAAGCAATCCTCCTTGACACTCCAAAGGCGTCAGTGGCCCGAAATGCAAACCAAGGATGCTACCGGGGAACCACTCCTTCAGATTCTGCAGCAATTTCTCCAACCAAAGCTTTGAGGACAAATCTTTTTCTAAGGGAGAGGGTATGTTAGGAACCTATGTCAACCATTCTCTTTACTATGTTAGTATATTGTTGTTGGACGCATATGCTTTGTAAGTCGTCCCGTAGTATTTGTTGATCCGTAGTTTATATTATCCCATAGTATTCACCCATAGTATTGGATGCATATGCTTTGTAAGTCATCCTGTAGTATTATATGTCCCATGGTTTTGACTCATAGTATTGGGCATAGACTTAGTATATAAGTGTGTGTTGAGGTCATTGAAGGCACCGTGAAGTTAATTGTATTGAGCTTGCTCAAAGGAGGTTACCCCCTCGAAGTGGGCCGTGATCAATATAAAAGCGATTCTGTTCTATTATTTTTGATATCTCGTGTATTTGCATTAATTAATTATTGCAGGTACATCACAGCAACTTCAGTGCTCTACAACCAGTGTTTGCAGGCTTTTTGAAGGTGTGCACTAGTTTGCTGAAGTGGAGTAGGGCATACTAAAATGTGTGTGCTACTCTTATGCCTATTGAGTAGGGCATGTGCGCTACTATTATGCCTGTAGGGTAGAGCACATGTCAAAATGTGAGGTTTTACAGGGTTTTGTCAGCTTGCAGAGGGGTAGGTCAGTCAAAGCATCATTTGAGGCCATCATGCTCTTCAATCCAAGTTGTCCTTTTGTGTGATCGAAAACTAAAGGTGATCACGGACGGAGAAGTGCAGATTTGACCTATAAAACCTGGTGATGGAAATACCCGCAAAAACACTCTTGTAAATTGCTTTGAATCAAGCTAGCTCTAATACCATGTGAGATTTTCAATTGCTATGAACTAGATTCATAAGACAATTTCACATGGAATATTTCGGACAATGAGAGAAGAAGAATAGAGAGAATAAATTGTGGAAATCACTTTGTATATTATTCATTGATATTATAACAATATATAATACATCCTCCATGGAGAAAATCGAATTCCTTTCAGGCAATTTCGAAAGAGCAAAAGGAAAAGGATTAGTGAAGACAAAAAAAATCCTAGGTGGAAAAAGCAGTTTCCAAAACTGTCCTAGAGGCTCACGAATTTAGTAAGTAATTAGTGAAATCAAAACAAAAATTAGTAAGAATATATTCCTCTTGTAAATAAAACAAAAATTGATTTCAAGGCTCAACATACCGCCCTTTAAAGTTGTTTTCAAACCTTCAAAATCACTACAAGGAAACTAAGAATAAACAAATATGATTTGTATTTGACTTAGGATAAAACACATTAACCATGGTGCTTTAGGGTTTGGACAAGTTACTTTGGATTCAAAGTATGAAGTTGGTCAAAAAAAATTCCTGAAGACACAACTTTGTCAAAATAATGACGTGATAATCATGAATAAAGTATCCAATGGAAAAGGTCTTACTAGACATAAGATATCTTAAGGCAAGGAGGAAAAGGGATTGTTTGAAAATCTTGCAAGACATAAAAAAAATTGACACAAACATTTTATGTTACAACACCTCCTAAAATCATACCCTACAGGGACCCATATCTGCAAAAGAGTGAGATTGAGAATATGGTTCAAGAAATGTTAGATGCAGGCATCATTCAACTTATACAAAGTGCTTTCTATGTACTAGTGGTGATGGTTTGCAAAAAGGAAGGTTCATGGCATATGTGTCCATATTATAGAGATCTCAATAAAATGACTATTAAAGATAAGTTTCATATTCCTATCATTCATAAATTATTAGACGGATTACATGGAGCAATTTTCTTTACCAAGTTGGATCTCCATTCTAGATATCATCAAATTAGAATGATGAAAGAAAACATTCTAAAAACAACCTTCAGAACACATGAAGGTCAATATGATTTTCTTGTGATGACATTTGGCCTTACCAATTCACCTTCCACATTTCAAATCTTGATGAATTTTTTTTTTAAACCTTCCACAAAAAATTATGTTAGTATTTTTTTATATTATACCAATCTATAGAAAAACTTGGGAACATGATGTACAACATGTTGACATGGTGTTAAAACTATTGGAGGAGCACCAACTATATGCCAAGCCTTCTAAGTGTGCCTTTGGGGTTCAATACATGGAATATTTGGGCCATATTATATCTGATGAAAGCATCAAAGTGGACCTTAACAAAATTAAAGCTATCATGGAATTCCCAATTCCTAAAACCTTGAAGAATCTTAGAGGATTCTTAGGATTGGCAGGCTATTATCACATGTTTATCAAGAATTATGGTCAAATAGAAACACTTCTAACAATGTTATTGAAAAATGAGGCATTCTCTTGGACTTGAGAAGCAATCAAATATTTTGAAAAACTTAAAGTTGTTATGTGTACAACTCTTGTAAAATTCGTGCCTAACTTCACAAAAACCTTTATTGTGGAATATGATGCATTGGGGCATGTCATTGGTTCAATCTTAATGCAAGAATACATTTCCCTTATGTCATGCCCATAGGTTAGTAGAACCTTGGGGTTCCCCGTGACCACTTAGAGAGACTGTGGTTGGTTATGTGATCGGGATATGGATGCATGAGTGAGCGTTTTACCCATCGGTAGATCTGTTGTGAGGTGGGTAGCGTGGATAGCTTTGGCAAAGTGTTCCCACGTCCATGGGAAATTTTGGGACGGATGTCCGGATGTGTCAATTGGGAAAGAATCCCACACATTAGGACGATAAAAAATCATCATGGGTTGAAATCCTAGATGGTGGGGTGCGAAGAAACACTTATACGATTTGTGGGCTTCGGCAAGAGAATCCTATGTAACTTAGCAAGTTGGCTCATATGTGAAGAAGCATCAATCAAAGGTTGGGACCTTTGGTCACACCTATTGGATTCGAGTTTACTCATATATATATGGAAGTGCACTTGGAACTTGAAGATCATCCAAATTTGGGTTAAGGAAGAGACAACAAGTTTACTGGTTTTTGGAAGGGAAACGCACTCCCTTGGGGAGGCACCCAGGAAGGAGGGAGCACTTGTCTTGGCACAAGAGTCACAGGTCTTGGAATTTCTATAGGTGCATGCCGTGGAGAGGCTAGGAAAGTGTTATGGAGAAAACTTCCTATGGCTTGGAACAAACCACAACAGACAACTGACTACCAGAAAATGACTCAATTCCCAATGCAATGCTATATAAATGACAATGCTAAGATAATGGAGAAAAGACCAACCTTCAACCAGATGTTCGATGTAGATCCCCGTTGAGCTTTCAACTTCTACACTTGAACCTGTAGATTAGTCTCAACAAGTACAAGCAAGTGCATATAATATGTGAAATACATTAGCATCGTTAACAGCATGATCCATGATATCATAAGCAAATATAACCCAATGTAATTTGATAATATTCACAACATCAACTGGACGAGAAAATGAGTATTTACATTAATAAATAAAAAGAAGTACAATATACGACCTCTTGCCGGCAACCAATCTGAACCAAGAACTGGGTCTCTCCACTTGTTCCTCCACCACTTCAATCCTCCATGTAATGGCGAACTCAAACTATGAAAGGAGTTTGGAAGGTGAATATAAGGAATTCACAACAACTAGGATCAATGAGTGTAGACTCAAGTCACGACAAAAATCCACTAGAGTTATCTTACTCTCTCTTTCTCCTCCCTTCCATATGCCATAAGAGCTCAATATATATCCTTCCAAAGGTAAGTGAAAGGACACATTGAGGCGTTTCATGGCAAATGGAGGGCCAAAGGTCACCCTAAGACTTCTTTTTGGGAGTAAAAAGTAATTCTCTAATGATTTTTACCATTTTACTTGGTACCCACGGGCTATAGTGGAACAACTTGCGTGTACACCCGCTATAATGGGACAACAAGCATGCAGGAAGAAAAATAGGGAAAAAGTGTTTCTGAAGGACATAAAGTGAATTTGAGTCAGTGAAATGGATCCTGAAGGCCAAAGAATGTCGATGCTCACAAGGTGGAAAATTACGTTGTAATAGAAAGATGGTAGCTATTGATTCTTATACAAAGAATGCTTCTTGAATTAGGAGAGGCACTATTTCCCTAACAAGATGATCTCTAAGGAGAAGTCTTCAATTTGGTGGACACATCTGTTGCAACCTAAGTGTAGGAAAATGCACCAAGGCAGGACAGGTGGGATGTGGGAACTATAAGCAAGCAATGTGTTGTCAGGAAGTGTAATGTCCCCATTATGGTAGTACTATGGTTCACCACTAACCCATTCAATTCCCATGGGTCTTAGTGGAGAAATTAAATTAATTAATAAGGGATTTAAATTTTGGCCGAAGTTACTTTATGTAATTAAATAAATTATGGTGGATCATAATTTTGTTATAATTAATATTTCTAATAATTTTTTATGAGTTTTCAATATCCTAGGTGGCTCAAGAGGGCGCATAGGATAAGGATAAAGCATGTGAGTTTTCCTCCTCAAAAAAATATGGAAAGAAAGCATCCAAAATGAGAAACAATAACCAAAAGCAGGAAATGTAGGAAAAGCAGCAAAAAAGCAAAGAGGACAGAAGTTTCCTGATTTTGGAAGATAAGGCTCAAGAAAGATTATTAAAAGAAGGAAAGCAAGAAAAAGGCTTCAAAAAAGATTCAAAGGATAATTTTAGCTAGTGACGCCGCATTCATGGAGAAAATTGGGTCCTATGCTAGTTCAACTTACCAAAGAAGCATCCAAGCCACCTATAGTTCGAATTTCCAAGAAGGCAAGCTCTAGAAGGAAGGCGAAAAAGCTAGAATATGTTAATAAAAGGAGGATGATCACTCCTATTCACATATTTTTTCACTTTTATTATTCATCTTGGAGAGATCTATGTTTTTCAAAGGCTTGGGTGGTGTACCCCTTTCCAGCATTGGGAGATGTGCCCCTTCTGTCCAATGTACCTACTTGAAGCAATTCAGCTAGTGATTGAGGAAGAGAACACCCAGTTATGTTAATGGAGGTTAATGCAGCCATTAAATTGTATTTTCAGTTTTGATATGAGATACAATATGGTGCGTTTGAATCCCAAGTTGATGTGGTAGAATCCAGTAGCAACAGTATTCCATGTGCAAGGTGTTTTATCTAGTGAAGAGTGAGAATTGAAGGATTGTGCCCCTATGTTCTATTGCAGCTGCTCATATTCCATTAATGAATGTAATATGATGTAATCATTTCCATCCCTTTGATCCCAGAGTAAAATATCCCCCTTCTTCCTCTCAATCAGTGTATTTTTGCCTCTATTTCATAAATTCTAGATAATGTTGGACATACTGCAAGTTGTGCATTGTTTGATTGTTGAATGCACCCCTAAAATTCTGATTGAGGCATGATTCTGATAGTGGAAATATATCTGGTATATTCTTTTTCTTTTTTTTGCATAATTCATGACCTTTGAATGCCATTTGAAATTGGTTGTTTTTCACTGCTAGCACTAGTGTTGAGAATATTGGCAATTTTTCAGTCTTGATAATATTAACTATTAAATGTGCTCCTAACAATTGAATTGAAGGTCCTTGAATCTATATATGAATTAAATAATCTTATACATAGTCATAGAACAGAAATTAGGGAGCCTATAGTGCCATTCAAATATGTTTGGAAATTGTCTTCTTCACTAGTTAAATTTTGAGCTTTGCACCTAGTCACCAAATTCACTGTCCAATCTTTGTTATCAAGTCAAATAGAGTCCATAGCATGTTGGGGACAATTCAAACAGTATCCTAGTGGTTCATTAGTTTCCATTGGTGCCCCATAAGTAGAAGAGTCCCACATAATTCCTGGGGAAATTTCCTCTGATCATTTGGTTTAACCAAATGGTCTGCCAAGGTGTGATGAACTCTAGAATGTGCCTACTGTCGAAACTAATCCATTATTTTTTGTGTCCATCCTATATTTGTGTGTCTAAGTTTCCATTTTTTGAGTTAGTGTTCCTAGATATGGTTTTGGGTACATTACAATGGTATCAGAGCATGGTCCTTTGCACCTATGAGTTGCAAAACTAAGATCCATTGTCCAAAGAAGAGAAATTGCAGCTAGGAGACTAGTTCCAGTTGTTGAAGGTGATGATTGTGAGCAATATGAAGAAGATGAGGTGATCTATATTGATGGAGGCATGCATATGTCAAGATATGTGGATGGATACTCTTGTGACCAAGTGTACAATGAAGGTAGAAGGCCTAAACCATCAACATTTGATATTGTTGATGGTAGAGTATTATGTGGAGGAAATCCACTCAGAGTTGATCCTTCTGAGTACCTCCGAGGATACAAAGCATTAAGAAAAGAGATCCATGAAATCTTGTATTTTTTATAATAATGTGAATGCGAGGTCAGAAGATTGTTCTAGACAAGGGATCCCTTTGGAAACTCACATCACAATCATATAAATCATATTGTCAACAATGTGTGTAGAGAAGTGGAGCATATGTTGCAACAGAATGAATTTTTACCATAAAAATGCTCTACATCAAATATCTGCGAGGGAAGTGCAACCAATAACATGGTGGTCCTACTAACGATACAGATCCTCATGCCACTCAAGGTGAAGAATCCCAAAGTTTCTTGGAGTATCTTCCTTGTGAGTCACATCTTTTGAGTGGATCACTAAAGGAGAACCAAGAGAATCTCATGGAAGCCTTGAAGAACTTTGTTGACACCAATGCCTTGGTGACAAAATGTTGTTGGAGAGCCTCAAGAGAATATTGGGAGAAAGAATCCTTCTTGGGAGATTTCGAAACTATTATAGAAGCAGTGGCCAAGATGAAAGAGAGTTACATGAATTTACTCTCAAATAAAAATCAACTTCTCTAGCTTACAGACATGTACCATCATGCGCTCAAGAAGGAAGAAGAAGAATCAGAAAGGATCACTAGTGAGTTGGAGGCCACGAGTGATTCTTTGAATAGCACGTAGGAGGCCCTTCAAGAATTAAGGTTGAAAATTGATCAGCTTCATAGAGAGATGAGCATGCCACATCCTCCATCCTGCATGGAAAATGATCATGTGCACATGGCAAGAGACACTTTGGGTTTGATGGAGGAACTTCATGTGGAGGATAAACATGAGGAAAATTCTATTTTGTAGGTGTTTGTGAAGGGAGATTATATTGAAGACATTTTCCAAGCACTTGTTTTGAATAATGATGAGAAGGACTCAAGTATGGGAGATATAGTTGAGGACAAGTCATTTGGATCAGCTAGTAGATGTGCTTATTTATCCCGGGATTGGATATATGAGTACATAACAGAGATGGATATCTAAGGGTACACCATCCTTGCTCACTTTGGTAAGAGATTATTTGACACCTCATTCATTGGTAAATCTTGTGAGTAAGAAGAGAAAACCAAAATTCATGTTCTTTGGAAGATAATTGTCACAGAGTACGATATTTGAGTGCTAGATGGACAGGAGAAGGATTGTGAGTTTCCCTTATGGGAGCAAGAGATGATTTTGGAGGAGGTAGATACATTCGCTCCACTTGGACCAGCAAATAAGGGTGTTGATTCATCCATGGATTGGGTGGATAACTACATCTCAGATATGGAAGCACATGGAGGTAATATTTTTGTTTAAACTAGTAAAAAGTTAAATGACACCTCTCTTACTTTCCAATCATATGAGCAGCAATATACATATCTTTTATTAACACATGATGCATTCAGTATGCATAGTGGGACTTGGAAGTTCTAATTGATTCAGTGGGATGGATCATATGGAATTGATGCTCAAGAGGAGTTTCTCTTCCTATTGGAAATATTCATAAAAATTCCAACAAGCACTTGGAAGAGTGTACTTCCAACTTGGGTGTGGGATTTGACATCCCTTAGAGTGATGGATTATTCCTAATGTCAGATCAACATAGGCAGTGGGATCCTGGAATTAGTCGATTTTTCAGTTTAATAGCTGGAAATAGAGACAAAGACAACTATATTCTACAGGAGTCTATCCATATGGAGCAGTGGTTTATTTTCCTACATAGGAAACCATATGGTGGATGGGATTACTGTTATCTTGCTTGGTGGTTTGGGAGTCTACAGAAGGCTCTTTATGTTGAAACTGGGTAGTGTAGAGGTGGGATTAGGAGACACTTCCCTCTTCTCAGATTCATTTGGGACCCTGGAATCATTATTGGTATCAACTATTCCAGATGGAAATCTTATGTAGAAGTATGTGGAATAGAGACACCTCTTGAGAGGAGAAAATTGAAGAGGGTCAAGTACCTTCCCAAAATTGATCTCCACCTTAATCCTCATCATCATATTTGTATGGATGAAGAAGTTATGCATAATAAATCTCCTTGTTTCCAATGTGATTGTTTGGGATTCACATGCATGAGCATTAGTTTTCCTAGTGCACCTATGGCTTCACCATCTTACATGAGCAGAGCATACACCAAGAAATTTGGTAAGCTTGTATTTGTTCCTTTTGATGACATTCCGGTTCATTGTGGGATGTTGGGAAATAAATATTTTGGTTTGGGAGCTATGTCAAATAGTTGGTAAAATTAATCATTTCATATCCATTTGTATAGACATGAATTTGGAAGGATTGAGGGATCATATCTTGATTCTATGGTTGAGCTTGGTAAATTTGGTGCCTACAGGAAGAGGATTCAGTACACCCTTGTTTGTATGAATTCCATAGATGTAAAGGAGTGGGATAATGATGCACCATGTAGAGATTCCTTCATGTTCAAAACATGTGGGTGACCAAGAAAGAAGAGGAGTCTCTTGTTGGGATGAGAGCTCCAACAGAGTTTCAAAGGGATGAATAAAATGATGCATGATTATTCCATGTTTTCCCCTCCAAGTTTCGCTCCACCATTTTTTCATAAAGGTGATGCTTCCCAAGGAAGATTAGGAATGGTTTTGAGGCCGAATAGACACCCCATGAGGTTGCAGCCTCATCATAGAAATTATTCAATCACAAACATGGAGGTGTTAGTCATCATGCATACATTGGTTAAATGCATAAAGTGCTTAAGGACAAGCAAGCTTGAGATTGAAATTGACCATAATGGTTCAAGGCCAATCTTGAAACCTGAGGAGATCAAGTGTATGGCGGAAAAAATGGGTTGAATTTGAGTCACTAGGTGGATTGAAGCATGTGAAAGGGTGTAGCAAACTCAAATTCAATCTATATTTTGTAGCTCAATTTTCCATGGAGTGTTTCAAAAGCAGGTTCATTCATGACTTGATGGAGAGGATGACCAATACAAGTTTTTCAAAAGGGTAATCTATGATGGAGATGAGATTCAAATGGTTTTTGAAGCATGCTTGAAAAATTATTGTGGAAAATTTGTACAAGTTCTTCACCAACCATATTTCACTTGCTTGAGGACAAGCAAATTTTGGGAGGGGAGGACTGTAATTATTGAAGAATGTAACTTCAGACGATATTCTTATTGTATTTTTTATTGTACTTCCTTCGGGAAATTTTCATATTGTAATTGATCATGTAAAAACCCTAAAATAAATCAAGTAAAATAGACAAGTCAGCCCCACAAAAGTCAGTGGGTAAACTGCCCCAAACAATGGGCAATCTGCCCCAAACAATGGGAAAAATTGCACCAGTGAAGTCGACCCAATTAGAGAAGTAAACGGCCATGTTGTGACTATTATAAATAAGGGAGGCGCCTAACTCATTTGGAGATCACTCACTCAAGCAAGTTCGCGTGAGTAAAGAGTGGAAGACAAGTTCACTTGGGATAAAGAGTAGCTGCATTGAAGACATCTTATTGTTGGGTTTATTTATTCTCGGGTTATTGTACTAGATTGACATTGTACTTGTTGATGAATCTATACTGAAGAATTGTTATTGGGTTTTCTTACCCAAGAGGGTTTCCCAAGATAAATTGTTGTGTATTCTTGTTTATGTTATGCTTGCGTATCTTTCAGTGATCCTATTGTGTATGGTTATTGTGATATAATGCAAATTGATTAAAGATCTAACATAACCATATTCATAATGTCCCCATTCTGGTAGCACTATGGTTCACCACTAACCCATTCAATTCCCATGGGTCCAAGTGGATAAATTAAATTAACTAATAAGGGAGTTAAATTTTGGCCAAAGTTACTTTAGGTAATTAAATAAAGTATGGTGGATCACAATTTTGTTATAATTAAAATTTCTAATAAATGTTTATGAGTTATCAATGGCCTAGGTGGCTCAAGAGGGCGCATACGATAAGTATAAAGCATGTGATTTGTCCTCCTTGGAAAAATATGGAAATAAAGTAGCCAAAAGCATAAACAACAACCAAAATCAAGAAAAGCAACACAAAAGAAAATAGGACATGAGTTTCATGATTTTGGAAGATAAGGCTCAAGAAAGATTAGTAAAAGTAGGAAAGCATGCAAAAGGATTCAGGAAATCTACAGAGGCTAATTTTATCCAGTGATGGCACATTCATGGAGGCAAGTGGGTCATATGCTAGTTCAACTTACCAAAGAAGCATCCAAGCCACCTATAGTTTAAATTTCCAATAAGGCAAGCTCTAGAAGGAAGGAGAAAAAGCTAGTAGAGGTTAATAAAAGGAGGATGATCACTCTTATTCACATATTTTGTCATTTTAATTATTCATCTTCGATAGCTCCATGATTTTTAGAGGCTTGGGTGGTGTACCCCTTTCCAACATTGGGAGATCTGCCCCTTTGCAACTTGTTGCGAGATGTGCCCCTTCTGTCTAGTGTAACTAGTTGAAGCAATTCAAGTAGTGATTGAGGAAGTGAAAACCCAGTTATTTTCATGGAGGTTAATGTAATGTCCCCCATTTTGACCCTTGTAATATTTTGGGCTATAATGTAAATAATGTATGCATATTATGTATGATTCCTAGCGTGGAGCTCAAGGCCAAGGCCCGCTAGTGAACGCTCGATCTAGAAGAGGCAATTATTTGATATTATGCTACCCATGTGCTAGTGAACCATGGGAATTGTAAATATGCATTTTAATATAAAATCCCACAACTAGCTATGCAATGCAACAAGAGATGGGGGCATGATGTTACAAGGAATTGGGAGGAGGATATTCAAACCCTTGAGCCAATTGAGTCAAGCCAAGTGTCAATGAGAGAACCCATGAACCTTCAACTACCTATGTTGACTTTTGTACCCAATCATTGATTTCTCCCAAGAGTTGGTTGAGGTAGTTAATGCCTTGGGGAATGGGAGGTATGGCTCTCCAAATTCAAGTATGGGCAAGCCACCCTACATGGAAATTCGTGTTTGGCTTCTTGGGCAAGGAAAGAACCATGAATTTCTCCCCAAGCCATTACCCATCAACCCACTTTTCCCTCTCACGAGTTGGAGCTACCTGGGCGTTTTACTCACTGGTTTTCCTGTGTTTACCTTTGTTTTCCTAGCTGGGAAGGGCGTTTTTGTTGTGGCTAACAGTGGGGAAGAGAGGGGAAACGATTTGTGGTTTAATTGAGGCCGTTTTGGCCACTGAATGCTCATACATTTGTGGGAGAAATCGGTTTTCTTCCCTGGGGTTGATTCCCTCTTCCCACAGTCCGTTTTTGGTGTGCCTACGTTTTGGGGAAAACCCATGGATCCTATCCTGTGAAACTCATTGTTGAAATGTGTATCCATGCCCAGTTTTGAGTTGCTGTGTGTGAAAGAATGTTGGGGCTGAGATGGGTATCCACTGCTTTGGTCTGTGTTGTGCTTGAGGGTTCCCTTTTCCTTGTAGATATCATGCCCAGCTCGGGGGTGGTATCTGAGTGCTAAAATAATTTAGGCTGGGCAAAGACCTACGGTTGGGAGGAACATTGCAGCGACATAGCTAGTTGTTTGGGACAACATTGCATCAAGATGAGTATTTTATTGTGTATTTACTTATGCAAATGTGTTAATTTGTTGACTATGTTAAATTGAATAACAGTCATGTAATATGTGTGTGGATGAGTTCATTTCCGCTGTGCATGTTTGTTTAATTTACATCTGCACACATTTGTTTTTAACTATATGCATCTAATGAATTGGATGGGTTTTATGAAAATCCCCATAGAATGGCATCAGGTTCCCTTCCTTGCATTGGGTCCAAGGGTGGGGACGTTACATTTGGTATCAGAGTGAAGGTTGCAACATTTGGGCCTTCATGGGCTACCTATCACAACTTGCAGGGGTATGTATGCTTTCTACTCATTATAGACCATTAAGAAAATTTCAAACTTTCAAATTTTCAAAAAAAATTCTAAGTGTTTTTGAAAAAATTTCTAAGTCTATATCGGAAAGAATTTACGATTTTTCGTCCGCAAAGGCAGAAGGAACTGATGAGTTTTTTGCCGAAATGGTCGACCGGAAATTTTTAAGTTTGCCAAACCAGAAGAACTCGGAGAGTTCGTCCGCAACAACGGCGAAACTCAGCAAGTTCGTCTGCAACGACGAAAAAAGTTAGTGAGTTTCTGCCGCAGTGACGGAAGGAAAAGCTAAGTTTTTGACTGGAAGAACTCAGCAAGTTTTTCCGCAACGGAAAAAGAACTCAGCAAGTTGGTCGACAACGACGGAAGGACTCGATGACTTGGTCCAAAAAATTTCAAAATTTTTCTAAGTGTTTACAGCGGAAAGAACTCATGATTTTTTCCGAAACGGCGGAAGAGATGGGCGAGTTCGTCCGCAATGGCAGAAAAAGTTGGCAAGTTTGCGCCGCAATGTCGGAGGAAGATGGCGAGTTTGCACCGCAACGGTGGAAAAGGTTGGTGAGTTTCCACCTCAATGGCAGAAGGAAAAGCTGAGTTTTCAACTGGAAGAACTCAGCAAGTTCGTCCACAACGGGTTGGAAGAGAATGACGAAGTCCACCGAAACAGAGAAAATACAACAGTTTTTCAGTGAAATTTTTAGGTGCCTAAAAGAGAAAAATGCCATGGAACTTATGTGCCAGATTGCACAAAATCGAAGGATTTACAAAAAAGTGTGAAATGCATTCTTGGGATGAGAAGCGGGAATTGCATGGAAGGTTTGTGGAAGCCTTATTAAAAGTAATTGGCTTTAATATGCATTGCGGAAAAGCAATGGGAGCAGTAACGCAACGTTGATAAGAGGGAAACTTCTCACCTTAACTATTTCTGTTTATAACATAATAATTGCATGTTTAGAAAATAGCAGGAATGAATGTTATACACGTATGTATATATTGAATTGCTAATTTGTGAGAAGATGATGACTAATGATTCGTTGCGTGCTTGGTAGGGAAACCAAGAAAAGGATCAGCTATGACGTGGAGAAGGGACTCCATGTCATGCTTGGAAAGGGATAATTCCTCAACTCCTCTCTTGCTATTGTTTTTGTATTTTACAAGTTTTATATGCATAGAATCTATGGCATAGGAATGTTGAAAATGTAAAGGATCATATAGACGAAGTAAATGTGCACTAGTTGGCACATTAATAGATATTGCATAGTACATAAGAAGGTGTTTATGCATGAGCATGATGTTGCATATGGGTAAGAAGGTAGTGAAGTTACACAAGCAGTATGCCATTAAAGGTATTACCTATGGTCGACGACAATTAATGTTATTGATTAGACCATAGAAGCATGATTGAAAATGCAAGAGGATAGATAGATGAAGTGAATATGTATTAGTTGGGATACTAATAAACATTGCACAGTGCATGTAAAAATACTTGTGTATATATATGATATTGCTTATTGGTAGAATAGTGAGGTTTTTCATATGCAATGAGCCACTTAAAGATGATTATGGTGGTTGTTAAATAACTAGTCGTGTTTGCAATGGTTATAGGACCAAAGACAACCGAAGCATGACTAAAGATGTGGATGATGATTGTTGCATATGACCAACAACCTTATGAAGAAAGGATGGTGCAACAAATCTATGATCATGAGGTTGGCAAAAGGACTGTGTAGCATTGGTAAGAGGCCAACTGATCATGTAACATCCAGTGATGTTAATGATAGCCATGCAGGTAATGGTTATTTATGCTTAAATTGCATGAATGTTGAAAGAGGATTTGGTAAGATCCCTTCAACTATGTTTAAACTATGTTGATTGGTTTGCATGTGGTATTCAGTGCCTGAATGTGAATATAATCCTACCAAGTATGGTCAGGAGTGGGTAAGTGAAGGCAAGGAACCTCACACCCTATAGTTTCTTAGAAACCTCAATGCATTCATATGAAATTATATCATGCCATTTGTGTATATTGGTTGTGATTTTAACAACCAAAGCAAATAATGACTTATGGTCATGTTGTAGTGTATGCCATATGAGATAGTCATGGTTAGACCATAATATGTTGGAATGCATAGTATTCAGGGATTAATGCACGGTTGTGATATGTATAGGTTTCAATGCATTTAGATAATAGATGAAATGGTGAACCATTGTTAATACTGAGAGAATTTCATGAGCTGCTATGAATGCAAGAGAAAGATTGCATGAAGAAGGTAGACATGATGATGGGCTACCGGAGTGCTCTATGGAAGAACAGAGATTGCATGGAATGTGAAGTAATGAGTACTTATAATTTATTTAAATTGCACGGATAGTGTACCCATGTTTTGCAATTTTATTGATGATAACGATGCATATATAGATACATACATATATTTCATTGCACCTCAAATCCTAACAGCTGAAGGTGTTTGAATTATTGAGTGTTATAATTCTGAGATCACTTCAATGACTGTTGTAGCAATGAAAGGATTATATGCATAGATACTCACAACATGTTTGGCTGATTGAAGTTTCAGATTTTAGGTAGATTGTTTTGGGCATGGAAAATGTGGGTAAGTCCATGATGAAGATTGGAATCTACCATGAGCAAGAGCCAAACGATATGAGAACAGACTCATGGCTAAGCAAATCAATTTCTGTAGAGAACAAAATTGCAAATTCATACTTGAATTTAATTATTAATGCCATTGAATGATTATTGTTAAATGATGCTGACTATTTGGCTATTTGATAAATGTGCCAGGAAGACCATGTGTGATGACCTGCAGAAGCCAAACTCCATGGGAAGGACCCCATGCTTTGGAAATGGGTTTCGGGTGAAACACCATTACATCTATTAAGGATGACATCTCAGCTGAGCTGTATGATTGAAAACCATGAGAGTGAGATGGTAAAGCTATGCCAAGAAGGCATGTGTGGTTTATGGAACGTGGAAAGATTGGGGTGGAAAACCGAAGAACTGTTGACTCAGAGAAGGGAACCCCCATTCTTCGCAAATGAAGGAAAAGACACATCTGCAAAAATGAATGAGTATTTTGTGACCCTAGATAAGAACATGCATATCTAAATTATTAGGGTTAATATGCAGAGCATGCTCTATTTCATTTATATCATTTCAGACTGCTTGAGTATGATTAGGGCCTACATGGCGCACATCAGAAAGGGGGTGCACACCTTTTCTGGTGCCGGGTCATGATAGGGTTGTCAATATTGACTACACCCTAAGGGAATGGAAGCATTCCTGGTGTTTCAATACTTGATAGTGAATGTTATGGAATGTGGTTACAATTTTGAGAAGCAATACTAATAAGCCTGCTTATCCTTCTTGTGTTGTCAGCCTACACAGATGCCGATTGGTACTACACATTAAGAGACAGAGTGAAGAAGGGTACGCAGAAGGACTGTATAGGAATTGACAACCTTTCTATGCTCACACTAAATAATATTGGAAGGGATGGACAAAACCAGGGAGCTGTGTAGTGAAAAGGGGTATCATCCTTATGTGAGTGGGGCCATGTTAACCTGCAGTCTAGAAAGTCACCTATAAAGTTCCTAAAAGGAACCACCAATTTGCACAAGAGAAGGAGTGGCGTCCTTGTATGAATGAAGAGTTGATGTGTGTGTGCAGGGTTATGGTGCAAGAAGGTGGGGTGACATTGGTGAAGGCATACAATCTCTATTGGGTCAACAGTAGGAGGGCGGGCACCAAGACTGACTGAAAACCATGAGATGCCTATTGGGTCAGCAGTAGGAAGGCGGGTGCCAAGACTGACTAAAAACCCTGAGATGCCTATTGGGTCAGCAGTAGGAGGGCGGGTGCCAAGACTGACTGAAAACCCTGAGATTCCTATTGGGTCAGCAGTAGGAGGGCAGGTGCCAAGACTGACTGAAAACCCTAAGATGCCTATTGGATCAACAGTAGGAGGGCGGGTACCAAGACTGACTGAAAACCCTGAGATGCCTATGGCTCCATAGTAGAGGCTTGACCTATAATGGTCAGGTGCGCAATTTCCTTCCATTGGTCGATGACCTAGACGAATGTGCTATCTCGGCATTGGAGAGGGCCAACCAGGTATGGGACTGGTTGGGAACCACCAAATGCTTGGTAAATCCAACCAGTAGGGACGTGTACTAGTTAAGCATTAACTATATACAAGTCCATAAGTGATTCCAAGGCTTGCAAAGCGAAGCAGGACCCTTTGGACCAAAGGGGAAATGCACAATACAAATAAGTATTCATTTTCATTTATGTCTTGTTTGGAATAATGACGATTTCAAGTATAAGTCTTCTAACAGCTAAGTTGATACACTATTGTTTCTTTGTTGGAAACCTTGGTCATTGCAGGAAAGTAAGACCCTGAAAGACTATACATTGCTGGTAAATTCAGAGAGTAAATGAGTGGGTGATATAAATTGCTGTTAAATCCAGAGAGTAAATGAGTGGGCGATATAAATTATTGAGAAATCCAGGGAGTAGTTGGTTGAACACTATAAAGTTCTTGATAAGTCTAGAGAGTGACTAGTTGGGCATTAACTACTTGATATTGTGAAGCAACATGTATGTTGGCCCAACATCCCTTAAACAATTGATAAAACGAGTCGGCGTACTGGCCTGGCATTGCCTATTCGAATGATTGTGGAGTAGCCTACGTGCTGGCCCAACATTCATAATTGTGTTCACGGGAAATCCAAGGCTTGCAAAGCAATGAAGGATCTCGTGGAATAAAGTGAAGACATCCAATACATATAAGTATTTGGTTACCTTGCATCTTCTTGCTTATGAATATACATGTGTATCTGATTTGGTTATGATTTCCTAAACTCTTGTTTAGAGATAAACCCTATGGAAATAAACTAAACATGTGAATTGATTAAATGTTTGAGTGTAGGTATTGTTGGAAGCAAGGGCCAAGAAGGCATCATAGGGATGCAAATGGACATGTGACCATCCTAAAGAGCTCAGTATGAGCAGTAATGAAAGATGGTGCTAGTGGACATGAGTGGGTCATAGCAGCCAAAGGTTCTGTAGGAAACTATGGAGGATGGTTCCTAGTTGAAAATCCTTAGACAGACCTTAGACACTAAGTGTCATAGCCAAGAAAGGAAATTCAAAGCATTCACATTGAAGTGAAAGAGACTAAGGAGCATGAAACCACAAAAATGGTGTAGCTCCATAACAGAACAAGACTAAGATGGAGAAAATCCTACTCTTCTCTTTCCTTTCAATTGATGCATTTATAAAACAAAAGATTGTTGAGTGCATGTCATGGCTGAAAATAGATTGTGTTTAATTGCTTGAGATGAATTGTGAATGCTGAAATAGTAAATTTCCTGTGAAAGAATGAACATGAATGAGTTCATGTGTATGTGGAAAGCATGAAAGTGTGGAAGTCCCATGAATAAAGCATGGACATTCCATGTCAATTGGGAAAATAATTGACTAATCTTAATGTTTATGTTATGCTTGTCCTAACAAAGAATTTCCATGATGAATTTCACAGGTAAGAAAGTAAAACAATTGGTTGCAGCCGACACAAGAAAGTGTTGCTAGTAAGCAAAGTGTGGTCAGTTGTTTCCATTGACCATGGCAGCAGACCAAGGGCTATTAGAGTTGGTTGAAAGACTTCTTCAAACAATTGTCAGGACCCAAGAAAATATTGGAGAGATGCTCAAGCTACAGAGGCAACGGAATGATATGAACCACAAGGTTTTACAGGACTCTATTCGTCTGCAAAAAGAGGTAAAAATCATTCTGGGAGCAATTAGTAGAGGAAAGGAAAGTGGATCCATGAAGAAGCATTCATCCAATCGGACAATTAAGAAACATTCCAGGTGGGAAGACTCAAAGGAATTTGAGCAAGCAAAAGGTAAAGCAACCAATGAAATGTTGGGGATGTGGCGAAAATCATTGCCTCCATGACTTCCCAACAATGGAACATCAAGAGGGTAGCCGCCATAAAGTTTCCATACTTGTAGATCAGCGGGAAGGTAAAGAAAGGGAAGGGATTGTTTTGGAACAATGCCCTCATGCAGAGCTAGAAGGTCCTAGCCAGCAGGAGCCGTTTGTGAAGACCAAAAGACTTGGTCCTGAAAATCCAAGTAAAGGGTGAAATGTAGGACATACCTACCATATTTTGTGAATTTTGGACATGTATATAGCGTGTATGTATTCCTAGGTATTGGAACATCGAGGACGGTGTTATTCCCAAGGGGAGGGGAATGTAATGTCCCCCATTTTGACCCTTGTAATATTTTGGGCTATAATGTAAATAATGTATGCATATTATGTATGATTCCTAGCGTGGAGCTCAAGGCCAAGGCCCTGCTAGTGAACGCTCGATCTAGAAGAGGCAAGTATTTGATATTATGCTACCCATGTGCTAGTGAACCATGGGAATTATAAATATGCATATTAATATAAAATCCCACAACTAGCTATGCAATGCAACAAGAGATGGGGGCATGATGTTACAAAGAATTGGGAGGAGGATATTCAAACCCTTGAGACAATTGATTCAAGCCAAGTGTCAATGAGAGAACCCATGAACCCTCAACTACTCATGTTGACTTTTGTACCCAATCATTGATTTCTCCCAAGAGTTGGTTGAGGTAGTTAATGCCTTGGGGAATGGGAGGTAGGCATGTCCAAATTCGAGTATGGGATAGCCACCCTGCATGGAAATTCATGTTTGGATTCTTGGGCAAGGAAAGAGCCATGAATTGCTCCCCAAGCCATTACCCATCAACCCACTTTGCCCTCTCATGAGTTGGAGCTACTTGGGCGTTTTCCTCACTGGTTTTCCTATGTTTACCTTCGTTTTCCTAGCTGGGAAGGGTGTTTTTGTTGTGGCTAATAGTGGGGAAGAGAGAGGAAACGATTTGGGGTTTAATTGAGGCCGTTTTGGCCACTAAATGCTCATATATCTATGGGAGAAATCGGTTTTCTTCCCTGGGGTTGATTCCCTCTTCCCACAGTCCGTTTTTGGTGTGCCTACGTTTTGGGGAAAACCCATAGACCCTATCTTGCGAAACCCATTGTTGAAATGTGTATCCATGCCCAATTTTGAGTTGCTGTGTGTAAAAGAATGTTGGGGCTGAGATGGGTATCCATTTCTTTGGGCTGTGCTATGCTTAAGGGTTCCCTTTTCGGGGGTGGTCTCTAAGTGATGAAATAATATAGGTTGGGCAGATACCTACGGTTGGGAGGAACGTTGCAATGACATAGCTAGTTGTTTGGGACATCATTGCATCAAGATGAGTATTTTATTGTGTATTTACTTATGCAAATGTGTTAATTTGTTGACTGTGTTAAATTGAATAACAGTCATGTAATATGTGTGTGGATGAGTTCATTTCCGCTGTGCATGTTTGTTTAATTTACATCTGCACACATTTGTTTTTAATTTTATGCATCTAATGAATTGGCTGAGTTTTATGAAAAGCCCCATAGAATGGCATCAGGTTCCCTTCCTTGCATTGGGTCCAAGGGTGGGGACGTTACATTTAATGCAGCCATTAAAGTTCATTTTCAGGTCTGATCTAAGCTACAATATGGTTTTCTCAATTCCCAAGTTGATGTGGTATAATCCAGTAGCAACGGTATTCCAAGTGCAGGGTGTTTTAACCAATAAAGAGTGATAATTGAAGGATTGTGTCCCCTGTGTTCAATTGCAGCTCTCCATATTCCATCAATGGATGTAATATGATGTAATCATGTCCATCCCTCTGATCCCATAGTAAAATATCCCTCTTCTTCCTCTCAATCAGTGCATTTATTCCTCTATGTCATAAATTCTAGATAATGTCAGACATATTGCAAGTTGTGCATTATTTGACTGTTGAATTCACCCCTAAAATTATGATTGCAGCATGATTCTAATAGTGGAAATATAGATGGTATATTCTATTAAGTTCGTTTCAAAATTCATGACCTTTGAATGCCATTTGAAATTGATTGTTTTTCACTGCTAGTGCTAGTGTTGAGAATATTGGCAATTTTTCAATCTTGATGAGATTAACTGTTAAATGTGCTCCTAAAAAATGACTTGAAGCTCCCTACAACTATATTTGAAGTAAATAATCCTATACACAGTCATATAACATAAAATAGGGAGCCTCTGGTTCCATTTGAATCTGTTTGGAAACTGCCTCCTTCACTAGTCCAATTTTGATCTTTGCACCTAGTCAATAAATTCGTTGTCCATTATTTGTTTATCATGTCAAATAGAGTCCATAATAGGTTGGGGACACTTCATCCAGTATCCTATTGGTTCATTAGTTTCTAGTGGTGCACTAGAAGACGAATATTCCCACATAATTCCTGGAGAAATTGCCTCCGGTAATTTGGTTTACCCAAATGGTTTGCCAGCATTTGATGAACTCTGGAATGTGCCTACTATCAAAACTAATCCATTATTTTTTGTTTCCATCCTATCCTCTTTGTGTCTAAGTTTCCATTTTTTTATTTAGTGTGCCTAGATATGGGTTTGGGTATATTATAGACAGACTATGGTGTAGGCTACTCTCGTGGATGCAGTGTGCTAAGGGAGTCGAGCACTAGCGGAATCGACAAGATAGTGGTGCAGTGCACCTCGTTGGAACACTTGGAAAGGTTGTTGTGGTGAGGACCTGTGGGTGTGACAAGGAAGAAGCAATGAACGATAAATGATCATCAAGAAGTGGTGGATTGGATATTTGGGGTTTCTTTTTGTAACGGAGAAGCGGCCTGTGGGGTCTCTCTTGCATCTATTGCAACAAGTCTCATTGTTTATATGATATTTGGGAACACCCTGTTGAGGTGTCATCGACACACTTGTGTTGTTGTTCCCTTTTGCAGTATTTGGGAAAAGTGATTACCTATTATAACTCAACTAATAATATGACTTAGTGTAACAATTGTTAAGTGTTTTGAGAGGCGTAATCTCCTAGGTACCATACCGGGCTAGTCTCACCACTAAGAGTGGTTTTTGGGTAGTGTCGCATGGTGGGGAGAAGAGAGGGAATCCTCAGTTTTGGGTTAGGATATCCAAGACTATGACAGGTGGTATCAAAGAAGAATTGAAAAAATATCAGGGGATGTTGGAGCAGTGCACCAATTGAGTAGGATTGCATGCACACCTTGCAATACTGCAAATCACAACAAAGTACCGAAACAATAGACTTGGGTGCTTCTTGTATTAGGTGTGCAACAAGGAATACTTCATGATGCTTGGACATAGGAAGTGCACAACATAGTCATACAAGGCTAATACTTGGTGTAGAAGGGAACAAGGGTGATCTTCCTTAGTGAATTCAATACGTGAAGGAAATTTGGGAAGCACACAAACATTTGGGACATAGCACGAAAAGGGTGCTCAACACACTACATGCTTCGACAAATGTGCACCCGAGACATAGTGCACCCAAAATTCATCAAAAATAGACATGGAATATCTCGGTAGGGATGACTTATGGGATCTACCATAAGGGTCACTCAGAGAATCCAATGATGCTAATAGAGATACATCATTGTAGTTAAAACCAGTCATGGAAGGAATTAGGGCAGTATCAGCTCAGTCCAAGTTCAAGGTCTTTGTCATGGGGTAGGCACATGAAGGGCGCCCAAACCATGCGATGCATCCAAATTAGGATGTCATGTGGATGGAACCTTGGAATTGCGATCTACCACCCTACCAAGTGAAAAGATGGGTGCTGCAAATAGAAGCTCCTGGAAGAGATGTAGAAGATGCAGCATGGTCATGGAAACAATTGGATATTTGTCTTACGATGAAAATTTTTGTGGTAGAACTGAGTGGATGCATCATGGTTTTTTATGGATGTGGCCTTGGAAACCACCTATGATCTCCTTGTCATTGTTGAGATCCAAGGTTGGCTTGCTTTCGAGAAGTCTGCAGTGGAGCCTTGGGAACTTGTGAATTTTCCTAGTTCAGCGCATGTGTTGAGTCACGGGTGGTTTATTAGAATTATTAAGGAAGAGGTACGACCCTCTCCCTGGAAAGAGTAGTAGTACTAGATCTGAAGCAGGGAACACTTGCTTGGGTGGAGAAAGGTGGTTTGTTTCCTAGTGATGTGATGTAGGGAGTCGAGATTCATCCATGAGGATGGGTGCATCACACCATGGAAGGGAATACTAGGAAGAATTGGTTGACATGCATAGTCATCTAAGTGTATGAGAACTTAGAGCGCAAAAGAACATGAAACTTGGGGATTCTTCCAATAGCTTGTATCGATTGGTTGCGGATGGAGATGAGTAGTGGTGTAGATGTGAAGGATATGGATTCTTTGGCTTGATCATCTAGCTAGGCAGAATTTGGATGAGATATTTTGGGAAGCGAGTCGTGAGGAATAGGCTACTAATTCTCCATGTTGAGTATTTTGGATTTGGAGGGTCGCAATGGTGGCTTGTTGGTTGAATGAGGGGATATCTTTACCGCTAAGTATAGTAGGATTTTCATGTTGGAGGCAGAGATTGTAGATACGGGAAGCATACCATCATGCAATCTTCATGTTGAACTTTGGTTGTCATTGATGTCAACTAATGTCAAAGAGGATGTCAACTGATTCAGTTTGATTCATTGATGTCAGATGATGTCAAAGTGGATGTAGTATTCCTATGAAAACTTGAAGAAAAATATGGAAACCACTTTGAATAAGTATATGCGCACATGTACAAGGATATGGATTCCAGTCTAAGGAAGTATATCTAGAAGTTGCAACCAGTTTGAAGAAGTGTGTCCAAGGCTACATCATGCATATCTAGTGTGAAGAAGTACACAAGAAATGTACATCATGCATATCTAGCTTCAAGAAGTACATAAGGAATGCATCCTACTACATGTGGTACATGCACAGATATCATGTCCACCAGTCACACTCCCTCAAGGTAAAATCCAAAGAATTGGTTATATAAAGGTACATGTGCATAAGAAATCCAAAGAGTTGGTTAGACAGAAGAGTGTGCAATCAAGCCAAAGAATACATGGGACAAATTCTAGTGTGCACAGTGAGTCTAGAGAAGATTCTAGAGTGTGCAAGCAAGTCAAGTGGAGTGCGCAAGCAACTTGGAACAAGAAATGGTTGATCTAGTTATGCAAGTCCTCAAAGCGCGCAAGTCATCACCAATCAAATGAAGTTTTTAGTTGTTGAAAAACACACAAGTTCCAAGAGGGTGTAGTGGTTGAAAATGATCATATGCACAAATTCCATAGCCGATGACATGGATAGTGCACAAGTCCCACAAGTGATGGTACCACAAGGGTCAAAGTCCCACCAAGTCGAAGATCATGCATGCGCAAGTTCTTCGAAGCATTGAAACATCAAGTGCACAAGACCCATAAGTGATGGTACAGCAAGGTTGAAAGTCCCACCAATTCAAGGACCATGTATGCACATAACTCACAAAGAAAGAACACATCAATGGTGCAGAACATGACATGTGGCAAAAGCACAATTCGTAAAGCAAGGAAGAAGGAATGCCACAACCAACTTGTGGACATACAATCCATGTAGGACATGTATAAATAGGAAATCAAGTTGGAGATTTGAAGTAAGATTGATGGCAAGGATGAAGAGTTTCTAAGTGGAAGATACAAATTTATATTTAGAGCATCAAGGGATCGAACTACATAACAGTATGATCTAGTGAGGAGCCGAGTGCGCACATGCAAAATATGATATAATTGATGGTGTGTAGAATGATGATGTAGATCTGTGACAATTGCACGAAGATAGAAAGGTAGAATGCAGAGGATGCACAAAGTGTGTGAGGAATAAATGACAGCAGCACATGAAGCATGCAGAAAGTCACAAATGTTTTAGAAGTGCAGAAACAAAACTGAATTTTATTAGTATATGCGTAGAATTTTGGCCGATGCATGAAGGTTGAAGTGAAGTGTGCGAAGTAAAGAATTCCATTAGATGCGCGACGACAGAACAACGGAAGAATAAAGAATGTGCATCGTGATGAGGATGGTCTGAGACAAGTGCATTAAACTGAAAGGATGAATCATATAAAACACAGTTTGTTGCAGATTGTATAAAATACTGTGGCACTTAAACTGAATGGACACATCTCAGGAAGTGCGCAGTTCCATCTGATATTGGTGTGCAATCTTAGAACGAGAAGTTATCAACTGAAGCATAGTATAACTTGGTAGGTGTAGTTGCATAGTAGCAGAATGACAAAGTGAACCTTGGTTTAGACTATAGAACAAGTTGAAGTAGCGTACAGTACATGAAGTGAATTATAAAAAAAAGTGAAGTGTTGAGTGGAATGAGAATTCAAGTGATGTATGCATGAAAGTGACAACAACACAACTACATACAGAAGGTGCGCATGGAAGAACAAACATCAGAAGGTCAGAAGTGTACGTGTGTTGAAATTTTAGGAAGGAAACATCTTATTTTGTATATTTGGGTGGCAGGACAGGGCAAGGAGTAGGAGTTCATAGCCTCCTTCCAGTTGGTGTTGGAGAACACAGGGAGTTGGTGCTTCCTTCAGTTCGGTGCCTGTAAAACCAGGGGGTCAGTGCCTCCTTCGAGTTGGTGTTGGTAAACACAGGAATTCAATGCTTCCTTTAATGTAATATTTTCATTACAAAAGAGCATTCTGTGTTTTTCTTCCCTTTGGGTTTCCATGTCAAAATTATGTGTGTTATGTGTTCTTTTTCTTGGTGCATATGTGGATGAATTTTTTTATTTATGTTGGATGTATAATTGAAGACAAAGACTAAGCTCAAACTAAACTATTAAAGAAGCTAAGAACTACTCATAACTATGCTAATACTGATTCAACCCCCCTTTCAGTATTAAATAGATTCCAAAAATTGGTATCAGAGCGGGCATATTTAGTAACAGCTTAACATCAGGAAGATAGACCCCTGCTTAGAATTAAATTATAAACATGGATTCAAAATATGAGCAGATGGATGAATTAGACTTTGAAGGAGAATCGATAATTGCCTTGGACGAACTGAAGAAGTCAAGGAAGAAAAGCAAGCTCCTACAGGAATCACTTCTGAATTTGGAGGTAGATATCACCAAGCAATTGAAATTGAGAGAAGAAAAGTGTGAGAAGCAGGAAGCTGAAATTGTCACTTTGAGAGAATAACTACAAAAAGTAAGTTGTCAACTGAATAATGAACATAAAAAACACCCATGAAAAATCATACCATGCTAATAAGACTCCATTCTCAAATAATAATCAGAAGTGTGAAGAGGAGCATGAGAATTGTCGCGTTCCCTAACCTCCAGGTTATCTCCAGAGGCCATGGGAAACCCGTTGTTTCTTTTTTTTTCTTCCAAATTCTTCCAATTCCAAACACATACGCAATCCCCATTGTGATCCACAATTCGCCTTCCTGCATTCTGCAGTCTGCATGCGGGACTCGAAAATTGGATTTCCAAAACCCATTCTAAATCCAAATTGCACTTCTGAATCTACAATCCACAATGCAGAATTCGGAAGTCGGAATCCCTTTTCGGCCTCAAAAATCCATCCGTCTGACTTCCACAATCCACATGCGGAACTCGAAACTCAAGTTCCTCCAATCCTGATGATAGTTGCTTCCTACAACCCGCATTCGGAATTCCGCATTACAGGGGCGAAAATGTGGAATTCCACATTCCAGCCCAAGGGAGGTTTTACCTCCCGCAACCCACATTCTGCATTCCATATTGCGGATGTGGAAATGCGGATTTCCATAGGTCACCTCTGGGGAGGTTTTACCTCCCACAACCCACATTCTGCGTTCTGCATTGCGGATGTGGAAATGCGTATTTCCATATGCCCCAATCGTTGATTCCTGACCTCCGCAATTCGCGATCTGCATTGCGGATGTGGAAAGGTCCTTGTGGATGCGGAAGGGTCAGGACCAAAGTCCCCTTCTCTAGCAAGCTTCCAGGGCAAACATCCAAGGGTCATAACTCACTCATCCTTGGTACAAATGAGACAAGGTTGGTACCATTGGAAAGCTCTTGGAGAGATGTATCTAATGGTGCAATCCCCACCCCATATGAGCACTCCAACCATGCCAATATTCCAACTAAATTTATATTCATAACCCAACCTAAGTGAATTATCCTTCTGCAAGGGTTATACCTCCTTGC
Source organism: Larix kaempferi (assembly GCA_027924585.1). Classification (NCBI taxonomy): domain Eukaryota; kingdom Viridiplantae; phylum Streptophyta; class Pinopsida; order Pinales; family Pinaceae; genus Larix; species Larix kaempferi. Next base: position 6,891,680 of record BSBM01001063.1, read on the forward strand.
TTCCATGACCTCTCCCTTCACCTGAACCACAGAGAGGCTCAGAAAGACATCAGGGGTTATCCATTTCCTTCCCCAAGACCAGGTGAAGTCAAGCCATCCCTTTCAAGGGTGAAGACAATGCATAATAAACATATATAATAAGATAAGTTAGTTAACATATCCACAACCTGCAGGGGTTATCCATGCATATCATTCATGTAAATAAGGGAGCATTCAAACATGCATTCAAATTCATATTCCTGCTCACATATAGCTTCCTATTGATCCATTCCATGTAACCATTCCATCATCATCCTAGAGCATGACAACAATAGCATAAAAACTAGATATAACACATGAAATAGCATTATTTAACACATAAAAACACTTATCTTTGGAACTGAAGCTTCCCCAAGCAACTGGCTAAGTGAGGAAAAATTTCCACCCAAACTTAGGTCTTTGTCCAGCTTGTACTCTTTTAGCTAAGAGACCACCCCCGAGCTGGGTTTTGTATCCACTAAGGAGGGCTAATGAACTCTCTCACAGTCAAGGTCTCATCCCAATGTTAATTCAACCTACAATTGGGTTTATCAAACAATCCAGGGAAAAAGAAGGTTGATGCTAAGCTCGTGAGCTCTACCACAGAGCTACAAGAATCTCATACCACTCAGCAAGCATGGCACCCACATTTCCTACCTCACCCAACACAAGGAAGGCCCTCTTCTCTGCTACATAGTCCCTCAAGGACCCTTACCTCCAGTGCTATTCAGGGTGGGAATAGAAAGGTTCAACTGCTCTTCTTCATAATAGTACAACCTTCACTAGGTTTATCAAGAAGACCCAACCCTAAGTGACCTTTTTCTCGATTATGCAAGTAAATTCCTCACAGGGTCGTGCCTTAAACTCTTCCCTGTAAATTCGGTCTTCTGCAATCGATCTAAGGGTTCTCATGGGCTCTCTAGGTCATTCAAGCTCTATACTTTATCCCACAAACCAATCTATGGTTGTCCCAATTGGTTTCATTCTTGCACAGGGTTTCTTTGGGAATTCTCGGCTCTGCACCTTCAGCTTACTTAAGAAATCACGATTTTTACTTGTTTTCTTCCCGGATGGACTCTGCAGATGTGTGAATGACTTGGGCCGCTGGTCAACAATGGGTTAGAAAATAGGATTGGTGAGTTCCCAGGCATGGAGTGGCTTAAGGGATAAGCAATGCACAGGGCCATACCATGCCCTAGGGATTCATAGGTTGCCCCATACACCATCGAAATCATGGGTTGGTTTTCTCAACTACCTTCTTACAATTGCATTAATGTCATCATGGTAAGTCAAATGGGTTTATCAATGGACATTTGAAAGCATGGGTACCAATCCCATAACCCCCTCACCTCTCCCTAATGGATACACATAGCCCCTTCTCATTGGTTTCCTCCTTATCCAACTTATTGGGTATTTCATTGTAATAATTAATAATTACATCATTTACAAATATTCATGGCTTTACAACTCATGGATAATCAAGTTGTCAAATACTTTCCTATGCAATTAAAACCTGAAGATCCACTAGTGGGGCCTCGACCTTGAGCTCCACACTAGGGAAAACACATGCATAGCATGTATACAACATTTACATTAAACCAATAAACCATAAGCGTCAAAATAGGGGTAATACAACTCCCTCTCCCTTAAAATAACACTTTCCTCGGTGTTCTCAAAACTGAACAAAAATGGGAATGCCTCTTTCATGGAATCCTCTATCTCCCATGTGGCCTCCTCGGGACTAAGGGGATTCCATTTCACATTTAACTTCCCTGTGGCCCGCTTCCGGAGCAAGGTGACCTTCTTGTCGAGGATGCATATAGGCTCTAGTTGGAACTCTCCCTCTGGTTCCACCTGTATTACATTCCAATCTAGGATGTGATTAGGATCATGTACATATTTCTTAAGCAAAGAGACATGAAAAAAATTATGAGCTTTCATGTTAGCAGGAAATGAAATCCTATATGCAACTGGTCCTATCCTATCAAGGACTTCAAATTGCCCACAATATATTGGTGCCAACTTGGCACAACTTCCCAACTTCATGGAACTCTTCCTTGGTTTCACTCTCAAGTAGACATGATCCCCAATCTGAAATTCCCTGTGCATTCTTTTCAGATCTACATAACTCTTCTGCCTATCCCGTGTTTCCTTCAAATTCTGTCTGATCTTAAAAATATCTTGCTCCATCTCCTTAATCATGTCTGGTTCAAGTACTATCATGTTCACTGGGATGTCCGAATTCACTAGAGTTCTACATCATTTTCCATACATCACTTCAAAAGGACTGATCTTCAATGATGCTTGATGTCAATTGTTGTATGCAAACTCTACCAAGTGTAGATAGTCATCCCACTTAGATGGCTTGTCCATCACATACATCCTCAACATGTCTTCAAGAATCTGATTTACTCTCTCAGTATGACCATCAATTTGAGGATGGTAGGTTGTGCTAAACTTCAACTGAGTTCCTAATTCCTGGAACAATCCTTTCCAAAAATTAGATGTGAAATTTGTGTCATGATCTGAAATTATTTCCTTGGGAAACCCATGCAATATGAATATCTCTCTCATGAAGATATTTTCAATTTCATTGACCATGTGAGTGGACTTGACTGGAATGAAATGATATACCTTTGATAGCTTGTCCACCACTACCATGATAGAATCATGCTTCTTCACTATCATTGGAAAACCTGTTATAAAATCCATAGAGATCACTTCCCACTTCCATTCTAGAATGGTAAATCATGTTGGATGTTGATGCTCTGCCTTGACTTGTTGGCACTTTTGACACCTAGCAATGTACACAGGTATGTCTTTCTTCATACCATGCCAAAAGTACTACTTCCTTGTTGTTGTTATAGTTTTTTGATATCCTAGGTGTCCAAAATATGGCCTTTAATGTATCTCATTCATCACAATCTTATTCAAATATGCACTATCTGGAATGTACAATCTGGTACCCTGATGTTGGCTTGGTTTTGCAACCAAGCTTAGTGCAATGGGAACCTATCAACAAGTGATAGCAGTTTCAAATATTGAAAGCAAAAACAATTGTAAATCTAAATCTAAAACTAAACTAGCATGTGCATATCATAATAAACTTTTGAAAGATTTGAAAACAAGAACAAGAAATAGAATAAAGAATAACTTTGTATTAAGAATAGGGGTAAGCAAGTGCTTGCAATGGTGATACCTCCAAATGGTGAATATTGTTGAGCAACTTCCAAGGTGAGTAGCTCCAAGTTCCAAAGGTCTCTTCTCCAAGATGGCTACAATGGTCAAAAGCTCAAGGGAGATTTTGACAGCATGAGGATAGGAAGATGGATGGATGGAAAGTGAGGAGCCCCTACCACCTTTTTATAGTTTTTGGTGGTGGGAAATACCATTATGGTTTTGAGGAAACCAATGGTATTGACCAACATGGTTTAGGTACCTTTTCCCTCCTTTTTCCTTTTTTGAATATTTTGAATATTTTTATTCCCTTTTTAATATTTTTGGGAATTCTGGACCATTTTTTAGGGTTTTTTATGCTTTTTGAGGAAAAATATTCATTTTGAGTGGAAAAAGGGGTGTATTAAGGTCTTTTGGTGACCTTTTGATGGCTTTAGAGGCTCAAATGGTGAAAAAGTGGACAAATGGGTCATGTGAATAAGGAAATGAGCTAGTGAGCACTTTTTGGGTGTTAACAGATTGCCCCCTAATGTGTGAGGGCAGGAGCTCATCGTATGGCCGATAGACATCATAGTTCTTTTGTCGTTTTTTGGGGGGTTTAGGGAAGAGAAGAGACCGATTGGAGACTGGATCCACGGCCCTTGGAAGCTGCAAAAAACAAAAAATATTACATGGCCTCAATATGAATGAGGAATAATCTCTGATAATGGACGAGGCAGGCATACCCATGCTCGTATCAAGACATATACATAACAATTAGTCCCAAGAATGGGGGACCCTAAAAATACATAAAAAATATACTGGTACATCATAATGGTCCAGAGGGGACATTTTTTGGGATGTACGCATGATCATAACATGACTGATCTCAATAACTGATACACTGGAATAACTGATGAACTGTTGAAACTGAAGGTGTCCAACATCTCTAGGGGCTCAATGACTGTGAGTCATCTCCGAGATATATATGTAACTATATACTCAAGGGAGTATAAAACTGGGGTACATCTGAATACTGTCGCCATGCGCAACCCGGATATCTATAGGAAAAATGTAACTGGTTGTTTCCATAGGTAGACTCTCCAATGTGGAAAAGTTAGGTGGTATCCGGGGTCTTCGAGTAAAAACTTAAAGGATGAATACCCTATGCGAGTCTCAACGATGCGATCAAGGTGTTGAAGTCGAGCATGTGAGAAACAACCATTTGGAGAGGCACTGAGGGTTGGTCTCGAAATGATTCGTAGGCACTCATCATAAATGGTGATGAGTCCAAGACATAGGGACCTCTAGGTCTATTCCCTGCAATAAATTTGGTTGTCGTCGACAGAGGGAGACCAGCAACTAACAAGGCAATGATGTCTCCTTGATAGGAGCATGAGGTGTAGAACTGAAGTGTGGTCGTACTGATGGTAGGATTGACATACTTGTGGGGATGGGAAGTAACTGAGATCATAGAGTGGGTAGACTCAAACTTCCTTTGTTCAGAGTATGATGACATGGTTGACCTGGTAGCATGGGGAACTGACTTGTAGGTGCGGGGATCATAGCTTTTATGGACTGAAGGGTATGTATTAACTCTGGGGGAGGGGGGATGAGCTGATGGGTGTTGTCGAGGGATTCTCAGGGTGACATACTACAGAATACTCTGAACAAAGGCGACCAAAATGGTGGAAGCTGCCATATGAGTAGACGTGATCTGTTGTGGCGCCGAGAAGCACCAGTGGGTCCTTCTTCGTAGTTTTAATGAGCTCCAAGAAGGGATAAAAGTGTGCTCTAAAATTGTACTGTCCTGTGGATTTTGCGAGCCTAGGACTGTTCGTGCTCATGTGTGCTTTCATTTTTAAGGAGTCTGAAAAGGATAAGAAGACTCTACAGTGGTTGTGAGTACTGTCCTGTGGATGTTTACGAGCCCAGGCTGGTGATTGCTCGTGGTTGCTTTCATGTTTAGAGAGTCTAAAAGCGGTAAGTGGACTCCATTGGTGTTCTTTTTCATAAGTTAGTCCCCAAGGCCCGAAAAAGCATAAAATGATGCAAATGGAGAACTCTTCTAGCCGATATGACTAGAGTATTCATTTTCTGTAATTAGTCTACAAGGTCTGGAAAAGGGGTAAACTTATGCCAGGTAGACGCCCTTTCAGATACGTTTTAGTGAGCATGAAAGGAAGCAAGGTTTCTCGGCAATCTTTTCATTGTTTTAGGAGTCAAAAAAGAGCTTAACGGAAACTCCCTAAGTGCCTTTTTCGTAAAAGGGATTGCTCGGCCCGAAAAAGGGGTAAAACTATACCGAACAAAAAGGGATTGATGAGAGCGAGAAAAGGTCTCAAGCACCATCATGAGTGTGGAAAAATGGATCTGGTGACATAAAACTCGTCAAAATGGACGACGGCCGATGTGGCACACAAATCGAGGCGACAAGGGGGTATGGGAAAAATGTCCGAAGAATCTGGGTGTGAGAGCGAGAAATGATCTTGAACGTCATCACGAGCAAAGAAAATTGAATCCGACGATATAAGACTCATCAACGGACGACGGCCGATGTGGCACGCAAACCAAGGCAACGAGGGTGTGTAAAAAATGGTAAAAAAATGGACTTGGTGAAAATAGGAAAAAGAAAGAACTGTCATGAAGTACAATAATGGACGGTGGTGTCCATCCTATTTACTATGGGTAAAATCGCTTGAGGTACAACCCGTTGCGTGGGTTGCGTAGGGGGTTGCCTTCTGAATCGGTCAGAATGTATGCCTCCTGTCTAAGGCAAGTGTGTATAATATATACGCCTTATCACATGGACACAAACTTTCCTTTCCTGGTTTTGTCATGAGCCTGATCGTAGGCGAGGACAAGGTGCCCTTCAGAAAAATTTATTGGGTGGACATGTTTATCATAATTTAATTTGGATCGGTTCTTGGCTGCTTCCATGGTTTGGAGGGCTGTTCCCCTATCTTCATCGGCCTGCTCCAAGAGTAGTAAGTGTTGCTCAATAGGGGCAATGTCCGGTAGGAGCTCAACGGCCATATGTAGGGTTGGAATCTGGCACTCAATGGGGAGGATGGATTCGACACCGTGAACTAAGTGGAAAGGGGTAAAACTGGTGGTGGTTTTAGTTGATGTGCGCTATGCCCATAGTGCCGGGAAGAGCATGTGGTGCCAATTTGATTTGTGTTTGTCTACAGTGCACTGGAGGATGGTTTTCAAAAAAAAAATTATTGCTTCGACTTGGCCGTTTCCTTGGGGGTAGTAAGCAGAGGAGAAATGGTATTCAAATTTCACTAAGGTTGATAGTTCTCTCCAGATGGCGTCTTCGAAGTGAGAGCCGTGGTTTGAGACAAGTTGCTTTGGCACTCCAAAACGAGCGATAACATGGTTGAGAAAAAACCATGCTGTGGTGTCGGCCTTGCATTTGTAAGTTGGCATGGCCTCCGCCCACTTGGTGAAATAATACACGGCCACAATAATGTGTTTGTGTCCACCGGCCAACGTGGGATTGCAATCGAGGAAGTCGATGGCCCATTTGCAGAATGGTCCGGCAGTGACGACTGGATGAAGGGGGGCGGGTGGGGTTCTTGCTTTAGGGGCAAAAAGTTGGCAGTTTTGATAGTGTTTGACTGCGGTGATGTAATCAGTAAATAATGACGGCCAAAAGTAACCCGCGCGAATGATCTTTTGGGCAGTGGCCATGCCAGAGAAATGGCCTCCGTAGGCACCGCTATGGCAATCATTAAGGACCTGTTCTGCCTCACTATGGGATAAGCAATGTCGTAAGATGGTATCAACGCCGCGTTGATAAAGTACATCCCCTAACAAGAGGTATCGGGGGGCATGGTGTCGTATACGACGGCGTCCGTCATGATCGATGTGGGGTCAAAATTTTTGCGTGCGAAGGTAAATTAAGATGTCACCGTACCATGGGTCATCAGACGAAATGATGAAGATGTGATCGTCAATCAAATCCGTTTGAATAGCGGGTGATGACGAAGAGGATGGGAGGTTTGTGATGAGCTGGGAAAGCGCGAGGGCTTTGGTGCTCTTAGGAGTTTTAAAAGTGAGGTCATATTCCTAGAGGATAATGACCCATTTAGCAACACAACCTTGTAGGAGCCGCCGGTTTAGGAGATAGACCATAGGGTTGGAGTCGACGACAACTATGGTATGACTGAGCAGAATGTAGTGTCGTAATTTTTGGATGGAAAAGACTACAGCTAGGGCTAATCTTTCCTCGTATGGGTAACGTAGGGGTGGGCCAGAGAAGGTCTGGCTGATGTAATAAATGACATACTCTTGGTGAGAGGCATCTTCTTGGACCAAGACTCCGGACATGGCATGTTCGGATGCCGAGACGTAAAGGATGAAGTCCTGGGAGAAATCCGGAGGGGAGATCAAGGGGGCTTGTGTGAGAGCTTTCTTGAGGGCGTCGAATGCCGTGTCTGTTTGCTCATCCCAAACAAAGGGTATGTCGGTACGAAGCGGGCGTAAGAATCCATGAACTTTGGTGGCGTAATCAAGAACGAAGCGACAAAGGAAATTGGAACGCCCCTGCAGACTCTGGAGTTACCAAAGCGTGCGCGGAGAGGGAAGGTCTAAGATGGCTTTGACTTTCAGGGGATCAACAGTAATTCCATTCTGGGAAACAATGAAACCAAACAACCGGCCTGCCAGAACGCAAAAGACACACTTGTGTGGGTTCAAGCGGATTTTATATTTGCAACAACATAGGAAAACTTGCCGGAGGTCATTAAGGTGGTCTGATCGTTTCCGGGAACGAGTTGTAAGGTCATCAAGATAGACTAGCAGGATATGGACCAAGTCGTGAAAACAATAGGTCATGGCTCGTTGGAAGGTGGCACCAACATTTTTGAGGCCAAAAGGCATGACGCGATAGGAAAAGGTGCCCCATGGGGTGGTAAAGGCAGTCTTGTACTGATCCTCCTTATGGATCTGAATCTGGTTATATTCAGAAAAACCATCCATGAAAGATAGGACTTCATGTCCCACACACGCATCAATGAGTTGGTCAATGAATGGCGTGGGAAAATTTTCTTTGGGACAAGCGCGGTTTAAATCACGGAAGTCAGTGCATACTCTAAGGGTGCCTTGATTTTTGTTGACGGGAATGGGGTTTGAAACCCAGGTGGTATAAGCAATAGGATAAATGAATCCTGCTTTGCGAAGCTTCTCAACCTCGGCTTTAACAACGAGGAGCTTGGAAGGATGAATGGGTCGCTGTTTCTGATGAACGGGGGGGACATCAGGCCATGTGTCAATGTGGTGCTATATAATGGCGGGGTCAAGACCAGGCATTTCGGTATAGGACCAGGCAAAGACATCACGGAATTCTTGGAAAAGTTTTTTATATGCCTGAGTTTCCGCTTGAGTGCAAGATGCGCCAAGCGAGATGAGCTCAGGTTTTCCAGGTGTGGTGGAAATGTTGATTTGTATAATGGGGAAAATATTTGACATGTTACCTTCTTCGAGGGCATCCGGTGCTGGGATGGGGTCCTTGAACCAATCGACCTTAGTGGGTATGAAATCTTTCGATTTGACCGATAGCTGATTAGATGCGGTGGATGTAGACGCCTCTTGGAGGAAGTATGAGCGATGATGCATATCGTCCCAAGGGTAGTCGGGTGCAGTGAGTGTTTCCAAAATTCGCTCATTAGTATGGAAGTAGTCATACCATAAATCAAGGGGTTCTGGTTTGAAAGTGGTTGAAATCATATAGATGGTATTGATTTCTTCCAAAGCGGATGATTTCGGAGGGTAGATCTCCTCAATGGTAGGGGGCACCGTCTCAAGGTCCAAATTATTCATCTCGTAGAGAGCTACTCTGTAATCTGGGATATCAGGACAGTGATGTGAGTAATGGCCGTAAATACCGCATATCGCACAAGGGTGGTTGGTACGCAGTGATTTATCACAAGGCTTGGGGTTTGAGTTTATTTTGACAACCGGGATGTTGAGGTCATCATCAAGCATTTGCATGTGTTCCTGTAATGCGGGTAATTGTGGACATTGATGAGTTGGATGGACTAACTCATCACACAATGAGCATTTAGAAGGAGCACGAAACATGGGGGGAGGTTTAACTGCTTTGGGAGGAGGTACGACGGTGTATGGTTGTGGGCCTCTGCCCCCAGTGGGCTTGATAAGAGGAAGGGGATTCGTAGAAGATGAAGGGGTAGTGACACCGGGAGGTGGTTGATTAGTAGTGACAATGGGTTGCACCAGTTGCAGGACGACATTTGGTGTCGGCGGGGGAATGGGAGGAGAAATATACCACACAGGTAGTCCCAAGGTTAACCCGGGGAGACTGAGGGTAGCCATAACCGGAGCGCTTACTACGCCCGAAGGAGGGAATAGAAAGGGGATTGTCTGGATGGGTGTAACAAAAATGTGACTAGGGACCAATGGTGGTTTAGGTAGAAAGGATGGTTGATTGTTGGGTGTTTGTGTATTGTGGGAAAGAGTACATAGGTCAGCGACGTGGGTCTCGGGTGACGGAGGTGGAATGGATTGGAATGTAGAAGTCATCGGCGCGTCGGAGTAAAGTCTGGGTCCCACGGAGGAAACAAACGAGGTAGTTGCACCACAAACAGGTTGTTCAACCATAGGAAGAACATTTTCAGGTGCAGCGGGGGCCTTGGGATCGTAATATGTGAGTTGGTCAACCTTGACCACGCGTCCGTCATGGGGGAACATCATGGTATGAAAAACGGATGAGCCAACTGCCCGCATGGCATACATGTAGCTGCGGCCAAGTAAGAGGTTATAGTCAAGTTGGGCATTGATAACCTCTATGCCAATGAGCACGATTTTACCAGCCAGCTGGATGGGGACATTAGTTAACAGACCTTGGGGTTGAGCCGAACGTCCGTCGTAGGCTCGCAACGCAGTGGTGGACTGCTGGAGAGTAGGGGATCCCAACTTCTACCAAACGAATGTGGACATAACACATGTAGAGGCACCTTCATCGATAATGCACCGATGGATGACAAGATTCCGAACGGAAACAAAAACTTGGAATGCTAAAGTGGAAGGTAGGCGTGGTTCGAATTGGTCCGAATCGAATGCCATCAGTTGTGAATCATTGGGGTCAATAGCGCCAATGGCAAAGAGTAAAGTCTTGCGCTGTGAAGGATAGTTTTTTAAGACTTCTAAAGCAGACATGGCTGTGGGAGACTGTGCTAAGTCATCTACAATGTTGTAATTCGACGCAGCGCGAGCATTAGGGTTATTGTTGATGCGACGAAGTGGGAAGCGAGGTGCTTTAGAAGTGCCTTCGAGTGGAGCCGGAGGTATACGTAACATCTAATCCATGGGATGGATGTTAGTGTTTTTTTCGGCGGGAGGGGCTTCAGAGGTGGAGCCATATTGGTTCCGATGGGTTTGGAGGTTGGCGTCAGCGGATGACATCATTAACAAGTGGTGGGTACCTGAATCGAACATGGGTTGATCAGGAGCGGCATAAGTGATCTGTTGTTGTGGTGGCACGTTGCCCTGAGGGGGAGCTAACGGCTGAGTGTTCACTACACCTTGGGTTGGTAAGGGGTTTTGCAGCACCAAAGGTTGATGCTAAGGTGGTGGAGGGTTGGGTGGCACATGAGGAGCCGCTTGCCCTTGATGATAGGAATCATCAGTCCAGAGTTTCCGAGCTCGCTCCAAATGTGGGAAAGCATGTGTGTAGTGGCCATAGACCCCACAAATAGAATAAGGATGGTTTGTTCTGAGGTTATTTTTTTTGGGCTTCCTAGGATGACGATCCAGATTCTGGTTGGGAGGAGCAACATTGTTGTTATTTGGAGGATTGGGAGGTGGTGGACCTTGATTATGCTGTTGATTGTTGGCATGGTTACGTCCTCTTCCACGGTTTTGTTGTCCACCCTGGTTGCGTTGGTTGTTCTGATGTTGGGGCTGATTGTGTTGTGTGTACACTTTCCCGTGAGCAGCGGGAGAATTTTGGTTTGCCGCAGGTGCGGGAGTAGGTTGCGGTGGATAATAAGCTGGTGGGGCTGGAGGTGGTCCAGTTACCTATTGGGGTTGTTGGTAACCCTGAGCTATTGGAGGTGTTAGGTTAGCTGTTGTAGCTTGCTGTGGGTAATACATTGGTTGTGGCAGGAACTGAGTCAGGTTATGGGTGGCCGGTTGGTTATAGTATGTGGGTGGTACATATGCCGATGGTGCTTTCCCATAGCAATGTTGTGGACAAGAGGTTCCATGAGTGTGATGAGTCTGATTCGTTGGAGCGTACGAAGTTGTCGCTCCAGAATTAGATGTAGCCCTAGATAGCTTTGGGGCGTTTATGGTGCTCACCATGCTAAAAGGTTTAATTTGCGGTGTGACCTGGCCAATAATACCATCAGCGGCATGTGATTCCCCCGGCGCATCACCACGTGAATAATCGCCTCATGGGGCATCCGGTATGATGGTGTAGAGATAGCCTAATTGGGCATAGATTAGGTCGAATTGCTGAGCTTTTAGGATAGCTTCTTCCTTTGATTGGGGTCGTTCGGAGGCTACGTATTTTGCTATGAGGGGTAGGAGTGATTTAAGAAACCAGTCCAAAAATATACGGTCATCCAATTTAATCTTACAGAGGCTACGACGCTTGCGCCACTCATGGATGTGGTCCGTGATGTGGGTAGCTGTGTTTTGTCTGCAAGACAACAGTATTTCAACTCCTGCATCATAACGTACAGGTAGCTGAAAAAACTAAAGGAAAGTGGAGGCGAGAGACGTAAAATTCTGGTGGGTCCCATGTGGTTGTTTGATGTACCACTTGGCTGTAGAGGCAATGAATGTTCATTGCAATAGTCTTAGATGAATGGAGTCATCCACTATGGAGTTAGATGAACACCATAGGTGAAAAGACATTATGTGGTTTTGAGGGTCCTCTCCAGGTTTTCCTTCAAACTTGGGTATGTCCGAGGGGAGCTTTATAGGCATGGGTGGCCATGTAGGATTGTGCCTCATAGGATCGTTGGTTAGCCTGGCTAAGTCTGGTAAGTTCAGACTAGCCATGTAAGGTAAACTAGCAGATGGGTGTGGCGTAGTGACTGGGACATGACTATTCATGGTGGCATGATGTAGTGGTCCAGTAGCCCCTAAGGGTATGCTAGGTATTGAAGGTATGTGTCCTCCGACAGTTGTGGTTTGGTATGGGCTAGCATTTCCAAGTGCAACATGGGTTACACTAGGGTTAGGAATAGTGCCAGGAATCCCTGGGATGTGGGTTGTGGTAATGAGAGGGGGTGTGGCCCCTATGTTTGGCATACCCATAATAGGAGGTGGTCCTGTGTTGGGCATTCCTAAAGGTGGAGTGTCCCCCATATTAGGCATACCTAGAGGGGTGGTTGTTGCCATGGATGGCACCGCAGTAGAAGGGTTTGTGGATGTATCTCCTATAGTACTGGTAAAAAGTGGGTCGAATTGTGTTCCAGCCATGAGGTTGGTTGGTAATAATTCAGTAGGGTTTTCGGATTCATCCTCAGAATCAGATGTGAAATGAGGCATGTCAGAATCGGATGACTGTATGTTTGGCCGATGACGTGTCGAGTCAAGGGATAAGGCTCGACGTCGATGACGTGGAGAGCCAAGTAGACTGAACTGAGGGGGTTCACCCTGAAGACGACGAGATCGCCTAAAATTCTCAATGGTGAGATATATGTGTTTTTTTTTTTAATTTTAGTGTAAGATGGTGATGTATAAAAAACTCGAAACCCTAATGCAACCAAGGGTGCAAAAAGGGGAGTGAAAATAAAGGCTCTCAGGCCAAAAAATCAACCTCAAAAAGCACTTATTATAGCAGCTGTGCTATAATAAGTGGAGGGATGCAAAAAATGGTCAGAATACCAACAGTCAAACAGCTTCTAGAAAAAAGAGGTGCTACTAGACCAAAGGTGGATTGTATCATGCAAACACCTAACTAGAAGTATTGTGAGTCAACAAACGATATTCTCTGCAAGGTGATGAAATCCAAGTCAGACAATATTGAGTGTTGAATCAACGGCTAGATATCCCCCTACCAGGAGGGACACCGGGTAATCAATCCTAAAGAATGGCAACTAGGATACTCCGTTCATGACACGTTCAGAAAAGGTGAATCTGCCGTTTGGTCCTTTTACTGCAATACCCCCATACAGGGATATCCTGAGAACTACGAATGGTAGCCTTCGGTTATTGAATGGATTTCGGTATTCCACTCAGGCTTCCGGAACCATCCTCGTGACTTCAACCCTCCTAGGGGAGAGGCCCTCTGATAAACTGGTTGTGACCGTGCCAAAAAATACTAGGAGATTTTGGTTCCCTAATGGACAACAACTATGTCTCAAATGTAATAATTGAGGGGTGTTATTGGAACACCTATCCCCTCAATTCTACCTAGCTACAAAGTTATTTTAAGTGCTCCCCAAGTGGGGTTAAAAGTTGGTTGAAGTTAGGGTAAATTTTAAGTCTCAGTTTAAATTATGTGTTTGAGTGGGTGCACGTGTGGTATTTTAAACTAAAATCGAAAATATAAATGCTTTGCAAAAACTATTCAAAAACAAAGGATCTTTGAAATATGAAAGCAAATAATATGAATACTTCAAGAAATAAATGGATTTCTTTTAAAAATTGCTATGGGCAAAATATCAAGGAAGTAAACAGTAAAAGTTTTATCTAGATAAAATGAAAATAAATCCTTCTTTCAATTTCTGAAAATTTTGTAAAAAGATATTTTTTTTTAAACGTGCATTCTAAATAGTAAAAAGATTTATATGGCTGTAATAATGCAGGAATTTTAATAATGTAAAATAGCTAAGTGGGCAGAAAATACAGCAAAAAATTAATTTTTTAACGGATTGGCCGAATGGAAAAAACTTGCATCGCGGGTTTTGGCAGAACAGTCGCGATGGACCGTGCGGGTTTCTATCACACAGTCGCGATGGACCACGCGGGTTTCTGTCACACAGTCGCGATGGGCAGTGTGGGTTTCAGCCACGATGTGCAGCGCGAGATTTCGTCACACAGGCGCGATGTGCAGCGCGGAAAATGACCGCGAAGCCACGATGTGCAGCGCACAAATTGGCCGTGAAGCCGCGATGTGCACCGTGCAAATTGGCTGCGAATCCGCGATGTGCAGCGCGCAAATTGGTCGCGAAGCCACAGAGAGCCACGCAGAAAAGAGCCGTGAAGTCGCGATGAGCCTCGCGACTGTTGGGAAAAAATCCGCAAGGTGAAAGCGGTACACGGACGCTGAAAAACGAACCCGAAAATGGCAATAAAAAGGGGCAAAATCTAGAACAGCAATGGATCTGCTGTCTAGGATGCCAGATCTATGAATTAAACTGACTAATACTAACAAAAACTAAGATCTAAAGCAAAATTTGAGATCTAAGAATTCGAAGCCAACGAAGTCGCCAAAAACTGTTGGCTTGGTTTTGCAACCAAGCTTAGTGCAATGGGCACCTATCAACAAGTGATAGTAGTTTCAAATATTGAAAGCAAAAACAATTGTAAATCTAAATCTAAAACTAAACTAGCATGTGCATATCATAACAAACTTTTGAAAGATTTGAAAACAAGAACAAGAAATAGAATAAAGAATAACTTTGTATTAAGAATAGGGGCAAGCAAGTGCTTGCAATGGTTATACCTCCAAATGATGAAGATTGTTGAGCAACTTCCAAGGTGAGTAGCTCCAAGCTCCAAAGGTCTCTTCTCCAAGATGGCTACAATGGTCAAAAGCTCAAGGGATATTTTGACAGCATGAGGATAGGAAGATGGATGGATGGAAAGTGAGGAGCCCCTACCACCTTTTTATAGTTTTTGGTGGTGGGGAATACCCTTATGGTTTTGAGGAAACCAATGGTATTGACCAACATGGTTTAGGTACCTTTTCCCTCCTTTTTCCTTTTTTGAATATTTTTAATATTTTTGGGAATTCTGAACCCTTTTTGAGGGTTTTTTATGCTTTTTGAGGAAAAATATTCATTTTGAGTGGAAAAAGGGGTGTATTAAGGTCTTTTGGTGACCGTTTGATGGCTTTAGAGGCTCAAATGGTGAAAAAGTGGACAAATGGGTCATGTGAATAAGGAAATGAGCTAGTGAGCACTTTTTGGGTGTTAACAGATTGCCCCCTAATGTGTGAGGGAAGGAGCTCATCGTATGGCCGATAGACATCATAGTTCTTTTGTCATTTTTTGGGGGGTTTAGGGAAGAGAAGAGACCGATTGGAGACTGGATCCACGACCCTTAGAAGCTGCAAAAAACAAAAAATATTACATGGCCTCAATATGAATGAGGAATAATCTCTGATAATGGACGAGGCGGGAATACCCATGCTCGTATCAAGACATATACATAACAATTAGTCCCAAGAATGGGGGACCTAAAAAATACATAAAAAATATACTGGTACATCATAATGGTCCAGAGGGGACATTTTTTGGGATGTACGCATGATCATAACATGACTGATCTCAATAACTGATACACTGGAATAACTGATGAACTGCTGAAACTGAAAGTGTCCAACATCTGTAGGGACTCAATGAATGTGAGTCATCTCTGAGATATATATGTAACTGTATACTCAAGGGAGTATAAAACTGGGGTACATCTGAATACTATCACCATGCGCAACCCGGATATCTATAGGAAAAATGTAACTGGTTGTTTCCATAGGTAGACTCTCCAATGTGGAAACGTCAGGTGGTATCCGGGGTCTTCGACTAAAAACTGAAAGGGTGAATACCCTGTGCGAGTCTCAACGATGCGATCAAGGTGTTGAATTCGAGCATGTGAGAAACAACCATTTGGAGAGGCATTGAGGGCTGGTCTTGAAATGATTCGTAGGCACTCATCATAAATGGTGATGAGTCCAAGACACAGGGACCTTTAGGTCTATCCTCTGGAATAAATTTGGTTGTCGTCGACAGAGGGAGACCAGCAACTAGCAAGGCAATGATGTCTCCTTGATAGGAGCACGAGGTGTAGAACTGAAGTGTGGTCATACTGATGGTAGGACTGACACACTTGTGGGGATGGGAAGTAACTAGGGTCATAGAGTGGGTAGACTCAAACTTCCTTTGTTCAGAGTATGATGACATGGTTGACCTAGCAGCGTGGGGAACTGACTTGTAGGTGCGGGGATCATAGCTTTTATGGACTGAAGGGTATGTATTAACTCTGGGGAGGGGGGACGAGCTAATGGGTGCTGTCGAGGGATTCTTAGGGTGACATACTGCAGAATACTCTGAACAAAGGTGACCAAAATGGGGGAAGCTTCCATATGAGTAGACGTGATCTGTTGTGGCGCCGAGAAGCACCAGTGGGTCCTTCTTCGTAGTTTTAATGAGCTCCAAGAAGGGATAAAAGTGTGCTCTGAAATTGTACTGTCCTGTGGATTTTGCGAGCCCAGGACTGTTCGTGCTCATGTGTGCTTTCATTTTTAAGGAGTCTGAAAACGATAAGAAGACTCTGCAGTGGTTGTGAGTACCGTCCTGTGGATTTTTACGAGCCCAGGATGGTGATTGCTCGTGGTTTCTTTCATGTTTAGAGAGTCTAAAAGCGGTAAGTGGACTCCATTGGTGTTCTTTTTCATAAGTTAGTCTCCCAGGCCCGAAAAAGCATAAAATGATGCAAATGGAGAACTCTTCTAGCCGATGTGACTAGAGTATACCTTTTCCGTAATTAGTCTACAAGGTCTGGAAAAGGGGTAAACTTATGCCAGGTAGACGCCCTTTCAGATACGTTTTAGTGAGCATGAAAGGAAGCAAGGTTGCTCGGCAGTCTTTTCATTGTTTTAGGAGTCAGAAAAGAGCTTAACAGAAACTCCCAAAGTGCCTTTTTCGTAAAAGGGATTGCTCGGCCCGAAAAAGGGGTAAAACTATACCGAACAAAAAGGTATAAGCAACGCACAGGGCCTACCATGCCCTAGGGATTCATAGGTTGCCCCATACACCATCGAAATCATGGGTTGGTTTTCTCAACTACCTTCTTACAGTTGCATTAATGTCATCATGGTAAGTCAAATGGGTTTATCAATAGACATTTGAAAGCATGGGTACCAATCCCATAACCCCCTCACCTCTCCCTAATGGATACACATAGCCCTTTCTCATTGGTTTCCTCCTTATCCATCTTATTGGGTATTTCATTGCAATAATTAATAATTACATTATTTACAAATATTCATGGCTTTACAACTCATGGATAATCAAGTTGTCAAATACTTTCCTATGCAATTAAAACCTAAAGATCCACTAGTGGGGCCTTGGCCTTGAGCTCCACACTAGGGAAAACACAAGCATAGCATGTATACAACATTTACATTAAACCAATAAACCATAAGGGTAAAAATAGGGGTAATACAACTACCTCTCCCTTAAAATAACACTTTCCTTGGTGTTCTCAAAACTGAACAAAAATGGGAATGCATCTTTCATGGAATCCTCTATCTCCCATGTGGCCTCCTCGAGACTAAGGGGATTCCATTTCACCTTTAACTTCCCTGTGGCCCGCTTCCGGAGCAAGGTGGCCTTGTTGTCGAGGATGCATATAGGCTCGAGTTGGAACTCTCCCTCTGGTTCCACCTGTATCACATTCCAATCTAGGATGTGATTAGGATCATGTACATATTTCTTAAGCAAAGAGACATGAAAAACATTATGAGCTTTCATGTTAGCAGGAAATGAAATCCTATATGCAACTGGTCCTATCCTATCAAGGAATTCAAATGACCCACAATATATTGGTTCCAACTTGGCACAACTTTCCAACTTCATGGAACTCTTCCTTGGTTTCACTCTCAAGTATACATGATCCCCAATCTGAAATTCCCTGTGCATTCTTTTCAGATCTACATAACTCTTTTGCCTATCCTGTGTTTCCTTCAAATTCCGTCTAATCTTAAAATTATCTTGCTCCATATCCTTAATCATGTCTGGTTCAAGTACTATCATGTTCACTGGGATGTCCGAATTCACTAGAGTTCTACATCATTTTCCATACATCACTTCAAAAGGACTGATCTTCAATGATGCTTGATGTCAATTGTTGTATGCAAACTCTACCAAGTGTAGATAGTCATCCCACATAGATGGCTTGTCCATCACATACATCCTCAACATGTCTTCAAGAATCTGATTTACTCTCTCAGTATGACCATCAATTTGAGGATGATAGGTTGTGCTAAACTTCAACTGAGTTCCTAATTCCTGGAACAATCCTTTCCAAAAATTAGATGTGAAATTTGTGTCGTGATCTGAAATTATTGCCTTGGGAAACCCATGCAATATGAATATCTCTCTCATGAAGATATTTTCAATTTCATTGACCTTGTGAGTGGACTTGACTGGAATGAAATGATATACCTTTGATAGCTTGTCCACCACTACCATGATTGAATCATGCTTCTTCGCTATCATTGGAAAACCTGTTATAAAATCCATAGAGATCACTTTCCACTTCCATTCTAGAATGGTAAATCATGTTGGATGTTGATGCTCTGCCTTGACTTGTTGGCACTTTTGACACCTAGCAATGTACACATCTATGTCTTTCTTCATACCATTCCAAAAGTACTACTTCCTTATTGTTGATATAGTTTTTTGATATCCTAGGTGTCCAAAATATGGCCTTTAATATATCTCATTCATCACAGGCTTATTCAAATATGCATTATCTGGAATGTACAATCTGGTACCCTGATAGATTAGAATATCATCATCACCCAGCTGATATCTTGCATACTTTTCATCCACAATACCCTGCTGCAATTCTCCTTGACTTGAAGGTAAACTTCATCATTGATTTGAGCTTCTAGAGTCCTTGTCTTCAAATATGTTACACATACTTACTACTGCAATATAGAATTTTCTTTTGAGTGCATATGCAACCTTATTATCCTTACCTTTGACATTCTTAATCTCCAAATCAAACTCACAAAGAAACTCCATCCATCTAGTTTTCCTATCATTCAGATCTGGATGGTCAAACAAGTATTTTAAACTCATGTGATCAACCCTGAGTTCAAATATTCTTCTCAAGATATAATGCCTCCATTTCTTAAGAGCATGAACTATGGCTTCCAGCTCTAAGTCATGCGTGGCATCATTCCTTTCATGCTCTTTTAATTTTATGGACTCATATCAGATTACAAACCCTTCTTTCATGAGTACTCCACTGATCCCTTCAATGCAAGCATCTGTGCATAGCACAAAGTCTTTCTCTGGATCTTCAATCTTCAGAACAGGGGCACTAGTAAGCAATTCCTTCAACTACTGAAAACTCTTCTCACATTTTTCAGACCATACAAATATGATATTTTTCCTTTGCAATGAAGTGATTGGGTGAGCTATCTTGGAGAATCCTCCAATGAATCTTTTGTAGTCACCTGCAATACCCATAAAATATCTAACACCCGTTGCATTCCTTGGAGTAGGCCAATCCATGATGGCTTAAATTTTCTCTGGATCTACTGCAATGCCTTATGTTGATATAATATGACCCAAATATTGTACTTTCTACTGATAGAAGTCACACTTACTCAGCTTTGCATACAGCTGGTTCTCCCTAAGGACTTGCAATACCATTCTCAAATGCTCATCATGTTCTTCTTCATTCTTTGAATACACAAGGATGTCATCCAAGAATACAATCACAAACTTATCCAAATATTTGCTGAAGAAACTATTCATGGGACACATGAATGTAGCAGGTGCATCGGTAAGACCAAATGGCACCACTGTGAATTCATAATGGCCATACCTTGTCTTAAAATCAACCTTATGAATTTCTTATTCCTTAATCCTCACTTGATGGTACCTAGACCTCAAGTCAATCTTTGAAAACACTCTAGCTTCCTTCATTTGGTCAAACAAGTCATCAATCCATGGCAATGGATACTTGTTCTTAATTGTCACTTTATTGAGCTGCCTGTAATCAATACATAGCCTCAATGTCCCATCCTTCTTCTTGACAAATAACACAGGTGCACCCCAAGGAGATACACTAGGTCTTATATATTCTTTGTCCGTTAATTCTTGCAGCTGCATCTTCAATTCTACCAATTCTAGTGTTCTCATTCTATAGGGAGACTTGGAAATTGGTGTTTCCCCTGGGACAAGGTTAATGGAAAATTCAATGTCTCTCTTGGGTGGAAGCCCTGGCACTTCATCTGGGAATAGATACTGGAACTCTTGTAACAACTAAAATTATTCTAACCTGGGTCCTTTATCTTTTGTTGAATCTGGTATATGCACAACATATAATTGGAAACCCTTTTTGTAGAACTTCCTCAGCTGTAAGGATGAAATATGCCTTACTAAAACATGCTTTGGAATTCGCTTTACTAACCTTCCCATTCCTTCATCATCAAGGAATTAAAGTGCTTTCTCATAATATTCCAAATTGGCTCTATGTCTTTCGAACCAATCCATGCCAATTAGGGCATCATATGATCCTAATGGTAAGACATTTAATTCTGCATGTGTGAGGAGTCCATTCAATTCCATGGGGCACTCCTTCACTACCTCACTTACCTTCCTCTTGGTACCTGTGGCTAATTTAACTATCCAAGCCTTACCATGCTTCACTTTACCAAGAGAAAAAATTTCAACTACCTTAGGAGAAACATAACTATGAGTAGACCCTGGATCAATTAAAACATAAATAGATTGCTTAGTAATCTTACCTTCAATCTCCATCACTATTGATTGATGGTCTGCTTGATGATCATCTAGTGTGCATAAATCCTAGGCATTTCCCTTTCCATATATCCCACTTTAGTTGCTCCTTCAATGTTGTGCAATATCCTTGTGTTTTCCTTCCGATGTGGGCAATCTTTAAGCATATGGTTTCCTTTGAATCCCCAACATTGGAGTGGCCCTTTCAGTGCCTTTTCTGCTGCTACAACTGGCTTGAATTCTTTTCTTGCTTGTTGGTCCCGTGGAAGAATTATGGGCTGATTTCTAAATGTTTTTTTGAATCCACTTTTGTTTTGTTCAAATCTTCCCCTAGGATTACCTTTCCATGTTGGGTGCATCTCTGAATTACCTTTACTCTGCTCATAGCAATGCTCTACCATTCTAATGGCTTCATCCAAGCTTTCTGGATTTACAAACTCTATTATAACTCTGTAATTCTATGGTAGACTACCAAGGAAACATTGTATTTTCACTCTTTCATCCTTGATGCAGTCTACATACTTCAACAACTCCAGAAACTTGTGGACATGCTCATTCGTGGTATTTTCCCCTAATCTGAGTTCATTGAACTCTTTTCTTTTGTTATTATAATACCTTTCTAATAGGTATTTCTCCTAGAAGTATCTTTTAAACCTTTCCCAGATGATTCTCCTTTCACTAATTCCCTTCACTTCCATGAGGTGTTCCCACCACATTGAAGCTCTTCCACTAAGTTTATAGATGGAAACCCTAGCCTATTCATTCTCTGAATACTCATGCATTCGAAAGTAATTTTTAATTCCAAGAATCCATGCTTCTGCTTCTTGACCTTGTTGGTGTCCATTTTGTCACTATTTTTATCATCAAATCTATTCTGAATGGCGTTAATTTCACTATTTTTGATATATTAAGTTATTCTTTTAGCTATTCATCCCATCAAACAGACCAGGTATGCATGTATTCATTTATCATATGAGCTTTGGTCAAATCTCGTTATATTACGATTTATTAATGATTAAATTAACAATTCCAGTCATGCATGGCATCTAGTTTTGATTTACAGGTTGTGGTTTCTAAAACAACCCTTCATTCAGACTACGTGTTTATATTGCTTAAGTTCATCCGCGTTCAGCTCGTTGTTCAGCCTTGCATTCAGCTCACGAGATTCACGGTTGGTATGCTTCGGGTCATTAAAGTTAAAAATGGGCATGTGGGTTCTGTTAGTCACACGGTGGTGATGGTTAATGAACCATTGTTCTGGAATATTAGTCCCTATGCTCACCAATATCGACAATGCATTACACGTCCACATCAACACTCCAACACGTCGATTCTCCTGCGCATTCAGCCTGGAATCATGCTGCCTGTTCACGTCGGTGTTCTGGAAGAATTCCAGGTCGCACATGTTCAGCCTGCCAGCACAACACCTTGCCACGACAGTGCTCCAGCAGCCCTCTCCTATTATCTCCAAGCTCGCAGCGTGCTACCTCTCTGCCCACGTCAAAGGAAGTCGATGTTGCAGCTGCCTCGTGAAGGAATCAACCTCGTCAAGCACTGGAGGATGCTCCTTGCATTGTCACGCACCATTCAAAGCAGTCGGTTATTCATAAACGCCTCTGTTATTAGAGAGGTCGGCTCTGTCGACCCTCTCATTTGTTGTAAAATGTATAAATAGATGCCTCTAGACAGAAACAGAGTTAGCTTGTAGTTGAAGAAGATCATTAGATTAGCAGATAGTTCGTAGAATTTACAGGCAGATAGCAGACATTGTGTAATTTTCTCAAGTTAATGGAAGTTCCAGTTTGTTGATATTCTTAGTAGCTAAACTAGTTTGGTTTTCCATCCCTAATTGCTGGAAAGGGCCCCTCATCAACCGGAGGTTTTGTCTTTGTTTTCTATATTTTCTTTTCTGCAATTAGTTAGTTTAATTTCCTGTATATGTAATTAATTCATTTTTTTGTATATGATAATTTTTCCTCTGTAATATATATTGTGCTGCTAACATAAATTGTGTTTACAGAATTAGCAAATGGTTGACCAACAGTATAGTTTGATAGTTTCATTTCAGTCTTTTCTAATTAGCAAGTTTGTTTTCCTAACCTTCTGCAATTAGATAGAACTTAGTTAATTGTTGTTTCCATACTGTTAATAGCAAGGATAATTTTAGGGGCGAAATTTATCCCATCGACTATTTTTCCATGTTTTATTCCACAAAAAGATTTGCCAATTTGCATTTTTTGAAGCCCTATTTCACCCAATTTTGATGGGGTAAACGTTTTTCACTCTAAAAATTGCCAAATTATTATATAAATTATAGAAAATCCTTAGAAATTGAAATAATTTTAGAAAAATATAGCCAAATATTTTATAGTTGACATTTTAAGAATTGGTAAGATTCGCCAAGGTTTATACACTTTTAAATAAGTATGGGTCCTTAAAATTATCCCTGGTTAATAGATAAAATTAGTTTAGTTAGCTTCTTCTCTATAGTTGTAGGTTAATTCTCTTCTCTCATCTCTCTTTCTTTAGTATAGAATAGGAATAGTTTAGCTGTCCAATCATGATTAGAATAGGTTGCTTTCTATTATCTTAACTTCTCAACAAGTCTTATCACTAATTTCTTTGCATTGTAGGTTCATCTGCATTCGCCAGTTGACGTTAAGATCATCAAAACTCTCCTTTTGCTTAGTTTAATTTGTTTTTCCTCCATTCAGACTGTCGTTCGGACTGGCATTCGGATCGTCATTCGTATTTTTACTCTTTTTGCATTGTTTTATGCTAGTTTGAATCCAGTTTCTTAGTTTTATTCATTGTAATCTTTCATGCTCTTAATTAGTCTTCTCAACCATAATTAGGCCTTTGTTTTACATTTCATAAAGTTTTAATTCAATTCTTGTTATTATTCTTATTTTTCTTTAACTGTCTTTTCAATTATGTCTTTTATATTTTATCTTGCTAACATGTTGTTTTAGAATTTATCAGTCTTATTCCTAGTCTAATTTATTACATGCTCGTAAGACGTAATTAGAATAAAGTTAATAAATTCATTCTTCAAGCATTCTAGTTTTGATAGTTTCCTTCATTTAGATTAGGATCAGTTTCTTATCTTGATAAATAATGAAGATGTTTATGGAATAGGATTTGGATTCAGAAATTAATATCTTTATCAAGTTTTCTACTTGTTTCTAAATTAATATCTTTATCAATTTTTCCGCTTGCTTCCAAATCAAGTTCAGAAGTAAATATATTTATTAAGTTTTCTACTTGCTTCTAGTTTTCATTAGTTTTATATTATTTTTCTGCTCATGGATAGTAGATAGATCATAATGTTTAAAGTCAACTGTAATTTGTCTCTTTGTAGTTTACATCTTTTTGTTGAAGTTAGATTAGATTTACTTCCATTTTGTTTTTCTGTTTCATTTGAAAGCCGTTATAATACACTCACTCCAGTTCCTATTACATGGGAATAGATGTTGTTGAAGTTATTTAATAGTCTTTAATCTATTTACAGTTGTTTCCTAATTCTCAAATAGAATCTGAAATTGTATAGTTTCCATTTTCATAGTTCACAGTTTGCTTTTCAATCAGTTTCTATTATTTAATTATAAGATAGAGTAGTATGAATTGATACTATTCCAGTTCATCTGTTTAACTAAATTTTATTTAGTTCCTTTTATTGTTTTTCTGAAGTTTGACTCGGTTTTTCATTTTGAAAGATCTTTCGATCTTTTCTTTATTAAATATTTTTAAGATCTGACAAGCCAAAAAACTTAGGTTCCATTCTACCTTAGCATATACTTTGCCTCAACTCTAAGATTACCAACCCTGGTCGATAATTAAATATTAGGTGTTTTCTTTGAGATAGTTCACACACCCAACAGACCTTCTTTGCTTTCACCATCAAAAGTGGGAGGCCTTGCCTTCCTAAACTCACCCTATGGCATACCTCTGTGCTTCTTTATTCTCTTACTCCTACTAGAAGTATGTCTTGGGATTCCTTGAGAACCCTAGGATTCATCTGACCTGCTTGAGGAAAACCTAGGAGAGGGCGTTTTTTGTTTTCTGCTCACAGAATCCCTTCTAGGGATTGGATTTCTTCGCCTAGAATGGCCCTTAGAGTGGCTTTTTGCATTTATTTCTTCTCAGCCTTCGTAGCTTGGATTAGAATGGTGCATGTATGTGAGGCTCTGCAAGATGGTCGCGTTGAGTTGGTGTTGTTCTTCCTACGTTTTCATCAACCGCTCGTTGAAGCTTACCATGGTCTCGACCAAGTTTGGGGGTGTTACTTGTTCCTTTCTTCCATCAGACTCAGCCTCTGTATGTGCTTTTTGAACGTTCTCACCCAGCACATCGTCCTCTGGCTCAAACGGTTCCTGCACATCGTTGAAGGTTACCATTTTCCTTCTTTTATGTACGCTGCCCTGCTATACAATTCGACTTACTGTTGATGTCATCATTGTGCATAACAGAGACATCTATTAGACATTACAAGCATGCAAATAAACCCTAGCATTTCCATTCACATCTGGAATTACTCATTTGTTTAATTCATTAATCAATAAACGTTATCCAAACCACGCCATGGGCACATTTCTTGCCTAAAAATTCATACACGGCTTGACCCAACAACTCCCAGTGCTGCAACTAAAGCTCTGATACAACTTTATCACATTCCCTAACCTCCAGGTGACCTCTAGAGGCCATGGAAGACCCTCTATTTCTTTTTTTTTTCTTCCAAATTCTTCCAATTCCACACACAGTCGCAATGAGCTCGAGTCCGCAATCCACCTTTCTGCATTCCGCAATCCGCATGCGGGACTCAAAAATCGGATTTCCAAAACCCATTCTAAATCGAAAATCGCACTTCTAACTTCCTCAATCCGCAATGCGGAAGTCGGAAGTCAGAATCCATTTTCGGCCTCGAAAATCCATCCGTCCAACTTCCGTAGTTCCGCAATCCGCATGTAGAACTCGGAAGTTGGGTTCCTCCAATCCCGATGATAGTTGATTCCCGCACCCACATTCTGCATTCAGCATTGTGGGTGCATAAATGCAGAATTCCACATTCCAACCCCGGGAAAATTTTACCTCCAGCAACCCACATTCAGCATTTCGCATTGTGGATGTAAAAATGTGGATTTCTATATGCCACCTCCGCAAAGGTTTTACCTCCGGAAACCTGCATTCTTCATTTCGCTTTGCAGATGCGGAAATGTGGTTTTCCATACACCCCAATGGTTGATTCCTGACCTCCGCAATTAACAATCCGCATTGCAGATGCATAAAGGTCCTTGTAGATGCGGAAGGGCAGGACTAAAGTTCCCTGCTCCAACAAGCTTCCAGGGGAAACTTCCAAGCGTCATAACTCACTCATCCTTGGTCCAAATGAGACAAGGTTGGTGCCATTGGAAATCTCTTGGAGAGATCTATCCAATGGTGCAATACCCACCCCATCTGAGCACTCCAACCATGCCAATTTTCCAACTAAATTTTTGTTCATAGCCCCACCTAAGTGGCTTATCCTTCTACAAGGGTTCTACCTCCTTCCTTCTAGGACCTCTCCCTTCACCTGACCCACATAGAGGCTCAGAAACACATCAAAGGTTATCCCTTTCCTTCCCCAAGACCATATGAATTCAAGCCATCCATTTGAAGGGTGAAGACAATGCATAATAAACATATATAATAAACTAAATTAGTTAACATATCCACAACCTATAGGGGTTAGCCATGCATATCATTCATGTAAATAAGGGAGCATTCAAACATGCATTCAACTTCATATTCATGCTCACATATAGCTTCCTATTGATCCATTCCATATAACCATTCCATCATCATCCTATAGCATGTTAAGCATATCATAACAACTAGATATAAAACATGAAATAACATCATTTAACACATAGAAACACTTATCTTTGGAACTGAAGCTGCCCCAAGCAATTGGCTAAGTGAGGAAAACTTTCCACCCAACCTTAGGTCTCTTTCCAGCCTGTACTCTTTCATATGATAGAACACCCCCGAGCTGGGTTGTGTATCCACTTAGGAGGGATAATGAAATCTCTCACAGTCAAGGTCTCATCCCAATGTTAATCCAACCTATAGTTGGGTTTATCAAGCAATCTAGGGAACAAGGAGGATGTTGCTAAGCTAGTGAGATCTACCATAAAGCTGCAGGCATCTCAGACCACTCAGCAAGCATGGCACCCACATTACCTACCTCACCCAACACAAGGAAGGCCCTCTTCTCTTCTACACAGTCCCTCAAGGCCCCTTCCCTCCAGTTTTATTCAGGGTGTGCATAGAAAGGTTCATTTTCTATTCTTCATGAGATTACAGCCTTCACTAGGTTTATCAAGCAGACCCAACCCTAAGTGAACTTTTTCTTGGTTATACAAGAAAATTCCTCACAGGGTCGTGCCCTAAAGTCTGCCCTGTAAATTCGGTCTTCTGCAATGGATCTAAGGGTTCTCACAGGATCTATAGGCCATTCAAGCTCTACAATTTATCCCACAAACCGATGTATGGCTGTGTTAGGAACCCGTGTCAACCCTTCTCTTTACTATGTTAGTATATTGTGTTGGACGCATATGCTTTGTAAGTTGTCCCGTAGTATTATATGTCCCATGGTTTTGACTCATAGTATTGGGCATAGACTTAGTATATAAGTGTGTGTTGAGGTCATTGAAGGCACCGTGAAGTTATTTGTATTGAGCTTGCTCAAAGGAGGTTGCCCCCTCGAAGTGGCCTGCGATCAATATAAAAGTGATTTTGAGTTCTATCATTTCTGCTATTTTACATATTCTTATTAATTAATTGTTGCAGGTACTTCACATCTGGTATCAGAGCACTTTCTTGGGCTTGTTGGGTGGAATTTCTGCCAATTTTTTTTTCGCATCTGTTGCAGCTTTGGATTTGGGAATAATCCCTATCCGCTTAACTGTGGGAAGTACTTGGGCATAATCCCTAAAACTCATTGTGAGGAGTACCACAAGAACCCCAAAGTAGCTGGCCCATTGAGAGGACCTGCCAGCGAAAAGGGAAACGACCCCTACCTGATTGACTAGTTCCCACCCGTGAGGTAAACCAAGAGTTGTCATTTGTGGCAAAGCGGTTATCAGTTTTACCTGAGCCATGGAGTGAGGGGAACTACCCCAATACGCAAGCCGTCAGACAACATTAGTGGCCGAGTGAAACACCTGAACTGTTAGGAAGCCGTACATACCTGGGGTCCATATGTATTTTCAGTTGAACTGTTGCCGATCACTTCCGCTCCAGATCTAGCCATTTCAGATCTATTCTAAAAGTCGTTCCAAATCCAATCGTTGTTTCAGATCCAGTCGTTTTCGATCCCTTCCGCGCCGCTGTTGCTGATCCATTTCTAGAAGAAAAAAAAATTCACTGACATCCTTGCAATCCCATTTTGCATATTTCATTCCTGAATACCCTATCCCAAATTCCACTTCCCAAGACCATAAATCCCACATTTGTCTATTTTTAGGGTTTGCCATAACTTCTTCAATTTTCACCCAATTGCCTTCAAATTTTACCATAGAGTTCCCGCTTCTAAAATCCCCATTTTTTGCTTCCCTGTCCCTCAGAAAGTGTCGAAAACCTAGTCAAACCCCAATTACCCCTCCAAGTTTTTCCCAAATCCAAATTTCCCCTTACTAAATAAGCTTGTGTTTGTGTTTTTCTATCCATTTCCCCCCCCACAAAAAAATAAAATAAAAATAAAAAATTACTAGTTATGGTTGTCACTTGCATAGGAGAAAACACCATGGAGGAAGCACTTGCAGCCATCCAAACCAAACTACAAGATCTTGATGAAACATTTCTCAACCTCCATCTTCAGCATTCAGCCATGAACAATAACCGACAGCCAGAATCTTTTGCAGCCACCGGGTTCTCTTCTTCCAGCAATTTTTGTGGGCCGAAGCTTGATTTTCTTCGCTTCAATGGTACTGATCCGACTGGATGGATATACTGAGCAGAACAATATTTCAGTCTGCATAATACTTTTGATGTCCAGAAAGTTCCACTTGCATCCTTTCATTTGGAACAGGAAGCCCTTCAATGGTACCGTTGGTACATCAAAGCTCATCCCGAGCCAAACTGGACAGATTTTTTCCAACTCCTTTTGCCACGATTTGGTCCTAGTGCTTTTGATGACTTCATAGGAGCACTCACTAAACTTCACCAAACTGGCACAGTGAGAGAGTATCAGATGAAATTTGAGAAACTAGCCAATCAGATAGAAGGATTGTCTGATGAATTCTATAGGAGTTGTTTTATCAGTGGTCTGAAGGATGAAATCCACTCATAGGTCAAAATGTTTTGTCCCAACACAATGATGGAAGTCCTAGGGTTGGCTAAGCTGGCCGAGGACAATATCGCAGCTCAACAACTCTCCAAACCCACCTTTGTTCCCTTCCAAAATATGGGTTCTCAACAACCTCCCATCTCGCTAGCTCATCAACCAACTCCTATCAAGCATTTGTCTGAAACAGAGATGCAGGCATGTAGAGAAAAAGGGCTCTGTTATAATTGTGATGAGAAATTCACTCGGGGACATAAATGTGTTCAACAAAAGATCTATCTCTTGGATATGGATTCTCCACCAGCCTCTAAAATTGGTGAAGAAGCTCCAGATACAATGGATGATCAGGTTGACATTCAAGAGTTTCCTATTGACCCCCCATCTCAGGAAGACCAACTAGAGATATCTCTCAATGCTTCATCCGGCGTCACCACCCCCCAAACAATGCGGGTCAAGGGATACTTCAAGAAGTTCCCTCTTACAATACTCATTGATTCTGGAAGCACACATAACTTCATTGACCCTTGGATCGCCAAACAGGTTGATTGTTTTATCCACCCTTGCTCCAACTTTGAAGTCATGGTTTCCAATGGGGGCACCTTACCTTGCAAGGGGAAGTGTCACAATGTGCATATCTCTCTAGAATATTATAACCTGTGCTCTAACATGTTTTCCTTGTCCTTAGGTGGATGTGATGTGGTTTTGGGCGTTCAATGGTTACGCACACTTGGTCCCATCTTATGGCATTTTGCTGAACTTTGGATGCAGTTTTCAGTCAATGGGCTTACAACCAGGGTCTCTCTGCATCATCAGTTCACATCGCCTGGAAAAAATCCTTAAGAAGAATTCACATGGTGTCATCGCTCAGCTCCATTCCATTCAGATGCACCCATTAGTAGTCTCCACTACTTCCTTGGATAGATATGCAGGTGTCTTTGCTGAACCAATGAGCTTGTTGCCTTCAAGAGACCTTTCTGGTAAGAATTTAGCCGCATCTACCTCTCAGCAGGAAATGATGGCTATTTTGCATGCAGTACAGAAGTGGCAGTCATACCTATTAGGGAATTATTTCGGCATCAAGACTAATCTCCAAGGTCTGGAAAATTTCCTGGAACAATGGGTCTCCTCCCCAACACACCTAAAATGGGTTATCCAGCTCATGGGTTATCCCTATGCGACCACTTACAAGAAGGGTAAGGACAATATGGTGGCAGATGCTCCTTCTCGCACAATTGATGACCCAGTTTCTCTTATAGCTCTTTCTCTGCTTGTTCCAAATTGGTTGCAATATGTTCAATAGGGCTATCTCTTCTATGAAATCCATGCTTCTTCATCAGTAGGGCACTCTGGGTTCTTCAAAATGTATGACCGGGAACAATGTAACTTCTTTTGGCAGGGATTGAAAATGAAAATTCAACAGATGGTGGCTGACTATGATACTTTCGAGGTCAACAAGGGTGAAACGACACTCATTTCGGGACTGCTCAAACCCTTGCCCATCCCTACACACATTTGGCCAACTATTTCTATGGATTTCTTAGAAGCGCTCTGGTGGTACAATACCACATCTACAAGGACACCATATGAAGCATTCTATGGATAGACACCGCCAGTTCTTCTTCCATACACCCTTAGCAGCTCCCAAGTTCAGGCAATTAACTCGGTTCTTCGAAACCGCGATTAGATTCTTCTCATTCTGCAGGACAATCTTCACATGGCCAGAATTTGACTGCAACAACAAGCCAATCAACACCATTCTGAGTACACTTTTCACGTAGTTGATAGGGTTCTTTTTCATCTACATCTTTCCAAGCAATCATCCCTGACACTCCAAAGGCGTCAGTCACCCGAAATGCAACCCGAGGATGCTATCGGGGAACCACTCCTTCAGATTCTGCAGCATTTTCCCCAACCAAAGCTTTGAGGA
Organism: Larix kaempferi; assembly: GCA_027924585.1. Taxonomy (NCBI): domain Eukaryota; kingdom Viridiplantae; phylum Streptophyta; class Pinopsida; order Pinales; family Pinaceae; genus Larix; species Larix kaempferi. Next base: position 6,922,788 of record BSBM01001063.1, read on the forward strand.
CAAAGCTTTTTCTAAGCGAGAGGGGATGTTAGGAACCCGTGTCAACCCTTCTCTTTACTATGTTAGTATATTGTGTTGGACGCATATGCTTTGTAAGTTGTCCCATGGTATTTGTTGATCCATAGTTTATATTAGCCCATAGTATTGGACGCATATGCTTTGTAAGTTGTCCCATAGTATTATATGTCCCATGGTTTTGACTCATAGTATTGGGCATAGACTTAGTATATAAGTGTGTGTTGAGGTCATTGAAGGCACCGTGAAGTTATTTGTATTGAGCTTGCTCAAAGGAGGCTTCCCCCTCGAAGTGGCCTACGATCAATATAAAAGTGATTATGAGTTCTGTCATTTCTGCTATTTCGCATATTCTTATTAATTAATTGTTGCAGGTGCTTCACAGGATGTCCCAACCTGTTTCATTCTTGCACAGGTTTTCCTTGGGCGTTCTCGGCTCTGCACCTTCGGCTTACATAGGAAATCGCGACTTTTACTTTTTTTCTTCCCGGCTGGACTCTGCAGGTGTTTGAATAACTTGGTTTGCTAGTCGACAACGAGTTAGAAAATAGTATGGGTGAGTTCCCATGCATGGAGTGGCTTAAGGGAGAAGCAACGCACAAGGACATACCCTTCCCTACGGATTCGTAGGTTACCCCATACTCCATCGAAATCATGGGTCGGTTTTCTCAACTACCTTCTTACAGTTTCATTAATGCCAGCATGGTGATTCAAATGGGTTTTTCAATGGGCATGTGGCAGCATGGGTACCAATCCCATAACCCTCTCACCTCTCCCTAATTCATACACATGGCCCCTTCTCATTGGTTTCCTCCTTAGCCAGCTTCTAGGGTATTTCATTTCAATAATTAATAATTACATCATTTACAAATCTTCATGGCTTAACAACTCATGGATAATCAAACTGTCAAATACTTTCCTATGCAATTAAAACCTAAACATCCACTAGTGGGGCCTTGGCCTTGAGCTCCACACTAGGGAAAACACACACATAGCATGTATACAACATTTACATTAATCCAATAAACCATAAGGGTCAAAAGAGGGGTATTACAGGAAGCTTATTCATATGAAAACCGAGAATGCGCAATTCAGGAGAACCTATCCTATCGGGTATAAAAATATTTTTTGGGGGAATTATTTCTATTGTCACAATTTTGGTCATAAAGCAATAAATTGCAGAGCATGTGCACCATATGCTAGGAGGAATGGTTTGTGCAATTAGATAAATCCCATATAGAACAACCTCAAGAAAACAATTGAGACTCCAAAATAAGATCTCAATCCCTTCAGCATGCTAAGCCTAGATAATGAGTGTGGTAAATGTCACAATCATGGTCATAATAGTCACGACTATGAAAATTAGTTGCCTCCTGCACAGTCCATTGAATTAGTTGAAGATCAGAAGGATCAAGTCCCTAAGAAAGTATGCAGCCTAGCTTTACATGCACAAAATAAAAGGGGGAAGTGGTCCATAGAGAGTGGGTGTTTTAAGCACATGATAAGAGACAAAAAAGCTTTTCTAAAGTTCAGAGAAGACAAGGGATGCAGTTTCTACTTTGGGGATAATGTCTTGGACAAAATATTAGGTAAATTATTATCAAATCTAGGAAGCAAAAGGACCAAGGAAGAAAATGTTCTACTAGTCAAAAACATGAAACATAATCTTATGAGTGTCAATTAGATGTGCGACTAGGCACACACACTTACTTTTGACTCAGAAAAGTGCAAAATAAAAAATAGAGATACAAGCATAGTAGTAGAAACAACCTCTAGAACTCCCAACAATGTCTATATTTTTTATGAGGAAAAGAAAGAAAAATGCTACATGGGACAAATTGATAAAAATTGGCTCTGACATAGAAGATTGGGGCACATCAATTTTGACAATCTGGTCAGAATCAGTAGAAAACAAGTGGTAAGGGACATTCCAATAATTACTAAGCCATCAAATTCATTCTATAAACACTGTGTGCACGAGAAATAAGAAACAATCACTTCCAAGGCAAAAGAGTATACTACTTTAAAACATTTGGAAATGGTTCATTCATATCTTTGTGGTCCAATGAGAACCAAAGGAATGAATGGTGAGTCTTAATTTCTTCTTTTCATTGATGATTTCACCAGAATGACGTGAGTATTTTTTCTAAAAGAAAAATCAGAAACATTTGAAAGTTTCAAAACATTCAAAGAAGTGATTAAACATCAAACTCAAATAAGAATAAAGTGCTTAAGGTCTGAAAATTGAGGAGAATATACCTCAAACAAGTTTGACAGCTATTGTGACAAACATGGAATCAGAAGACAATTCTGAGCAACTAGAACTCCACGGAAATAAGGGGTAGCAAAAAGAAAAAATAGAACAGTTCAAGAAATGGCCAGGACAATGTTGAATGAATCAAAGCTATCAGATATGTTTTGGACACATTCCATTCATACAGTTGTCCATATTCTCAACACATATCTGATCAGAACAAATAGCTATTAACCACCATATGAGATCTGGAAAGGGATACCGGCTACAGTTAAGCATTTCAGGATATTCGGAAGCAAATTCTACATCAAAAGAAATGATGAATATCTTGGAAAATTTTATTCCAGATCAGATGAAGGAATTTTCCTTGGTTATGCTTCCAGAATTAAAGCTGAAAAATTCTATAATTTTCAACTCAGAAAGATGGTTGAAATCCCAGACGTAAAAGTTGATGAAGTAATCACTCATAGAAGAATAGATGAAGATGATGATTTACCCATGCTAGAACAACCATATGAGGAGCTAACAAAAAATCAAGAAACAGAAGCTCCACGGGAGGTAATATATTAGCGCGAATTAGAAAATGAAATATGGGATACAAAAACCCCATACAGTTATCTTCAAAAGAATCATTCAGAAGATTTGATTATCGGGGACAACAATGGAGTAAGAACCCGAAGAAGCCTAAGAGATTCAACTGAGTAAGTTCATTTCTCGTTGTTATCTCAAATAGAAACAAAAAGAGTTGAAGAATCCAAAGCTGATAAAATTTGGATGAAGGCCATGAATGAAGAATTAGATCAAATTGAAAAGAATGAAACCTAGGAACTTGTTCCAAGACCTAAGAACAAGAATTTTATCGGTACAAAATGGGTATTCATAAACAAATTAAATCAAGAAGGACGGGTTTTCAGAAATAAGGAAAGACAGGTGTGCAAAGGTTATGCGCAGATCAAAGCAATAAAATTTGAAGAAACCTTTTCTCATGTTGCATGAATGGAGGAAATCAGACTATTCTTAGCCTATGCTTGTGCATAAAATGTCAAAGTCGATCAAATGGATGTAAAATCAGCATTGCTAAATGGAGATCTTGAATAAGAATTATACATTTAATAACTAGATGGCTTTTCACTTTCAGGAAACAAATCCTATGTTTGCAAACTAAAGAAAGCTTTATATGGACTTAAACAGGCTCCTTGTGATTGGTATTCAAGACCGGACAAATATCTTCAACAACAAGGTTTCAGAAGGGGCAATGTAGACAATAATCTATATATAAAAATTTAGAATGAAAAAATGATTTTCATAGAAGTATATGTTGGTGATATTATTTTTGGAAGCAATGATGAAAGAATGAGTCAACAATTTTCCAAGGATATGCAGAAAGAATTGGAAATGTCTGTGATTGGGGAGTTATCATTTTTCCTTGGATTGTAGATATCTCAATTTCATAATGGCATCTTCATCTCCCAATCCAAGTATGTGAAGGAGATGCTGAAGAAATTCAACATGGAAGACTGCAAGTCAGTTTGTACACCTATGGTTACTGGATGTAAGTTGATTAAAGAAGATGAAGTTGAGGAAGTTGATAAGAGGCTTTACATATATATGATTGAAAGCCTACTATATGTAACTGCCTCAAGGCCAGATATCATGCAAGTTGTTAAACTTGTCGCAAGATTTTAGGTAGCACAAAAGGAAACACATGTTCAAGTCGTCAAGAGAATCTTCAGGTATTAGGGACCATAAAATTTGGTTTTTGGTATCCACGAAGGAGAGATCTAAACGCAGTAACATACATTGATGCAAACTAGGAAGGAAGTATAGATGATAGAATAAGTACTAGTGGAGCTACATTCTTCTTACAAAATTGTCTTGTATCATGGATCCACAAAAAACAATGATCAATTGCATTATCTAAAGCAGAAGCAAAATATATTGCAGCAGATGCCTGTTGTGCACAAGTTCTATGAATGAAACAAACCATGATGGATCTATAAACAAATATTGATCAACCAATACAGATTTTATGAGACAATACAATCGTAGTTAGTATATCCAAAAATCCTATTATGCATTGCAAAACTAAACACAATCCCATCAAGTATCACTTTGTGAGAGAGAGATTTATTGATAATGTTATCAAACTAGAATATGTTGATACTAAAGAGAAAATTGTGGATGTATTTACAAAACCTCTTCTACGAAGTACATTTGAATATCTCAGGGAAAAACTGGATGTGGTTCTCAATCCACAACAAAATGAGAATGTAAATAAAGGGGCTTGAATGTAGATGAGTCCCAGTATTGTGCAGTTGGCACAAAAGGATGATTGCATGAATCACTGCGCAAAGAATGATGAAGTGTTGTGATGGGAATAGGAGATCAAGATAAAGAAGTAAGATAGCACCTATACAGGGGGAAAGCAATCAAATATAATTATGAAAGAAATTTATGGTCTACATGATAACAACACAGAAATTTCAGTAAACTAAATGAAGCATGAAGATAGGGAGAGTCATCCCTATGAGTAGTAAGTGAAGTCTAGCACATAGCAGAATAAAGAAGAACTTACACTTGCACAAGTAATGGCACCTCTTTTCCATTGATGTCAGAGGGGGAGAAGAAGCATGAAGCTGCTGAATGAAATAATGAAGCTGATCAAGATGCATGAAACTGATCAGGAAGATACAGCAGAATGCGAAGAAGTCAAAGGCTCAACTGGAAAAGTATACAAGGGAAGCATATACACAGAGGGAGTACTGCGACAAGTACAGATGAAGCATACAAGTTCAAGAAGATGGTTTTGCTAGCTTCATAAGATATCGACATCAATGCCAAAGGGGGATATTGTTGAACTTTGGTTGTCAATAATGTCAACTAATGTCAAAGAGGATGTCAATTGATTCAGTTTGAGTCATTGATGTCAACTCATTTCAAAGTGGATGTAGTATTCCTATGATAGCTTGAAGAAATATATGGAAACCACTTTGAAGAAGTGTATGCGCACATGTACAAGGATATGGATTCCAGTCTAAAGAAGTATATCTAGAAGTTGCATCCAGTTTGAATAAGTGTGTCCAAGGGTACATCATGCATATCTAGTGTGAAGAAGTACACAATGAAGGTACATCATGCATATCTAGCTTGAAGAAGTACATAAGGAATGTATCCTACTACATGTGGCACATGCACAAATATCAAGTCCACCAGTCACACTCCCTCAAGGTAAAATCCAAAGAATTGGTTGGACAAAGGTACATGTGCATAAGAAATCCAAAGAGTTGGTTGGACAGAAGAGTGCACAAGCAAGCCAAAGAATACATGGGACAAATTCTAGTGTGTGCAAGCAAGTCCAGAGAAGATTCTAGAGTGCACAAGCGAGTGAAGTGGAGTGTGTAAGTAGCATGGAACAAGAAATGGTTGATCTGGTTATGCAAGTCCTGAAAGCACACAAGTGATCACCAATCAAAATAATTTCTCAGTTGTTGAAGCAGGCACAAGTTATAAGAAGGGTGTAGTGGTTGAAGTCATCATATGCAGAAATTCCACAGCCGATAAAACAACAAGTGAACAAGTCGCACAAGTTATGGTACCACAAGGGTCAAAATCCCACCAAGTTGATGATCATGCATGTGCAAGTTCCACGAAGCATTGAAACATAAAGTGTGCAAGACCCACAAGTTATAGTACACCAAGGGTGAAATTCCCACCAAGTCAAAGATCATATATGCGCGAAACTCACAAAGAAAGGACACATCAGCAGCGCAGAACATGACATGTGGCAGAAGCACAATCCATAAATCAAAGAAGAAGGAATGCCACAACCAACTTGTGGACATACAATCCATGCAGGACATGTATAAATAGGAAAGCAAGTTGGATATTTGAATTAAGCTTGATGGCAAGGATGAATAGCTTCAATGTGGAAGATAGAGATTTATATTCGGGGCATCAAGGGCTCGAGGTACATAACAATACGATCTAGTGAGGATCCAAGTGTGCGCATGCAAAAGATGATATAACTGATGGTGCGCAGAATGATGTTGTAGATATGTTATGATTGTGTGAAGACAGAAAGGAGGAATGCAGAGGATGTGCAAGTGCGTGAGTACTGAATGATAGTAGCATAGGCAGCACACAGATAGTCACAGATGTTTTAAAAGCGCAGAAACAAACTAAATTTTTTTAGAAGTTGCACAGAAGTTTGGCTGATGCACGAAGGTTGAAGTGAAGTGTGTTAAGTAAAGAAGTCCATCATATGTGTGATGACAGAATAGTAGCAGAATCAATAATGTGCATCGTGATGAGGATGGTCTGAGACAAGTGCATTAAACTGAAAGGATGAATCATATGATGCAATTTTTGTCGAAAATTGTATGAAATACTGTGGTACTTGAACTGAACAGACGCATCTCAAGAATTATGCAGTTCCATATGATACTGGTGTGCAATCTCAGAACATCAAGATATCAATTGAAGCACAATATCACTTGGTAGGTGCAGTGTGCAGTAGCAGAACAACAGAGTGAACCTTGCCACAGACTACAGAACAAGTTGAAGTAGCACACAGTACATGAATGAATCATCAACAAAAGTGAAGTGTTGAGTGGAATGAGAAGTCAAGTGATGTATGCAATAAAGTGACAGCAATACGACTGCATATGGAAGGTGCACACAACATAACAAACATCAGAAGATGAGAAGTGTACACGTGTTGAAATTTTAGGAAGGAAACATCTTATTTTGTATATCTGGGCACCAGGATGGGGCAAAGAGCAGGAGGTCGTAGCCTCCTTCCAGTTGGTACTGGAGAACACAGGGAGTTGGTGCTTCCTTCAGGTTGCTGCCTGTAAAACCAGGGGGTCAATGCCTCCTTCTAGTTGGTGTTGGTAGACACAGGAATTCAGTGTTTCCTTGAATGCAATATTTTCATTACAAAAGAGAATTCCATGGTTTTCTCAAATTTGGGTTTCCACGTCAAAATTCTATTTGTTTTGTGTTCTTTGTCTTGGTGCATATGTGGATAAATGTTTTATTTATGTTGGATGCATAATCAAAGATCAAAACTAAGTTCACACTAATATGTTAAAGAAGTTAAAAACTGCTCATAGTTTTGTTACTACTGATTCACCCCCCCTCTCGGTATTAAATATATTCCAACACTTCATTGGAGGTTCGTGTTGGGACCTAAGAGTGAAGCATGCACTCAACCCAACTGGAATCTCAGATGCATTGTGGGAAGTGTAAGATGCAGAAGCTTACAATAGTTGTGTACCATTCTACTTTGCATGATCTTAGCATATTGAGAGTGACTTTTGGTGGACCTTGAGGACTTTAGAAGCAAGTAGAGGGAGAAGCAATGGATGACATGATGATAGTCCCTTTTTTATGGTTTCAGGTGAAGGTGTGACCTTTCCTTCATTCGACAATGTTGCATATCATAACCAAAGTGTGGAAGGAATTTTCCTACCTTAAGCATGAGGAGTTCATTCTCATGGAATCAAATGCGATGATTGGATCAGATACCCAATCAGTTCAGCACACGAGAAATAGAAATGGACTATGGCATGACAAGATGGCACACTACTGAGGTAGTAATAGGTTTGGATGGATGTGATGGCTGGACAATTTTGGAGGATTCTTTGATAGACTTGGTTGCAGTAGTAGTTGGCAGCAGCGACAGTGGTAGAGTGATTATGGATAGTTGATTATTCGTGGATACATTGTCTAGATGGAAACAACTTGGAGTGGGGTAGGGTGTCACAACCCTGGGTTAGAGAAACCTTAGGGTTCCTCATGACCACCTAGAGAGATTTTGGTTGGTGATGCGATCAGGATATGGATATAAGAGATGGAACTTTACCCATCAGTAGAACCGTCATGAGGTGGGTAGCGTGGATGGCATTGGCAAAGTGTTCCCACGACCATGAGCACTTCAAGCATGGTTGGGTTGTGTGGATTGGGTAAGAATCCCATGCATTAGGAAAATCGACAACCAACATGATTTGAAATCTTGAATGGTGGGTCATGAAGCCAAACTTATATTATTTGTGGGTTTCAACAAGAGAAACCCACAAGACTTGGCAAGTTGGATCATATGTTAAAAAACCCCGGTAAAATGTTGCGACCTTTGGTCACATTGCTTGTATTGGAGTTCTCCCATATATATACAGGAGTGCATATATATATGGGATATCATCCAATTTCAGTTCAAGGAAGAGACAACAAGCTTATTGGTTTTCGAAAAGGGAAATGCACTCCCTCGGGGAGGTTCCTACGAAAGAGGGCACACTTGTCTTGGCACAAGAGTCACAGGTCTTGGAAGTTCTGGAGGTGAACGTCATGGAGAGACCAGGAAAGACGGTAGGTATTGGGTCTTAGTCAAAGCACAATTCTTGAATTATGAGAGGTTCTCTTGTCTTGAAAAAATGAGCATTCATGAGAATTTTTTACATTGGTGGAGAGACACCAGTTGCAACCTAAGTGTAGCAGAATGCACTAAGGCAGGATGGGTGGGTTATGGGAACTGCGAGCAAAAAGTGTGTTGTTGAGTACATTGTGGTTTAGGATACTCTCTTGGTCTAGTATGCTAAGGGCTTCGGGAATCAGCAAAATCAACAAGAGAGTGGTGGAGCGCTCCTTGTTGGGATACTTGGCATGGGTGCTACGGTGAGGCAAACTTGCGGGTGCAACTGGGAAGAATCAATGAACAGGAAATGATCATCAAGAAGTAGTGGATTGGATATTTGGGGTTTCTTTATGTAATGGATAAGTAACTTGTGGGTTCTCTCATGTATCTATTGTAACAAGTCTCATTTTTTATATGATATTTGGGCACATCTATTTGAGGTGTCACTGACACAATTGTATTGGTGTTCGGTTGTGCATTCTTTCAGAAAAGTGATTAATGGCTATAACTTAACTAAGAATATGAACAAGTGTAACAATTGTTAAGTGTGTTGAGAGGCGTAGTCTGTTAGGTCCCATCTCAGGCTAGTCTCACCACCAGGAGTAGTTCCCAGGTAGTGTTGCATGGTAGGGAGAAGAGCAAGAACCCCGAGTTTCCGAATTAATCTCTCTAAGACCATGACACCTTACCTTTGAAATTTTCCAACCTAAGGGAAAAAACTTACTCAAACCAATTTATGAAAATCAAACACTAGACATACTGCATGCAATTAAGAAATGGCACCAAGCACTTCAAGATAAGAATAGATCATGGTATTCTTAAGTACTTCATGGAACAACAATTATCTTTAAAAGAGAAACAAAAATGGGTTAAAAATATGTTAGGTTATGACTTTGAAATTATCTACAAAAAAGGAAAAAAAATGTGGTGGTAGATACACTTTCAACAAAAGAAGATGAAACGGATGGATTTTGAGTTGTGTTGTTTCCATTATGCAATATGATTGGGTGAAAGAAGCAGGGACGGAATGGAAATAGTATCAGAAGGAATTCAAGATAATTCAACAACTATAAGAGGATCCTAGTTCATTAGATAAATTTGTGTCGAAGAATGATTCACTGTGGTACCATGGTCACCTATATTTATGTAAGAGTTCTCATCTCAAACAAAAGGTCCTTTTGGAATTTCACTCTTCTCCTATAGGAGGACATTCATGGTTCTTGAAGACTTACCATTGGATCAAGAAGGATTAGTTTCTAGGAAATTCATAAAACCAATGTCAATAGTTTTATTGCAAAATGTTTGGTTTTCCAATAGAATAAGGGAGAGGAAATCAAAACAACACATATTATACAACCATTATCCATACCAAGTCAGCATTGGGAATAGGTCCCAATCGATTCTATCACTTGTCTACCAAAATTGGAAGGAAATATTTCCATCGTGGTAGTAGTGGAACGACTCACAAAGTGTGCCCGTTTCTACTATGTTTCTCATCCTGTAAAGTAAGTACAATAGTTTCAACATTCATGGAAATAGTTGAGAAGCTACATGGAATCCCCAAGATTATTATAAGTGATAGAGATCAAATTTTCACTGGTAGTTTTTGTGAGGAAATATTTTCTTGTTTGGGCACTCAATTGGCTCACATCTCCTCTTACCATCATCAATCTGATGGGAAAATTGAGATTGTGAATAAATGGCTTGAAAGGTATCTTGTTGCTTTAAGTCTGAACAATAAACATAGTGTGTCAAGTAGTTTCCCTTAGCAGAATGGTGGTACAACACATATTCCCATACTTCATAAAAAATGTAACCATTTATGGAACTTATGGCTATCATCCTCCTTCCATCACCTCATCCTTAAAAGAGAAAGTTAAGGTTCAAATAGTAGAGGATAACATAGAGCACCAACAAGAGGTTCCCCAACTATTGAAACATAATTTTTCTATAGAAAAAAATAGGATGAAATAACAAATAGATCAACATTGTAGTGAAATGAAATTAGAAGTAGAGGATTGGGTAATTTTGAGGCTACAACCATACAAATAGATATCCCTTGAGAAAAAAAAGAAAGACGAGAAATCAGAACCCAAGTATTGTGGTCCCGATAAGATGTTGTAGAGGATTAGAAGTATGGATTACAAATTGGAGTTGCCTCTATATTCACATGTACATCCATTATTCCATGTGACTTTCCTAAAAAAGATAATTGGTGGCAAGATCCTAGTCCATAATATTTTTACCAAAAATTGATGAACAAGGGAAATCAATACTAGAACCCGAAACAATCATTGACACTAATATCAAGCAACTGTGAAATCAAGCAATTATTGAGTTCCTCTTCAAGTGGAAGAACTTTCCAATCGAATAGGTGACATGGGAAGATGAGTTATTCATGCATAAACATCCAAATTTAATCAAGTGTTGGGGACAACATGTGTTTGAAAGGGAGGGGCATGTTTATCCCTATATATTGTGACATTACATTTCTATTATTATATTAGTATTGACTTTATCAATCAACTAGAACCTTAATTGTAATTTTTCCCTTTGTCTCCTACACACACACACACACACACTTTAGGAAAATCTCATCTTAGTTTGTGCATTTGATACATTGTATAAGGAGGTTGACCCCTCAAAGAGGATTCTTATTCATCTCTTTAGTTCATTCTTAAATCATTGGGTTACTCCTTCCTTCTATTTTTATGTTATTTTGGGAATTTGGTGTGTAACACTCTTCCCCCATATTTACCATATCTTATTTTTCCATTGTGACCGAGGATAAATTTACTTGGGTGCTACCCAGCACATCAAAAATTGGTTCGATAGGAATGAGTATGTATTTGTCTATGGTCAAAATGGTTTATCAATCCAATCAAATGGATTTTGTAGATGCTTATAGAAATATTCACCTTCAGGAGGAGTATGATCAGTTTACCTCACCCATTTGGGTTGTCAATTCTCCTACTTATTTTTTTTAACAACAATGGGTATATTTATATTAAAAAGAACTTGTGAAGACAACTGAAAGCTACATAAAAACATAGCAGTCTGATTCTGAGAACCGCCAACTAGAAATGGTCTTGCTTCCAACTAGGAGCAGTTGCAATGTTTCATTACTTTCATAAAAAATACTAACACTGCTACTACTAAAAACGTTTACATATTGACCAACTAGCAAAAGGAAAAAAAGTACATCTATCAACTAAACCGCATGCTAAACATTGTCAAATTCCTTATGAGGGGTAGGGGATCTAGAAAGTTCAATGACACTACTCATGGGTTGATAAACCGAAGGCTTCTCAATAGAGCGAGAACTCACATTTTTGGTCACCCTAGACTGAAATTCATCTAACAGTGCTTATTGAGTTTCTACAATAACATACCGTTTCTCTATATGGGTGCTTTGCACCTTATATTCATGCTAAAAGTCATCAAAATGATGGCCCAAAATAGAGATATTGTCAGCTACCTATCAGATGACAGTGATGACCCTATACATTTGTAAGTTAGACCACCTTAGAGAGGATTGCAGGTCATGAATATCTGCTTTCATATCTCTAAGTTCCATGGTAAGCTCATAAATATCTGAAATAGATCCCTCAGAAACATTTGTTCCATGCTCCTAATCCATTTTCAGTAGACCCTTCCATGGCACTAAACATGCACTAGGAGAGAACAGAGTAAGGATAAGCCAACAGTCTCGAACCAACATTGTCCCTGGAAAGAACCTTGTACATTCTCAATTTCACCCTTCGTTAGAACCTTACAAACAACAGCAAGACCACCACACCAACAATAATTTCCCTTATAATATCCTAACAAATTCATAGAGAACACATTAAGGGCAAATAACCTGTGATGATACAAACTCTTATTCAATCTTAGTCCCAACAACGACAGTGAACCAGCACACTGACCCTGTTGAACTAAAAACACCCAGGAATCTCTCCTTTTGCAAGAAATCATTGAATACCAGCCTGCACAAACTTTATTTGAGTTCCAACCATATCAATATTTTCAAAATGAAAAGATCCCAAATTGGGGCCAAAAATAAACCCACAAACCAATATCTATGCATCAAATGAACACATTAAACATCACAGCTCTTCGAGAGGCTTCTCCCATGAGCAAGGGGTCATACTTTTTAATTCACATGCTCGACCTATAGTACATCCACTAGATGATATACATGCACTTGGGATGGAGTTTGAATTTCAAAAAGAAAATAAAATGCTAAGGGAGCCACCTAGGATAATGTTGGCCCCCATTTTTCACCAACTATCCTTTACCATTGCTAGATTAGCATGTATATCGTCTTCTTTGTTATTAATTATTTGAACATGAACCAGTGAAGGTCCTTAATTTTCCTACCCAAGTAAATGATACAGGATTGTAAATGCCCTGCAATTCTATCATCTAATGAAGTGACAGATTTATCTTAGGAGATGATTAGCAAAGAATCCCCGACAACCATGACCTTTTTTTAGACCAAGTGAAACAATAAATTACAATACCAATTAAAGAGAAAACCTTTTATCTTTATTGTTGGTATATTTCCCCAAACCCCAAGAATAAGTTAAGAAATTTTTTCCATCAAGATCTAGAATGATACCCCCCCCCACCCCAGTGCTTGTTGTCCTAGTCAATTCTCCTACATTAGCTGACTTCCTAAACATGGGATTTCCTTCAAATGAATCCATATTAAAAATATTTTCTAGTACATAATGGCATTAAGAAGATATGCATCATCAACCATATTTTCTACCTAAGCTCGAGAAGTTAGAGGTTGGCCCAGATAACCTCATTTGTCTAGGTGATCTTGATTGGTCCTAGTGCCTCATAATTATAGAAAATTTGTTCACGAAAGGTAATTGAGCCAACATTTCAAAAAAATTATCTATCAATATCTCTGTCAAACTTGGCATCATCAAAAGTATTCTAATTAGGGTTTATTGTTCTCCTCAAGAAATTAAAGAGTACACTACCCTTTTCCCATATTTTGTGCTATTTTTTCTTGGAACCATGAAGAAATGCCAAGTATTGATCCTCGGATCATCAAACATGAAATCAAAACTTATCATAATGTCAAACCCATTTCAAAAAATTTACAGCCTATCAACCCAAAAAAAGAAATTTCTAGCAAGGCAAAGGTGGAGAAAATTTTCCACGTTGGCTTCATTTATCCTAAGCCTTTGCCAAAATGGGTATCCAATCCTAATCTAATTGACAAAAAATAGGGTGTTATTCAAATATGTACTAATTTTAGGGATTTAAGTAAAGCTTGTCTGAAACACAAGTATCCTACCCCTTTCATTGATTAGATTATTGATGAATGTTTCGAGAATGCTATCTTTTCTTTTCTGGATGGTTTTTTTGTTATAACTTGATCTAGATTAGACCCGGAGACTAGAACAAAATGGCCTTTTATATATCCTTGGGGTAATTTTTATTACCACAAGATGTTGTATGATCTTAAAAATGATGGAGCCACATTTCAATGGGACATGTCTTATGATTTTCATGATATTAAGCACATAGCCTAGGATTACTTAGTTGGCTCAACTTATCACTCCAAACAGTGAGTAAGCTATCTAACACATATTCATTATATTTTCGAACAATGCTGATATTATAACATTCGATTGAATCCTTGCAAATGCATATTTTGTGTGGTCTGTAGGAGATTACTCGGGTTCAATGTAACCAAGCACAAGATCATGGTTGATCCCTTTAAGGTGCAAGCAATATTTTAGTTTCATATTCCCTGGTGTATGTTTAGACAACTTCAGAGTTTGCAAGGGAAAGAAAACTTATTTTGAGGTTTATCAAAAACTATGTTTATTTTGTGATAGGTTCTATGCAACTATTGAAGTAGGGGATCCCATTTATTTGGGATGGTCCAACCCAATGATCCTTTGATGCCTTTAAAACCACTCTTTTGTCTAATCCTTTGTTTGAGTCTATAGTGAAGAAAAGTTTTTTATTGGATAGCACTGACCACCAACATACTAAAAGAGGAAAAGCTAATATAAAGTTGCTTAAATTGATAGTCCATATAGACTTGAGATGTTACATCAACCAAGCAAACAAGCAAGCAAAAATTGGAGAAATATGGGAGAAAAAGGGTAACTTGTTTTTGAAGCTTGAACTTTGTTGCTCCACCCTTCATATTTGATGTGATCCACTCCAATATATTGAGACCTGCAAAAGAGACAATCAACCTTCCTCACAAGCTTTATGGCTTCAATAAAGATACAAATCAAACCAAATGCGTTTATATAATCTCAACTAACTTTGATTGATCTATCAAAAGACTAGTATCATTTAACTAATAAAGACTGAGCAATTCAATATTTAGCCATGAATTTGGGGAAAGGAAAGATCATAAATTTCCATTAATATATAGCAAGAAGAAATATACAAGTTACTTATCCATCATCTCAACACCTTTTGAAACCTTTGACTAGGTCCCTCTGCACTCAAACCACTTTCACTCAAACTTCCAAATGTTTTATCTTCCAATGGTGTATAAGGGAGAAGTCATATAAGAGAAATGGCTTCATACAACAAATGAAAGAATACTCAGTGATAGGGTCACTAACGGGAAATGGGACAAATGGGATTAGAAGAGTAGGGAAAATCCTCAACATAACAATAATAGGGTGTGTTATCTACTGCGTTCACCATATCCTATTTTTATGAGTGTTTGGGGTAGTTAGAATGGTTACCAAGTAGTTTGTAGGAATTGTAATCAAGGCCAACCACCTTGAAAATGGTTTATTTTGTGAATTTTCATGATTTTTTATATTCTTTGTGCACTTGTCTTGCCCCACGCACCCTGATGAAGGGAAAGGTGCATGGCCATTTACCCTGCAGAAGGGAAAGGTGCATGGGGCTACAGTTTCACTTGTAACTCAGTGATTTCAGCTAGAAAAGCATGGGATTTTCTTTTGAGGGTTCAAACCATCATATAGGCTCAAATTATGGCTTCTTCCATGATGATAGGTTCATGTTAATGATTGTTCTTGGATGCTTATGTTTTGTCTTGGGATATCATCGTCACAAACGTGGAAGTTAGAATTTGTGCTATAACAAATGCTCCCTAATGTGTGAAGTTGGAAGGGGAGGTGACAATCGAAATAAATTATAATTATGAGGAATTTAAGATGAGTGGTATCAAGGAGGAGGTTCTAGTACATAGGCTTAAAAAGGTACCTGCGACATAGATGAAGGTGTCAGAAATTTATCTTCCTTTAGGAAATAATACCCATGCTCAAATGTAATGAAACATGGCCACCAAATCAAGTACACTACGGATCCATGATGTTTATAAGATGCAGAATCATGGCCATGAAAAGAGTACATAGTGGATACATGAGGTATATAAAATGTTGGACCATGTCCATGAATATGATACACAGTGGATCCAAGTCAAAGAGATAATAGCCACAAATAGAAACACATTCGATCTATTTCTTAGTATATATCAGGAGAACAACTACTACTGAAATGAGTACAAACTAGATCTCCATGTTCGACTTCACAGGATAATTCCAAAAGACCGAACACCTAGAGCATCCGCTCACACAAGCAGATCACAGATCAAAAAACCGATGTTTTCATGTGGTTTAAACCCTCAAAAGGGAAACAGTCCATGACCCCAACCAAATAGCTACTTGAGGCAGTTTATTATGAAAAAGGAAAGAAAGTTGCAAATGAGCTTCTCAAAATCGATCAACTAGCAAGTGACCCTCCATCCTCTTTAAATAGATATCATGGACCAATCAGGTGTTAAGCCATGGATCAAAGGTAGTTATGATCTAAGAGAATTTGAACCATTGGATCACTCTATGTCTAGAACATATCGTGATCGTTGGATTAGATATTTACAAATGCATACTAATGCATAATAAAGGAACACACTTTTCCTAACGGATATATTATAAAAAATTTATCTTAACTAACTCCTAAGTGTCTAAATATACTAACACTCCAAGTAGTACCAATGTGAGATAGTGTATGGTATAGCCTTGCACAACTCAAGCAATAGAAAACTGAAGAAGTGTTATTGTTGTCCCAATGTCTTCCATCCAAACCACCAAAAGGTATGAGTCTTAATGATGTGAATAGACTCTCCGAATTCAAACATGGAGGGCATCGTTTGATTACCAGTCATTGATGTGAACTGTTAAGAAATGTGAGATAACCTAGCGATAATGATAATGGGAACCAAGGTACCTAGTACATTATAACAAGTATGAATAAAGATCTTGGATTCAACCACTTGTAGAATCTATCAAACATGATACATTGATGTATTCCCACTACTAATAGCGAGGGAACTTGCCACCGATGACTGCAAGCCCCAAGGTACTATATAGTCTCTAAATCCCATTCCTAGAGAAATATGTGTTGGATTCAATGAGAAAATATCCATTGGAAGGGAGGAATTAAGGCATCATCTATCAACCAACACAAGGATTTATCAGTAACTAACTTGACTTGGAAAGGACTTAGACAATTGTTTTGTAGGACAAACCACTGAGTGCATCCCTCGTATGCACTAGATGTAAATAACACATAAAAGAGACCCTCTATGTAACAGCCAATAAGGACATTTATTGAAGAAGGTGAGGACTTCCACCAATAAGTAAAATGGAATGCAAGGTACAACATGAATCCCAAAATGTCAATAAATGTCTTTGTTGGTCCTCTATTTTGCCCATTTGATGTACTATTTTCTAGTATTTAAAGTCTTAATTGATCCAATAATAATCAGCTTTATGTGTCTTTTGAAGATCAATACTGCTAAGAGCCATGGTAAGTAATTTTAATTATTTGATTGTTGTATTTTCTTATTTTTATGCATATGTTTTGGGTTTTAGGTTTCATTAAACCCTATGCTAATAATGATGTGGGTTTCTCTTCTACACAGGGTTCGTTTTGTTATTTGGCCAGCGTTCAAATGAGGAGATTGGGGATTCGATCTACCATCAGGGCGTTTTTATTGGATCCACATCATCTTTAAGATGCTTTTGAAGATTGCTCCACTGCTATTTCAGGCACGATCTTTGGATCAAGGGTTGTTATTATTTTCTCCTCAACGCTATGTGTATATTCTGGATCTGAGATTCCATTTTTGGCTCAGAATGGTTAAGATATTTTGAATATTGTTATTTCATATCGACCCTTGTCTCCAGGGCGATTTCAATCTGCATAATTTAGTATAAAAGTGACTATGGAAACCCTAGGTAGGGGGATTTGTACAAACTCCATTTTATGAATATGATACAGTGCGTATTTCCATCAGATCTGTGATTTAAATGTGTGAGGCGTTGAGGGTAGGGCCCACCTTCAGCACCAAACAGTAATGCTTCAGTAGTGTGTGTGGTTTGCAGTGATAGATTGGCGTTTTTAGCAATATACATTTCCTTTCAGAATATAAATGGTTTGCTCGTCACTGGATTTTAATAGAAGGCATGACCGTGATTACTAATTAAGAGCATTTACAGTTGACGGCCATGAATGAAGCTTGTTAACAGTCTGAATTTAATATTTCCTCTGTTTTGCTTAGGGTGAGTTGTTGTTTAAAGCTTAGGGTATATATATAATTGCATGATTGATTGATATGGGTTATGGTAGATTCAGTTCTATGAAGGATCACGAATAGATTGAGTGTTTTATTTCCAGTAGATTTAATGTTATGAGTGATTACGACTGGATGGAGTATTTTATTTCCATTTTATAACAATAGCTACAGGAATGGTTTTGAAATTATCTTGATTACGGGACTGAAAAATGAATTAAGAATGGCTTGTATTTAAACCTTTTCTCTTAGTCTCTAGTGTGTAATATTGGTGCATGAATTATGAGTTTGACTCTGGATATTAAGACCATTGTGTTGCAGCATGAAAATGGCTTATAAATAACCTATTCTTTTACTGTCAAGCTTGCAATATTTGAATATCATTTACAACAGAGTCAAGGGTTGTAACCATAAAGCATTTAGGGTTTATCTATTTTTTGGATGAAAGATTGAACAGAAGTTGAAGTTGCATGTGAGTGAGAAGTCCTTGTTTATAACAATGTTTCCTTGAGTCGATAGTTAACTGCACAGTAGAAACCAAAATCAGTGAATGCCTATCACACAGTTTTAACATATATCGATGAGCAGAATTGAAGTATTTTAGTGTTCTGTTATGTACATTTGCATGCATAAATCTTAAACAGAGTACATTGGAATTCCACTAAACAATCAAGCAATCCTTTGATAGACTGTGTGTTGACTACTTTAAGCTAAAAGGCCACAGGTTATATTTGTGTGAATTTGAAGCATTAGATTTGCAATTCAGTTAGGAAACAAAGTCAATTAGGTATATGCATTTGGTTGATAGCAGGATTGATTATTTTTTATAGATTGTAGTCATTGTTAGTTGCTTTAAAGATTGCTGTAGCCTAAGATTGTATCTATTTCCTAGCAGATTATTTTGTTTTAAAAATCATAGAATTGTAATTTAAGAATTCCTCATTGGATGTTTTCAAGTTCAACAGTGAGATAAGGATTAACAAATAAGTTCTCTTTTCTATAGTACAGATTTAGTGATCTCTAGCATTGGTCCTTTAGGGTTAGCCTCATTGTTGTTAGTGGTAGATTAGGGTTTCTTGAGGAATGAGCATTGAGATCATTTTGCCCGCACAAATAGTGTAGCAGCTCAAAGTCTACGATTCTCCGGTTGATAAATTAAATTGAGGTGAATTAATTATCAATAATTTTAACCAACATTTTGGCGCCGTTGCCGGGGAGTTGCTCCAAGGTAAGCTGGTATTTTGCTCATTTTTTTTGAATTGATTGATTGAGAAGTTCAGGTAGATAGAATCTTTTTACAATATACAACAAGGTGGAGGGGAAACATTAAGACGCAAAGACGAATTCACTTTGGGATTCCCAAGGTGTAACAGCCTGCCGCAGCCACTTTAGTGGGTTACCCCAAATTTTTGTTGTGTCCTTTCTGGTAAGTATGGTTGTTTTTCCTCACAAGTTTGAGTCATTAGAAGTATGTTTATATTTCTTGTAAAAAGTGTTTATTTTCAGTTACAAGTGTGGTTATCCTTTTGTAGGTTAAGTGTGTTTAATTCCAGGAATCTAATTTTACAGCAATTGTTAGGTGTGACTAGTTGTGGCAGATTGGAGAAGGAGGATTGGTAAGGCAAAAATTGCGCATTCCATAACAGGTTCCTTCAAACCCAACTGTGGCACAGGTATTTCAATTTGGTTTGATTAAAAGTCTTGTGATTTTCAGAATTTGTTTTGATGAGACCTAGAGATAGTAAGGGTAGATTCATTAAGGTTCATTCTGATCTTTTTGTAAACAACAAAACCCCCCCCTTCACTAACCCTAGGGATAGGGATACTGGCAACGAAACTGAAAACAACAACATTCAGAATTCAGCGGAACTTGGGACCCAACCAGTAGGAACTGAGGTTATACTCAGTGAACAGTTACATTCAGAAGAAATCCCACAGATCCAACAAACTTCACCTTTAAAGGAAGATCCTAATTTGGTTGACACAGTGAACATAGAAAAAGTGAACTTCCTTCTGGAACATAACCAGAATCCGGTGGTTTCTCAATTAGAATCCACTACAGATTTACCTTTCAATTTTCAAACTTGGCCTAGGCCAGACCATTGGGATTCTATTCTATCCCCAAGAAGAGACAGGTTAGGTGTCAACTGGTTTAGGAACCCTCTTGTCATGAGTGATCAGGGAACTGAACACCAGATGGAAGGAGAAGTAGAACATGAGGGACGAACTGAAACAACTTTTGGCTTCCCCATTCTGGATCTTACACGGGATGTCAGTATGAAAAATATCCCAGCATCTTCATTACCTACCTTCTATGGGAAAAGTACTGAAGATCCGGATACCTTTCTATTTGAGTTTGACATCTTATGTAGGAGTTATAATTATCTACAGGATGCTCAAAAGTTAAAACTATTTCCAGCAACCCTTAAGGATTCTGCACTTAGATGGTTTATGAGCTTGGGGGAATCCACCATCCGAACCTGGGAACAAATGAAGAGTGCTTTCCTCAGAAAATACCGAGACTACTGTGGGCCTCGAGACTCCCAAAATGATATCTTTAAAATGCAACAGCATGAAGAAGAGAGTCTGGAGGACTTCCTAGAACGATTCTGCTTTGTATTACAGAAGTCTAAGTATAATACCTTACAGGAGGATGCCGTCAGAACCCTTTTTCTAAAAGGGATCCTGGATGAATATGTGGAAATCCTCAACTTGATGGCATCAGGTGATGTATCTCATAAATCCTTTGAGGAGATTACTGAACTATGCAGAAAGTATTCGAGGAGTAGAGCCAAGGCAGGAAAAAGCACAAGGGAAGGCCCTTCCCGTATTTCTAGAACAGCAGGAACTAGTGGGGTCACAAGAGTTGAGTTGGGAAACTTGTTAGAAAATTTCAAAACTGACATTTTAGGCACCTTAAGCTCCCAATTTGATGCTTTGAAAACAAAGAAACGGCAAGAGGAGGAGGACATAGCAGCATTACACATATTCTGCCCCAAATGCAGAAAAAGACACCCTTTGAAAGAATGCCCTCTAAATACCATTTCAGTCTGCGCTCTTTGCTCTGCTCAACACCCAACTGACAATTGCCCTTCTTTACCAGAGCTGCAAGCTTTTTACAAGTTTAATGCTGAACCTACCGATGCATCAAGAAGGCCTTGGCAGCCTAGACCTCAAAACATGTACCCAGAACCTGTTTTCCAGAACCCTGCATATTATTATCCCATGCAGCAATCTCAGCAGCCATGGAGTCCACAAATGTGGCAGAATTGGCCCTCTCAACCTACTCAGACCCAGCCTTGGCAGCAAGGCTGGCGGGGACAGTCATATGGAGGACCACAAGGACAACCCTATGGAGGAACACAATCAGCCACCCCTCCTAGTTACTGTCCAATGCCACCAAATATACAGCAGCTACTACCAGGCTTTACACCACCTGCCCTTCCTCCTATACCCACAGTTCCACAACAATATCAAAATCCAAATCCACCTAGACCCACGTTGTTGCCAGCCCAACCTATTCCAAACCCTAATAACCGACCTTCCCAGCCTCTTAATAATGCTGAAATTCAGATGGCTCCAACTTATGTAATTCATTCAGCTCCTTTACAGGAAATACAATTAAGGTCTGGGAAAACATTAAATAAAACTCCTCCAGCAGTGATTATTCATGAAGAGACTGGAGAAGAAAGTGATGAAAAAGAGATTACAGAGGAAGAAGAAGTGCAGATTGCCTCAGAAAATACTCAAGCACTGGGAACTCATTTCCAACCACCAGCTCATCCACAGGTAAATAACAACCCCCCTTACCCGGAGAGGTTATTAATAGAGAAACCTATGATGCGTCCACAGTTTGATTTGGAAAGTGAGTTGAGAAATGTTTGCATCAAAATTCCATTACTTCAGGCTATTAGAGATGTTCCTATTTATGCAAAGTTGGTAAGGGAACTGTGCTTAAAGAAACCTGGTCGGAAACAGAAAGATCCACCCAAGATAAATGTTTTAGGCCAGCTGTCTAATTATATTTCAGACTGCCCCTTACCCCCAAAATTTGCAAATCCTGGGAATCCAGTGGTGACCATTTACATCAATGAGGTTCCAATAGGAAACACTCTAGTTGAATTAGGGGCTGCCATTAATGTCATGTCTATGACCACCATGCAGAGACTTCAGTTGCATAATCTCCTCAGATCTACTCCTACTATTTTGGAGTTGGCTGATAGGAGCACAGTCAAACCTGTGGGGGCCTTAGATGACATTACTGTCACAATAGCTTCTTGGGAGTATCCAGTGGATTTTCTGGTACTCCAAACCAAACACCCAATGGGGGAACATCCTGTTATATTAGGCAGGCCTTGGTTAGCCACTGCTAATGCCTTTATAGGATGTAGAGAAGGTATTTTAACTATATCAAATGGCACTTCTCTACAAAACCTAATTATTTATCCTCCAGCTCAGCCTGTATCGGAAAACATGTTATGGTTAGAGAATCCTTATGGGGATGAGGATGTGGGACAACCCTTACTGTCCATCAGTCAAACTAGGGGGCTGGAACACCAGACTGAGGATGATATCCTAGATCAATTTATTTCAGCCACCACTAGTATTGAGTACCCTCAGTCCTTCTCTGACTTAGACAATGTTTTCACAGAAGATTTTCAGGAACACTATTACCCCTCAGCCACCTCATCATCAGTAGTTTTATTTATAGATGAGAAGGTTGAGGCTGCAACTATACCAATGGAGATTAGTCCAGGAAGATCTTTGTTTATCAATGGGAATCTGTCTCAAAGCCAGCAAAATCAGGTAGTTGATTTACTCAAAGCACAGTCTGGGGCATTTGCTTGGGTTTATACAGACATGAAAGGCATTCACCCTGACACATGCATGCATCACATTTATACGCAGGAAAATATAAGACCAGTAAGGCAGCCACAGAGAAGAATGAATCCTGCGCTTAAAGACATTGTGAAGGAAGAATTACAAAAATTGTTGGATGCAGATTTCATCTATCCCATTTCTGATAGCAAATGGGTATCTCCGTTGGTGATTGTTCCAAAGAAGGGAGGTAAGTGGAGAATATGTGTTGATTTTCGTGAATTAAATAAAGCAACTCTCAGAGATTACTTCCCTCTTCCTTTCATAGACCAGGTTTTAGATACATTGTCTGGGAAGAAATATTTTTCTTTTTTGGATGGATACAGCGGATATAACCAGATAAGAATAGCCCCAGAGGATCAAGAAAAAACCACTTTTACCTGCCCATGGGGAACTTATGCTTACAAGGTGCTTCCATTTGGACTGTGTAATGCTCCTGCCACTTTCCAGAGGGCAGTATTAGGTATTTTGGCTGATTTGGTCCATGACTGTGTGGAAATATATATGGATGATTTTACAGTCTACGGTAA
Source organism: Larix kaempferi (assembly GCA_027924585.1). NCBI lineage: Eukaryota > Viridiplantae > Streptophyta > Pinopsida > Pinales > Pinaceae > Larix > Larix kaempferi. The sequence goes on from BSBM01001063.1 coordinate 6,946,472, forward strand.
TGATTTCAAGGAAGCCTTGGATAATTTGGAGAAAGTTCTAATTAGGTGCCAAGAAACAAATCTTGCTTTAAGCCATGAAAAGTGTAAGATGATGTTAACTGAGGGTATTGTTTTAGGGCACCATGTTTCATCAGAAGGAATTAAGGTTGACCCAGCAAAAATTGAAATCATTACTAGTCTGTCTTCACCAACTACACAAAAAGAAGTCAGAAGTTTTCTAGGACACGCAGGGTACTATCGTAGGTTTATTGCTAATTTTACAAAGATAGCAGCCCCACTGTTCAAATTGTTGGCCAAAGACAGTGGTTTTGATTGGGATCAACACTGTCAGATAGCCTTTGACACATTAAAGTCAGAATTGTCTTCAACACCAGTTCTGCGGGGGCCAAATTGGTCTTTGCCCTTCCATATACAAACTGATGCTTCAGACACTGCCTTGGGGGGAGTGCTCGGACAGAAAGAGAATCAGTCCTCCTATGCCATTTATTTCATCAGTAAAAATTTAACACCTGCAGAACTGAACTATACAGTGACTGAGAAAGAGTTTCTAGCAGTAGTTCATGCCATCAATAAATTCCGGCATTATATTACAGGTTACGAGGTATTTGTTCATACCGATCATTCTGCTATTAAATTTTTAATGAATAAGCCAATCACTAGTGGCAGAATTACTAGATGGTTACTTTTGTTACAGGAATTTAACATTACCATAGTTGACAAACCAGGGAAGGAAAATCTGGTTGCAGATTTCCTCTCCAGATTGACTCATGCTGATAATAATGTTCCTGTCGATGATACATTTCCTGACGAACACTTATTTGCTGTCTCTATTAAAACACCCTGGTTTGCAGATGTAGCCAACTATTTGGTTACAGGGAAACTACCTGCTCATTTGTCATCTTATGAAAAACGAAGAATCATACAGCAAAGTGCTAATTATTCATGGGTAGGTAATGATCTCTTTCGAACCGGTCCAGATCTGATTATCAGGAGGTGTGTGAGGGAGGATGAGATGTGTGACATCCTCCAAGCCTGTCATGATGGACCCTGTGGAGGCCATTTTTCAGACAAGCGGACAGCATATAAAGTGTTACATCAAGGGTATTACTGGCCTACCCTTTTTAAAGATGCTGAGAAGTATGTACAGGGCTGTGACAGCTGTCAAAGAATGGGGAGACCCACTGCTGCTGATCAAATGCCTTTACAGGCCCAGGTACAAATTGAACCTTTTGAAAAATGGGGATTGGACTTTGTTGGACCAATTTCACCAATGTCAAGGAAAAAGAGGTATATTTTAGTTTGCACTGATTATGTAACTAAATGGGTTGAGGCAAAAGCTCTATTGAGGGCCACTGAGAAATCAGTCATAGAATTTATTTACGAAGAGATTTTTACTCGTTTTGGTATTCCTCGTGAAATTGTGACTGACAATGGAGCACAGTTTGTCTCTAAATAAATGAAAGCACTTACAGAACAATATGGAATTAAGCACTATAAATCTTCTCCTTACCACCCCCAAGCAAATGGTCAGGTGGAATCAACCAATAAAGTGCTAGAATCCATTTTAACTAAGACTGTGCAGCTACATCATAAGGACTGGGCAGACAGGCTACCCGAGGCATTGTGGGCTTACAGAACTACGTGGAGAAATACCACAGGGTATACCCCATATCAACTTGTTTATGGTAAACAGGTCCTGCTGCCTATAGAATTTCAGGTGAAAACTTTTCGTACTGCTGCACAACTGAGCCTGAATTTAGATGAAGCCCAGGAGCAGAGGCTGATGCAATTAAATGAACTTGATGAAATTAGACAAGATGCTGTCCAACAAACTGTGTTGATACAGAATCAGCGGACTAAGTGGCATGATAAATTTTTGAAGAAGAAGACTTTTGTAGAAGGTGATTGGGCTCTGTTATTTGACTCACGATTCAAACACTTCAAAGGTAAGCTTACCACTAGATGGATGGGGCCATATGAAATTGTGACTGTTTTTGATAATGGTTCTGTCAAAATAAAAACAATAGACGAAGAACAAACTGCCTTTGTAGTGAATGGACATCGGTTAAAAGTATATCATAAACCTCTCTCTAAGCAAGAGTTCATCCATAACATGAGTCAGCAGTCTGAACTAGAACTGGTAGGTGAGGAAAAGACTTCTTCATCTCCTACTCTCTCTCAGTAATCTTCAGTGGAATTGTTTTTTGTACATATATACAGGGATTTGTTTTTTTTTCTTTCTCTTTTTGAAAAGGTGCAGATATTCTTTTCAGCAAGACTCAGAATGTTTTTTGAACCTAAGGGAGGTATCACTATCCTATTTCAGCATGCTGATTATTTTTGCAATACATTTTTAAGGACTGTGTAAATTTGGGTCAATTTCTGAGTTTCAATGAATTATTGGAATGTCTGCATTTGTGTGTCAGATTTTTTTTTGGAATTGTTTTGGCTATTCATAAGAGTACTTGCCCACCAGGCATTGCCTACATTAATGCTTTAAGCTTCCCAAATGTTTCTGCTTATGAACCTATGGGCTGCGAGGACCATTTGATTTTGTTTCACACTAGATAAAGAGTGGGAATTGATGTTAGTTACAGCTATGGGCATGAAGTTATTCTTAAGATAGGCATCATGATTAAAAGGTGTTCAAGATCGGGCAATTTGGGGGTTATTATCTCTTGGCTGTTATAAGATTAAACACATATATATATACTGTCTTTAGCCACTTTATGACTTTCACTTTCTACAGTTACGAAGGTTAGTTGTTCATATGGGCAAATCTTTACAGGCATATACAAAGAATACTCTTCCAATTCTGGTACCATCCCACTCCTAGATGGTTTTCAGAGCAGCTCCCCCACTCATCTATGCTGAAGCAAATCATAAATTTTATCTTTAAGATGAAATTGGGACAAGAGCCTCTGATAGAAAAAGGGTGTAAGAGGTTAACCCGCCGGGATACTGAACAGGTCTGCTGGCAGCGGGTACCGACCTGTGGTATGAACAGGCAAACCCATCAGGGTTCTGAACAGGCCTGTTGGCAATGGGGCATCTGTCTGGGGAAGAAGCTTCTTAAGATGTTATAGTTACCCCACCGGAGTACTGACCAGGCTTGCTGGCAGTGGGTTCTGACTTTAATATCTTCTTTAACAGCCTCATCTATACTTGTCTATATGAACAACGTACCTATGTGAAGGTAAAAGAGAAGCCATGAGGATGGTTAATTAAAAATTATTAAATTCATTAAAAATAAAATGATAGCCAGTTGATAATCATCTCCAACTGTTTTTGGTATTTTGGGTTACCTGATTCTAAAAAAGGTTTTGAGGCCTAAAACATAGCTGAGAAATGTAGTACTATTTGTTCCACTACTCAAATTATTCCGTGTGAAGCTGAGTCAAAATGGACCAGTACCCCATTAGCTTCTGTTGATTATTTTCCTTATCCTGTGGCATATGTCCTGGTGGAAAAGTTCTGTATGGATAACAAGGGTGAGGACTGAATTTTTGATTGATGAAGTCTGAATTGTTGATTGTTTTTGATGGTTTAAATTATGAGTGATTGATGAAGCTTGCATTTCTGATTATTGAATTATGAGTGATTGTTTGAGTTTGAATTTTTGATTGTTTAAATTATGAGTGATTGATGAAACTTGCATTTTTGATTGTTTAAATTATGAGTGATTGATGAAACTTGCATTTTTGATTATTGAGTTATGAGTGATTGATTGGAATTTGAATTTTTGATTGTTATTTGTATTTTCAATAAAAGATGGCTTCATAGCACAATTGAGTTTCCTGTGTGGTTAGATAGAGCAGCAACTTAGCAATAAGGAAATCAGGCCATAAAACTGTTGAGGGCCCAACGAATCTATTAATCCAGGCTATTTGCTTATGAACTCATCCAAGTGATGTCTATTTGGGAGATTCATGGTTTTACATCACTATTCATAGCCTAACAGCTGCTCCAGATGCTGGTACTTACCTTTATATTGGTAAATTGTTGTACATCGTTATCAGCCTAAAAGCACTGCTGTGTTTGTCAAAGTGCCGGATTGAGTGCCGTAAGGAGTGCTGGAAGTTATATTCGGGAAATTGGCATGTATATGGTAATGGACGTTGATAAAGGTAAGGAAAGGTGTACGATTAGCTAAACCTTAATTAGTAATAAGGGTTATAATTAAATATTTTTTTGCCATTATATGAAATCCGATGAGTTATGAGTTACTTTAAAAACTTTTTGATAATAGTTCATCCGCTATTTTTGGCAACCTTTGATAAGACGAATTATAACTTTGTTCTATTATAATTGGGGTTCTGACGTGTTAAGAGATTAAGTTTAGTTTAAAAAACGTGTTACATTATGGTTATCATTCCCTGCGAAGTGGGCAGTATGTGCCACCACTTGCAATGATTTTTTTTTCTTGTCACGATGCTGTCTTCATTACCCTTACTTCCTACCATTCTACCATGTTCATTCGTGTTTCTACAGTCTCTATCCTTACCATTGTCATTACCTGCGAATTGCCTGTCCGAATCCTTTGTTAATTTCCTGTTAATTCGCTACCTTCGTGGCTCCACCATGCTCAACCGGCATGAACCCTCTGCGTATGAGCAGCTATTAGCCATCCCTGAGTTCGTTGCATGCAAGGATATGTTTGTTCGGGCGGGATGGCATGCATTTTTAACTAATTTACAGGGCCACAATGACGCGGTCTCTCTACAATTCACCCTGAGTTTCGACGGGCATACCGCTAGAGTGGGGGCTCTAGAGTTTGCAGTAACAGAGGAGTCCATTTCAGTTGCCACGGGACTTCCACGCACCGGTGATAGATGGTTTAAGAATTTTCGGCTGCCACGAAAAGATTATGACTGCGTTTTTAAACCAGAATATTTGGCTGTGAAGGGTGAGAAGGGTTTCTCCAAGCTGTGGGTCAGAGAAGAATTCCATAATTCCTTGATGATCATCACCAAGCTAATTACCTGTGAAGGTCGATTCTCCACCTACAAAGCCTGTCATTTTCGTCTGCTAGCTCATTTCGAGTTTGGTAAGCTCCTGAACTTCCCATTTTATTTTTGGAAAAGTTTGAGTAAGATGGCTTCGCAGGTGAGGAAGAATTTAGAGCATCCAACCCATATTCTTTATCATCATGGGCTTATTAAAATGATCGTTTTAGCTGAGTTAAAGAAGCAAGGTCGGGGTTGGGAACAGTTTGTGTATGAACTCTCTAACCCTCATCTTCAGTCACCCTTGAGGAATGAATCAGGAGAGCCTGGTATCCCTGATCTAGTGGAAAAAGCTTCCTCCACCAACAATTCAGTTCCTCAAGATGATTGCCCTCAGGAACCCGCTGTTAATAGCTCCAAGAAAACTGCTCCATTATATGCTAAAAAGTCCCCAATCCCTAAAAGGCAGTGCGTTAACTCTCGGTCTGGGGGGGATAAGGAGCAGGAAAATTTGGTTGTTTTGCCAAATAGACGTTTTACTCGCAGCATGGCCGCTAAAGAGGGGAGAAAGGGGTCTAAGGGTAAAGAACCTGTTCAAGTTGAGTTGTCATCATCCGATGCTTCCTCTACCCATGCTAACTCCGATTCTCCTGATTCCCCTCATTGTTCTGCATCATTGAATCCTGTCAGTGAACCCTTGCTGCTAGTGTCCCCTTCCAAATCGAGTCTGAAATCTACCAAAGGATCTCCTTCAAAGTCAAGTTTGAAGTCTGTCAAGGTATCCTCTTCCAAATCAAGTTTAAAATCTGTTAGGGCATCATTTTCCAGATCTGGTTCAGAGGCTTCAGCACAAGGGATTGACTATTTTAGGCAAAAGAATATCAAATTGAAAAATAAGCTGCAAGAATATGTGAGGTTGGATCGGGTTGTCAAACAAGAAAATGCCATTTTAAAAGCTAGAATAGTGTCCCTGCAAACCTTGGTTGATGAAGTTAAAGGGACAAATCATAGCCTTCGAAGACAGTTAAAGAAAAAGGACAAACAGTTTGAGCAGTTAGCTAGCATACAGCAACATTCTGCCCCCTCTCCTCCTCGGGTGCAAGTTCTGTTTAATACCTCAGCTTCAGTCTCTGGAGTTGGGTCCAAGGATTGACAACTCACTTTGAAGATTTAAAATTTTGCCTATCAGAAATTTCCTTGCATTGGGACATGCAAGACCTTCAGTCTGGGGGAGATGTTGGTCCTCTATTTTGCCCATTTGATGTACTATTTTCTAGTATTTAAAGTCTTAATTGATCCAATAATAATCAGCTTTATGTGTCTTTTGAAGATCAATACTGCTAAGAGCCATGGTAAGTAATTTTAATTATTTGATTGTTGTATTTTCTTATTTTTATGCATATGTTTTGGGTTTTAGGTTTCATTAAACCCTATGCTAATAATGATGTGGGTTTCTCTTCTACACAGGGTTCGTTTTGTTATTTGGCCAGCGTTCAAATGAGGAGATTGGGGATTCGATCTACCATCAGGGCGTTTTTATTGGATCCACATCATCTTTAAGATGCTTTTGAAGATTGCTCCACTGCTATTTCAGGCACGATCTTTGGATCAAGGGTTGTTATTATTTTCTCCTCAACGCTATGTGTATATTCTGGATCTGAGATTCCATTTTTGGCTCAGAATGGTTAAGATATTTTGAATATTGTTATTTCATATCGACCCTTGTCTCCAGGGCGATTTCAATCTGCATAATTTAGTATAAAAGTGACTATGGAAACCCTAGGTAGGGGGATTTGTACAAACTCCATTTTATGAATATGATACAGTGCGTATTTCCATCAGATCTGTGATTTAAATGTGTGAGGCGTTGAGGGTAGGGCCCACCTTCAGCACCAAACAGTAATGCTTCAGTAGTGTGTGTGGTTTGCAGTGATAGATTGGCGTTTTTAGCAATATACATTTCCTTTCAGAATATAAATGGTTTGCTCGTCACTGGATTTTAATAGAAGGCATGACCGTGATTACTAATTAAGAGCATTTACAGTTGACGGCCATGAATGAAGCTTGTTAACAGTCTGAATTTAATATTTCCTCTGTTTTGCTTAGGGTGAGTTGTTGTTTAAAGCTTAGGGTATATATATAATTGCATGATTGATTGATATGGGTTATGGTAGATTCAGTTCTATGAAGGATCACGAATAGATTGAGTGTTTTATTTCCAGTAGATTTAATGTTATGAGTGATTACGACTGGATGGAGTATTTTATTTCCATTTTATAACAATAGCTACAGGAATGGTTTTGAAATTATCTTGATTACGGGACTGAAAAATGAATTAAGAATGGCTTGTATTTAAACCTTTTCTCTTAGTCTCTAGTGTGTAATATTGGTGCATGAATTATGAGTTTGACTCTGGATATTAAGACCATTGTGTTGCAGCATGAAAATGGCTTATAAATAACCTATTCTTTTACTGTCAAGCTTGCAATATTTGAATATCATTTACAACAGAGTCAAGGGTTGTAACCATAAAGCATTTAGGGTTTATCTATTTTTTGGATGAAAGATTGAACAGAAGTTGAAGTTGCATGTGAGTGAGAAGTCCTTGTTTATAACAATGTTTCCTTGAGTCGATAGTTAACTGCACAGTAGAAACCAAAATCAGTGAATGCCTATCACACAGTTTTAACATATATCGATGAGCAGAATTGAAGTATTTTAGTGTTCTGTTATGTACATTTGCATGCATAAATCTTAAACAGAGTACATTGGAATTCCACTAAACAATCAAGCAATCCTTTGATAGACTGTGTGTTGACTACTTTAAGCTAAAAGGCCACAGGTTATATTTGTGTGAATTTGAAGCATTAGATTTGCAATTCAGTTAGGAAACAAAGTCAATTAGGTATATGCATTTGGTTGATAGCAGGATTGATTATTTTTTATAGATTGTAGTCATTGTTAGTTGCTTTAAAGATTGCTGTAGCCTAAGATTGTATCTATTTCCTAGCAGATTATTTTGTTTTAAAAATCATAGAATTGTAATTTAAGAATTCCTCATTGGATGTTTTCAAGTTCAACAGTGAGATAAGGATTAACAAATAAGTTCTCTTTTCTATAGTACAGATTTAGTGATCTCTAGCATTGGTCCTTTAGGGTTAGCCTCATTGTTGTTAGTGGTAGATTAGGGTTTCTTGAGGAATGAGCATTGAGATCATTTTGCCCGCACAAATAGTGTAGCAGCTCAAAGTCTACGATTCTCCGGTTGATAAATTAAATTGAGGTGAATTAATTATCAATAATTTTAACCAACAGTCTTGACGTCAAACATTCAAGAAACTACTCAATCAACGACCAATGATGAGATGTCATATATTGAGTATAAGGTAACCTATCAATGATGTAAATAGGCCTAGGGTTCTACTACTCTAGGTCAAATCCTCATAGTAATGAGTTGTCATCGATGAGACATGACCCGCTAGTGAGAATTCAATGGGGACCTTCCCCACTAGCACAAGTTTGAACATTGGTTATAATGGTACATACTGAGAACAACTCAACAATAGGTAAGGTTGACATGCGAATTCAATGCAAATGAGGAACAACCAAAATAGACTAGGACAACCCTTAAACATTGAGCATGACACAATAGTGATTTGGGAAGCACTTAACAAAAAGGAAACAACAATATAAAGCTATAATGCAGGAGACATTAACAAATTCTCCATATGATTAGAAAAGTAACCAACCAAAGGAGTATAAAATTTGGGATCATGGTTCAAATCCTAAGGCCATACTAAATCCCAATTTGTCGAGTAGACTCAAGACTAGTGCTTTTTTCAAGTCTAACTTGACTTTCTACCAATATATAACACATATTTGAAATATCCCCCCGTCTCTTTTTTGAAATATTTTATTTTTTTGTCTTTTTCATATTAGAAAGCCTAAAAGGGAATAAATGAATCATTTTCTACAATGGAGAAAATGAGTGTCACCTGATGTGTAACTAAGTTCCAAGCACATGGAATGTACATATGAAAAAAATGGATGTGCAAGATGTGGATACTCATTAAGAACGTCTTCTCCAGTAAGGGTTTCAAGATGTGACTACATTAGAAGAAAAGGTGAGAGGCTAGGAGAATGCATAAGTGGTAAGTGGCTAATGACAAACTACAACGAACAATACTAAAATCAAAATTGCAAGTAGAAATATGCAATGCAGCAACACAAATTAAAATAAAATTTGAGATTCCCCTATAGGTAATGTCCAGAATAAGATTAGGGAGAATTAATGTGGCTTCAACGGTTGTATTATAGAATTCATCTTATGGATAGTTAAAATCTCTCATGGAAATAACTAAGCCCCTAGCTACTTAATCCATGACAGAAACAAAAAAAAATGGTGATCTATTCTCCTAGATCAAGATTACATGTGAAATTTTAAGCACAGAAAGAAAGAGAAAGAGGTAGGCCTTACCTCCAACATGTAGGATGTCATAGTGCTTTCTCCAAGCTTGATATCCAAGGCTTGAACCTGTAAAACAAGACAAAGGACCAAAAAATCCAAGCAAGTAGATGTATTAAGCTAGATCTAATCTATAGCATATCACATATCAAATAACAAGAGACATAATATGGGAAAACAGGACAAGTTAATATTAATTAAAAATCCAAAGAAGCTCATTACAATGTTATACCTTGATGTCCAAAGCAACAACACTTCCTTCCAAGCTATCCTTCATCACCCTGCAAGACTTATGGGGTTACAATGGCCTCCTATAGGATCAATTATAGGTTTGGTGCTTCCAAGAACTCCCCTCTCCCTAGCTCATGGATGGCCCTCCTTAAGTATTATTTGGGAGGCCAACCACTAGGAGAAGATGATGGATCTGAGGGAGTGTGGATCAAGGATCTAAACCATGCCAAGGAGGGAATGTGAGATGGGATTCTAAGGGGTACTTCATCCCAAGAAAATATCCATGATATCCAAGATCCAAAATCAAAGGGATAAGCCGAAAGTGAGATTTATGTGCCCCTATTACTGAGCAAAATGCGAAAAAGATGAAATTTTCTCTCCCCCACAGGAATTCAATGTGTGACAAATATGAAATTGTTGCTCCTAGGGAAACTAGCAAGGCGTGAAAATTCCAGTAAGAGGTAGTTTTAGGAGGTGGTTGGGGTGGGTTTAGACCCCCTGCTTGTTGGATTCACTTCCAAGTGTGACTAGGGAAGGGACCAACATTGGAATGAAGGGTCCTAACACCCTTAGGTGGCATAAACGTCATGTTTTCCATGGTGGTAAAACATGCAAACCCTCATTTGCACATGTTGTGGCAATTTGAGGTATAACAACGGTAATTCATGGAGGGACTAAAACTAAACTCTTGCACCTAAGAAAAAAAATTCCATGGGTTTCAAATGATAATATAGGTTCTAAATCTAGGGAATCCATGTTTGGTATGCTCTACCATGAAAATTATGACTTTTAAATAGAGAAAGGGCTATTGTTGCAATCTTCTGGGGAGGATGTTGAGCATGGTTTTGTTTGATGTCAAATATATTTTTGAACTTGGTGATGGCATTGAAGTCTTAAATCCAATTTGAAGAAGTATATAGAAAATGTGTGTGCAAGTCTCAGCAAGCTCCACCAAATGTGCGCAAGAAGTCTGCACAAATTCCCACTAGAGTTATCTACGTAGGTCCCAACACAAGTATGTTGTGCAATACATCGTGTAATAGTTTTCGTTCTAATAAAGCCAAAATATTAAAGTCCACAAATTACAAGCCAACAAAGGAACAAGAAATGAGGTTCGTTCAAGAAAAATATGTGGGTAAACTTATTTGTGAAGCAAGGTAGAAGGGATGCAGCTGACATAGAAAAACCTTTGCTTATGGACAAATCAATTTAACAAAGAAAATAAGGAATGGTATAAATAAGCAAAATATTGAAGTGTTTTGACAAGCTTGGGTGCAAAAGATGTAGTGTTCTGAAATTGAAACCTTCAGGGAAAAGATGAAATGCTCAGGAGAATCAATGACTATATGACTTGAGGAAGTACGCGAGATTACAGGGAAAGGAGAAGTACAAGAAGAAATCGCACAGAAATATAAGGATCATTTGTGAAGAGCACTAGGAGCATATATATAAGGAGCATTTGAATAGAAGGACACAAGGAATGGTCACATAGAAAGAGTTAGAAGTGTGAAATATATTATGCTCGGCAGTGTGCGTAGAAAGTCCAAAGTGGACTGTGATCGATGAATACAATGACAAATCTATATCTAGGTGGTAGGACAGGGAAAGGATAGAAGATTGGTGTCTTCCACATGTTGGTTCTTGATAGCTCAGGTGGGTGCCTGACTGCACAAGTTGGTGCTTGTTGACTATGAGTTGGTGCTCATAAGAGGATTGGTGTCCTCATAGTTTGGTGCCTGTAAAACAGCAAATCGGTGATTGCAAGGGATCGGTGTTCCTATCCGATTGGTTTCAATAAAATCCTTGATTGGGTTCTCACACTTGTATTGGAGATTGGTGTCTCCCAGCATTATTTGTAATAGATGATTCTTTATATATAAAATTTCTCTACATATTATTTGCAGGCAGTGTTCTTTGCATTGAAAATTACTTTTGATACATGATATATGTGTTGATGAATGATTACATGGTATAAAAAATGTTTGAAAGAATAAAAGGTATGAAATATTGATTCACCTGCACCTCATTATTTCCAACAATTGGTATCAGAGCAAGTTCCTTTAGAGATAGTATAACCACTAGAAGGAAGATCATTATGCAATCTATATTTTTGCGCAAATATGGATAGATAGGAAGGTCTCTCAACAAACTGAGCACCACATTTTTATGGGTCTAATTATGATTTCTAGAGTATAAGAATGGAAGTCTTCATACAATAATTTGGAACTGATATTTGGTTGGAAATTGTGAATGGTTATAAAGTTCCAGATACTCCTCCAACTGATGTTGTTGATAAAAAGTTGTATGAATTCAATGCAAATGCCAAAAATGCAATACTAAGTGGCCTAGCAGACTTAGAATTTACAAAATTCATGGACTGTAGCTCAGCAAAACCGATATGGGACAAACTTTAGAGAATTTATAAAGGAGATGACACAGTGAAAAATGTAAATCTACAAACTTATAGATGTCAGTTTGAGAGCCTAAAAATGAAGGAAGATGAGAACATTGCATCCTACATTATTTGTGTAGATGAAATAGTAAACACTCTGAGAGCTCTTGGGGAAACAATTCCTGAAGAAGCGGTTGTATAGAAGGTGTTGAGATATCTACCTATGATATTTGATTATAAAGTATTAGTCCTAGAAGGTATAAAGTATCTTGACAAGGTAAAAATGGATGAAATCCATGGAATTCTCATTGCCTATGAAATGAGAACTGAAAAGGAAAATCCTTCGAGAAGGGAGGTAGCCTTCAATGCCTCCAAGAAGAAAAAAGGAGGCAATCAAGATTCCAGTAAGAGTTCTTATGACGAATATGATCTTCAAGAAGCAAAATTTGTGAAGAAACTTCAGAAAGGTCATTAAAAGTACAAAGGTAAGCTTCCTTTCAAATGCTTTGAATGTGGTAAAATAGGTCATTTTACTTCTAAATTTCCTTATAAAGAGAATAGAGATAGTGATGATGAGGAGGTTCATGATCATAAAGAAAAGAAAAAAATATACAAAGGAAGTAGACCTAAAAATAATAAAACGTTTGGCAAACAAAAGAAAATTTTATACTCCAAAGAGGACAGTAACTCAGCAGATGAAGATGACAGTTATGATGATGAGAGAGAAGTGCCCTTTATGGAAATAGAAGAAGAATGTGAAAATGAGAACTCTGAAGATGAAATAAGTGTTGAGGTAGACTTTAAAGGAGAACTTATAAGTTCTTTAGAGGATTTGAAAAACTCACGAAAGAAGAATAAGTATTTAAAGTCCAACTACTGAAGTATGAAGAACAGATAGAAAGAGTCAAAATAATATAAGATTATCTAGCAGGAAAGATGAAAGAGAAAGAAATAATGTGTGAGGAATTGGAAAATAAAATTATCCCCTTAAAGAGGGAACTACAAAAGGTAAGCACTCACTTAGGCTATCAAAAAAAGCTTGGCAGAAGCTCTAAAGTATTGGATGAAATCATCAACAACCAAAGATAAATTTCAGACAGGTTTGGGTTGGGATATGAACAATACAACCGTGATAAGGATTCAATTTCAATTACACCCAACTATGAAACAGGCACAAGGATCTTTACAGTTGTACTTAAGAGTCTTATCAAATAGAAATACAACAGAAATAATGGACAACAATCTGCTTATGTAAACAAAGGAGATGGACCGTCTAGAAGACCTTTCACTACCAAGTATCAAACTATCTTTTTGGGGCATTTTTATTTCTACAATAATTTTGGTCACAAGGCTGCAAATTGCAAAGCATTTGCAAATAATAATTTTGAAAGAAATAGAATTCTTCTCAAAAACTTCAGAGCTGAAAATATGAACAAAGAAAAGGAGACAATATGCAAATTTCTTAGTCTTCTGAGACAATTATCATACCTAAATGACTTCATTTGATTTGGATTGTGCTTATTGTCGCAGAATTTCCCATATGTTTTGTCGTAACCAAGTCTTGACTTGTCTGCTAGTGATATTTGATCGCTCAATATCTTATTCATGATTGATGTGCATCCTTTGAATTTATTCTTCATTTCATCTTCAAGATAAGCCTTGTCACTTCCTGAAGGTGCACAATTCGGAGTATCACTCATGAGGTGATCTTGAACCTATTTCCTCATTTTTATCTTAGTCAAGTTTCCTTCTAAGCGAGAGATATCTCTATACTTTTGCTCAAGTTGACTTGTCCATACTTTTGCTCAAGTTGACTTGGCTTGCTTGAATTGTTCTTCATACTTTGACAGTTGGTCCTGTGAGAGTTTATTCTTCCTTCTTGAATTATTTAATTCATCCAAGGCACTTACCATTTCACCTTCCCAATCAACCTCTGTGGCTTCTTCTTCTTTAGATTGATTGTCTAATTTAATTTATGCGACAGGCTTTGGGGGTGTATTAAAGGATCCACTAAATAAATACTTATCCAGCGCTCCTATTTGACTTTGTGCAACTTGTGTGGATTTCTTGATATAGGAACAACCCTTTTTCTTTTCTTCATTATTCTTATCTTCCAAAATGGCCATGAAAAGTATTTCTTTTTGCTTATCTTGGAAATCACTTTCTTCGTATAAATTGTTGTCTTCCTCAATTTATAGACTCTTCCTTTGTTTCATAATTTTCTTCTTGTTCTCATATATGTCCTGAGTGTGTTCCAACCTTCGTTCATTGTAACTAGCCTCTTCCTCGCTTTCACTATCTCCATCTTCCTTATATGGACACTTTGAAGCAAAGTAGCCTACTCTTCCATATCTAAAACATTTGAAAGTTAATTTTCCCTAGTAATTACCACGTCCTCTTTTCAACTTTCTCACAAAGTTTGATTCTTCCTCATTTGATTGATCACAAGATCCTTTGTCATGTTCATGTTTTTCCTTACTGGAGGCTTTAAAAGCATCTTCCTTTATGATAGGATTTTCCCTTCCATTTCCCATCTCATACACAGTCGAGATCCCTTGAAGCTCATCCTTTGTTAAATATGCAAGGTTAGCTCTGTCTTCTAATACAAATACCTTTGAGTCAAATATTGGAGGCATAGTTCTTAGTATCTTTTGCACAAATTATTCTTCAGCTAGTGTAACTCCAAGACTTTTGATGCCTTTAACCAACTCATAAACTTGAAGAAAATATGAAGCAACATTTTCTTCATCTTTCATTTTCAAACCCTCATACAATCCAGAGTAATTTTGCAGCTTTGCATTCTTTACTTCCGCATCACCTTCATAGGCATTTATGATTTTATCCCATGCAGCCTTGGCTGAGGCGCAATGTATAACTTTAGTGAATTCAATGTCTGTTAACCCACACAACAATGCATTCATGTCTCTTGCATTGCATTCATACTGTCTTTTATCAAGTGGATCAACTGGTACTATTGTTGGAACATTATAACCATCCACAATAGACTTCCAGACATCAGCTCTGAGTGATTGCAGATACACTTCCATCCTAATCCTCCAGAGGGTGTAGTTGGTACCATCAAACCTTGGTGCTATGTTAGTGGAGAGTCCTTCCTGCTTGTCCATATATACGCATGGATCTATCTTCCAAATGTTAAGCTATTACTGAAGACACCCGCTCTGATACCAATTATTGGAATCTTATTAATATTGAGAGGGTGGGTGAATCAATATTAGCGCCGTTATGAACATTTTTTTCTTTTTTATCAAATTGCACTGGAACTTAGATTAATCGTTCATCATAAATACAACATTCAGCATCTGACATGTGAAAAACACAGAACACACAGATTTTTACGTGGAAACCCAAATTGTAGAAAACCATGGAATTCTCTCTTATAATATAAATAGTACATTCATGGAAGCACCAACTTCTGAAGTTCTCCAGCACCAACTGGAAGGAGGCACCAACCCCCTGGTTTTACAAGATACAACCTGAAGGAAGCACCAACTCCTTGATTTACCAGCTTCAACTGGAAGGAGACACCGACCCCCTGCTTCTTTCCCTGTCCTGCCACCCTGATATGATTGTAGAATATATTACTTTGTTGTTCTATTGATTCATGCACTCTTATGATAATCTATTGTTCACACCTTATGCGCACCTTCTGTAAAATGATATCTTGCTATCGCAGAACTGTATCACATATAACACTTGAAAACATCAAATTTACACACTTGAATTCATATTTTCCAAATTGTGTGTTGATTCATCATACCACTCTATTTCTACACACTTAAAAAATATTGCGCATCATGTGTTGTGTTGTTGTTCCGACCTTGCACATTTGAAATCTCAATTGACACTATGCATCTTCTACTATGTTGTTGTTTTGATTTTGCGCATCTATATCAGTTTAATATGTGCACCTTCTATGATATTACACTTTTGTCTTGGTGCATCCATCTTTAGATAATCTGTGACCTTTTATGCATTATCTATGATATGGTCTTTATGTTCTTTGCATGTGTCTCATATTACCCTCATCATAATGTGCATCCTTTACTGTGTTGAAACTTTGCCTTTGCGTATGTAACTCAAATAAACTATCATTCTAAACTCACGCATTTGCACATCCTCTATAGTCCTGCATTCCTATCTTCGTGTAACTGTTGCGGATAAACTACATCATCTTGCACACCATCAGCAATTTTGTTCTTCTATTCGTGTGCACTTGGCTACTTTCTAGATCATAATATTATGGTTCCACGTGCCCTTGATGCCCCAAAATAATAATCTTGTCAAATATGTATCTTCTAGTCTCTGGTCTTACAATCTTACTTCAACTCTCCAACTTGGCTTCTTATTTATACTTGTATTGTGCAAATGGTATGTCCACAATTTGATCGTAGAGTCCCTTCTTCCTTGCTTCCTGGTTCCACTTACTTCACTCTTCTTCCACTTGTCATGTTCTGAACTAGTGAGGTATCATCTCTTGTGGGTCTTGTGCACACTTGGTCCTTTCCCTAATGGGTCTTGTTCCCTTCGTGTGTGGTCTTGTTCCCTTTATGTACTGTCGTTTTTGGTACTTACACACTTGACTTCTTTGATCGCTAATTTATTTCGATACTACTGTGCACTTCAACAACTTGCATACTTCTTCCGATTGGTGAGTCTTGCGCACTTTCGAGAATTGCATCTTTGTCCAATCACTTCTTGTTATCAATCCTCTTGCACACTCCTGAACCTTGTCCAACCAACTCTTTTGACTTTTCCTTGGGATAGAATGACTAGGTGGACTTAGCAATTGCGCATATACCATATGTAATGAATGTATTCCTTGTGTACTTCTTCAAATTGGATATACTTGATGTACTTTTGGATATACTTATGTAATATAGATGTACTTCTTATGTACTTCTTTAAACTAGATTTCATATACTTCTTCAAAGTGGATTTCATATATTTCTTCAAACTAGAAGAAGGATACTAAATACTCTTTGAAATCAATGATAATCAAAGTTCAACACATCTCACGATGTAAGGGTCAAGCCACATTGAGTCATATTTACCTAACACTAGTTCATTGTTGACCTGGTCATAAACAAGTACCATGTATCCTTCAAAATAGACACAGAAATCGATTGATTTATCATACTGAGCTTTGACATACTTTTTATGTGCCTTGTTAGCACTAGTTGTGTCCCTTCTATGTTCATCTAGTTTCTCCATGTAAACTAAGCTTTCTTCAAACGGGATAGTGTCAGGCATGAACTCGATGGATAGCTTTAACGAATGAATTTAGCGATCAATTGGTAACACATCTTCAACTCCATGTACAATATGGAATGGGGTGAACCTTGTGGTAGTCTTGACTGAAGTCTGGTATGCCCAAAGCACCAGATATAATAAGATATTCCAATTGTTCTTACTCCTGCTAATTGTCTGTTGCAACATGATTTTCAAGGACTTATTGACAACCTCTACTTGTCCATTTGCTTGTGGATAGTATGGAAAGGATAAATATTGTTGGAATTTGAGATTGGTGGCTAGTTTCATCATCATTTTATTCCAGAAATGACTTCCATTAACAATGAAAATATATTTTGGAATACAAAATTCGGCTATGATTTTATTGAATACGAAGTGCACAATTATCTCACCATCATACGCAAGGGTAGGAATGGCTTTGGACCACTTGGTAAAGTAGTCCATGGCCACAATGATGTACTTATGACCTTTCACCAATGTCGGGTTACAAGTTTTGTAGTCTACCCCCCATTTTTTGAAGGGGTTGATAGTGATGACAAGATATAGTATAGTAGCCTATGTGTGCAAATATTCTTGGTGAATATTTGACACATATGGAATGTATTTATTGCTTTGACACAATATTTAAAGATAGAAGGCCAAAAATAGTGATCACCACATGCTCCTCCATGGAAATCATTCAAGACCTTCTTAGGTTTTCCATGAGTTAAACATTTTCAAAGGATCAAGTCTACTCCTCGATAGTATAAAGTGTCACCTATGATAATATAGTGTTTTTCACGGTGACAAATACATCATCGGTTTTCATGGGAGAATTTAGAAAATACCCTCTATGTCTAGAGGTACACTAGGATATTTCCATACCAGGGACCATTCGAGTCAATGAGGAATACATGTTCATAATGTTGTGATTCATTATCCATTGGTTCTTCAACTTCTGTAGGGAGCTTCGACATAATCTCAAAAAATGCCAAGGACTTTTTTTTACTTCGTTGATGCAAATTCTAAGTTGAAATCTTGTAGAATTACAATCCATTTATTTTATTTGTGATCGATTATGCGTCGGGACAATATATGCTAAAATGGATTGACATCTACAATCAATGTGGTTTTTTTTGAAAATAATGTGGTGTTGGAGTCTCTAGACAACATGAATAGCTACCAACGTCAACTTCTCAACACATTAATACCTCAATATGAGTCTGGCCAAGTTCTTTATCAAATAACAAACCACATGTTCTTGATGTAGTTCATCTTCCTGAACGAAAACCATTCCAAGAATTGATTCAGATGCCACTAGATATAGTAGAAAATATTTATTATAGTCAGGTGGACTTATTAGAGGGCATAAATTAATGTCGCTTTCAATGTGTCAAATGATATTTGAGATTGGTGATCCCAAATAAAAGCGATCCATTTCTTCAAAAGGCGCATGAATCCTTTTGTAATCTCGACATAATTGGAAATGAAATGATGCAAGAAGTTAGCCTTTCCTTGGAGGCTCTATAGTTGACACACTTTATGTTGAGCTTGGTGTTGTCATTGATGTCAAAGAGATAGTTAAACATGGTAATGGCATTGAATTCTTAATGCCAGTTTGAATAATTATATATAAAATATGTGTGCAAGTCTCAACAAGTCCCACTAAACATCAAAGAGATTGTTGAAATTGGTGATGGCATTGAAATCTCAATGCCAGTTTGAAGAAGTATACAGAATATGTTTGTATGTTCTCAATTCCCACCAAGTCATGGCATTCTAGTGCACAAGTCCCACCAAGTTATGGCACTCTAGTGTGCAATATCAACCAAGTCATGGAACTATCGTGCCCAAGACCCTCTATCATCGAAAGGCAAGGAAAAGTGGATGAATTACCATGAAGTCATTAAATATATAAAAGTGCAAACCGACAAAATAATAAGAGGGGTGCTAAGCTTGACCGAGAATAAAGGAAGAAGGGATGTTACCAACTTAGAGAAACACCAAATTTTGTACATATCATTTGAGTAAGGCCGGTATAAATGAGAGAAAGATTGAGGTGTGTCAAGACAAGATTGGATGTGAAAAAAGATGTAGTATTTTTAAATTGCAAGCTTCAGGGAACAGATGAAATGCTCAGGCGAATCAATGGCAATATGACTTGAGGAAGTGCGCAAGATCACAGGACAAGGATAAATACAAGGTGTAGTCGCACAAAGATTTGAGGAGCATTTGATAAGAAGACAAGGAGCATTTAACCAAAAAGGATACAAGGAATGGTTGCGTAGGAAGAGTTGGAAATGTGAAGTACAGTATCCTCAACATTTTTTGCAAAACATAGGAAATAGATTAGGAAGAACAGAGTGGTTTGTGATCAGGGTATACAACAAAAAATATATATATGGGTGGTAGGACGGGGCAAGGACAGAAGATTGGTGTCTTCTACAGGTTGGTTCCTTGACTCTCAGGTTAGTTCCTAGCCGTGCAAGTTAGTGCTTGTTGATATGAGTTGGTGTTCATAAGAGGATCGGTGTCCTCATAGTTTGGTGCCTGTAAAATAGCAATTTGGTTCTTGCAAGGGATTGGTTTTCTTGTCTGATTAGTGTCAGCGAAATCAGTGAGTGGGTTCTCGCACTTGTATTGGAGATTTGTGTCTCCTAACATTGTTTGTAATAAGAATATTTTTATATAATATTTCTCTACATATTCTTTGCACAATATTCTTTGTATTAAAAATTTCTTATGATACATGGTATATATGTTAATGAATGTTTACATGCTATACAAAATGTTTGAAAGGATAAAAAGTGCATGATATTGATTCACCCCCCCTATCAGTATCACTTGGGGTCCAAAAATTGGTATTAGAGTCGGTTCCTTCAAAGACATTCTAACCACTTGAAGGAAGATCATTGTGCACTCCATATTTCTACGCAGAAATGGACAGACATGAAGGTCTCTAAAAAAAACAAGCACCACGTTTTGATGGGTCTAATTATCCTTTCTGGAGTATAAGAATGGAAGCCTTTATACAGTCACTTAGAACTGATATTTGGCTGGAAGTTGTAAATGGTTATAAAGTTCCAGATACTCCTCCAACTGATTCTACTAAAAAAAAATCTATATGAATGCAATGCAAACACCAAAAATGCAATACCAAGTGGCCTAGCATACTCATAATTTACAAAGGTCATGTAGTGTATATTAACAAAAGCAATATGGGACAAAGTTTAGATCATTTATAAAGGATATGACACCATGAAAAAGGAAAAGCTACAAACTTATAGAGGTCAGTTTAAGAGCCTAAAAATGAAGGAATATAAGAACATTGGATCCTAATTTCTTCAAGTAGATGAAATTGTCAATACTCTCAGAGGTCTTGGGGAAATAGTTCATGAAGAATCAATTGTACAAAAGGTGTTGAGATCTCTGCTTATGTCATTTGATCCTGAAGTATTAGTCCTGTAATATAGAAAGGATATTGACAAGGTAATAATGGATGAAATCCATGGAATTCTCACTGCCTATGAAATGAGAACTAAAAAGGAGAATCCTTTGAGAAGGGAAGCAACATTCAAGGTATCCAAGAAGACAAAAGGAAGCATCGAGATTTTAGTAATATTTCTTCTAATGAATATGATCTTGAAGAATAAAAATTTGTGAAGAAACTTCAGAAAGTTCTTGGAAAGTACAAAGGTAAGCTACCTTTCAAATGCTTTGAACGTAGTAAAATATGTCATTTTTCTTCTAAATGCCCTTATAAATATAATAGAGATAGTGATGATGAGGAGGATCATGATCATGAAGAAAAGAAGAAAATATACAAAGGAAGTAGACATGAATAGTATAAAAGGTTTGGAAGACAAAAGAAAAGTCTATACTCCAAAGAGGACAATAGTTCAGCAAATGAAGATGACAGTTGTGATGATGTAAGAGAAGTGCTCTTTATGGAAATAGAAGAAGAATGTGAAAGTAAGAAATTTGAATATGAAGTAAGTGTTGAGATAGAATTTGAAGGAGAAACTATAAGTGCTTTAGAGTATTTTAAAAAACAAGAAACAAGAACAAGTATTTAAAGGGCCAACTATTGAAGTATGAAGAACAGGTCGAAAAAGCAAAAAGAATAGAAGAATATCTAGAAGGAAAGATGAAAGAGAAAGAAATAATGTGTGAGGAATTGGAGAAGGAAAATATCTCCTTAAAGAGGGAACTAAAAAATTTGAGCACTCACTTAGGCTATCAACAAAATTTTGGCAGAAGATCTAAGGTATTGGATGAGATCATCAACAATCAAAGATCGGTTTTAGACAGGTCTAGATTGGGATATGAACAAGATAACAGTTATAAGGATTCAATTTCAATTACACCTAACCATGAATCAAGTACAAGGATCTTTGCAGATGTAGTTAAGAGTCCTATCAAAGAGAAAGACAACAGAAAGAATGGCCAACATTCTGATTATGTAAACAAAGGAGTTGTTACATCTAGAAGAATTCTCACTACTAGGTATCAAACTATATTTTGGGGAACCATTATTTTTGCAATAATTTTGGTCATAAGGCTGCAAATTGTAAAGCACTTGAAAACAACAATTTTAATAAAATTCCTCTCAAGAACTTCAAAGATGACAATATGAACAAAGAAACAAGAAAATATAATGAAGTCATCAATCCTTTTAGCCTTTTGGAAATGGACATTGAATTCTATCAATGTCACAACTATGGGCATTAATATCGAGACTTCAAAAACATGTCAGTAACTACGCCTCAAGATGAACCCAGAAGTTCCATCTATAAGAAATACCATACAAAGATTTGGTAGAAAATGACCAAAGAACAATGTCAAGAAGAATGTGACTAGGCCTTGCATGCTCTAAACAAAAGGAGTCGCTAGTATATTGATACTGGATGCTCCAAATACATGACAGGAGACAAAGGAAATTTTATTGATATACAAAGGGAAAAAGGAGGTAATTTTTACTTTGGAGACGATGGTTCTACCAAAATTTTAGGAAAAGGTCTAGTAAGTCTTGGAAATGAAAAAACCAAAGTTGAAAATTTCTTGCTTGTTGAAAATATGAAACATAATCTTCTCAGTGTCAGTCAAATGTGTGATCAAGGGAATATTCTTACTTTTGACTCCAAGAAGAGTAAAATAAGGAAGAAATATTCTGGAAAATTGGTGGCAATGGCCCCAAGAACTCCAAATAATGTGTACATCTTGGATTTGAAAGAAGAAGAAAAATGTTGTATGGGGAAAACAAATGAATGTTGGCTCTGGCATAGAAGATTGGGCCATATAAATTTTGATAATTCGATAAATATTAGCAAAAGGAAAGTTGTAAGAGACATATCAAAACTTACAAAGCCCTCAAATTCACTTTGCAAGCATTGCTTACATGGAAAGAAAACAAGAGTAAGTTTCAAAATAAAATATTATTCTACAACAAAACCATTGGAATTGTTTCATGTTGATCTTTGTGGGCCAATGAGAACAAAAGGTCTAAACAACGAATCATACTTCATTATTTTTATTGATGACTATACAAGAATGACATGGGTTTCCTTTCTTAAGAAAAAATTAGAGGCTTTTGAATCATTCAAAGTCTTCAAAGAACTAGTTGAGAATGAAACTGGTATGAAAATCATGTGTCTAAGATTAGATAATGGAGGGGAATATACCTCAAATGAATTTGAGGAATTTTGTGAGGAACATGGCATCAAGAGGAATTTTTTGAGCTGCTAGAACTCCACAACATAATGGGTTAGCAAAAGGAAAGAATGACAGACTATCCAAGAAATGGAAAGAACAATGTTAAATGACTCCAATTTATCAGATCATTTTTGGACACAATCAATTCACATTGTTGTCCGTATCTTAAATAGAGGACAAAATTAGAGCTTATAGCAACATGACTACCTATGAAATCTAGAAAAGTAGACCGACAATAGTTAAACACTTTAAAGTGTTTGGAAGCAAGTGCTACATTAAAAGGAATGATGAAGACTTGGGAAAATTTGACTCTGGAACTGATGAAGGAATCTTCCTTGGATGCTCTTCAAGGAGAAGGGCCTATAAGTGTTACAATTCGATATTAAAAAGAATAGTCACAATAATCTAGAAGACAATATAGAAAGGATCCCTCCAAGTATGTCCAAAAGAATCACTCTGGAAACCTAATCATTAGTGATAAACACGTAGAAGTACAAACAAGAAGAAGTAATATTGAAAACACCAATGAAGAAGTACATCTCTCTCTACCTTCCAAAATAGAGCCAAACAATTTTGAAGAATATAATAATAGTGAACCATGGGTAAATGATATGATAGAATAATTGAATCAGACTATGAAAAATGAAACATGGGAACTTGTTCCAAGACCTAAAGATAAGAATATCATTGGCACCAAGTGAGTTTTCAGAAACAAATTAAATGAAGAAGGACAGGTAATTAGAAACAAAGCAAGATTGGTGTGCAAAGTGTTAGAAAAACAGGATCGCAGAGCAATAACAATAAACAAAAATGAAAATATAATCACACATACACATTACAGGAGACACAGATATATCGTGGTTCACCCAACTTGGGCTACGTCCACACTGAAGTTGCCAGTCCTTATTATTATTTCTTCCAGCAAAGTGAAGGGATACAACTTGCAGCACAGTCGTTGTACTTCCTCTTCATTGTCTCACAGTCTCTCTTCTTGATCTCAGAGATCTTTACAATGCATAATACCTAATACATCAACCCTAGCCATATTACAATGTCTTTCTTTTATAAGGGAAATACAATGGGAAAATACCACGGGTTACCCAAAACCATGGGCCCGAAAACGGTTGGAGAAAATAGCCCCAAATTTTTTTCTCAGGGGTGCTGGCCCCCGCACACCCCAGACCCCCTGGGGATCGTACCGGGATCATAACCAAACCTAGGGTATGGACACGACTGAATAATAATATCTCTGAATCTGGAGATTAGGCTCCACAACCAACACAAAGGATATGCGCAAGTTGAAGGGATAGACTTTGATGAGACTTTTGCCCTTATTGCCAAAATAGAAGCAATTAGAATGTTCTTGGCATATGCATGCTCCAAGAATATCAAAGTATACCAAATGGATGTAAAATCAATCTTTCTAAATGGATATCTGAAAGAAAAAGTCTACATAGAACAACTAGAAGGGGTTCAATTATCAGAAAATAAAGACTATGTATGTAGACTAAAGAAAGCCTTGTATGGACTAAAGCAAGATCCCAGAGCCTGGTACTCAAGGTTGGATAATTACCTTCGGCAACAAGGATTTCAAAGAGGGGGAAATGAGGGTAATTTGTACATAAAAACTAATCATGAAAATATGATTATTATTGAAGTTTATGTAGATGACATTATATTTGGAAGCAATGATGATAACCTGAGTAAAATGTTTGCAGCAGAAATGAAGAATGAGCTTTAAATGTCTATACTAAAAGAACTAACCTTCTTTTTGGGACTTCAAATATCCCAACTCAGTTAGGGAATCTTTGTTTCTCAGACCAAATATGTAAAATAAATGTTGAAGAAATTTAACATGGAAGACTGCAAACCAGTATGTACTCCCGTGATAATCGGTTTCAAGTTAAGCAAAGAAGATGAAGCCAAGGAAGTAGATCAAAAAAATTATAGGTCAATGATTGGTAGTATATTCTATGTAACATCTTTAAGACCAGATATTATGCAATCTGTAGGACTAGTTTCAAGGTTTCAAGCAGCCCCTAAGGAGACACATGTTCAAGCTATTAAAATAATGTTCAGATATCTTAAAGGAACTTTGGATTTTGGTCTATGGTATCCACAAAATGAAGACTTGAATCTAGTAGCATATACTGACAAAGAATGGGAAGTAATAATCGATGATAGAATAAATACAAGTGGAGTGGCATTCTTTTTGGGAAACTGCTTAATGTCTTGGCTGAGTAAAAAAAATCTTCAGTATCGTTATCAACAATGGAGAAAGAATACATTACAGCAGCATCATGTTGTGCACAAGTTCTTTGGATGAAGCAAACCTTGAAGGATATTCATGAGGAGTTTGATCATCCTATATCAATATTATGTGATAACACAAGCATGATCGGTATTACAAGAATCTGGTAACGCATTCCAAAGTAAAACACATTCCCATCAAGTATCATTTCTTAAGAGAACAAGTTGTTGAAAGCAATGTCAAGTTGGACTAAAATGATACCAAGGAGAATATTGTTGATATATTTACAAACCCTCTCCCAAGGGATGTCTTCGAATACCTTAGATAGAAATTAGGAGTGATCCCCAGTCCTCATTAAATTACTCAAGGTATAAAAGGGATCACACAAAGCAGAAGTAACCAACATAGAGGAGCAACAGAATACAGGAACAAAAGAATAAATTCAAGGGGAGAGATTACAAATGTGAAATTATAAGTCACAGCAGATCATAGAGCTGAGAATACCTCACAGTGAAAGAATGAGTAGAAAAGGTGAATTACAGTGAAAATTGTAGGGAAAAGACCATTAAAATTAGTCATGCATTGGAACTTAGATGGAAGTAGAAATGTGTAACATTATCCATTAATCATTATAGTTCAAAAATATGTTACAATAGAGAGAATTCGAATATCTTAGGAGAATTCGAGTCTCAGTCAACCTAGCATAGGAATTGTCACCACTGGAGTGCTTCGGAAGACCCCAACTCAACTCAACTGAACCAAAACTCAGTTAACTGACCAAAAGGGGTGAATTAGTGTTTTTTTCATGAAAATCACTCAGAAAACAGTGAATGAGGCCACAAACAGTGGCAATTGGAGCATCAACCCCCCACAAGAGTTAGCTAACTCAGGTGGACTGAACCAGATCACTGAGTAGGCTCCTAAAATGTAGGCAAATGACTTTGGTGGTCCTAAAATGATGCATGCAGGGTGTATTAGGTGGCTAATGAGTCCTAGATGACATCTGTACACCACTAGGGGGGAAATGACATCATCAACTACTAGGAAAAAGAAAATAATTCTAAGTAGGACAAGGATGGAGTATTAATTATCCTAACACCCCCCCTTAATCCAAACTTGGACATCCTGGGCCCTAGTTACTAAGACCAAAATTCACCAATACAATCAAATAAATGATAAAAGAATTGTTCATGAAACTAAGGAAATGGGGAAAAACCTCATGGGAAAATTACCCCCCCTAAAAAATGAACAGCATGAAACTCAAACAACCTTCACACTAAGCAGAGAAGGAAAAACTTTTATGAGTGAAAGACTTTGTAAAAATGTAGGAAATCTACTCCTCTGTAGGATAGTAATGTAGGTGTTGTATCTAGATCCGGATCTGCTCCTCTGATGTACCTCCCACTAGGTCGAAGCTATATTTTTCAAAACAAGTATTTCAGAAACCATCTTGGCTACTGGAGTGAATGGCTCAAATTTAGTCCAAATCATTAACCTTTGAGTACCCTTTTTCAACCAATCGAGCTTTGAACTTGGTTGTATATCCATCATGGAAAGTCTCTTTGAAATATTGTGGATCAGACCCCACCATCATGTAGCACCTCTCTAAGAGAAGTGGATCTATATGACATAGTGCAATTTTCGCATGTCGATAGTGAGTTTTGGTTCTTCTATGGTCAGATGGATCCCTAGCTATGTTCCCATCAGCTTCAAGGAATTTGTGAGACCATATTGGCCTTGGCCATGGATTGGGAGCAAGTGTTGGATCTGGATTTGCTTGAACTTCATACTCAACATTCATATCTTGGTCCTCATCATTAGAATCTGAAATTGGATCATCAGAAGAGACATCATTCTAATCTTCATCAAATGCAAATGGAGTAGGAAAAGAGTATAGAAAAAAGTGAGAGAATTCATATTCCTTGGAGGCATGGTTTGCAACCCATTTCGCTATTAACTTCCCAGATGAGATCTCTACAATCTCAATTGTTTCAGGTCCAAAAATAACTTTCTTCGGTGAACCCTTTGTGTGTCATATAATAAATAGATGACAAATTTGTTGTGAAGGAAGGAACATACAGAACATTATTGAAATTTCCATGATCCAGTTGTATTATGCCCTTCCCTTCAGCAGATATCTAAGAATCATCTCCCATGTGAATACTAGGACCATTGATAAGATCTAGAGAAGAAAATGATTCTTTCAAGGCAACCATGTGGTTGGAGTCTCCAGAATCAATGAGGAAGGAGTGTGATTGTGAGAATCCATCCTTCAATGCATGGTATCTCTCCTGATCATCTGTCTCACTTACAGAATCAGTCTTCCTTACGCCTTCTGGGAGGGAAATGTTGTGTTGTTCAAGAAGTTTGGTCATTTGATCTATATTCTTCTTCATGCAAGATCTCTCTAGGTGGTTTCCTTTCTTGCAACAGGAATACTTGTTCTTCTCAAACTCCTTTTTCTTATCCTTCTTAGAGTTGGAGACTCCTTCCGATGGATTAGACTTTGGATTCTACTTGGTCTCAAATTGCTTCTTCTCTTTACCTTTGTTCTTCCCTTTAGCATTCGCACTTTTTTACTCTCCTGCCATAAGAGCTTGATTTTTGGAAGCTGTCAAGCACTCTAATTGCAGATATTTAAATATCAACACACAGAGCGTATGAAATTTATTGTCAACCCGAGAAAGTCTTTTTATTTCAAAGGACAAGTGCATAATATATGCTTAAACACAAAACCATTAGAAGTGAATATTTTATCTTCTATCATCCATGTTCACCCCAAGAATCTATGCAATCCCAATTGCCTTCTAACTGCTATACTACAATTCTTTTCTATTATGCATCAAGCAGAAGTAAGATCAGATCTAATCAACAATTGCAGGAAGGAAGTCTCAATTGCATTCTAAAATAATCAACTGTCTAATTTAATCAGCTGGGAATCATAAAGCATGACCTGAACATTACTCTAGAATTTGATAAAAGAGATTAAAGCAACTGTTCTAAGAAACTGGATTGCAAAATATAAATCAATCAACACATAACAGGAAAGCTAATTTGTAAGAGCTCCTGGGATTACGTCTCAGCTGTAGGATGAACACAGCAGTGTGAACAGAAATTGAAATATGTAAAACAAACCTGACTCAGTCGACTGTTATTCGATACCATTCACCAATCTCACAAAAATATAATCAATTACTGAGAAATCCACACAATGAGTATTGCTGCTGCGTATAGAAGAAAGAACAAAGCATCACACAACGAGAAAGATGAAATCCTAAATTAACGCAGCAATCTCTGTGGAAGACGGGCCCAGTCTTCACACAGAGACGCTGGTTGAACAACACTCTTCTTTAACTCAGAAGTAACTCCTTATATTAACAGAAGAATGAGTACACAGTTTTGGCTTGGCTGCTAATACAAGGTAAATTAATTGTTTGCTGTCCAACCCCTCAGTCGAGGCAATTCCCCATATTTATACATACAATTTGCAACATCTAAACCTATAATTGGGCAGCCATGAAGATCTCTGATCTTCAGGCGCCCTAAATAATCTAGCTGTTACAATGCGTGGCAGAACTAAAATATCCAAATATGAGAGAAGTATTAATTGTCCCAAGAGTGACGGTCCTTCCAGCTCACAGCTGGATTTGAGCAGCGACATACTTAAGATAGTTCTTCTGTTACAGCTGCCCTGCCACGACTGTGCCTTGATTGACGATTTAAGCCCCAAGGAACCTTCCACAAGCGATGAACGTTCCTTCATGACTTGTTCAGCTCCGATCTTCCTGCAGTCTATTGTCTTACTACCTTCATAAATCGCATCATGTTAGCACAGATTAAGAGATGCACAGCTTTAATCATCACAATCATAAGTATTAACACAATAAAACAATAATCGGCCATACCTTGGTAATTTGGGGAATAGATAAGGACAATAAGTTGAATTGCCAAGGTAATTGGTGTAAGACAAGGGAAGGGACGATGATAAATGATGGTCAAAAAGGGCCAATTCTGGGCTCAACATCTCCCCCCAACTATCCTGTTGCATGTCCTCATGCAACAACCTGCATCTGAATATTGCACTGAACTTTGTCCAGGAGAGAGGAAAGAATGTAGATAAATCAGGCATCCCCTCTATCTTTTTTTTTTTGAAAAGCTTCTGTGAGCAACCCGGCATCTTCCAACTTCACTGTTCCCCTTCCACTGCTACTTGCTGATATCTGAGAATACACTTGATGTGGTGGGGACCTTTCTGCAGTTCTCTTATGCTATGCCTGGGGAAGTTGACAGGACACACTCAATCTGAATCCAACTCAATGACACCTGTAGGAGGTGGAAGCACTGGTTCTTGTGGGACAGTGTCTTCCAGCGCATCTAATGTTAACAGGAGAGTTGCTAGTTCTTGTGTAACAGCAACATCCTTTAACCCATCCTCAGCAGCTACCTTCATTGCTTTTGGAGACACTGGTTCTTGTGTAACAGTGTCTTGTTTGTCATTCTGCTGCTGAGACTGAATATCCTTTTCAATTTGCAGCTCCTCCTCCAGGATTTCAGTGTCACCTGAGCATGGTGTCTGTACCTGTTCATTGTCACTCCACTATGTGTCAGGGATGATATCCACTCCCAGGTTATCTCCCGGCTGCAATTCAGGAGTTTTTGTCGCAGCCTCCAAAGATGTTGGTTCTTGTGTAACAACATCCTGGCTAACCTCTTCATCCTTCCTTTGCTGCAGCTCCTCTTCTATGAGTTCTGTATCATGAGAGATTTCTGGGGTCACCACCCAGAGTTCATCGTTAAATGCCGGAATATCCTCTGTCCCAGCTTCTTCTCCTGTCTGCTCAGTTGGTTGGACGGTCAAATTTAGGGTTGCTGGTTCTTGTGTTACAGCATCCTGTTCCAACTTATCACTGTCCTGCCCTTCCGTTTCTTCTTCTAAAATTATTGTGTCCTGGGAACGTTCTGGGGTTACAGCACAAAATTCTTCACTATCCTCCAGGGTATCCTTTGGCTCCATGATCTCTGTATCAAGGGAACATTCTGGAGTCTCACCATATTCTTTTATAAGCTCCAGAGCATCCTTCATTTCCCGTTCTTCTCCCATCTGTTCTATGATTTCTATGTTGTGGGAGCATTTTGGGATTGCCATACATTCCTCATAAATTTCCAGGGCATCCTTCATTTCCCGTTCTTCTCCCATCTGTTCTATGATTTCTATGTTGTGGGAGCATTTTGGGATTGCCATACATTCCTCATAAATTTCTAGGGCATCCTCCACTCCCTGTTCTTCTCCCATCTGTTCTATGACTTTTGCATCATGGGAAGTGGCAGCTGTAGCCAGGATGTTTAAAGGTGCTGGTTCTTGTGTAACAGTACCTTCTTTCTCCACTGCTTTCCCTTCTGTGGCTACAGGCTGTTGTGCTGAATAGGTGCTAAGTAAAATTTTATGGCCTGCTTCCTCAAAGATCTCCCCACAGGTGGGGCAGAGTATTCGCTCATCCTTTTCTCCAGCTCCAGCAGAAGCTGATTCCTCCACTTGGTCTGCAGCCTCTATTAATGTATACATCTTTCTTCCACCCTGCTTTCTGCAGATTTCCTTCCATGTTTCCAGCTCCTTTCTAAGTGCTTGAAGGTCCTCTTTCAGCATTGCATTCTCATACAAGAGTCCCTCAACTCCAGGCTCTTCCTCCACTGGCCTTTGTGGAGCATCCCTCGGTTTTGGTGTAAGGATTGGGGGTTCAACCTGTGTCTCTAAGGTTGCCCATTTTGTTCTAGCTGCCTCTGCTGCTGTGATTGACCGAGTTCGTTTCCTTCTGACTGGTGCCACTAAATCAAACTCATTGGTGGCCCTCTTCCTTTTCTGTGGCGTTTTCTTTTGTGACTTTCCTTTTTGTAGTGTTTCTTCTCGTGGAGCTGGAACATAGGGAGGCAAAACTGAAGTTAAAGGAATATTTCCCTGCCCCCCATGCTGTTCTTCTTCAATCACAGCTCCTCCTCCTACCCACTCCGGTGAAGACTCGATTGTGACCAGCTCAATATCTTCTTCCATTGCTCTGGCTCCGTCATCTTCAGGTTCCATTGTCGCAGCTTTTGATGCTGCTCCAATTTCACCTTCTGCTGTCGGAGCTGCCCTGTTATCTAGGTTTTCCGCGAGGGTTTCATCTACATTGTCGCCTGACAGCTCTGTTTGAGCTTCCCCTCGCTCTCCTTCAAATGCAGTGTCATCCCCCACTGGTTCTGCTTGTGCTGGGGATTCATATACTTCAAATGGCTCTGCATGTGCCCCTGTTTGTTCTTCCTCTGTGGTTTTATCCACCCGGGATGGTCCTTCCTGTGCCCCCTGTTGTTCTTCTTCCGTTTCATCCCTCCCGGATGGTCCTGCCTGTGCCCCCTGTTGTTCTTCTTCCGTTTCATCCCTCCCCCCAACTTCACTGGAGGAACTCCGGTCCTCCTGTTGTGGCGGAACCGGTATTTGCTGTAATGGAATGACCCTCAAGGGAACAGGTTGCTGTGGTCGGGTAATGAATTGCTCCCATGTTATATTATGTTGGGCCAGGGTTCTTATAATAATTAACTTAATAAGGCCATGGTGAGTAAGGGAGGATAATGGGTGTTTTGCAGATTGAACAAATGTTGCCATATGGCGCAAATCATGCAATAGATAAAATGGAATATTTAACAAAATGCCATGACGGAGATGAGAAAGCAAAGGAAGTTCAGAGTTGTACACAGTTTGGTATCTACCTTCACAAGTTATGTATTTCTTGAGGAAGATAGCAACCTGGTCCCATGGCTGCGGCAGTGACTTCAATGCAATCCCTCGCCTGGATGCTTCAACTTGCTCCCCTGGAAGTAAAAATTCTTCCCGTGCAACCGTTGCAGGGACTCGACAGTTAAACCAAGGTTTTCCCACCAACGGGATAGTTGTAACCTCGGATATAATGACCTCCGAAACATCTATACACAGCCCCCACACCGTGGAGTGTGTTTTAGTAAGATTCAATGCGAATTGCAGGGCTGCGTCCCGATCGAATCCATCCAGTCGTTCAAAGAACTCGACCCAGCCAGCGGCTTGAAAAATGGCCAGAACCTGCAAATTCCGTCTAAGTTCCCGGGTATTGAAAGGTTCATGGCGAACTGGAATGCCCATGGTCCTGGCTGCAAGATGAAACTGCTGTTCGATAGAGTACAGGATCCCAGAATGGAAGTTGCAGCACAGAGAACGCACGAATCGTTGAGCGGAGACGTTGAGCGAATGAACTAATTTGGAAAGTTAAGCGCAGAGAAGAGTTTAAAATTTTCATGCCGAATTGGGGAAGGTGGCAGTTAATATTATTACGTCGTACGAGGGAAAGGTTTAATCAGATATAAATGGTGGTGCGAGTGAAGGTACGGCCAATCTCGTTTAAATGATATCAATACTTAATCACGTGATAAATGAAAGCCATACCTCATAAAACTGTACGTCGGAAGGCTGCGGAAACTGGTGGAGCATGGAATTGGTGACGTCACGGAGCCGAACGCGTGCACAGTCAGACGTGGGATCATGATGACTCGGATAAGGCACTGATTTCCTTCGCCGGTAAAACACAAGGCGTCGCATCCTCCGGGTTAAAATGATGAGTTCGCCGGCAGGACTGGGATGAATCAGCATCATAATTAGCAGGTTGAACAATCCTTCTGTTAACACGGGAGTTACCACTGCAAGTTGCCAAAGAAATGATCACACGGCCGATGAAAAAGCTTGTTGCAGCTGGCAGGAAAGAAGTTACAGCCACCGGAAAAGAATTCGCGGCAGCCGGAAAAAGATTCACGATATCATGGAAAATTATGGCTGTCACGGGAAAATTTTACGGCGGTGGGAAAAAAACTTACAGCTAGCGGGAAAAGATTTTACGGCTATGGGAAATATGTCGCAGCCACTGGAAAGAAATGGCAGCTATGTGGAAATGATGTGGAAGTGACTTGGTCAATGAGGTGGCAGCCGCCGAGAAATAAGGTGGCAGCCGGGAAATGATGTGGCGGCTGCGGGAAAAAGATGTTGCAGCCGCCGAAGTTACAGCCGCCGAAATTGCAGCTGCTGGAATTGCAGCTGCCGGAGTTGCAGCTGTCGGAAAAGATTTGACGGCGGGCGGAAAAAAAAAAAAAAAAACATTACGGCTACCGGGAAGTGAAATGGCCGTGACTGGTAAATGGAGTGGCAGCTGCGGAAAATGAGATGGCAGCCGTGGGAGATGAGGTGGCCATAGCTGGTGAATGAGGTGGCAACCATGGGGACGATGAGGTGGCAGCCGCGGAAACTGGAGTTGCAGCCGCCGATGTTGCAGCCGCTGATGTTGCAGCCGCAAATGTCGCAGCCGCCGATGTTGCAGCCGCAAATGTTGCAGCCACCGATGTTGCAGCCGCAAAAGATTGACGGCTGACGGAAAGGGCATTATGGCTACCGGGAAATGGAGAATATGGTTGCCGGAAAAAAGGATATACGGCTGCCGGAAAATATGTTGCAGCCGCCGGAAAATATGTTGCAGCTGCCGGAAAATATGTTGCAGCTGCCGAATTTTTTTTTTTTTTTTTTTTTTTTTTTTTTTTTTTTTTTAACACAAGGACAGCACAGAGAGATTTTCATTATGGGCCCCAAACTGATCGTTCTCCTGGCGCTTCCCTGAAAATTTTTTTTAAAAGACAACAGCAAGCAAAGAGATCAAATGCAAAGAGAAAGAAAACGACAACTATACGCTACAGCAAGAAATTATTTATGTACAGCAAATATAATTTTCATTTTAAGATTTGGCAAAGGTAGAAAAATGTTCCTGCTCTGGTGCCAATTGGTAGTTTGGATCAGCATCAATCTGTGAAATGAATGCATCTTTCGAAATGGGCTTCCGATACAATCGCAGTCTGTGGCCATTAGCAAGTAATGGTATACGGTTTTCATCAATGGTGACCAGGCGAACAGTGCCGTTGTCAAATACCCTGTCAACCAAATATGGACCCAGCCATCTTGTGCGTAATTTCCCTTTGAAATCTTTCTTGAATCTGGAGTCGTATAATAGTGCCCAGTCTCCTTCATGGAAGATTTTCTTTTTGATGAATCGGTCATGCCAATTAGATCTCTGTTGCTGAAGCAGCACCGTCTGGTCTACCGCAGCTAACCGTTTCTCATCCAATTCATTCAATTGATTCAATCTTCTTTTCTGGGCTTCTGTTACATCCAGGTTCATTTCAATGGCTGTTTTCAGGGTCTTGATCTCAAATTCAATTGGAAAGATGGCACTCTTACCATACACCAGATCATAGGGAGAAAAGCCCATGGTGTTGCGCCAAGTCGTGCGATATGCCCACAGTGCTTCTGGAAGTCTGTCAGCCCAATCCCTTCGATGGCTTTTAATTGTTTTAGTAAGGATTGCTTCGATAACTTTATTAGTGCTTTCCACCTGACCATTGGCCTGGGGATGATAAGGTGAAGCTATCTTGTGCTGCACATGATACTTCCGGAGCAAGGATTCAAATTGGTGTGAAATAAATTGTGGTCCCCCATCGGTAACTACTTCCTTTGGTACTCCAAAACGGGTAAAAACTTCACTGTACAGGAAATCAATCACCGCCTGGTCATTTGCCTTAGCCAAAGCTACAGCTTCTACCCACTTAGTCATGTAATCTGTACACACCAAGATGTAAACCTTCTGTTTGGAAGGAGGGTTGATAGGACCAACAAAGTCCAATGCCCATCTATCAAACGGTTCTAGTATCACTTGGGGCTGTAAAGGCATCTGATCTGTCTTATTAGGTTGGCCCATCCTTTGGCAGCTGTCACAGGACTGAACATATCTTTTAGCATATCTAAACAGTGTCGGCCAATAATAGCCCATCCGCAACGCCTTATGCCCTGTTCTTTTATTTGCAAAGTGTCCTCCGCAAGGTTCATCGTGACAGGCCTTCAGTATATGAAAGATCTCATCTTCCCTTACACATCTTCTAATTTCAAGATCAGGTCCTGTGTAAAAGAGATGGCCTTTGAGCCAACAATACCTGGCACTTTGCTGAATAATTTTTCTTTTCTCTCGTTTAGACATATGTGGCGGGAGCTTCCCTGCAGCCAAATAATTAGCAACGTCTGCATACCAGGGTGAATGAGCTGAGAGTGCGAATAAATGTTCATCCGAGAAAGCATCCTCAACAGGTGAACTGTCATCACTGTTAGTAAATCGTGATAAAAAATCAGCAACAACATTTTCTTTTCCAGGTTTATCTATAATAGTAATATCAAATTCCTGTAATAATAAAAGCCACCTGGTTACTCTGGCATTAGTGACAGGTTTATTCATTAAATACTTAATGGCAGAGTGATCAGTATGCACAAATGTAGGATACCCAGTAATGTAATGCCGAAACTTATTAATAGAATAAACAATAGCAAGGAATTCTTTTTCAGTAACAGTATAATTTAGTTCAGCAGGGGCTAAGTTTTTACTAACATAATAAATAGCATAAGGTACTTGACCATCCTGCTGTCCTAGTACTGCTCCAATGGCGGTATCAGAAGCATCTGAAGAAATGTGGAAA
Source organism: Larix kaempferi (assembly GCA_027924585.1). Classification (NCBI taxonomy): domain Eukaryota; kingdom Viridiplantae; phylum Streptophyta; class Pinopsida; order Pinales; family Pinaceae; genus Larix; species Larix kaempferi. Next base: position 6,982,279 of record BSBM01001063.1, read on the forward strand.
GGTATGGTCCAATTAGGTCCCCTTAAAATAGGGGCTGTGGACAGTTTCTCTTTAAGCTCATCAAATGCTGTCTGACATGCTGTACTCCATACAAACTGTGCGTCCTTCATTAACAATGAAAACAAAGGAGAAGCAATTTTGGAGAAGTTTTCTATGAATCTCCTGTAATACCCAGCATGTCCCAGAAAACTTCGCACCTCTTTCTGAGTTGAAGGGGTTGGTATATTCTTTATCACCTTAATTTTTGAAGGATCCACTTGAATACCGTCAGTAGAGATAAAATGTCCTAATACCACCCCCTCACTCATCATCATGTGGCATTTTTCAGTGCTTAGTGAGAGGCGAGCCTGTTCACAGCGAATTAAAACCTTTTTCAAATTTTCCAGTGCTTCCTCAAAATCCCTGCCATAAGGAGTGAAATCATCCATAAAAACTTCCATGCTATCATTTACCAATTCAGAAAATATGCCAATCACAGCTCTTTGGAACGTTGCAGGTGCATTGTACAATCCAAAGGGAAGCACCCTGTAGGCGAACGTTCCCCAGGGGCAGGTGAAGGTGGTCTTATCCTGATCCTCTGGAGCAATCTGAATTTGATTGTACCCACTGAACCCATCCAAGAAGGAGAAGAACTTCTTCCCAGATAGGTTATCAAGTACCTGGTCAATAAAAGGCAGAGGAAAGTGATCCTTCTGTGTAGCCTTGTTCAGCTCCCTATAATCGACACAGACTCTCCATTTACCATTTTTCTTGGGTACAATTACAAGTGGGGAAACCCACTCACTGTCTGAGATAGGATAGATGAATCCTGCTTCCAAGAGTTTCTGGATTTCTTCCTTCACTATATCCCTCAGATTGGGGTTCATGCGTCGTTGGGGTTGACATACAGGCCGGGAGTCGTTTTTAATATAAATATGATGAGTGCACAGACTAGAAGGAATACCCTTCATGTCTGTATACTCCCAGGCGAATGCCCCCTTAAGTTCCTTCAAGAGATTGGTTAGGCGCTTTTGTTCTTCTGAGGAGAGACCAGTATTGATGTTCAAAGTTCTTCCAGGCTCTACCTCAATAGGAATACTTCTCGAGTTTTTCAATACTGGGATTATGTTTGTGTCATTGGCTAGTGCTTCCTCCGTAAGCTGTTCTTGTTCTTCTTTACCGAGGGTACTGTTCAGGAGTTGATAAACTTCCTTGTCTACTGAAGCAGGTTCGCTAATGAAATTATTAATGGCATCGTCTTCTGTTTCATTTTTGAAGGTTAGTGCCTTCCCTATTGTTAGTAATGGCTGAACATCTTCCTCTTCTTCCTGTTCTATCCAAAGGGAGGTTTCAGTTTCTAGACTCGGCCGTGCTGGAGGGTACAGGGTGAGGTTTTTGGTTTCCATGCCATCAGATATAGTCATAGATCCTGATCGACAGCTGATACAAGCATCGGCTGTAGCCAACCAGGGCCTCCCCAAAATCAATGGATGTCCCCCCAGCTGTGATTTTGGTTGTAATACCAGAAAATCGGCAGGGTATTCCCATGAGTCTACTGAAATAACAAGGTCGTCCAAAATCCCTTCGGGTCTGATAGTGGATCTGTCTGCCAATTCTAAGATAGTAGGGGTCGGTCTAATATTGGTGAATCCGAGCTTCTTTACAGTCTCCATTGTTATAACATTAATCGCAGCTCCTAAATCTACTAGTACGTTGGGTATCTGCGTTTGTCCTATGTGTACAGTGACAGTAGGATTGCCGGGATCCTCATACTTAGTTATAGGGGTTTTTCCAGTCATTAAAGCGGATAAATTCCCTATAACATGAACAGTAGGAGGATCTCTGGGTTTCCTTCCCGGTCTTTTAGTGCACAGGTCCCGAACAGTTCTAGCATAGATAGGTACATCTTGAAGAGCTTGTAAAAGGGGAATCTTAACATAAAGGTTCTTCAATTCTCCTAGGAGATTGAACTGAGGTTGCCCCCCTTTTTGTGGCAGCATCAATCTCTCAGGATAAGGTGGTTGTCTTACCAACTGGGTAGGCTGCGTGTTATCCACTTCATCATTTAATGTTTCAGCCCTCCCATCCGAGGGATGCTCAGCATCCTCAGTGACAGGAACCGGATCAAATGGATGCTGGGAACTCTCTCCTTTGTCATACACAGTTGATGGAATATTTCCTGCAGTTACACGTTCTACTAGCTTTCCAGATCGTAAGCGAATATCATTACAAGGCACAGGGGAGAGAGAGTAGGCCGGCATATTGAGAGCTTCCAACTGCTGGACTGTTTTATTATTTGGGTTAGGGTTAGGTTGGGCAGGCAGCTGAGGCCGTATTGGTATGTTAGGCACAGGATTATTTTGCAGCTGCAGCTGCGACTGCTGAGGTAGGTATTGAGGATATTGCTGAAATTGAGGATATGGAGGATACGGTAACTGTTGAGGTGGAGGTGGTTGAGGAAACTGGTTCCCAGGATGGAATTTCCTCCATCCAGGAGACCATGAAGTCGGTTGATGAGGTGGCTGTGTCCAAGGACTCCATGAACTATAACCTTGCATCGCAGGTTGAGGGGAATTCCACTGAGCATAATTTGAAGGGAATTGTGTATTCACATTTTGCATATTAGTATTCCAATTATTCAAATTATTCAAAAATGGAAATGAATCGGGAGACATACCTTGATTCCGGGGCTGCCAGGGTTTCTTCTGTGCAATAAAGTAGGTTGAATCCACCTCTGGAGTTGATGCCTGCAGAACAGCCTTTACTTGGGGCAACGTGGGGCATTCTTTCATATCATGGTTCAGCTCGCACAGCTGACACACTTGTACTTTGTCAAGAGGGCATTCTTTCAGTGGATGAGTCTTTCTACATCGGGGACAAAACACACCTAGTGTGAGATCCTCCACTGCTTGTCTTTGCTTGGCCTTCAAGACGTCAATCTCTGAAGATAGAGCTCATCATTTCTGTTTTAAAATTTTCAAGAAGATTGCCTATCTCTGCCCGTGTAGCTCCCCCATTGGATGACTTCTGAGTTCTGTCAAAGACATCGCATTCCAGCTTATCTCGTTTATTCTGCTTGTTATGCCTAGAAGATCCCCTGGAGTATCTCTTACATAATTCAACAATTGTCTCAAAGGGTTCTTTAGAGATATCTCCCTTTCCTAATAAATTTAGCATGTCTAAACAATCGTCCCTGATCCCTCGAAGCAGGATTATCTTAAGCACATCTAGTCCCATGTTCGTCTGTCCAGCTCTCTGCACATTGTACAGCAACCTCTCTACAAAATCCTCCAAGATTTCATCCTCCTTTTGTACCATCTTGAATAACTCCTCCCTTTTGTCCCTGGTGTTGCAATATTCCTGATATTTTTCCAGGAACACTTGCTTCATCTTATTCCAATTAGCAACAGTCCCTCCCCCAAGGCTCATGAACCATCGTAATGCATTGTCCTTCAGGGTGGCAGGAAAAAGCTTTAACTTTTGAGCATCTGTGACATAATCATAGCTGCGACAGAGGATATCGAATTCAAAAAGGAATTCATCTGGATCCTCTGCCGCCCTGCCATGGAAGCGGGGTAACACCGACGGTGAGATGTTTTTCATAGGAGCTGTCCCCTCTAGCTGCTGTATTGGAAATTGCAATGTAGCCATAGTCTCTGGCGGGGAATTATCTTCATGATGGTATTGTACCACTGCTTCTTCCTCTTCGTTCTCATGTCTATTACTCATCTTTTCTTCTGTATCTTCTCCTTCATTTGTTCCTTTGTTCTTTACCTCAGTTGTAACAGCTGCGTATTCTTCGGTTGTAACAGCTGCGTCTTCTTCGGTTGCAACAGCTGCGTATTCTTCGGTTGCAACAGTTGAATCAGCTGTTACTTCTTTAGCAGGAGTATATGCAGGAATCACAGCTGCTCCTGTATCTTCCACTGTAGATCCTGATGCTAACGCTCCAGGATCAGCAGGGCCTCTTTTGATAGGAGTCCCCTGTTGACGAGATCTGACAGCTGAATTAGTTTTGTCAACAAGGTCGTCAATGAATGTTCTTCTGCCCAGCGGTGGACCTCGACCACGACCCGAACCACCTGTACTGTTAGTAATTTGTGGGGTTTTGGGGGTCGGGAGGTGATCGCGTTTTACCCCCCTCGTATTCATGCGAAGCAGATCATTTCAAATCAACCAAAAGACTGACTAAAAGCAATTATCAGATCAACTAATGACTAGTGTTTAGTTTTCATCCTTCCCCGGCAACGGCGCCAAAATGTCAAGCACTCTAATTGCAGATATTTAAATATCAACACACAGAGCGTATGAAATTTATTGTCAACCCGAGAAAGTCTTTTTATTTCAAAGGACAAGTGCATAATATATGCTTAAACACAAAACCATTAGAAGTGAATATTTTATCTTCTATCATCCATGTTCACCCCAAGAATCTATGCAATCCCAATTGCCTTCTAACTGCTATACTACAATTCTTTTCTATTATGCATCAAGCAGAAGTAAGATCAGATCTAATCAACAATTGCAGGAAGGAAGTCTCAATTGCATTCTAAAATAATCAACTGTCTAATTTAATCAGCTGGGAATCATAAAGCATGACCTGAACATTACTCTAGAATTTGATAAAAGAGATTAAAGCAACTGTTCTAAGAAACTGGATTGCAAAATATAAATCAATCAACACATAACAGGAAAGCTAATTTGTAAGAGCTCCTGGGATTACGTCTCAGCTGTAGGATGAACACAGCAGTGTGAACAGAAATTGAAATATGTAAAACAAACCTGACTCAGTCGACTGTTATTCGATACCATTCACCAATCTCACAAAAATATAATCAATTACTGAGAAATCCACACAATGAGTATTGCTGCTGCGTATAGAAGAAAGAACAAAGCATCACACAACGAGAAAGATGAAATCCTAAATTAACGCAGCAATCTCTGTGGAAGACGGGCCCAGTCTTCACACAGAGACGCTGGTTGAACAACACTCTTCTTTAACTCAGAAGTAACTCCTTATATTAACAGAAGAATGAGTACACAGTTTTGGCTTGGCTGCTAATACAAGGTAAATTAATTGTTTGCTGTCCAACCCCTCAGTCGAGGCAATTCCCCATATTTATACATACAATTTGCAACATCTAAACCTATAATTGGGCAGCCATGAAGATCTCTGATCTTCAGGCGCCCTAAATAATCTAGCTGTTACAATGCGTGGCAGAACTAAAATATCCAAATATGAGAGAAGTATTAATTGTCCCAAGAGTGACGGTCCTTCCAGCTCACAGCTGGATTTGAGCAGCGACATACTTAAGATAGTTCTTCTGTTACAGCTGCCCTGCCACGACTGTGCCTTGATTGACGATTTAAGCCCCAAGGAACCTTCCACAAGCGATGAACGTTCCTTCATGACTTGTTCAGCTCCGATCTTCCTGCAGTCTATTGTCTTACTACCTTCATAAATCACATCATGTTAGCACAGATTAAGAGATGCACAGCTTTAATCATCACAATCATAAGTATTAACACAATAAAACAATAATCGGCCATACCTTGGTAATTTGGGGAATAGATAAGGACAATAAGTTGAATTGCCAAGGTAATTGGTGTAGGACAAGGGAAGGGACGATGATAAATGATGGTCAAAAAGGGCCAATTCTGGGCTCAACAGAAGCCTTCAAGGCGCCCATCTGAATCAATTTGTCTTGTTCTTGGATGAGAGATTAAATGAATGCATCTAGGGATGGAATTTTCCAACCAGGGATTGAAAAAATCCCTGAATGAAAAGTATAAACAAAAATGGAAAAATCTGGACCAAGCTTGCTTAGAATGGATAGCACCAGCTGCTCATCCTTCTTCTCAATGCCACATTGTTTGCATTGCATGACCAAGGATTTGAATTTAGAGAAGAATTGTTGTATGGTTTCGAAACTACTGGGTTGAAGATAAATTAACTCATTCTCTAGAATATGGCCCCTCAACTCATCTTGCTTTCCAAAGAGGGTCTCAAGATTCAACCAAACCTATCTTGGAGTCTTCAATCCATCAAGGTGGAAGAGAAAATCTCTGGAAATATGAATACACATGAAACCAAATGCTTCATCTAATATGTTTAGATACTTGGACTTCTCAATAGCTTCCTAAGGTTCGACCTCCTTGCCCATTATGACCCTGTATATAATTTTGTTGCACAACAACATCTGCATATCAACCCTCCAATAAAGATAATTGAAGGGTGTCAGGATTCTTGGAGACAAGGGAGCATTCGAATTCTCCATTGAAACTATTGGAGCGAATACAAAGTAAAAAATGTTGCTATTGTTGCACTGAAAACCTTCAATATCCTGCAAAAAACTCTCAATTTTGGAGATAAAATACTATTGAGCACTTCTTTAGGACAATAGGCACTTTTATACCGATCCTTTACACCTGGCTAGACCTCAAAGGATTTCTCCAATGAATTCAATGCAATGGCACCAGGATTTGCTGTGGAAATCCAGAGGCTTCTGGTGCACTACTTAAAGAAGCTACTCAACCTATGCTCTTTTAGCTCTGATACCATGTCAAATTCTAATTCACAGCAGATCATAGAGCTTAGAATACCTCATAGTGAAAGAATGAGCAGAAAAGGTGAATTACAGTGAAAACTGCAAAGAAAAAAGCAGTAAAATTAGCCATGCATTTGAACTCAGATGGAAGCATAAACGTGTAACATTATCCATTAATCAGTATAGTTCAAAAATATGTTAAAACATAGAGAATTCAAATCTCCAAGGAGAATTCGAGTCTCAGCTAGTCTAGCATAGGAATTGTCACCACTGGAGTGCTCCGGAAGACCCAAAGTCAACTCCATGGAAAGAAAACTCAGTTAACTAACCAAAAGGGAAACATTAGTGATTTTGTCATGAAAATCACTCATAAAAGGGTGCATGAGGCCACAAACAGTGGCAATCGGAGCATAAACCCCCCACAAGAGTCAGCTAACTCAGGTGTATTGAACCAGATCACTGAGTAGGCTCCTAAAATGTACGGAACTGGCTCTGGTGGTCCTAAAATGATGCATGCAGGGAACATTAGGTGGCTAATGGGTCCTAGATGACATTTGCACACCACTAGGAGGGAAATGACATCATCAACTACTAGGAAAAAGAAAATAATGCTAAGCAGGACAAGGATGGAGTATTAATTATCCTAACAACAACTACTATTGTGAATATTTAATTAATATTATTATTTATAAATTAATAGATTATTAGGTTACTAGTGAAAGGGCGTAACCCTTCACTATGCTTGCTCAAGCCCTATAAAGGAGATCTTATTGTAATTTTACCATCATCATATAATATATTATTCCTATTTATCATTCAATATGAAAGTCAGATTCGACTATTAAGAGTCCAACCGGATACGGTTGCTGCATTTGGTATCAGAGCTTTCGCTCCTCCCCTTAGAGTTCGGATTCGTCTCCTCTTCCACCACCATTTTCGTCTCCTCCATTCCCTTCACACAACCCTCCACTCCACGCTCGCATCCCTCCACTTCCGCACTCGTCACTCCTGCCAGCCTCTACACCCGTGCTCTTCACTTCCATGCTCTTCACTCTTCCCTCTCAACCCTCCTCCCTCCGCCTGCTACCATCTCCTCTCCCATCCTTCGCACAACCTCTCGCACCCTCTCCACCTCCTCTCCCCCATAATCCCCATCTCCTCCATGCTCCTTCCCTCCAGCTTCCATCCACCCTCGTACGTACATAGCACGTCGTACACCGCCGCGCGTTGCCACCCTCGCGCACTACCACTTCCCTCCGCAGCCTCCTACTCCGTGCTCCCCCATTCGCTCAGCCTCCTCCTCCATCCACTCACGCTCCACACTCCCTTCCAACACAGTCACACACTACCTCCTACACTCATTCCACTGCATGCCCATTCCATTGCACCCCAGCTACACCCCCTACCATCTGCGTCTGCTACCCACTGCCTCACGCAGCCACTGCGCTTAAATGTCCTCTCTCTCTCGGCCTGCGCCTTGTCACCTCCACCTCTCTTATCGCGCCTCCACCGGTCGCCTTCCTGCCCAACTCCACATAGAAACCCTACAAAAAAAAAGTTAAAAAAATATATTATATAATAATTTTATTATTATCACAATATATATATATATTTAAAAAAACTTCATAATATATAATAATATTATTATTTTCAAATAATAATAATTATTATATTATTATTTTTTACTACCACTTGATTTTAATAATAATATTAATTATTAATTAATGAAGCCCACACACAAATCTCCCAAATCTCTCGAGTATCACTTCACCTTCACAAGCCAAAATAGCGTCAAAGTACACACATCCGCATACAAGGTCCAAAACCATGGCGGAACTAAAAGAGCAAATCGAAAAAATGGAGAAGGACATCAAATCCCTCGTCGCTAACCAAAAAAACTTGAAAGAAGAGATGAAAAATAACAATACAGTGCTTAAAAAAGAAATCAAAGACGAAGTTGTTCTAGTACTAGAAAGAAGGTTGGATGAAAATTTTGACATCCTGAACGAAAAACAAAAAGACTTGGACGGAAAAATAAGTACTATGACTCAAAACATAAACACCATAACCCAGAACTTGAGCACCATGACGCAGAACCATAATACATTAATGGAGGTGTTACAAAGGCTAATGCCTAAGACAGACCAAGTCAGCAGTCCATACATGCTAGATGCCTCATTTCATATTTTCACACAGGAAGCACTTACCAAGAATCAAGAAGAATTGCAAAAAGAAATAAAGATTAACAATGTGATGCTTAAGCAAGAGATAGAAACAAAAGTACTGCCAGATATGGAGGCACGATTAAACAGTAAAATAGAAGCTATCAGTAAGATAGTAGAGTATAAAAAAGCTAAAAATCACCGCCAACAACAAATCAATTCAAATATGTCACTTACATTGTCCAGTAGTTCTGATCCACCATCAAACCATAAAGAAAAAGGAAATCAATATTACCCTTACATAGTGTTCCCACCTAAGGAAAAAATAGAGTTGTCAAAATACAATGGAAGTGAATACCAATGCGTTGCTTGGATAAACAAAGCGGAAGAATACTTCGACATTTACAATATTCAATCTAACGAGGAGAAGGTGAAATATGTGTCAATGCATATGGAAGGGTACGCCTATAATTGGTACTTATGGTGGAAGAGAGACAATTTTACCTACACCTGGAACTTGTTCAAAAATTAATTTTTGAATAGGTTTCAAGGAATCAAAGAAGATGAAATTTTCATTAAACTTACCAGATTACAATAGGTTGGCAGTGTGGAGGAATTCACACATCAGTGGGAATCCTTATCGACACGAGTATTTGGGTTGTCTGACAAGCAAAGACTCGAAACCTATTTAGGAGGTCTTAAACCATACCTCCAAAAAGAGTTAAATTTACATAACATACCTAACGTAGAAGTAGCAAGACATAAATCAAAAGCTGCAAAATGCAAATTGGAAGGAATAAAAACAAGAGGCGATAACCATTATCGACAAGAAAAAGAGACACAATGTAGGTACTGTGCAGATACTTGGTCACCTGACCATCAATGCCACAAACCTCAATCATATGCCTATGAAATGGAAAATAGATAAAAGTCATCTAACAGTTACTCTAATAATAGAAAAAAGAAGAAAAACATATGTCGTCGATGAGGTGATGATTGGACCCCAGGCCATAAATGTAGGAACAATCAGACAATACAGTGCAGAATCACCAATGGAGAGGAAGTGCAATTCTCTGCACAAGAAATCTCGTCCGATTCTAATACCGACACCGAATCTGAATGAAGGATGACAGTAGGAAAATACTCAAGCTTTGAGGACAAAGCTTCCCTAATGGGAAGGCAATGTTGTGAATATTTAATTAATATTAATATTTATAAATTAATAGATTATTAGGTTACTAGTGAAAGGGTGTAACCCTTCACTATGCTTGCTCAAGCCCTATAAAGGCGATCTTATTGTAATTTTACCATCATCATCTAATTTATTATTCATGTTTATCATTCAATATGAAAGTCGGATTCGACTATTAAGAGTCCAACCGGATACGGTTGCTGCAACTATGTAGGGGGGGGATACACTATGTTAATACAGGTTTGTAGATAATTGAATATTCCTTTTCCATTGATTTCAAAGGGGGAGAAAGTAGCAAGTAATTCTAAAAACAATATTGCGCAACACAAGACTTCAATGAAGAGCTAGCATTCAGAGGAAGCTCAGATTTATTTGGTGTTGAAATCAATGCCAAAGGGGGATTTTGTTGAGCTTGGTGTTGTCATTGATATCAAAGAGATAGTTGAACTTGGTAATGGAATTGAAGTCTTAATGACAGTTTGAAGAAGTCTATAGAAAATATGTGTGCAAGTCTCAACAAGTCCCACCAAATGTCAAAGAGATTGTTGAACTTGGTGATGGCATTGAAATCTCAATGTCAGTTTGAAGAAGTATACATAATAAGGTTGTATGTGCACAATTCCCACCAAGTCATGGCATTCTAGTGAAAAAGTCCCACCAAGTTATGGCACTTTAGTGTGCAAGTCCCACCAAGTCATGGAACTCTCGTGTGCAATAACCTCTATCAGTGCAAGATAAGGACAAGTGGTTGAATTACCGTGAAGTTAGTAAATATACAAAAGTGCATGATGATGAAAGAATAAGAGGGGTGGTAAGCTTTTTCGAGAAGAAAGGAAGAAGGGATGTTACTGACTTAGAGAAACCCCAACTTATGGACATATCATTCGAGTAAGACCAGTATAAATGAGAGAAAGATTGAGGTGTGTCAAGACAAGCTTGGATGCACAAAAATATGTAGTATTCTTAAATTGCAATCTTCGGGGAATAGATTAAATGCTCGATGAAATCAATGGCAGTATGATTTGAGGAAGCACACGAGATCATGGGACAAGGATAAATACAAGGTGTAGTCCCGCATAAATATGAGGATCATTTGAGAAGAACACAAGGATCATTTGAATAAGGAGCATTTGAACAAAAGGATACAAGGAATGGTTGTGCATGAAGAGTTGGAAATGTGAAATACATTATCCTCAGCAGTTTGCGCAGAACAGAGGAAATAGATCAGGAAGCACAGAGTGGTTTGTGATCGAGGTATGCAACAACAAATAGATATCTAGGTGGTAGGATGAGGAAAGGACAAAATATTTGTGTCTACTACAGGTTGGTGCTTGATTGCGCAAGTTGGTGCTTTCTGATATGAGTTGGTGCTCATAAGAGGATCCGTGTCCTCACGGGTTGGTTCCTGTAAAGTAGCAAGTTGATGTTTTCAATGGATTGTTGTTCCTATCTGATTGGTGTCAACAAAATTAGTGAGTCGATGCTCACACTTGAATTGGATATTGGTGTCTCCTAACATTGTTTGTAATAAGAAGATTTTTATATAATATTTCTCTACATATTCTTTGTGTAGTGTTCTGTGCATTGGAAATTGCTTATGATACATGGTATATATGTTAATGAATGTTTACATGGTATAAAAAATGTTTGAAAGGATAAAAATTTCATTATGCTGATTCACCCCCCCACTCTCAGTATCACTTGGGGTCCAACACGTTATGCAGGGGAGGCAATTGAACTATTGCCTCAACCTTGAATGGATCCACCAAAATCCCATACTTGGAAATAATAAACCCAATATGACACAAAAGATGCATTTATGAGGATTCAAATGAATCTTATAATACTGACATGTTGGCTCAAACCCAGTCGACAGGGGTTCCACTCACTGTTGACGTATACCGCAGTCTCCTTGGCCACCGGCTCGGACAGGTTTTATCCCACCCGGCAACACCTGCGGAGCAGATGAGGTCTCACCCGAGGTGTCTAGGAAGGGAAGACGGAACCATTTTTCCGTCGAATGAAGGAGGATGGTTGCGGCTATAATACTTAAACTTATTGCATAACCGGGACATAGATCTTTAAGCATTGAACATAGTATTAAATCAATATTCAACCCAAACATTCATCATTGCAAAAATAGTAATTGTAAAGCAAATATCACATCATAGAAACATGAAACTAATTGTATAGTGCAACATAGCATTACCATAACCGAACAATTTGAACACAGAGATTGTACCAAAATAGCTTCATCATATTATCATTGTCAACCCAGATACAATGTCTCTGCAAAAACTAGGTCTCTGCAATGCCTTTTGACATCAAAACATACCCGAAAATCATACAACTAAAATCAGAGCTTCGCATTATTCTCTAGCAAGTTATGTGTTTTTCAACACTTAAAATTCTTATCTACATATAGACTTCTGCCTTACAATTCTTGTCCACTTACTAACGACTTCCTAACTGACACTATGGACAAATGACCCACTCTCTAACTAACCTAGTCTAAAAACGACCAAAAAACCACATTCTACGGTATAACTAACTCAACAGTACATAATATGTGGTCAATCCGTGGTACAATTGACCCGCACATGCACAAAATCATCTTCTATCGTTGCCTTTAATGCCATCTTCTGCCTTGTCGCAGCATCGCAGATGCTGCAATACCATCTTACCAAACTGCTTGCCAACAGGCCCCCAACACAATCTTGTGGCTCACCCTCAAGCCACGTCAACTAGATACAATGTACTCGATCATTTTGAATTTGAAGTCCTCATACGATTGTTCAACTGTCCACACCACCTCCTTGGCTTCTGTAGCTGCTGACTAACTGTCAACCACGTCTTCGGTAGATGGGTGATCTGTAAGCTTTGCTGCTACCTATTGTCGACATTTATGTACTACCTGCAGAGCTTCACTATCTTGCATCATGAAATTTGTCTTCGTTGTCCTGGAACTCCTCTAACTATGCCACGCGCATCTTCTATCGCTCGTCCACCTTGGCGACACAGTGCTGCAAATATTTTAGCTCCTGAGACTTAGCAACTTGCTCAAGTGGTGGCATAGTGCGCATTGCCACCTTCAGTGTGGCCAACTATCCCTCTACTTCCTATCGATACTTAGTCAGCTATTCAACCTGCTCATCATGAACAATGCGACCCCATAATTGTACAGTGTCGGACATGAGCTTGGTTTCCTGCGTCTCCAGCTCCTCCATCTAAGTGGCAACTTCCTCAATTTCCCTTCTTCGTTCATCAACTTCAGCCTGAGGCGTACCCGGATTCATCTAGGCCTTCAACGCCTGATTCTCTTGTCACAACTGAATAATGGCAGCCCCCAGTCGCTGCACCCGGTGGAGCACGTCCACCTCTTCAGTGGGCCCCGGCATGTGTTGATAAGCTTCCCTGATCACCCGGTCAACGCATACATTGTCTTCCCACATACGAGCCTTCTCCGTAATAAGGAAATCATGGTCCTTTTTCAAGCCTTCGATTTCACATGCCTTCTCATCCTGTTCTCCCTTGATGTGTGTTTCGAGGTCATCCACATCTTGCCATGCAGAATTAGCCCTGGCGGTCAATTCTTCGATAGTGTGCTTCACCTCGGCCTCACTTGCCTGTAGCCGTACACACATACCACTGATCTGCCGCAATCTGTCTGTCATTTCTTTGCTGGTAGTAGCCTGCATAGTGGCCAACCCTTCCATGGGCAAGGCATTCACATTAATGGCCACTGTTTTCAGTTGCTGCAGCACGGCGTTGGAAGCTTCGTCTTTAGTCGCAATCGCAATAGGGGGAATCTCCACATTCCTCACCCGTGGCTCGATGTTGATTGTGCCAAAGGTTGGTATCATTGCTTCCTCTGGTGCCTTTCTAGAAACCATATCATACAGCGACTCTAACCGCGCAGTGATTGCATGGAACCCTTTATCTATTTTTATTGAAATCTTATCTGATGCTGCAGAGGATACAGTATTGAGCACTGTGAGCAGGCGGCCCAACTGTGCCTCAGCTGGCAAGGTCAACCCATTGATTGTTGCATGCTCCTGGTACCTTTTCGATCGGACTTCTTCAAGGGCCCGGTCACTATCATCCGATATCATATTGGTCGATTCTTTCCCTGAGTTATGGTGACTCTAATGATCCTGGGCCAATGCCCGATCATCTAGGCCCAATGTCAGGCCACTGGTTTCTATCTCTACTGAACTCATGGGTTGTCGCCATGCCTCCGTCCACTCATTCACAGTAGTCTCTAACTCTTCGGCTCTCACCTTATACGAGATCTACAGCCATTTTTTATCAGGATCACGGCGGGCTTGTATATGTATGTTATGTGGCCGAATTGCAAACGCCATGACTGGTCTGAATCGCATCGGAGTTTCTTCAGATATTCACAGGGCTTGTGTTGCTGTAGCACAAAGCATCTCCCAAAACATCCAAAACTGCAATTGGCAATCCCGAAGTCTCTCTGGCTCCCGTACATACCACAGATTATGATATCGCGCACCCCGTCATTCTGCTGCAGCTGGACAGTCCATGCCCTAGTACGTGCTGGGCTCCTTCCATGCGACAAAGGCGATTAATAGAAACAACCAACTATATGTGAAGGCACCCTTTCTTTATTGGACCGCCACAGCATCCTCCATTAATTGATTCAAGAGAAACAGAGACCAGTTCATTTGAACTCCTTCCACACATTTCTCTGTGCATGCAACAATCCCCAAGTTGCACTGGTTAGTTTGACCACCCCTAATCACCTTGCAGGATAGGATCTTAATGCCCATGAGTACCACTTGATCATTGTAGGTGCTGGTGTGATACCCACGCCCGTCCATTTCTAAGCCATATTTATGTTCCAACTGCAACACCCACTTTTTGTCATTTTCCTTCCCTTGGATGAACTGCGATGGATCGACTCCATTTTTCGGCAAGCCGGTTATGTGCAAGATTAAATCGATGGTGACTGGGATTTCTCTGTCCAGCCACAATGAACCACCATGAAATCATCCAAGGAGCTGATTCATGCATGCATTGACTTCTTCCAGTCACCCAAAATGTGGCATGTTAATAAGCCATATCAAGCAAACCTGCTTCAATCCACGTGCCCAGTCTTGTACAGTCGGCGTCGGGGAATGGCGTGTCTCAAGCACATATGGGGTGGATGCAATGTCAGAGTAGGCCACCATATCGTGGTCATCATAATTCAAGCGCATCAATGCCATCCCAATATCCACAGAGCACTCCATTCCAGTCGGGAGTGCCGACATCTTCACACCATACTTTTGTTTTGGGTTTATCTTGCATGGAGTGGCATCCAGCCGAATGGGAGGATATACCAAAGGATGTCACCGGCTAATAGTCCCGCCCATGTGGTAGACTCGCGAATGCGGCAATTGGACTGCCCCACCTGTTCCTGAGCCTCGCCCACCGTCGCGGCGGATGACCAAAGTACCCTCTTACTCTGCGGGGACTCGGAGTGCTGACCCCCCTGCCGCCTCTTAGAAATGACTGATCCTCCCACTGGCATATTTGCAACTTTGGCTCCAAGATCGATGGCTCCGGATGACACAACTTCTTTCTCAACAACTGCCAGGATGAAGGGAGACTCCACTTCACTTCTAATCTCAACTATCTCCAGTTCTCCTGGCATACCTCGCATCGCTAACACCACTCTGCAAATTCAACAGAACCTTGCCCAACGCCTCACCAAGTTTATGCCAATACTCGTCAACTCTGCACAGACACTTATCAACGAAAATCCTGTATTAATGACGCAAATCCATCGTCGATCCTATCAGCCAATCAGCCGGATCCGCCATCAATGCCCATCATGTGAACACGTGTCATTAATTAACTGTTAACTTTTGGCATTTATTGTTGATTTGACCCGGTCATAACATGGCTAGTTGCTGTGGTCTGTTCGCCACTTGCGACACAAGCCCTTATGTTGGCGCATTTGTTGCATCATCTATGCGCCATCCTGCCACCGATCATCCTATAACACACACTTTTTTTTTCATGTGACTCAGCCATCGCATTTTTCCAAGCCGAACTGATAGGGCTTCAACCTATGACCATTCACCAGTTTTGGGAGCATTGCCCCGTTTAGCTGCTGCAGTTGAACCGCACCCCCTGAAGTAATACTACTGATGCGATACGGACCAAGCCAATGCATCTACAATTTTCCTGAATGTTTCATAAACTTGCTGTCATACAACAACACCAAGTCACCCTGCTGAAAATGTTTGTTTTTTATGTGTTGATCATGCCATGCCTTTTGGTGATCCTTCTCTACCCCCTGGTGGAACCCAGCAATGAACCGATCTTCCTCCAAATTCACCAATTGCTCTAGACATTCATCTAGTGCCGCTACATCATCCAGGCCTGTTGCGGCCGCGATGTGCAAACTCGGGACAATATATTCCATGGGCATAATTTCTTCTTGTCCATATACTAACCTGAATGGTGTTTTCCCTGTCAACCTTTTACACATGGTACGATAGGCCCACAACACCACTAGGATTTTCAGATCCCAGTCATTGCGGTTCATATTGCACACCTTTGTCAGCGCATGCTCCAATATCTTGTTGAAGGCTTCCACCGTGCCATTTTCTTGCAGATGATATGGTGTACTCTTTTTGTGTTGGATCTGCAATTCCTCCGTCAATGTGTTGATGATGCGATTGAGAAAGTGGCTACCCTGGTCGCTTAGCAGTATCTTGGGGCAGCCGAAATGAGTGATAATGTGATCGAACAAAAATCGTGCCACCGTTGTTGCAGAACAATCATGTTGAGATATTGTAACTTCAAAGAATATTATATTTGTACTTTATTATTCCGGAGATGTTTCTTTCCTCCGTGAAGATCTTATTGTATATCCGGAGATGTTTATTCCTCCGTTGAAATGTGGTAACTCGGGTTATTAGACTTCCCTAGTGGGGGTCGGCCCTGTATGTGTTGTGTGGGTCAAAGGGTTATTAGACCACCCTAGAGGGGTCGGCCCAGTCAGTTGTAGTGGGGTATTTAACCCATTGGTTAAATACGAGCCTACGTGTACTTGTGTAAAAGATATGTCAGAGTAGTGTATAAATAGAGGAGGTGTGTTCCTCATTTGACACACTCACTCACTTGAGGATAGCGCATTTGTGGAGGAGAGGTCTGCTATTGTGGAGGAGGAGATCATGTCTCAGGGTTTCATCTTTGTATATTGTTGGTCATCTATATTGAGGAAGCTTTACTGGGTTTTCTACCCCATGAGGGTTTCCCAGGATAAATCTGTGTCTCTTGTGTTTATGCTATGCTTGTTGTTTCTTCGGTGATCCTGTATATGCTATTATTGTGAAATGGAATGTAATGTTGCTATTTTCTCTCTTAGCATATTAAATCTTAACATGGTATCATAGCTAAACTGAAGGAAGGCAAGGTATGGCACTTACGACACTTGCTTTACTTACGACAATTTGAAGGTTAGGGTTTTATATAGATAAAACCCATCATCATGGAACTTTAGCTATAAATCCATTTTGGTGAAGGTTCAGGATCTGAAACCTTTACAGGTCATAGATAACATCTCCAGGTATCTTGTGTCCAAAGGGAACCCTCAAATTCGTTGTACTTTGTAAGTTATGATCAGTACAAGTTAGGGTTTCTGCCTCTTCCAGATCTCAGTCAAAATCCGGTGACCTAGGAAAAAAGGTCATAACTTGGGATAGGAAGCTCCAAATCAAATTTCATAAGAAGTGACAGGTAGTACACATACTTTACTATCTCAGGAAACTTTTTCAGAGGTCGAAGCTGAACCATTGACACGTGGCACGCTGTACAAGTTCGCTCTCCTGTTTTATCCCATAAACAGGTCATGTTGCGACACTTGGCATAACTCTCTCTCAGAGAGTCCAATTGAGGTCAGACCTATCAAGATGGAAAGATAACAGGGTGAGCTATCTCAGGAAAATTTTTTAGACGCCGAAGTTCAAAAAGTGACATGTGGCACGCCGTACAAGTTCAATCTCCTGCATTATCCTAAAATAGGTCACGTTGCGACATTTGGCATAACTCTCTCTCAGAAAATCCAATTGAGGTCAGACCTATCAAGATGGAAAGATGACAGGTCAGGCTACTGCAAAAAAAGTTTTCAGACCCTGTGGAGCAAAAATTTTGGAGTTATAGCAGAAACAATCAGGTACATATTTCTGTCAAAACAAAATTATTTTTGGAGCACCTTTATTCATGGCTTCCGGAATTTAGGGTTTCGGAGAAAGTTAGAATTTTTGGAATCGGAATCCACGGCTGAATGCTACTCAGGAAAATCAAAATTTAGAGACCAAGATCGAATTTTTTGGTTGGGTAGAATACCGGGCTTGATTAAACCCTAGCTCGGGATTTTGATCAGAAAGATGGAAAATTAGGGATTCAACAAAAGTTGGAATTTTTTAAGTCTGTAACCACGGCTGGAAGCTCCACAGAAAAAATAAGAGTTTAGAGACTTGGATCGAACCTTTTGATTGGACAGAAAGGTGGGTGTCAAGCACTCTATATGCAGATAAATTACTACCAAACACACAAAGCATATGAAATTTATTGTCAACCCGAGAAAGTCTTTTTATTTCAAAGGATAAGTGCACAATATATGCTTAAACACAAAACCATTAGAAGTGAATACTTTTATCTTCTATCATCCATGTTCATCCCAAGAATCTATGCAATCCCAATTGCCTTCTAACTGCTATACTACAATTCTTTTCTATTATGCATCAATAAGAAATGGTATCAGATATAATCAACAATTACAAAAGGAAATCTCATTCGCATTCTAAAACATTCTTTTGTCTGATCTAATCAATCTGGGAATCAGAAAGCATAAACTGAATATTGCTCTAGAATTTCAAATGAAAAAGATTGAAGCAACTGTTCTAAGAAATTGAATTGCAGAAGGGAAATCAATCAACACATAACAGGAAAGCTAAATTGTAAGAACTCCTGGGATCACGTCTCAGCTATAAGATGAACACGGCAGTGTGAACAGAAATTGAAATGCATAAAGCAACCCTGAATCAGTCGACTGTTATTCTATACCATTCACCAATCTCACAGAAATGTAATCTTTTACTGAAAAACCCACACAATAAATATTGCTGCTGCGTACAAAGAAAATAATAAAGCATCACACAACAAGAAAAAAATCCTATTTTAACTCAGCAATCTCTGTGGAAGACGGGCCCAGTCTTCACACAGAGACGCTGGTTGAACAACACCCTCTTTAACTCAGAAGTAACCCCTTATATTAACAGAAGAATGAGTACACAGTTTGGCTTGGCTGCTAATACAAAATGAATTAATTGTTTGCTGTTCAACCCCTGAGTCGAGGCAACTCACCCTATTTATACATACAAATCGTAACACCTAATCCCATAATTGGGCAGCCATGAAGATCTCTGATCTTTAGGTGCCCTAAATAATCTAGCTGTTACAATGCGTGGCAGAACAGAAATATCCAAATATGAGAGAGTTATTAATTGCCCCAGGAGTGACGGTCCTTCCAGCTCACAGCTGGACTCGAGCAGCGACATACTTAAGATAGCAAATTCTGTTACAGCTGCCCTGTCACGACTGTGCCTTGATTGATGATTCGAGCCCCAAGGAACCTTCTACGAGGAACGAACATCCCTTTCTTTATGACTTGTTCAGCCCCGATCTTCCTGCAATCCATTTGTCTCAACTACCTTCATAAATCGCAACATATTAGCACAATTTGAGAGATGCACAGCTTTAATTATCACCATCATAAGCATTAATAAAATAAAATAATAATCAGCCATACCTTGGTAATTTGGGGAATAAGGTAAGAATAATAGGTTTGATTGCCATCATAAATAGTGTAGGGCAGGGACAGGAAAGATGAATAATGATGACTAAAAAGGGCCAATTCTGGGCTCAACAGTGGGCTTCATCAAACCCTAGTTCGGGTTCCTGTCCAGAAGATCCAGAAGTTTTGAAGGCAATTTTGAGGGGTCAAATTTTGGAGATTTCAAAATTGAAGTATGCTAGTTTGATCAGCTCAGCAAGACACATCCTTCCATTCATTCGGAAGTGTGAAAGTCAAAGATTGAATTTTTAGGGTTTCTCTAGCAAACCCTAATCAAGCTCCAGATCAAAGTTTCAGGGGGAGTTGAGGCTAAGGCCTTACATAAGAAGACTACAAGAAGTCTCAACAGGTATGACTTAAGGATGTTCAGGTATGTCTTGAAATCTGATTCTTGATTAAGTTCATAATGTGTTTGTCTTCATGTTATCTATTAGTACAATCTTGATTAACATTAGAATTGTCTTATCACCCTAGTAACAGTATGAGTGCATGTGAATAATCGAAGACATTCATTGATTAGGGCTATATGATTGTACTAATGCATTATTGTGTTGTGTGAGGTTGATGTTGTCTGCTAACAAGATACAGGTACATCACAAAAGACAAATCAAGCTCCATGACCATGACATCATGAAGAAAAATACTCATCCATAATCTTTGTTCTACTTACGAGGTATGTGTGACCTTGTTATATTATGCTTAACCTATGAGACATGCAGGTTCTAGCTCAGGATCTCTAAATCATTGAAGAGATTGTTTAGGTATGTTGTACATAACTAAGCAGGTATACTAATCCAGGTATGTTTTCTTATGTCAAGTTAGAATCTTACCTTGTGTTAGGATCCCTTATATAAGTATACTTGATATGATTGGTTATGCTTATTCATAAAGTTAGTAATCAAGGGTTTATGCATGATTTAA
The DNA here is from genome assembly GCA_027924585.1 of Larix kaempferi. Lineage (NCBI taxonomy): Eukaryota > Viridiplantae > Streptophyta > Pinopsida > Pinales > Pinaceae > Larix > Larix kaempferi. The sequence continues at coordinate 7,002,955 of BSBM01001063.1, forward strand.
TTAACCAGAAGAGTACTATGATCAAACAAGAATATGCATGAGTAAAAGAAGACTTACTTGAAACCCTGAATACTAATGATCATGACTATACATATTCAAGATTATTTAGAATTAGAATGTTTTGAGAATATACTAATGAATGAATGTTTGTGTATGAGATCATGAGGATGACACTAGTGCACACTTGAGCATGCACAGTGGTACAGAATGAATAGAAGTTCAAAAGACATATAGAAGATCAAGCAGGAGGCAACCACACAAACATAAAAGATAAGTATTTGAGTTGTTATTTGAAATAATAAATGATATTTCTTGTATGCATATTTCTATTCCTAGAACATATCATGTTGAGTGCAAACATTCATAGAGCATTGAATAGTATACTACTAATATGCATATGATTGGTAAGTTGGAAAAACATTCCATTGTTGCTTGTCTAGAATGAAACCTCTTTGCTGACATGCTGAGAGCTGTGCACACTCTCAATAGTATGTTCTGGTAGAGATGGAATGCATCTAGATAGCCACTGTATGCATACAGGATATGGGAAAGTGTTGTGCTAAATTATTGGTCAAGATAGTTGCATAACTATGTAAATGATATCGGTATGCATAATAGGTTATCATGTCAACATGATTTCATGATTATGAAGTATTACTAATCATGTACTTAATTTTGTTTTGTAGGAAAGATCATGAAGAATAATGAACACCGAACAAGTGATGGATGTTCAACAAGAATATTTACAAATCAAACAAAATATAGAAGGCTCATGGCTAGAAGATTCTCTTAGAAAGAGGAAGAGAATCATAACAAGATGTTTGCTCCAAGTGGATAGATAAGACCATTCTCTTAATGGTGTAATTAAAGAAGAAGTGTGAATCAGGTTCTATATGGGTACCCAGGATCGATAAGCTTAATGATCATCATGGGTGATGTGGATCTCAACCTTTGCTACAAGATTGAATATGGCTTCTATGCACAGATGACATGGATACAAGAAGGAACTCACCTCAGAGTTTGAATGATGTTGAGGTTCATATCAGTAGACCCATCTAACGGGAGATGGCACAGATAGATGGCTGCATAAAAGAAAATGAAAGATCTCAGATTAATGTATTACTTCCTAGGTCTGGAAGTATGGCAAGGCTCAGAAGGAATCTTTCTCAACCAGAGAAAGCATGCTGAAAAATATTAAAAGGACTTGATGTGTTGGAATGGCCACTCTTGAAGTTGTTATCAAATGACTCATCAGAGTTAGTGGATAGAACTCTGTACAGACAAAATATTGAGTCATTGATGTGTCTAACAAATACTAGGTCAGATATATGCTTTGCTGTGAACACCTTGTGTCAGTATCTAGTGGAAAACCAGATGTGTTCACCTGTTAGTTGCAAAGCATGTGTTGAAATACCTAAAGGATACGATAGATTTTGATCTATGTTATCTTAGAGATCATGACTTCAGATGGCTACACAGATGTTGATTGGGCAAAAATTGTATCAGACAGGAAGAGCACATCGAGAGGATGTTACTGTCTGGGATCAGCCACGATCTCATGGTTTAGAAGGAAGCAATATAGTGTGGCTCTTAGCACAAGCAGAATATATGGCTTATTGCTCTGCTAAGTTATGAAACAGTATGGCTTCAGGATTGTTTGACTTAGAGATAGACCCAACTATGATCCTATGTGACAAACAGAGTTGTATCAAGATGGCAGAGAATCTAGTGTTCCAAGATATGGTGCAGAAAGGAACCAAAAGTTTGAATTTGTAACAAGTTACCAATGTACTAACCAAACTTCTATCGATCCGATGTACTAACCAAACCTCTACCTCAAATAAAGTTTTCCGAGACAAACTTAATATAGTTCAGAAGGACCCTTCTCGAAAGGGGGAGTGATGTGATAACTCATGATGAGATTTCCTGCATCGACAGTGAGGTCGATGATGAGGATACCTATATTAGTGATGCCGATAGAGAGGTTGGTGGATGGTCCTTAGACAGGGTCAAATGTGACAAGGGGATTGCATCATCCTTGAACATATGTTCTAAAGAGAGCCGTAGACATATGTCTTCGAGAATGAAGTCCTTGGTGGACATGATAGGATTGCATCATCCTCAAGAGAGCCGTAGACGTATGTCTTCGAGAATGAAGTCCTTGGTGGACTTGAGGGGATTGGATCATCCCTGGAATTCAGTCATAAAGAGAGCCGTAGACGTATGTCTTCGAGAATGAAGTCCTTGGTGGACTTGAGGGGATTGGATCATCCCTGGACTTCAGTCCTAAAGAGAGCCGTATACGTATGTCTTCGAGAATGAAGTCCTTGGTGGACTTGAGGGGATTGGATCATCCCTGGACTTCAGTCCTAAAGAGAGCCGTATACGTATGTCTTCGAGAATGAAGTCCTTGGTGGACTTGAGGGGATTGGATCATCCCTGGACTTTAGTCCTAAAGAGAGCCGTAGACATATGTCTTTGAGAATGAATTCCTTGGTGGACTTGAGGGGATTGGATCATCCCTGGACTTCAATCCTAAAGAAGAGCCGTAGACGTATGTCTTCGAGAATGAAGTTCTTGGTGAACATGTGAGGAGATTGGATCATCCCTAGACTTCAGTCCTAAAGAAGAGCCGTAGACGTATGTCTTCGAGAATGAAGTTTTTGGTGAACATGTGAGGGGATTGGATCATCCCTGGACTTCAGTGCTAAAGAAGAGCCGTAGACGTATGTCTTCGAGAATGAAGTGTTTTGGTGAACATGTGAGGGGATTGGATCATCCCTGGACTTCAGTCCTAAAGAAGAGCCGTAGACGTATGTCTTCGAGAATGAAGTCCTTGGTAAACGGTTGAGGATTAAGTCATCCTTGGACGTGGTCCTAAATGTACAGTGGAGGATTAAGTCATCCTTGGATGTGGTCCTAAATGTACGATGGAGGATTAAGTCATCCTTGGACGTGGTCCTAAATGTACAGTGGAGGATTAAATCATCCTTGGACGTGGTCCTAAATGTACGGTGGAGGATTAAGTCATCCTTGGACGTGGTCCTAAATGTACGGTGGAGGATTAAGTCATCCTTGGACGTGGTCCTAAATGTACGGTGGAGGATTAAGTCATCCTTGGACGTGGTCCTAAATGTACGATGGAGGATTAATTCATCCTTGGACGTAGTCCTAAATGTACGGTGGAGGATTAAGTCATCCTTGGACGTGGTCCTAAATGTACGGTGGAGGATTAAGTCATCCTTGGACGTGGTCCTAAATGTACGGTGGAGGATTAAGTCATCCTTGGACGTGGTCCTAAATGTACGGTGGAGGATTAAGTCATCCTTGGACGTGGTCCTAAATGTACGGTGGAGGATTAAGTCATCCTTGGCCGTGGTCCTAAATGTACGGTGGAGGATTAAGTCATCCTTGGACGTGGTCCTAAATGTACGGTGGAGGATTAAGTCATCCTTGGACGTGGTCCTAAATGTACGGTGGAGGATTAAGTCATCCTTGGACGTGGTCCTAAATGTACGGTGGAGGATTAAGTCATCCTTGGATGTGGTCCTAAATGTACGGTGGAGGATTAAGTCATCCTTGGACGCGGTCCTAATGTATGGTAAGGATTGGATCATCCTTGGACTTTGGTCCTATGAACTGAGCCGTAGACATGAGGTCTCCAAGAATTGATAGGACTAGATCGTCCCTGGACTTTGGTTCAAAAGTTACATGTTAGGACTGGATCGTCCCTGGACTTCGGTTCAAAAGGTACATGTTAGGACTGGATCGTCCCTGGAATTCGGTTCAAAAGGTACATGTTAGGACAAGATCGTCCCTGGACTTCGGTTCAAAAGGTACATGACTGGATTGCATCATCCTTGGACATAGGTCCTAAAGAGAACTGGATTGATCGTGTGATGACGATGCTGCTGATCGTGTGATAATGATGCTGCTGATCATATTTATCTAGATGACAATGTTGTTGATTGTATTGATCTAGATGATGATGCTGCTAATCATGTTGATCTAGATGTCGATGATGCTGATTGAGTTGATCTAGATGACGATGATGCTGATCATGTAGATTGAGATGATGATGATGCTGTAGATCGAGATGATCCAGGTGCTGTAGATCATGATGATCCAGATGTTGTAGATCGAGATGATCCAGATGCTGTAGATCGAGATGATCCCGATGCTAATGATCGTATGATGATGATGCTGACAATTGTGAGGATATAGATGTTGATGTTATTGTAGCTGTTCGAGTGCTACAGAAGATAAAGACTCAGTGCTGAAGATGTTGATGTTCCAGTATTGAAGATGTTCCAGTAACTGGTTGAGTTACTGATGATGTTGAGAAAGCTTCCAATGATTTATAGATGTATCATGTATGATGTTGATGACTCCTTGCTTGTGCAGATGCTGTTATAATATCCTTTTCGTTAAGGGGGAGTGTTGAGATATTGTAACTTCAAAGAATATTATATTTGTACTTTATTATTCCGAAGATGTTTCATTCCTCCGTGAAGATCTTATTGTATATCCGGAGATGTTTATTCCTCCGTCGGAATGTGGTAACTCGGGTTATTAGACTTCCCTAGTGGGGGTCGGCCCTGTATGTGTTGTGTGGGTCAAAGGGTTATTAGACCACCCTAGAGGGGTAGGCCCAGTCAGTTGTAGTGGGGTATTTAACCCATTGGTTAAATACGAGCCTACGTGTACTTGTGTAAAAGATATGTCAGAGTAGTGTATAAATAGAGGAGGTGTGTTCCTCATTTGACACACTCACTCACTTGAGGATAGCGCATTTGTGGAGGAGAGGTCTGCTATTGTGGAGGAGGAGATCATGTCTCAAGGTTTCATCTTTGTATATTGTTGGTCATCTATATTGAGGAAGCTTTACTGGGTTTTCTACCCCATGAGGGTTTCCCAGGATAAATCTGTGTCTCTTGTGTTTATGCTATGCTTGTTGTTTCTTCAGTGATCCTGTATATGCTATTATTGTGAAATGGAATGTAATGCTGCTATTTTCTATGTTAGCATATTAAATCTTAATAAATCAACTATTGGTGCCGCCTCTGCCCATTGATTCAAATAATCTGCCGCTGTGATATTGTGGCGCACACGCTTGCGCTTCCCTAGTGGATTGATCGGTCCAAAAAAATCCACTGCCCATTTTTCAAACAGCTGCAATGTCAACTGAGGCATGAGTGGCATCTCATCGTGTCGGGACGGTTTTCCAGTTCACTGATAGATATCACAGGACCACGCATAGTCTGTCGCATCATTATGCAGTGTGGGCCACCACAGCTCGTCACGCAGCACTTTCCTAGCAGTCGCCCGACTGCCATAGTGTCCTTTGGCTACTTCTCCATGCACTTTTGCTAATATATGTGCTTGCTCATGCGGTAAGACACATATGTGCAATACCTCATCAACACCCATTTTGTATAACTCTCCTGCAATTAGCTGGAAGTCCGCTGCCTTGACTACCAACTACTTCTTCATACTGATGGTGAACTCGTCGGGTGCAGTACCCATTGTCAGAAACTGAATGATTTCCGTAAAGTAGCCATCAGCAATCTCAACCCGAAACAGTTGGGCATCCGGTAACCCATCTTCAATGTTGGTCAGCTCTTCTCCTGTATCGATCCATGAGAGATGATCAGGACTAGCATTCAACCAACAGGGATTCACAATGACTTCAAAATCGAACTCTTGAAAAATAAGTAGCCAACGGCATATCTTCTGCCCCAACATAGGCTTATTGACCAAGTATTTTAATGCAGAATGATTTGTGAACATCTTGAAATGGCCTCCCAGTAAGTAATGGTGAAACTTCTGCAAAGTGTAAACCATTTCTAGACCTTCCCTCTCCGTAGTAGTGTAGTTTCTTTCTACAGATGACAACTTCCGGCTAGCAAAAGCAATGGGGTGATCGAGATCCCCTTCTCCTGGTTGAGCCAATACGACGCCCAATGCAATCAATGAGGCATCAACATGGACATGGAATTCCTTACTCCAGTCCGGAAATACCAATATCGGTGCCGATGCCATCTTCGCATTCAATGTTTCAAAGCTAGCCTGACATTCTGGGCTCCACTGGAACGCCGCATCCTTCTTCAGCAACTTCTCCATAGGGGCAGTAATCGCAGCATAACCCCTCATGAACTTGCGATAATACCCTATGTGTCCCAGCGTCGCCCGTAATTGCTTAATAGTAGTTGGTGGTGTCAAACTCAGAATAAGCGCGATCTTTGCTTGGTCAACCAACAATCCTTGCTTACACACAATATGACCCAACAGTATGCCAAACGGTGCACAAAATATGCATTTCTTCAAATTCAGTGATATCTGGTGTTGTCGGCATCGCTCCAACATCAACCGCAGACTCGCTAGATGATCACAAACCAACCCATAGACCGTCCAATCGTCCATGTATACTTGTAAGAACTTCTGAATGAAATCTTTGAATGTAGCAATGACAACTCGTGAAAATATCGCATGTGCATTATTCAAGCCAAACAGCATCACGGTGTACTAAAAGCAGCCCCATTCGGTAACAAAAGTTTTCTTATGGTGATCTTCTTTGGCAATGCGGATCTGATAGTAGCCAAAGAACCCATCTGTGAATGAGTACATCTCATGGCCACCCACTCCTTCGAGCACTTCGTTAGTAAATGGGGTTGGAAAGGGGTCATGCAAGCAGGCATCATTCAACTTTCATAAATCCACACAGATGCGCACCTCTTCAATCTTCTTGTCCTGCACCACCATAGGACTGATCCATCCTGAACCCTCGATCGGTTCAATAATACCAACGTCTAGCATGTGATCAAGTTCTGCCTTGACCCTCTACTTATGTCACGTATTTAGCCAATAGGGTCGCTGCCGGACCGGCTTAGCATTTGGTTTTAATGGAATCTTCATCTCCCTAAATCGCCCAAAATCCCCTTCATGTCAAAAAATTTTGTCAGGAATACATCCTGAAACTCATGGAGCATATCAGTGACCTTTCTTATCAGCTCATCATCCCAGTAATCCCTGACATTTGCTAACTTCGGAGTGTCCTCTGTCCCAATGTTAATATTGCGGATCTTCAACGGCTGACTAATAGGATTGCTTGGCGCATCAGGTGGTACCACAGCACGACTTCCTTCGGATTCCGGGATATTCACATTCTGTGGATCATCACCATCTTCTGGCCCACCACTGATATTGAATCAGTCCATGAGAGACTGCATATGGAAATGCGCATGTGGATCCGCGGGATAGGCCACCGGGACAACCTACAGAATTACATCGCGGATGAGCTGTAATGCATTATTGACCTTGGGATCATCATCTGCAAAACTAAATGTATGGGTAAAACACACAGTGAACTCCAACCAAGTAGAAATTTCCCCTCGCAACTCAGCTGTAGCATACCATGATCGTGGCATCTCATCCAAAGTATGGATAAAAGCATGGACCCACTCATCTTTTGGTCGTGATACCCATAACCGCTGACACTCCATCAAATGACCACCAGAGTCGTCCCGACCATCATACTTCCCAGTGTGGTAGACCTCGGTACCTCCAAAGCGTACCAACATCAATCTTCTTCATTTTGACCATCCATCAATTGATTCCTTGTGTGTTCCCCACCAACGTGCTGGAGCAGCCTTCAACGCTTCGTTCAATGCCAGCAATCGCTGAGGTTCGGAAACTCTTTCTTCAAACACCGTCAAAAAGTCAAAGACGCCAGGAAGCCCTTCATATGTTGGGAGTGTAACCGTTTCAGTTGCAATATGACATACTTACTGTGTAACCAACCCACACTTACGGAGCGATACCTCGTGCAAGCAGTTCTGCCAATATTCTATCGCATCATCAGAGTCGGAGGATGCAGAGCTGTCACTGTGCCATCCCAGCTCGCCGTTGGTAGTCGGATGGATATAATCTTCAGAAATATTGAATTCATGATCCCATTCACTGGGATCATCATCCTTCACTGGCTCTATGTAGCGGCGTCCTTCAGTCGGATCCAACGGGGTGATAACTCTGAGATTGCGATTTTCAAAATTCATCATTCTTCACTTGAAGTTGATTACGGCTCCACTATCATTAGCCCATCCAATCCCCAGTAATGTTGGATAAGAGCTTCCTCCCTCGACTACTTTTATTACATCAAAGTTGGCATATGTTTTCATTCCCTCAATGTCCACCACCATTCGTGGAACTCTCCCAACTGGTATTACTTTAGCGTGATTAGATAACCGGAGCTGTACAGGAGACTAGCTCAATGGGGGGCTCCCCATCTTCTGCCAAGCCTGCTTGGTCAATATGTTGACATCCAAACCAAGGTCCAGAATAACCAAATCAACATCGTAGTCACCAATTTGAATATTCATCTGCATCTCCTTACCCATCTTCCGTCATTGCAGGGAATTAACCGCGAGCTCTTATCAATCCTGGGTCGGTTGTCGCAACAAGGCTTCAATCGCAGCAAGAGCATCAGGATCTCTAGCCAGGGACAAACAATGTTCCAAAAATTATCGAAGCGTGTTGGACTGTTGTGATAGGCCGGCCTCCGAAGTGGCATCAAAAGTAGAGGGCATGTCATACATAACAGCTTTACCTCGGTTGTGTTCTAGTGCACATCATGTTTGAAGAAACGTCTCCCACTCCTCATCAATGTCAAATGCTACCTTCTTTTGTCCGGCTAACCTTATCATTGAACTGTCTACTCCACTTGTCTTTCCTCCACGAGTGACCACAGCAACAGAAGCATCCTACGGTCTTGGTTCTGTAGAAATTGTCGCGATGTTTGCACCTTGGGTCTGGTTCAACGGCAGATTCCCAGGTGGGTTTACATTTTGATTCTGATTCGGCTGCATATTCTGGTTCTGTACTGGTTGTTGCACTGGGTTCTAGGCAAGCTGTTGTGCCTGGGGCTGGTTCTGCAACTGGGGAGTATTTCCTGCTTGCCATCGCGCAATCAATTCTGGACAGTTCTCAACCATGTGATTGTTAACAAAGTAGAACATACACTGGTTCTGCAGTAGCGGACAGTCTCGCTGGTAGTGTCCCCATACCGCACAGTGATAGCATTGAACAGGTCCACGACCACCTCGTCCTCCTCCACGACCAAATCCACCGCCAAAGCCACCCCAGTATCCTCCCCGAAATCCTCCCTACTGTTGGTACTATGGTTGATTAAATTGTTGCTGCACTGGTGCCGGTTGCATTCCTGGTCCTTGTGGTGCATATTGCGGTTGCTATACATACTGTGGCTGTTGTGGATCCATCTGCATCGGAGCATATTGTGGCATGAACTGCGGTGATTGCTACTGCTACGGTACAAACTGCATCTTTGGTTGAGGTAGTGGCTAGGCTACCTGCGGTTGTGGATGTTGTACGACACGTTGGTCATCCTTGACATAAAACGCATCACACATTCTTTCTTGTAGCAACCCATATGCACGGCAATCCTTGTTGTCGTGACCCACCGATTTGCAGAATGTACAACAAAGATTCCTTGGGGTGGTGACCATTTTCTACATATATGGGCAATTGTCATGACTGTGCCCATACACCTGGCAAATGCGACACCATGGCATGCTACCACCATTCAATGTATTTGGCGCTCCTGAAACCAAATAATTGCGGAAGCCTGGGCAATTGTCCTTCGTATGCCCTTCTCCTCAACATCACATACACTAGACATCGTCGCGCTGCTCCTTGCCCTTATTTAAATCTTGCAGTTGTATAGTTAAGTTAGCGTGCTGTGTTTGTATCTGCGACATCCTAGCTGCATTTTCTCCAATCGGCGACGCCTCCAATCGCATTTCAATCTCCAGAGTTTCACTGGGCGTTGAGATGTTTTGGTGCATCAATGGTAGTCGAATATGTGGTAGTAGTGCCGTGATGAACCATGCTTTGTGTTGGACAGTGCTCATATCAAAACTAACCTTTTCCATCAGTGTCTTGAATCGCTGGTCGAAATCCCATACCATTTCATTGGGATACTGCTTAATTTCTTTCAATTTTGTAATATATTGAGCCTCAGACTTGGGCCTTCTGAATTCAGCAATCAACCCATCACGAATCTCATCCAGCGACTTCTCTGGGGATCTTGTAGGGACTAGAATGAAATTCATAAACCAATCTAATGCACGACCTCGCAGGGTCCTCACTAACTGTCCTTTTTTAGCAGCAGCATCGGTGATCTGTTTGATGGTCCAGACCGATTCAAACAAAAACCAATATTGTTCTGGGTTGTCTGTCACACTCCCGTGGTACAACGGTAACTTAGAATCATCGCTCGTCATTCTGAGCTTCCTTCCTCCTTTCATTGTACTACTACCAATTAACTTCTGTGGGATTGACGAACTGGGCAGTGTCGAAGTGGTGTTTCTTGATATCTGAGAGATAGTGAGCGGAGGTGTGGGTACGTTGGTGTTGGGGTTTGGTCCTACCTCTATCCTAGGCATAGACTAGCCGTTCTTGTTAGGACTGTGAGGTCGCTTCGACTCGTGTGGTCTTCCTTCACGGTCTTGCGGTTCGACCACAATAGGACCTTCTCCCATCCTCTGCCTCTTTTCCTGTCGGAACCTCGCTCCTCCTCTCGTAAGACCACTCTCTTCCTCGGCTTCACTCACAGTATCATCATGACTTGCACCCATCTACCCCTTAACATTCCATGCACTTCCCCCCAACCATTGTAGTACCCACGGCCTCCACCCACTAGGCTGTCTACTGATCAAGATGCATCTTCAATATACCCTTTTCACAAATAAGCATCTTGATCGACAGTTGAAGCAACAGTAAAAACCTGCCCCGAGGTTCATGGAAAAAATATCTTTCAGCTTCACTATATGACTTTTGAGTATCAACCGCGAACTTTGTGATATAGCCCTCTAAGATGCTATCGAACCACACTTCGACAGCCCACGATGATTTATTATCAACTTCCTGCAATTCCTAAATCAATACAGGGGTCCAAGTCTTCGATTCACCACCTTGGAAGTTCCTCTTCTAGAATGTCAAATTTTCCAACCATTCAAACAATATGACCGGGAACTCATAGAAGAACCATTCATGCAGTCCGTCATGAATGTATCTATCTACCCACTGTCCTACTATCAATCGAGTGTTTCGGCTTTCCTCTTCAGTGAATTCCTGCGACTTCTGATCAAACCATTCTTGGATCTCGGGTTTCGTTGGGTGCCACAACATCTCCTCCTTTCACTTCGACCACAATCCCGGCAATGGAACCATTTTTTGGCTCAAACCCAGTCGACAAGGGTTCCACTCACTATCGACACATACCGCAGTCTCCCTGGCCACCGTCCCGGACAGGTTTTATCCCACCCAGCAACACCTGCGGAGCAGATGAGGTCTCACCCGAGGCGTCCAGGAAGGGCAGACGGAACCATGTTTCCTCCAAATGAAGGAGGATGGTTGCGGCTATAATACTTAAACTTATTGCATAACTGGGACAGAGATATTTAAGCATTGAACATAGTATTAAAGCAATATTCAACCCAAACATTCATCATTGCAAAAATAGTAATTGTAAAGCAAATATCGCATCAGAGAAACATGGCATTAATTGTATAGTGCAACATCGCATTACCATAACCAAACCGATTGAACACAGAGATTGTACCAAAATAGCTTCATCATATTATCATTGTCAACCTAGATACAATGTCTCTGCAAAAACTAGGTCTTCGCAATGCCTCTTGACATCAAAACATACCCGAAAATCATACAACCAACATCAGAGCTTCGCATTATTCTCTAGCAAGTTGTGTGTTTTTCAACAATTACAATTCTTATCTATATATAGGATTCCGCCTTACAATTCTTGTCCACTTACTAACAACTTCCTAACTGACACTATGGACAAATGACCCACTCTCTAACTAACCTAGTCCAAAAACGACCAAAAACCCGCATTCTGCGGTATAACTGACTCAACAATACATAATATGTGGTCCAAATGACCCACAATCTACAATCCGCGGTACAATTGACCCACACATGCACAAAATCATCTTCCATCGTCGCCTTTCGCGCCATCTTCTACCTTGTCGCAGCATCGGAGATGTTGTGATACCAGCTTACCAAACTGCCTACCAACATGACATATGTTAAAGAATGCCCTGGGATGTTTGGGTTGATTTACCTTCCTTGTGGATCGAGCCTTCAGGTCATCTGGGTAAGCTTCAATAATATTTTTAATTTCATGGAAAGAATATGGCAGGGATTGCTTAAATCTAGCTCCAACATTCTTCAAATTAAAAGGAATTTTCCTGTATGCAAATGTTCCCCAAGTACATATGAATGTAGTTTTGTGTCAATATTCTATTTGGGGTGAATCTATATCTTATTATATCCTGAAAAATCATCCATGAATGAGAAAATATCACTCCCAATGCATTCATTAATAATTCGATAAATAAATGGAGTGGGATCATTTTCCTTCAGACATGTTAGGTTCAAATCCCTAAAGTCAGTGCACACTCTAATATTTCCTTTATTCTTGTTGATGGGTACCAATTTAGATACCCATTCGGTTAGGGGTACATGATAGATAGAACCCACACATATAATTTATACACTTATGCTTTGATAGTAGAAACCTTTCGAGGATTAATTGGTCGCAGCTTATGTTGAACAAGATTAACATTAATATATTTCTTAATTTAATGTTCAATAATAATTATATATTTACTTGGAATCTCTTCATAATCCCAGGAAAAATGTCACGGTACTCTTTGAATAGTGCAATATAAAATTCAATTTCCTCAAAGGAACAATATGCACCAATAAAGACATTCTCGATGACACCGAGAATCATGGAAATATTGATTGGTATGGTTTTAGATATGATCTCCATGTTCTCATATGCATATACCTCATATGTAGCGATATGGATCCCATACAAATCCATGTTTCCAGATCTAATAATTCCATTCTCATCAATCCTTAGTTCGTCCATGCCAAGAAAAAAAGATGCACGTTGGTGCATGTCCTTCCATAATCTTTCCATCATAGGCATGGCTTCAAGTATAGATTCATTGGAATATAGGACAGTATCTGAGGGGTCTTGAATAGGTGAGGAATCGATGTCCCAAACAAGAATATTGAATTGATCACGTTCCTCCACATACTTAGATTCATGATCTTTGTCTTCTATATTAGATAGAACATCTTGATACGTTATTCCAGCTACAAACAAATTTGATGAGGCCTTCTATACCCAGTTTCCTATGAGAAATATAGCACTATACATGGATCTTCAAAATAGAAATTTATAAAGTAAAATATGCTTACCATGGAACTAATGGTGACTAGTGAAATCATTTTATTGGAGCATTGCTCTCCTGTGAGTTGGGTGGGGAGATATTAAAAGTTCCCATAAGGGTAGTGTGCATTCCCTCTCAAAAAACTTCATAGGCTCTTGTCGAATGGCCAACTAACATGACATTTTACCATGTTGTTTGAATAGACTCATTTTTTCAATAAGATAGTTGGTCAATAGTAACGATCTTCCCTTCATGAGGAAATCGAATTATGCGAACATTCGAAGAAACTGCTACCATCATGGCATAAGTGCAACTGCAACCTAATAGGAGGTTATAATCTAAAGGAGCATCAATGACTTCCACCTCCACATTTTTTTCCCTAGATCTATTGGGAGAGAAGAGATGATTCCATGAGGCTTTAATAAATGGCCATCAAACACTTTCAACATGGTGGGTGAGGGAACAGTCTCAGGAGAGCCTATAAATTTCCAACATGACAATTACATAATGAAAGTTGAAGCTCCTTCATCTACCATAGTATTGAAAATATTCGACCTTCTGGTCAACACTTAAATCTAAGAATCGATAGAGAAAGGTAGGAGAGGCTTCCAATTATCCATGTCGAGTGTTATTGGTTGAGATTACAAGGGTTCAATGGCACTGATTGTTGCTAATAGATTTTCACGCTACGTGGGGAAGCTCTGTAGTACCTCTAATGCAAACATCGCATAAGGAGCTTGGGTCAGGTCTTCGATGATGCCATAATTATGTGTATCTCATGCATTAGGATTGTATGAGGTCCGCTTTAGCACACCTTTTAGCATTGCTACTCATTGAGTCATTTTTTGGCTTATCGATGTGTGGAGGATCGGGCGATTCAGATTTGGAGATATATTTTCCCTTAGATCCAGACACAGGTGTCTCATAATTATGTTCTCTGGTCTGGATGTTAACCTCTTGCTCACACATATATACAATAGCATTTGATGAGTTTCCCCCTTGGGAGGATGCTTCTTGATTTCCCCCTTGCAAAGGTGTAGGGTTGGTTGGGGATCCAACAACCATTTGTTGGTGTTGTGGAGGAAATGTGTTAGTCAAAACAACAGGTTACTTGGAGGATTCTTCTTGTGCAAATAGTCATTGAGTATCCTCTATTTTAGGGAATTTATGAGTCAAGTGATTATTCGAGCAGAGTTTACATGGAAAAATTACTTTCTTTTTCTCTTTATTACCCCCACCAACATTATCGTTGTTTGCATTATTACACGTGGTCCTGTTCTTTTTATTCTTTCCTTGATTCTTCTGTCTGTTTTGTTGGTTCCCTTTGGATTTGGATGTCTATACTAACAGAATATTAGAGGGTTTATTAGGAACAAGGTTGTTGGTGTTAGTCTATGTAGCTACTATAGGTGCATTCAAATTCAAAAATAGTCATCCCATTTTGATAGCGACCCAATGTAGCATTTTCCACGGACCCAATCACACCATTGACATGTGGTCCAAGTTTTGGTTGGGTTGGGTCGCAATCTGATTGAGCAGTGGGTAGGATATCGTATAGAATCCGAGATTGAGAGTATACCAATTCCAATTGTTGGTGATGATATATTTCCCTTTAGTGGTGACCCCATATAGAGCCACATATTTCATAATATAAGGTTGCAAAGACTTTATGAAACATTCCACCAAGAATTCCTCTAGAATATGAGCTTTAATCAAACGATGCCTTCTCCACCACTCATGAATATGATCAGAGATATGCGCATATTTAAGGCTTGTCTGAATCACATCAAAATCTCAGTGCTAGTCTCATAGAGAAATGGTATTTGGAAGTGATTGAGGAAGTCCATTAATATTGTGTCAACGTTTTGGAAAGAGGCTCTCAACATCTCTATGCACCATTTTTGCAGCCACCCCAGATAATGTTCTTTGGAAAATACAAATCCTAATACTATGATCCATCAATGAATTCGATGAGCACCAAAGACGAAAAGTCATGACGTGAGTATCGGATTTGTCTCCATATTTCCATTCGAATTTGGGTATATCAGAGGGTAATTTGTAGGGATCAGGGGCCAACTAGGATTATGTAAAACTAGGTCATTGGTTAACTTTGTCGAGTTGAGAATATTTAGTGTTGCTAATAAAGGTAACTTCATTTCTTCTATAGGGTTCCAACTTCCCAAGGCATTTCCTTTCCATTGAATTTAATTAAAGAGATATTTTCCTGGCATATAATGACTACCAATTACAATTAAAGGGTTGTTTTGATTGCCACATATGTGAGTATAACTGGGTTTCATTTGAACATAAGGTGTGGAAGCTCCACTACCCATTTCCCCCATCCCAGGGAAAGGCAAGCTTCCTTGAGGCATACTAAATACTGAAGAATCACATGTTTCCATAGAGGGAATCGACAAGTAATGTGTCCACCTCCAAGTGGGAAGACATTGAAGGGGATGGAGGAGCCACCAATAGATGCAGTGAAATTCGATGTTACAAGAGGTATGCTAGCAGGAAGAGACGGGAATCTGGATGATGGCATTCCAAAAGAGAATGGATTGGTACTTTTTTCTATAGACACTAAATTTCTTAATCCACTAATAGGAGCCATGATCGAAGGAATTGATCCTCAAGTGGATACTCCGGATGAAAGTGGAGGCCAAGCAAATTCTATAGTAGAAGACATAGTTAGATTAAAACCTCCTATGGGGTTTGTGGTGACTAGGGGAGGAATGACACCAGTAGAATGAATGCCTTAGGTGGTACTCATATCAGTCCACTAGAACAACAAATTGAAATGTGGCATGAAACTATGAGTATCAAACTCACAAATTTGTATGAACGACAAACTATGTGATCTGGATCAATGAGGTCTTCAATATCGATGGGATCTAAGTTATTCTGAACATAAGGATTTGTAATTATTTTTTATATATGAAATTTACTATTCGTCCCTCTAAAATATCCCTCTTTGGATAGCCTATTAGATTCACTTGATTCATGTTCTCTTCCTTCTTCGTTGGGATTGTTTACAATTTATGGGTTTTCTTACTCTTCCCCCTGCGGAGGTGTGTCAATGTGATCCATTATGCACCTTTTGGGAGGTTACTCTAACTTTTTAGGTGAGAAACTGTGGATCCTTCTGGACCAATGAGGTGATTTATTGGCCACCTTGAATCAACAAATGCAAGGGAATAAACTTTCACAACTTGTTTTACAATAAGCACACACTCACTAACAAAATTTATTGAAACATTTAAACAAGCAATATTGCTCTTCCAAAGATAATCCCAGGGTGGTTAATACCCAATATCAATTAGTTAAGAGCCACATAGGGTCCTTTAGAAGGTCATCCTTGTTAATTTTTGAGCATCAATTCAATATACTCTAGGATCTTTACTGAGAGAACAACATGCACAACATATCAATCATAAGAAGCAAACACAAGAGACAATAGACACAGAGAGTTTCCTTGGGGAAAACCATAAAGGTGAAAAACCCCAATAACTTCCTCAGAGATAGATATAGCAATGATACAAAACCCAAGCATAAGAGATAGTCTCCTAGAAACAGCTTCTCCTCCTCCACTAGTGCGCCACTCTCCAATGAGTGTATAAGTGAGAAAGTGAATGATCAAATAGAGTGCCTCCCGCGCTCTATTTATACATGACTTGACTTGCCTAATAACCTTACTAGGTCAACCTCAACTTAATCACATAACATAATGCTGACAGGGCCGACCCCCAATAGGGTGTTCTAATAACACTTTAACCCACATGACTTATACAGGGCCGACCCCATCAAGGTGGTCTAATAACCCATCAAGTATAAGTTACGACACTTACAATATAAGTGACGACACTTCCGTATAGAGGAATAATAACATCTCTATAGGAATACAATATACATATATGTGAAATCAATTCTAAAGTTACAATTACATCAACACTCCCTCTTAACTAGGAAGGTATTTCTCGACATAGATCTGCTAGCATGAGTCTTCTTCTCTAGATCATCGTCACTGGATCATCGTCATTGAATCATCGACATCGTCACGGCTGTTGCTATCTCAATCAATATTTGATCTACTCATCATAGGAAGTTCTACAGGGCCAGTCCTTTTTCATACTGGATGTAGGCCCACCACCTGCAGGTCTTCATCATCACTAGCCATACTGTGGAATCCTCAGGACTTATTACGTACGTCACAAAACCTCGCAAGAGCATCCCAGGACTGATTACGGGCACACAACCCAACCTATCAAATTTTCCAGGGATTTATTACATGTGACCCGACCACAAAATCTCGAAAGAGAATCCCAGGACTGATTTACGAGCACACGGCTCAACCTATCGGATCTCCTAGGGCACTATTATATGTGGTCACCACAAAACCTCGCAAGAGCATCCCAGGACTGATTATGAGCACACAGCTCAACCTATCGGATCTCCAAGGGCGCTATTATATGTGGTCATGGAAAAACCTCAAAAGAGCATCCCAGGACTGATTAAGAGCATACTACTCAACCTATCGGATCTCCCAGGGTGCTATTATATGCCATAGGACAAAACCTCGAAAGAGCATTTGCCAGATATCCCAGGGCACTATTATATGCCATAGAAAAAACCTCGAAAGAGTATCTGCAAACCTCCCAGGGTGCTATTATATGTCCTCCCAAGTAAAACCTCGAAAGAGCATTTTCCAGATATCCCAGGGCGCTATTATATGCCATAGGAAAAACCTCGAAAGAGTATCTACAAATCTCCTAGGGCGCTATTATATGCTTGTCTTCACAACCTATCCACGGCCATAGAGCATCAACCTGATACTCACCATACATCATCCTGATGTACATCATCACATGATCATCCTGATCATCATCATGGCATCATACTGATGCATATCATCTGGAGCAACATCCTGAAGCTCATCATCCATGATCATCCTAATCATACAATGCATCCACCTGATACATACACAATATCTACCTGATACATATCATCATACATGATCTGCCTGATCATACAATGTATCCACCTGACACATACATAAATACATGATCCACCTGATACATATACAAATACATGATCCAACTGATCATATCAAGCATCCAACATGATGCATATACATATACATGATCCAACTAATCATATCCAGCATCCAACATGATGCATATACATATACATGATCGAATTGATCATATCCAGCATCCAACATGATGCATATATAGAGCAGTAACTAGAGCATAGTCTTGATGCTCATCATCCAACGCTTACATCCACAACCATGGGAAGGATCCTCCTCTTACCATGCTTGGAATGGCTTCAAAAAATGTTTCCATCACTTCTTACTCGAAGTGTTGTCAATCTGAAGAACACCAAGCCTCTCTCTGAAGTACTTGAACTTCACTCTGGCTAGTGGTTTCGTCAATACATCTGCAACCTACTCATCTATCGCAACATACAGGAGCTTTATTGCTCCTCTCTGTACCATATCCCTGATATAGTGATATTTGATCTCAATGTGCTTCGACCTGTCAAACAGCTTCACTCAACTCTGGTTGTCACAAAAGATACCAGTAGCCTCCAATGGGAGATCAAATAACTCAGAAAGTAGCTTCCTAAGCCATACTGCCTCACAACTAGCAGAACAAGCTGCAACATACTCTGCCTTGGCTGTACTCAGTTGCTATGCAGGACTGATTCCTGCTAAACCAAGAGATCACACCTGATCCCATACTGAAGCAGCACCCAGAAGTGCTCTTCCTATCTGCAGCACTGCCTGCCCACTCCAAATCAACATAACCCTGCAGGTTAAACTTTTGATTCACATCATACTTGATCCCATAATCAATTGTACCATTCAGGTACTTCAGAATATGCTTTACAACAACTAGGTGAACACCTCTGGGATCCGTTAGGAACTGGCTCAATGTGTTCACCACAAAGCAGATATATGGTCTCATGTTCATCAGGTACATCAAGGATCCAATCATCTGACGATACACTGTGACATCAACCGAATCAGATGAAGCATCACATAGAAGCTTCAGGTTCGATGGCATAGGTGTGGCCATGGCCTTGCAGTCCATCATCCTAAACCTCTTCAGGATCTCTACTATATACTTCCCTTGTCCAAGGAAGATTCCATCTGCACTATGCCACACCTCCATGCCTAGAAAATAGTGCATCATCCCCAAGTCCTTCATCTCGAACTCAGCAGCAAGCTTCCTCTTCGTGTTGGCAATCAATCTATCCTCTCCTGTTACAAATAGGTCATCCACATACAATAAGAGTATCACAGGATTGCCTTCCTCAACCTTGTTGTAAAGGTTGGAATCCGCTTTACTCTTGGTAAATCCCAAACTGGATAGAAAGTTGTCTATCCTACCATACCAAGTGCTAGGAGCTTTCTTCAAGCCATACAAGGCTTTCTTCAACCTACACACATATGACACCCTATCATGTGTTTCAAAACCGAGTGGCTGCTTCACATATACTTCCTCTTCGACTACACCATTCAAGAAAGTTGCCTTGACATCTATCTGGTGTATCTTCCATTTCGTCACTGCAACCAGAGCATGTACTGATATGATGGAAGTGTATATGGCTACAGGAACAAAATTCTCTTCATAGTCTATTCTCTCTTTCTGGGAGAAGCCACGAGCTACAAACCTCGCTTTATATTTTTCTATGCTTCCATTTGCAGCATGCTTGATCTTATAGAACCATTTGGAAGTCACAACAGACTTCCCATATGGTCTTGGGACCGCATCCCAAACATCATTCTTCATGATCGACTAGTATTCCTCGATCATGGCATTCTTCCATTACTGTATCATGAATCCTAAGAACTTTAGATTCTTCAATAGATAGCTTTGTTGCTAGAATAAATGGTGTAGTCCTTCTTTTGTAGGTGATGGTATACGATCTTTCCTACAATACAAGTTAAATTGCATGATTAGAAACATCTCATATTTTTCAGAAGAAATTCTTACACATAAAGAAATATGTCATACAGTCATGCAATTAATTTATCCAATGCTTCAATACAGCATTTATCCATATCCCGTAACTTTCTAGATGCCTTCCAATCTCTACCAGAACATTGTTAAGAGTGTGCACAACTCCCAACATGTCAGCAAAGAGGTTTCATTCTAGATAAGTAGCAATGGAATGTTGTACAATGCCATAGGCCACTTACCCATTACATGCATATTACTGGTATACTGTTCATTAATGCAATTATTCTAATATGCATAATACAAAACCTAAGTCTAGGAACATAAGTATATACATCATTGAACAATATTATTTAAACAATCAGATATACAAGAAATGACAATTCAAATACTTATCTTTGTTTGTTTGTTGTGTGGACTCCCTCTCAATTTTTGCTTCCTTGCAGGAACTATTGGAGTGTGCTCCCTCTTTATCTTTGCTTCCTAGATTACCTATCCTTGAACTTATATCCATCCTCGATCACTATGCATGCTTACTAGTATCATCAGTGTGTTATCCTCAAGATCTCATACATAATCATACATTCATTAGTATAATCTTAATACTATCAAAACACAATAATCTTAAACATGTATTGTCATGATCATTTCAAACACAGATAAGAAGCATTAGCATTCAAAGTTTCAGGGAATACTTCTCTTACTCATGCATATTCATATTTGACCATAGAACTCTTTTGGTTAGTCATATCATCAATCAAGGTAAGAGACATAAAATGCATAAACCCTAGATTACTCAAACTTGTAACTTCATGAGTAATCATTATCAAATATACAAAAGTATAAGATCCTTACATAGGGTAGGATTCTAACTTGATATAGGAAAAACATACATGGTCATCATATTTGCTAGTTATGTCTAGCAATGTTTTTCGTGTTCTCTTCAATGACCTGCATAACTCATGAGTTAACCATTGTAGAACCAAATTATACATACCTTGTAAGTAGAGATTCTATGTGATCCATGACTATGGATGAGTCTTTTGTCTTCATGTCACCATGGTCATATGTTCTTGATCTAGAACTTGATTTGTACCTTCATGTTAGCGGATAACATTCTCCTCATACAACACCACAGTGCATTAGTACAAACATAATACAATCATAAGTGTCATATCCCTAATCACTGAATGTCTTCTATCATGCATTCATACTTTTACTAGGGTGATAAGACAAGTCTAAAATTAAACAAGATTGTTACTAAACTCAATAACATGAGGACAATCATATTATAAACTTAATCATGAACAGATTTCAAAACATACCTATAAGTCATACCTGTCAGATTGCTTGTACTATTTGTTGTTGTTGTTCCTTCTGTTCTTAGGACAATCTGAGGAAAAGTTTCCTCTTCTTGGTATGTGTTGTGAGAGCTTGATTTTCATTCCCCATCTTTTATTCTCAAGCTACAATCCAAGCTTCTTCCTGTGAGCATTCTTCCCATAGCCTACTGAATGAGATAAGTTTCTTCCTAGCACAAATTCCTTGGATGAAGGAATCCCATGACCGAGGAAGGCCATTAAGAGTGGTCATTACCACTTATCCATTCTCTATATCTTCTCCCACAGCTTCAAGTTGTTCTTTTATCTGGGAGACCCTTGAGAAATAAAATTGCATGGTCTCCGCATTCTAGATCTTGATATTCTTCAATTGATTCCTCAAGGTCATCTTCTGATTTATATTCTTCCCTTCAAATAGCTTGGTCAAGGAATCAAACATCTCCTTAGGTGTCTTCAGAGATGACACATGTGGCATGAGATGGTTTTTGGTAGAATCAGCAATTATCCTTTTAGCCTTGACTAAGTTCCTCTTGTGTAAGGCCTTAGTCTCTTCTCCCTCTGGGACAGGAACCCCTTCACTTATGCAGGTGTCCAACTCACTCTCTTCTAGAATTAACCCAATCCTATGCTTCCATGCTCGGAAGTTATCAGCCCCTTCAAGCTTATCCTCAAGCTTGGTGTGGTGAGATATCTTAAAGAGTACTTCAAATGGAAATAGAAAATATTTAGGTCTTACCACTTGATTTGCAGAAATCTAGATCTGGCGTTGGATTAGGGTTTGTCAGAGAAACCCTAAAATTTCAAACTTTGAATTTCAAACTTCTAAAAGTATAGAAAGATGCGCCTTGATGAGTTGATCAACTAGTATACTTAGAATTTGAAAACTGCAAGGTTTCACCCCTCAAATTTGCTTTTAAAACTTCTGGATTCACTAGGGAGGACCCTGAATTAGGGTTTGATTTTCCCGAAGCTTCACCCAACCAAAAAGTTCAATCTAAATCTCTAAACTTTGATTTTTCCAAGGAGCTTCTATCCATGGTCTCAGATTTCAGAAATTCCAACTTTTGCATAACCCTAATTTTCGGCTTCACTAGAGAGGACCCCAAACTAGGGTTTGATTTTCCCTTAGCTTCACCCAACCAAAAAGTTCGATCCAAAGCTCTAAACTTCGATTTTTCTGAGGAGCATCCAGCCATGGTCTCAGATTTCAGAAATTCCAACTTTTGCAGAAGCCCTAATTTTCGGCTTCACTAGAGAGGACCCTAAACTAGGGTTTGATTTTCCCAGAGCTTCACCCAACCAAAAAGTTCGATCCAAAGCTCTAAACTTCGATTTTTCTGAGGAGCATCTAGCCATGGTCTCAAATTTCAGAAATTCCACCTTTTGTGGAAACCCTAATTTTTAGGGCCAAAATCGAAAGTGATCAAAATTGAATTCTGATTGGACAGAAGGATGCTCCTTGCTGAGGAGAGTCAATCTCGCCTCCTTCCTTTCAAGATATGTGGAGAGAAACCCAAAAACAAGAATCCCTAGATTCCGCAACTGCACAGTGTCTTCTTCTTAGGTTAGCTCTAATACCATGTTAATTTTTTAGCATCAATTCAATATACTCTAGGATCTTTACTGAGAGAATAACATGTGCAACATGTCAATCATAAGAAGAAAACACAAGAGACAATATACACATAGAGTTTCCTTGGGGAAAACCATCAAGGTGAAAAACCCCAATAACTTCCTCAGAGATAGATAGAGCAATGATACAAAACCCAAGCATAAGAGATAGTCTCCTAGCAACAGCTTCTCCTCCTCCACTAGTGTGCCACTCTCCAATGAGTGTATAAGTGAGAAAGTGAATGATCAAATAGAGTGCCTCCCGCACTCTAGTTATACATGACTTGACTTTCCTAATAACCTTACTAGCTCGGCCTCAACTTAATCACATAACATAATGCTGACAGGGTTGACCCCCAATAGGGTGGTCTAATAACCCTTTAACCCACATGACTTATACAAGGCCGACCCCATCAAGGTGGTCTAATAACCCATCAAGTATAAGTTACGACACTTACAATATAAGTGACGACACTTCCGTATAGAGGAATAATAACATCTCTATAGGAATACAATATACATATATGTGAAATACATTTCGAATTTACAATTACGTCAACAATCCTAGGACAATTACGGATTGATTCCAATCAATGAAGGTGCAAGAGGCAGTTACGGTAACTCTCCTACAAAAATCACCCAATATCCAAGCAGTCTCGTGAAGATGAGGACCCTCCAAGGGAGATGAGTGGATGGCATGCGTATTCCCCAGGTACTACAAGATTTTTTCCCTTGTATTAACTTATTAGAAACCTAGGAAAAGCAACTATGGCTACCAATTCACAGACGACAATTGGGAAGAACAATCATAGGTTAGGTGTCCAAAAATTGGAAGGGAACATAGGACACAAGTCATAGACCCAAAACTACAAACAAAGTCGTGTCATCCCAAGGATTTTCCACTTCCTTAGAGATCCCTCACTCACATAGTACACTAAACAAACAACTAAGGGGAAGATATTAATTGCATGCCTAGCTTAACCTCGTGCTTGACGCATGTGTTAGATGCACTTTCCTAACAAGTGACTCTACTACTACTATATTTCTCCTCTCAATTCGTGGATTCCTAGTTTCATTTTGATAACCTTGGATAATTTACTCTCTATCATATTACCAAGGCCCTATAACCTAGACTAATGTTGGTTTCTAAGATAAAACTTACTAGTTCCTTTTAAATGCATTTGTTTTCAAGAATCAAAATTTGATCAAGAATTGAATGTGACAAAGATAAATGAAAATTTAAATACCACTAAGGACATTTTGTAATATCCTAGCCAATATCTTACCAAGATATTGTCTTCTACTCAGAGTTTTAATAAAATTTTACTAGCAATTGTTAAGGCCAAATTCTCAAACTGAGCAAGGTGTAAGTGACAGGGATTGAAACTATGAATGGGGATGGTAGGAATGAGATTAGGTTCTGGAATTTATAATACTGAGTTTGCAACAGAAGTTAAACATGGTCAGGGTAGAATTCCTTGGCACCAAGTACTAGAGCCATTCACTTTTCAGAAATAGAACAATTCTATTTCCTACTTCGAGGCTTCCTAAGCTTCTAGCATATGCCAACAATACTGGGTGAGGAAACTCAGAGTTTATGGAAGAGTTATATCAGTCATTTAACTTATAGAATATACTGGGATAAGGTCTTAGTGAACTTAGGAGGGTTTGGAGGGATTGGGAAGTGAAATGCAAACTATGGACTACTGTGCTAGTCAAATTACAATATTTTCCAAATGAGTCTAAATGCATCCAAATTATTAATACAGGGGATGATATGGGAATTATACTAATTTATTAACCTCCTCCAACTGACAGAATGCAAAATGGATGCTCAGAATTGATTTAGCAGTCATACTGGTGAAACTAGTCTAGAATAAGCACCCAACTAGCTAGTCTTGCATTTTAATTCATCAAACTATTCCAATAAATCATAAAATCCATTCTTATATTAAATAAATCTATGATATATGATATTCAACAGATATAATTTGAAATGTAACTTTAGAACACTTCCTTTTTTTATCTCATTGTCTTCCAAAGTACAATGCCTCATAGGCTAGATTTTCAGTACAATAGAGGGAGAATGAAGATGAGAAGTAGGAAATTACTTTGGATCTATTCTAAATTGGATTATCATATCATATACAAGTCATATGTATGATATTTATGCACTCTTATCTTCTGATCTTCATTGGGCCGCATTCACCAAATTAGCTCTCTCCTCTAAGAGAAACTCCTCCAAATCTAGTTGAGAAAGATGTAGAAGTGGGAGAAGTGGAGAACAGGTATGAATCTGATCTCTGAACATGGGAAGCCTCTTTTATCTTCATATAACATCCCATTGGTCTCTCTGAAGTTCCTAGGTGCATCCACTGAATACTATGTTCTTCTTGTGGTGGTTCTCCTCCAAACTAGCTGCAAATCTCCTGTAGAAATGATCTCCTCTTCAAGCTGACTATGGATATTCAATGGTGGACTGATATGAATGTTATTGGATTTAATAGCATATTCTGGACTTGCATATTACTCACTAAAACTCATGGGGCCTTGGGGCACATCTCCCAAGAAAAAATGTTGAGGCACATCACTCAACCAAGAGAGGCTCAAAGCTCTCAATACAAAAATGCAAATGACAAAAGTTGTTAATGGGAATTGGAAGCATTCTTTTATAGAATTCATGTTGACCTGTTGAGCAAGTTAATTGGATTGGTGACCTGTGAGAATGGGTCACCCATGAGTGGATATACTTGCTTACTTTTCTTCTTACACCTTTTCTCTCCTTTAGAAACTGTGCCCCTTTTGTCTCAAGGTGTTTCCTTCCCTATAAAACTTCCCTGCTTTGTAATTTGAGTTCTCTTTTGGAAATTTCGACCTCGCTTATCTTTTTATGGTTTTTTTCCATTTCTTTCTTTTAGTAACATCTTACATCTTCCCTCTTTTCATCCCTTGCTATTTTCTGACCTCCACTCCTGATTTAGCAACATTATCCTCAAGGGTAATCCCTCCTGGCCCACTTACACACATCATCCACTTGCCAAAATATTAATAAATGGATATAATTAATAAAATAAATTAATTACTCACTAAATCATTAATTATTTAATTAAATTAGAGGCCTAGCTCAAAATTTCCCAATTAATTAAATAATTCACCTTAGCACTTAGTTTGGGGATTAATATCTTCATAGGGGGGGCACCTTATCCATTTAATTCCCCAAATTCACCCTTAGGTATTTTCCATTAGTCAATTTCTTCATCCATCCATTAATTAATTTATTAATGCCTGGGTGACTTAGGCTAAAATCCTCCCCATGGGCCATAGCAGAATTTGGGGACATGACAGTCCTCCCTTCCCATGATTGCTTGTCCTCAAGCAATGTCAAGATTCCACCAGGATTCTGCCACACCACTCTGATTATAATTGTTCCCATCCCCTGAACAATTTGAAAATTAAACTTTGGCATTCAAAAAGATGACTATGAAGGGGAAAAAAAAAACTTCACTGCAAATTATATCTGCAATTAACAAACAACTGAACAAAATTTTCAACCCAGTTGGGATAACTGAGTAGAATTCATGGATCCCACTTTTTCTCCTGCAAGGACCAAAATTGTTCTGTCACCTTTGGAAATATGTCACTCCAATGAATGTCAGGATCCCAAAGTATCAACTGCATTTTCCCAATCATCAGAATCAATTTAGAGAATCTGTCATCAAACATGTGCCTTTCCATCCGGGGAATAACTGAAAGGACATTACTGCCAACCAAACCAAATGGAGAGAAAAATGCTTCTTCAAGTGAAAAAGTGCAATGGCTCAACTCTCTTCCATTGGATAAAAAATGCAAGCATCCCTTCAAGCATGTGGATTCCCTCCATATAGGCCAACTTCTGCAAGTAAAATGTTCCATTAATTTATCTTGGCAACTTTCCTTCTTAGCTACCTTCCCTTGACCATAAGCAGAAACATTTTTGAAAGGATATTTCATGTTTTTCAGGTAATCTTTCACCCAATCGATATGTGGATGAGTGACATCAAATGGCTGCAAATTATGCCTTTTATGTTGCTTTCCAATCATAGAAAAATCAGCAATATTAAAAACAATTTTCTTGCAACAAAACATAAAACTCTTACCTTCCATATTTTCCTTTTCAGTGATGCCTCTATCCATCCATCCAGTGGATGAATCATAGATCCTGCTTTCTGATTTATATGAGCTATAATCATCCATCTCTTCAGCCATGGGATCTATCTCCCATGGGGACAAATCATGATCCTCTTGTTGTACATGTGACACAAACCAGAAAGATTTCTTCACCCACTATTCATTCCTCATTGGTGTTACTGAATATAGGACATGTGGGAAATAACTGTCAACCTTCTTTGCATGTCTGTAACCTTCATTAATCATACATATGGCTGCAACTTATTCATTATTGGTTGTCCCAAATTGGGTGCTCTCATCCCACTCTTCCATGGGAGAGTGATTGTCTTCAAGGAACAGCTCAAGTTCCCTTGGAAAAAATTCAAGTGCTTGGTTCTCATCAAACTTTTCTGCACACTCTTCAAGCACATATAAAAATGAATGATCCTCATGATCCACCATCTCATGAGGTTCCTCCCTGTGATTAAGAATGCTTTCAGCCAAATGAAGTTGACTGAATGGTGTGTAGGAGGGTGGGGAGGGGCTTTGCAACTTTTCATGAGCTACAATATTTCTGTCTTGGATTCTTGGAGGGAACTTTGAGTGCTTCTCAAAGAATCTTGGGTGGCCATCAATTCATCACTGATATTTCTGATCTCTTCATCATTTTTCAAGGATGCACCATGACACAATTCTACAAGCTCCAAAAAACTATCTCTATCAGAAAGCAAGCTCAAGAATTTACCTCTTATGCTTGTCATGGTTTTCTGAAATTCTTCCATGTCTCTCATGGGAGACTACTCCCCCAACTTCCAACAAATATTATTCATTAATTCATGGGTGTCAGTGAGGGTTTGAATGGATTCTTGTATTTTGCATTCATTCATCTTCAGTGTCCCTTCAAGGAAATGAGGTTCTGGCAAATGAACCTTCCCTTCTTCTAGCTTCCTAGGATCAACTTCAGTTGATTGTGTTGAAGTTATGAAAACTG
Organism: Larix kaempferi; assembly: GCA_027924585.1. Lineage (NCBI taxonomy): Eukaryota > Viridiplantae > Streptophyta > Pinopsida > Pinales > Pinaceae > Larix > Larix kaempferi. Next base: position 7,031,288 of record BSBM01001063.1, read on the forward strand.
ATCCATATTTTGGGTCTGCAAGATATTCATATTTCATACCACGAATATCAGATCTTTGGTTGAAACTAGGGTTCCCATTCATCTCTGGTGCACCAGTAAAGATTTCTCTCCAATTTTCTGCCCTCCCGAATTCAGGAGTTTCAACCCCTGGGGGTTCAACCAAGTCCATCTTCTACTCTAAAGTAGCTGCCCCATCATACTGACACATAGGCATATAAAAATCAGAATTGGAAAAATTCCCATGTGTTATGTTTTCTCCTCCTTGTGATGGTATGTTGGTGGTTTGGCCTTCCACCAATTTCTCAATTTCAATTTCTGTTGCTGCAAGGCCTTCTTCTTTCTCCATGGATATTGAACCCACATCACCTTCATCAATGGGGACCTCCATGTCTCCCACATATATATGAGAATACACATCATTATATTCTTCCTCATACTTAAAACATTCCTCAGTAAGTGCTCTTCCAACCATGTGGGTATCCTACAAACACCCTTCTAGTGATTTAGCCTTGTCACTGCATTCACCCTTATCACTAAGGTTCTAAGACTCAGCATCCAGGGAATCCCTTATCCAATAATTATCCCCTTATGTGGCTGCAACATCATTATGACATAAATGGGTACAAAAATGTGATTGAGGTCCATACCTTTGCATCATGCTTCTCCCTTCAAATGGTGGAGCTATGGTGCCTTGTTCTACCACCAATTCTTCAGGTTTACATCCAACTGATGTGTGGTCATCTTCTGCTTCACTATGAAGTTCATGTGGTGACTTTGGATCTGATTTATGTTCTCCTTTTGGATCTGATCCAAAATGAGACTCGCCATCATTAATCTTACCAATATCCTCTGAGGTGATCTTGAAATCCTCAACATAGAAGCTTGCACTAGATTCTGCTCCCATTCTGTCAACAACCTCATGATTGGTTTTTGGGTCTTGCTTCCCCAAGCAAAATAATGAAGAGTCCTCCTTGGTTGAATTAGGATAATTATTCTTGGAGGCTCTTATTGAAGAGGGTCCAAAATTTCTTGTGAAGTCACATGCATCCAATGAAGCTTTCATATTTTTTATTATCTCTTACATAGAAGGTTGACCTTTGACTGTAGAACATGCAACTTTTTCCTGAATATGGTTATCAGAATAACCATAGTCTCTTCTACCAATCATGATCTCATGGTATATACTTGTGGAAGGTACTTCTTGGAAATTCTCTTCATCATATTGTATGCAATATTCTTCATACTGCTCATCATAAGCATCATACTCTTCATAAAAATAATCTTCTTCTTCATGCAACTCAAACTCTAAATATTCCATGACTGTAACTAATTCTACAACTGCAACTTGAAGATAGTGCTGAGCTACTTTTCCACTAAGATTTACTTTCCATAGGATAAGCCAAGGAAAGTGCTATGATACCATTGTAATATCCTATCCAATATCTGGCCAAGATAGTGTCTTCCACTCAAAGTTTTAATAAAAATTTACTAGCAATTTTTAAGGCCAAATTCTCAAACTGAGCAGGGTGTAAGTGACGGGGATTGAAACTCTGAATGGGGATGGTAGGAATGATATTATATTCTGTAATTTATAAGACTAATTTTTCAGCAGCATCTAAACATGTTCGGGGAAGAATTCCTTGGCACCATGTACTAGAGCCAGTCACTTTTCAGCAATAGAGCAATTCTATTGCCTACTTCGAGGATTCCTAGGCTTCTAGCATATGCCAACAAGACTCAGTGAGGGAAATCAGAGTTTATAGAAGATTTATATCAGTCATTTAACTTATATAATATACTGGGATAAGGTATTAGTGAACTTGGGAGGGTTTGGAGTGATTGGGAGGTGAAATGCAAACTGTGGACTACTGAGCTAGTCAAATTACAAGCTTTTCCAAATGAGGATAAATGCATCCAAATTCTTAATAAAGGGGATTATATGGGAATTATACTAAGTTATTAACCTCCTCCAACTGACAGAATGCAAAATGGATGCTCAGAATTTATTTAGCAGTCATAATAGTGAAACTAGTCTAGAATAAGCACCCAACTAGCTAGTCTTGTATTTTAATTCATCAAACTATTCTAGTAAATCATAAAATCTGTTCTGATATTAAATAAAGTTCTGATATATGATATTCAACATATATAAGTCAAAATATAACTTCAGAACACTTCCTTTTTTTTTATCTGATTGTCTTCCAAAGTACAATGCCTCACAGGCTAGATTTTCAGTACAATAGAGGGAGAATGAAGATGAGAAGCAGGAAATTAATTTGGCTATGTTATGAAGTGGATTATAAGATAATATATAGGTCATATGTCTGATATTGGTGCACTCTGAACTTCTGATCTTCACTGGGGTGCATTCACCAAACTAGCTCTCTCCTCTAAGAGAAACTCCTCCAAATCTAGCTGAGAAAGATGTAGAAGTGGGAGAAGAATTGGAGATCAGGTATGAATCTTATCTATGAGAATGGGAAGCCTCTGTTCTCTACAAATAAAATCCCACTGGGCTCTCTAAAGTTCCTGGGTGCATCCACTGAATACTATATTCTTCTTGTGGTGATTCTCCTCCAAACTAGCTGCAAATCTCCTGTAGAAATGATCTCCTCTTCAAGATGACTGTGGATCTTCAATGGTGGACTGATAGGAATTTTATTGGATGCAATAACATATTCTGGACCTTCATATTACTCACTTAAACTCATGGTTTCTTGGGGCACATCTCCCAAGAAAAACTGTAGAGGCACATCACTCAACCAAGAGAGGCTCAGAGCTCTCAATACAAAAATGCAAATGACAGAAGTTGTTAATGGGAGTTGGAAGAATTATTTTATAGAATTCATGTTGATCTATTGAGAAAGTTAATTAGCTTGGTGACCGGTGAGAATGGGTCACCCATGAGTGGATATACTTGCTTAATTTTCTTCTTACACATTTTCTCTCCTTTAGAAACTATGCCCCTTTTGTCTCAAGGTGTTTCCTTCCTTGTAAAACTTTCCTGCTTTGTAATTTGGGTTCTCTTTTGGAAATTTAGACCTCCCTTATATTTTTATGGTTTTTTTCTATTTCTTTCTTTTGGTAACATCTTACACCTTCCTGCTTTTCATCCCTTGTTATTTTCTGACCTCCACTTCTGATTTAGCAACATTATCCTCAAGGGTATTCCCTCTTGGCCCACTTGCACACATCATCCACTTGCCAAAATATTAATAAATGGATATAATTAATAAAATAAATTAATTCCTCACTCCAAAATCCAAAATTATTAATTATTTAATTAAATTAGAGGCCTACCTCAAAATTTCCCAATTATTTAAATAATTCACCTTAGCACTTAGTTTGGGGATTAATATCTTCATGGGGGGGCCACCTTATCCATTTAATTCCCCAAATTCACCCTTAGGTATATTCCATTAGTCAATTTCTTCATCCATCCATTAATTAATTTATTAATGCCTAGGTGACTTAGGCTAAAATCGTCCCCATGGACCAAGCAAAATTTGGGGACATGACACATTTAGATAATTGAAAATATTTTCATCCTTCAAAGTAAAGGAGGTATCCAGATTGGTTTCAAAGACCAATCCTATTGTGTAATCCAAAACATTATTTCGCTATTGATTTCAAATCAACCAACCTGATATGCACATTAACATGAAAAATGCAAATCTAACCTTTTCCTACAATGCACAAAAGGAAATCAATTGTTTAATTATGTTTAATGCTTTTCACTACAAAGTGCAAAAAAACAAATCAAGACTTGTCTTTTCACCTATTATGTACTCAACAACTTGAGAAGAATTTTCCAGGAGGTTTTCTTAGACTCAAGAGGTACTATAAGGTACACTAACAAATAAAAATTTTGATTTTTCTTTTCACTTATACAAGAAGGAAAACAAAGACAAAAGCAGACACTTATGCCCTTTATTTTCACACATAAATGTAAAGCAACAAGCAAAAAAGGAAAGACAAGGAAAATAAAGTCCTTTAACCTTTCCTAATGTAGTTACTAATACAAGGCACATAAAGGATTAAACAACCATCAAAATTTTACAAACTTAATACTGCTAACTCCTAACCAGTCTCAGAAACCCTAACCAGTAAACATCAATGAGAAAAAAGAGTAGAAACAGGGTAAAAATATTATTTTCTAACCCCCACTCTTTTGTCTAGACCATAAAGGGCATGGCCACTCTCCTGTTACACAGTTAGGATGCGTGATACCTCTAGTACATGATTCTGTCAACACTACAAGGAACATGGGATGCCTAGGTGGGCCTAAAATAGGATAAAATTGAGAATTTTTGCAATTTGTTTTGGAAATTCAAGGATAGAAATTTGTGTTAATGACCTATTTGATTGAAGCCACCCAACAATAGCTAGAAAAAAAAATACAAATTCCCTACAGAGATATAAGCCCTAGTGGAGTTGCCAATTATGTTGTGAAGAAAAGTTTCCTAATGGATAGGGTTGACCATTAAGATACTAAAAGAGGGAAATATCATCTAAAGCTATTTAAATTGATAGTCTAGATATACTTGATATGTTAATGTTATATCAATCAAGAAAACAAGCAAGCAAACATTGGAGAAAGATGGGAGAAAAATGAGAACATGTTTTATAATCTTGCACTTTGTTGCTCTCTCCCTTCAAAGTCGATTTGTTCCACTCTAATAGTTTGAGACCTGCAAAAGAGACAAGAAACCTTCCTCACAAGCGTTATGGCTTCAATAAAGATACAGATCAAACCAAATTCATTGATATAATCACAGCTAAATTTGATTAATATTTCAAAAAGACTAGTATCCTTTAACCAATAAAGACTAAGCAATTCAAGGTTTAGACATGAAATTAGGGGAAGGAAATATCATAAATTTCCATTAATAGACAACAAGAAATGATATACAAATTACCTCTCCACCATATCGGCACCTTTAGAAACCTTTGACTGGGTCCCTTTTCACTCGAACCACTTGTACTCCAACTTCCAAATGATTTATCTTCCAATGTTTTATAAGGGAAATGACTTCAACAACAAATGAAAGAATACTCAAAGACAGGAGTCACTAAGGGGAAATGGAACAATTGGGCTCAAAAGAGTAGATAAATTCCTCTAGCATAACATTAACAGTGTGTTCTCTCTCATTGGTTCACCATATCCTCTTTGTATGAGTGTTTGGGATAGTTTCCATGGTTACCAAGTAGTTTTTAGAAGTTGTAACAGAGTCCAACCACCTTGAAATTGTTTTATTTTGTGAATTTTTCGTGAATTTTTATATTTTTGTGCATTTTTCTTGTCCCAAACTCCCTATTGAATGGAAAGGTGCATGGACACTCACCCTACATAAGGGAAAGGTGCATGGGGCCTTAGTTTCACTTGAAACTCGGTGATTTTAGTTAGAAAAATATGGGATTGTCTTCTAAGGGTTCAGACCATCATATAGGCTCAAATTAGAGCTTATTCCATGATTATAGGTTCATATTAATGATCATTATTGGATTCTTATGTGTCATCTTAGGATATCATTGCCACAAACGTGGAAGTGCCAATTTGCACTATAATAGAGTCCCATGTATTATAACAAGGTTTTTTTAATATACCTCACAACATTCGATTCAACCATCGGCATGATATTCAACCAAGAATATGAATAACAACAAAAGCATGTGATTTATTACCTAAGCAAGTGACTTGTCATTCCTAAATTAAGATATTCCCATGTTGAGAAATTGGCACTGGAAACATTGCATGTTGTCTAAAGAATTAGACATTATATACTTCTTCAATGCACACTTGTTTTTGTAAACTCCAATCCTATGCAACATAATTTAACCCAACACATAATCATGGGCAATTATTCTAAATGGATTTTCATCCTCCAAGGTTTTATTTAGAGTTTACGATGTCTAAATCCAAGAAATACTTATATTATTATGAGTTGATGTTTGAGCTCCCTAGAGATAATGAGGATATCCTTATTGATGATTCCTTGATGGAAGAAATTTTATTACACATTTCCTCTTCTAACCCGTACTATGGATATGTCTTAGTGTATCTTCAAACTCAATGATGTCCTTATCACTTATCTCATGACGAGTGTAGACAAATTCATCAACATACAAAAAATTATATAAGTATCTATGACACTTTGTATCACTATGGAATAGGTTCATTTTTTCCTCAATGCTTAATTCATGAGGAATCTAAGAAAGTGTTAAATCCATGTAGGAGCATGCGATGGTCATATTTATGGGATGGAAATGGCCCCAAAAAATTGTGTGTAGGTTACTTACGGCCTTCCATATTCAAATATTGTATTCAAGCCATCCAAAAGTGCCATCCTTATCAAATTCTTACAAAGAAAATGCCCACCCATCGTTATCCACTCCACCTATAGTTAATGTCAGCCCTTCACTAAGTAGGTAGTTGATTTCATGATGTATAAGCCAAATTTGATGAACGGTCACCATTACATTATAGTGGTCGTCAACTACTTTACTAAGTGGGTTGAAGCTATGATGATGAAGCTACAATAGTTTTCTTCATATTTAATCATATTATTACTCGGTTTAGTATCCCTTAAGAAATAATCATAGATCATGGATCCCATTTACATAACCATATGATGACAAAATTAGAAACCATGTTAGGTTTTCATAATGAAAATTCTTCCCCTTATTATCTGCAATCCAATGAACAAGTAGAGGATATGAATGAATTGTTGAAAAATATGTTCTAGATAAATGTAAATAAGAACAAAACCAACTAGCATATAAATATTTTTATTCTCTATGGCCTTACTAAACATCAATAAAAATTTCCACTAGATTTACTCCTTTCCAACTTGTACATGGTGTGGAAGCAGTTCTATTGGTTGAATGCAAAATCCCTTCATTTAAACTAGGTGTTGAATTCCCCCCTTGATAGTACCTCAGTCGAAGAGGAACATATCTTATACTTCAAACAACTTGATTTACATCATCGAGAGGTAATGTAACATCCCCATCCCTCAATCCAACCAGCAGGAGGGGACATTCACTAAAATGGGGCCTCTAAATTTTGCCCCATAACCACAATTACGAATTTATACAACTAAAATGCATGTGCAGACATGGAAATAAAACACATAAAAAAAAAAACTCAATCCACACACACAAGATGCAATTTACAGGCATAATCATCACATGAACACAAGTAAAAATCATTACACATGAACTACATAAAATACTTATCTTTTAAACAAATAATATCCAAGAAATTGATTGTGTAAGAGTGATTTTCCACCCATCCATAGGCACTCTATCCATCATATATCATTTATGATGAGAGGCCACCCCCAAGATGGGATATGAGGCCACTAGGGCGAAGGAAACACCTACAGGTTTCTCTCTCTCAGCCCACAACCCACTCTTCTCACTATGCTTAGCCAAAAATCTCAACCAGAGCTCTAAAGGGTTCTCACTAAGCCATCACAGCCATGGAACTCCTTCCAACTGCCCCACACAACACAAGGAAGGCATTTCCCTTTAGTGATATGCAGTTTCCTCAGGAAATCCAATCCTTACAGTGCTTACCAGTGTGTGCAATAAGAGTCCAACCTGATGTATGCTAATGGAGAACCTCATGCAACATTAATCAATGGATTCTCAAGCATCTAAAAGTAGAAAAACTCAATGGGTAAAGGTTCCTAGATTTCCCAAACTCCATGCTCACCTGCAGCCATCTATTTTCCCTTCCAAAAATGCAGCTGTCTTCAAATTTGAATTCCTGGGTTAAACACAATCTGGTAATGGACATGAACAACAATGGAAAACTCTACGTAGTGTAGAAAACATGCATGAGAGAATGATCAAAAGAGTGTTGACTCCAATGATATGAAGTAAGCATGAAAATACAACTAACATATCTCTAACCATAGAATAAATAGGATTACTGACAACTGACATAATTGTCACAACCTGCATGCTTCAATAACTACTTGAAGTGACTTTTCCCACCAACCTCACATATGCATTCAATGATTGGGTTTAAGGCACATGGCATATTTTGGATGAGTTCTAAGGTTGACACATGGTGACATAGGATTTGGTTTCCCCATAGGGCCCCTTTCCTCTTCCCATTTGGTGGAATCATAGCCCCTCTAATGCTCTTTACACAGTCATCTTGGACCATTTTATTAATTTTCAACATAATATTTACATACATTTCGAATTGGCATGATAAGCCAATCATATGGTCCAAATAAAAATATATACATCATACATGCCTAGCCATTCACTATTTGGGCCTTGGCCTTTATCTCCACACTAGGAATCCATACTAGCATATTTACATCATTTACATAATTTTGATTAAATACACTCCAAGTCAAAATTGGGGGTATTACAATCCCCCCCTTGGAATAACACCGTCCTCGGTGTTTTCTCAAAATCATAAAAAAAAATGGGTATGCCTCTTTCATGGCATCCTCCAACTCCCATGTAGCCTCATCGAGACTGAAGTGCTTCCATTGCACATTTACTTGTCTGATGGCTCGGTTCCAGAGCAATGTTACCTTCCTGTCTAAGATGCATAATGGCTTGGTTTGGAACTCTCCCTCTGGTTCCACCTGAATCACATCCCAATCAATCACATGATTAGGATCATGTACATATTTCTTAACCAAAGAAACATGAAAAACATTATGAGCTCTAGTACTAGCAAGCAATGCAATTCTATATGCAACTAGACCTATTCTTTCAAGCACTTCAAATGGCCCACAATATCTTGGTGACATCTTGGTACAACTTTCAAGCTTCAAGGAACTCTTCCTTGGCCTCACTCTAAGGTAAACATGATCCCCAACATAGAATTCTCTATGTATTTTATTCTTATCTGCATATCTTTTCTATCTATATTGGGTTTCCTTTAAATTATGCCTAACTTTTGCAACCTCGTGTTCCATTTCCTTAAGTAATTCTGGCCCAATTACAATTCGGTTCACTAGATTATCCCATGTCATTGGTGTCTTGCACTTTCTTCCATATAAAACTTCAAATGGATCATGCCCAATAAAGCTTGTTACCCATTTTTATATGCAAACTCTACCAAGTGTAGATGATCTTCCCACTTTGATGGTTTATCCATCACATACATGTTAAGCATGTCCTCAAGCACCTCATTTACTCTTTCAGTTTGTCCATTTGTTTGTGGATGGTAGGCAGTGTTAAAATTCATCTATGTTCCCAAATCTGTAAAAAGACCTTTCCAGAAATTTGAAGTAAATTTGGTATCCCTGTCTGAAATTATTTCCATAGGTAATCTATGCAATCTGAAAATTTCCTTGATAAAAATATTTTTAATGAAATATGTTTTATATGTGGATTTAGCTGGAATAAAGTGTTTTGATTTTGACAATTTATCCACCACAACCATCATAGAATCATGTTGTTTCACAGTCATTGGAAAACCTGTAATAAAATCCATGGAAATTACTTCCGATTTCCATTCCGGAATTGGAAAAGGATGCAGCAAACATGTTGGGTGTTGATGCTCAGCTTTCACTTGCTCACACTTCATCCATTTAGATATATACTCAGCAATATCATTTTTCATCCCTGGCCAAAAATATTGCTTCTTGGTTGTAGCAATTGTTTTTTGATATCTTGGGTGAGAAAAATATGGCATTTTATGGATTTCATCCATAACAATTCTCCTCAAGTCTACAAAATTTTGAATATGGATTCTATTTTTATAAACAAGACTTCCATCATCTTCTAAATGATAGCCTGCATACCTGTTTTCAAAATTTTGTTGCAGTAAGTTTTCTTTTATTTGCACATACAATTCATCTGCAGCAATGCAATTGACAACCTATTGTCTCAAATCTGATTGGCAAGTTGTGATAGTTTCCATATGCATTTCATGCACCGTTCTGTTGAGTGCATCAGCCACTTTATTTATTTTCCTTTTATGTGTTTGATTTCAAAATAAAACTCACATAAAAATTCCAACCATCTAGATTGCCTTCCATTTAATGTTGGTTGTTCAAATAAATATTTCAGACCACAATGGTCTGTCTTCTATTCAAATTTTATGCCCATTAAATAGTGTCTCCACATTTTTAAATCATGCATTATGGATGCAAGTTCCATATCATGTGTGGCAGAATTTTTTTCATGCTCCTTTAGTTTTCTAGACTCATAACACACCATGTGATTTTCTTGTATAAGATCTCCTCCAAGTCCTTATTTACATGCATCTCTACACAAAAAAAAAAAAAAAAAAAATCTAGGTTTGCAATTTTTAGAATTTGAGCACTTGTGGGAAGCTTCTTCAATAGTTGGAAGCTTTCTTCACATTTATGGGTCCATTCATAATTTGTTCCCTTCTTTTGCAAATAAGTGATTGGGTGTGCAACCTTGGAGAATCCTTCAATGAATCTTTTATAATAACCAACAAGATTCATAAAAGATCTTACATCTGTGACTTTCCTTGGAGTTGGCCAATTCATAATGGCTTCAATATTTTTTGGATCCACTGATATTCCTTCTTTTGAAATAATGTGACCCAAATAATGAATTTTATTTTTATAAAAGTCACATTTGCTTAGCTTTGCATACAAATTATGCTCCCTTAACAATTGCAAAGTCATTCTCAAATGTTCTTCATGATCCTCTTCATTCTTAGAGTAAATAAGAATGTCATCTAGAAAAACAAGAACAAACTTGTCCAAATATTTGTGGAAAATCCTACTCATGAGACACATGAAGGTAGCTGGTATATTAACGAGACCAAATGGCACCACTACAAATTCATAGTGTCCATTCCTTGTTTTGAACGTTGTCTTGTGGATATATTCTTCCTTGATCCTTACTTGATGGTAACTAGACCTCAAGGCTATCTTTGAAAATACATTTTCCTCTCATTTGATCAAAACGATCATCAATTCGAGGCAATGGGTACTTTTTTTCACTATCACCTTATTCAGCTTCATGTAATCAATACATAGCCTAAGTGCACCATCGTTCTTTTTCACAAATAGTACAAGTTCTCCCAATGGAGACACACTTGGCCTTATGTATTTCTTTTCCAATAATTCTTGTAATTGCATTTTCAATTCTAATAATTTTGGTGTGCTCATTCTGTAAGGTGTCTTAGATATTGGTGCAGCTCCTGGCATAAGATCAATTGTGAAATCCATTACCCTCTTGGGAGGTAGTCCTGGAACTTTCTTGGGAAACACATCCTTGAATTCTTGTAGCACATGATAGTCCTCCAATTTGGGAATTTCATTTTCTGATTTTTCTAATATATGGGATGCATACAATTGACAACCTTTCCTACCAAACTTCTTCAGCTACATGGCTGAAATATGCCTAACAAAAAAAAAATTTGGAATTCCTTGCACAACCCTTGGGTTTCCTTCATCATCAATGCACTCAAACTCTTGTTGTAGCAGTCTATTTTAACTTTGTGTGCTTCCAACTATTCCATTCCAATGAGAATGTCATATGAACCCAAGTGGCAAAACATTTAGATCTGCACAAGTGGACAGTCCACCCATTTCTAATGGACATTTCTCCACCATTTCAATAACTTTTCTCTTGGTTCCTATGGCTAGTTGGACCAACGATGATTTACTATGCTTGGTTTTCTTAAAAGCACCAATCTTGACAATTTTAGGATTGATATAACTGTGAGTAGATCTAGGGTCAATCAAAATAGAAATAGATTGCATATAAATCTTTCCTTCAATCTCAACCACAGTTGATTGATGATTTGCTTGGAGGTCCTCTAGTGAAGCATAAATCCTAGGGACAGTCCTTGCCACTTGACCCACAGTTTCAGCTTCTTGAATGTTGTGAACTTGATTTGCACTCCCATTCCAATGTGGACAATTTCTAAGTAAATGGTCCTCTTCACATCCCCAACATTGAAGTGGCTCTCTTAGCTTGTCTCACATCATCGTAGTTGGATTTGTCACAACGTGTAGTGGCTTCCTTAGCTGATTTCTAAAATGAGGAGGCTTGAACCCCTTCTTCCTTTGCTCAAACTTCTCATCCTTCTTGTCCTTCCATTCCTTATGGAAATATGGCTTGATTTTGGCTTGATTGTAACAATACTTAGCCTTTCTTATGGTCTCATCTAGAGTTTGATGCTCGTCAAACTTAATTATATCTTTGTAGGATTGAGGAAGCCCACTTAGAAAATGCTAAATTTTCACTTTATCATCCATAATATACTTGACATACCTCGGTAGCTCCAAAACTTTATTTTCATATTCCTCCATAGTCATTTGGCCCAATTTCAACTCATGGAATTCTTTAATTTTTCCATCATAGTACCTATCAGAGAGGTACTTTTGCTTGAAGTGTTTCTTGAATTGCTTCCAAACAATATCCATTTCATTGATCTTCTTCACTTTCTTAAGGTGATCCCACCATATAGATTATCTCCCATTCAGATTAAATATAGCCACTCTTTCTTTCATATTTCCATAGTAGTCTTGGACTTGGAAATACTTCCTCATCCCAAGAAGCAAATCTCAGCTTCTTGACCATATTTTATCTCACTATCAAAGGTAGGAGGTTTGGCCTTCCTAAATTCTTCATGTGAGTTGTTCTTGGAATACCTCTTCCTCTTCTTCCTATGAGATGGAGAGATTGATCCTTCATTGGAATCCTTAAAGTCATATGACTCACTAGAAGAGATTTCTGGAGTATATGAGCTATCTCTAGAAATCCTTCTTGAACAATGGGACCTCTTGCAAGAATGACTCTGTTATATCCGTGTCTGGATATACTCGATGATCAAAATAACTTCATTTGATCAAATAATAATATATAATTAATGATGAGAAAGATGATTACATTACAATTTGATGGACCATTTAAATATGGTCTTATGTTCCTTTTCAATGGAAAGGTACATCTCTATCTATTCAATTAATTACATATCAATTTTATTTAATATTTGTTTAATTAATTTTCTTTTATTATTTAATTATTTGTTTATTGATATGTTTATATATTATTTTATTTGTTACATGGTCTTCCTCTTCAATGTGTTTTCCTCGAAGCATTAGTGATGAAAACCATGTGTTCTTTCATAAAATCATGTGCGGTTTTATGAATTCTATTCTTTAACCTTTTTTTTTTACTCTTTCTTTTTTTTCTTTATTTTGTGGATAATTATTTTTTCCCACTTCTTCTTTGTAATATTTTTTTTCTTACTTCTTGTTCTCTTCTTCTCATTTGAAATGGAAATAATTACTTCTTTTTTTTCTTTTTTTTTTCCTTCTTGTATTCTTGGATTCCTTGATTTACGGTTGTCTTTGAACTTTGGAGTGGAATAATATTTTTTTAAATTAACATGATTTACAGTTGTCATTTTTTCTTTTCTTTTTTATTAATTTGATTTGCCTACTTTTGGAAAAGGTCCTAGATCTTTGGGAAACCCAAAAAATGATGGCCAAAATCCAATGTGGATCAAAGATCCTTAATCAGAGAAGCTCTGAGAATGGTTTGTGCGTCGGAATCATTGTGGGCCGGAATCAAGCCCAAGAAGGGGCTCTCGTACCAATGTTATATATGTGTCTGGATATACTCAGTGATTATTCAAGCCAATAATCCTCCAATGGAAAATAACTCCATTTCATAAAATAATAATATATAATTGATGATGAGAAAGATGATTACATTACAATTTGATGGACCATCTAAATATGGTCTTATGTGCCTTTTAAATGGAAAGGTACGTCTCTATCTATTCAATTAATTGCATATCAATTTTATTTAATATTTGTTTAATTAATTTTCTTTTATTATTTAATTATTTGTTTATTGATATGTTTATATATTATTTTATTTGTTACAGCCTCCTTGAGATACTCCCACTCTTTTCTTGATTTTCTGAGTGATGTCCAGAGTTAATCTTTCTATGAATTTATGTCAGACTTTGGAGCATAGTTGCATTCAGCTGATTCTGCTCTTCTTGAGCTCTAAGCAGCCTCTCATTGTCTGCTCTATAACTCTGCAGCTATACTCTTAAGATCCCCATGGTTTCTACAATGTTTGGGGGAGTCACTTGGTTTCTCCTACCATTGGATTATGCCTATTCATTCTCAGTATGTATACTATCTCCCATTGCATCTACCTCAACTTCATAAGGATCATGTGCATCATCCATAATGATGACCTTATTGGCCCAACCAAGACCAAATATTTCCCAACTATACTATACCCACTGTTGACCTTTAACAGACACTGATAGGATTCAGAATCTACAAAATTGTTCATATAAACACAGTTTTTAGATTTATTAAGTTCTCGGAAAATAAAAAATCAATTTTCATATATTCTGGAAAATACCCATATTGACATTTTCTGTCAATTATGGCTACAGGCACTTTTCTTATCAAATTATAGAAGCACATGAGTCACCAATTCATAATTTTACTCTGTAAAATTTTTCCTCTTCGGATAAGCTTTCCAACGACTATAACCATGTTCAATTCTGATTCTTGGGGACAAAGTTACAGTCCTTCAAAATTGTTAATTTGGCCCAAATTTTGCACTTTTCCTGTAGGTGCATTTAACCCTAGAGGGAAACTTTAGACACCTACATAAAATCACCTATGGAAAAATAGAACAAATTCTCTATTGATTTAGATAATACATATGGCTAGGATTATTCATCAATTTTCAGTTTCCTCATCGGATGCTCCAGTCACCTGTTATAAACTTCTAGAATTGACTACTTTGTATTTCTCAACTTTCTTCCTTTCTTAGAAAATATTGAAGTTCTGTAATACACCCTCACAATCCAAAGTATGACCAAAATTTATGCTTCCTTAATGCTCATTGTTAAACCCCATATCCATCTTTGTTGATTAAAAAGAGAAAATGGGGATCAAGGGGGATTTCCCCCTTGTGGCCTGATGTGGCAAGGGTGCCAACGTGACCTAACATGTGCTTGCCGATGTGTCTGACAGGTCCCACATGTTACCTTGTGATGCGGCCATGTCACCTTCTTCCCGCCACTTGATCTAAATTTTAGGGGGAATATGGTCTAAATTCGGATGTATAATTCATAAAATCATTAAATGGAGAGACCACCCTCTCCCATCCATGGTTTTGGAATCTTCCATGCAACCCACACTTTAGAATACACCCATCCATGGTATTTGGTAGCCCATGGTTTTGTTCCATGGTATGGCTTCAAGGCACATTGTAATAATATTATATAAAAGGGCTTTATGCTTTCTCAATAAAACAAAATATTACTTTTGGAATCCTACCTTTCTCTTATTTTATTAATTTATTATTGGGGTATTGGTTCTGAGTGTATTTCTTAGTATAGTTTGAGAGGTGGGGCTCAAAGAACCCTCTTTGAGCCTCACCTCTCCATGTGGCATATTTACTCTATGTTTCTCTGTTTACACTTTTCACAGCCCAGATCTCGCTGATGCATATTTCTCACAGTTGATCCATAGTCCACTTCATCTTTGAGGATATCTATTCTCCTCCTCTCTTAGCATTCAAGTCTTCCAGGTCTCATCCCCTAAGACCCCCAAGATCCGGATCACCACTAGGCTGCCACACCACCTTACACTCGACCTAGGGCATTGGCATTTTTCCCCTTATTACCATAAGTGGCAATGCACCCCACGAGGAGGTTTTGGAAAATAGTTCTTGGGGAGGAATTGTCAATCAAAATTTGACACACGCCCCAAGTAGTTTTGGTAACAACCTTCCCTTCAACCCTTTTTATCTATCGTGTACTTTATCAGTGCGCAATGGGTCTGTATCGTTGATATTTCATAAGACCCAACAGTCAAACCTCCACCTGCCTATTGCTAACCACCACGCACCTTTCCAAGCACTGTGAGCCATGACTTTTGATCTACCCTATCTACCAACGGCCAGATCTCCACTCGCTAAGCCCTTGGTTCTATGCCTTTGGTCACCTGTCCCGTCAAGTTTAGCACTTGGGTGCCAAATTCCTATAAGTCCCTGGGTCAGATTATAGTACTTAGGTGCTAATGTTGCCATTCCACCCCATACCTTCGACCCACGTGGATCTTCCATGTCACTCGTCCATGTGGCATCGGTGGGGCCCACTCAAAATAATTGCAAAATTTTAAAATTTTAGCTTTGTATGAAATTTTAATTTGGAATAAGGGCTTATTACGAAATTGACTTTGGCCCTTAATTATCATTTAACAGAACATGGCATTTACAAAATTATTTCATCTGTAACTCGTGTTCTTTGCTTGTAACTATGCAATACTGGCCCATACAGCAGAAGCTTTGATACCACTCTGTAACATCCCCATACCTCAATTTGGCCAGCAGGAGGGGGCATTCACTAAATCGGGGCCTCTAAATTTCACCCCATAACCACAATTATGAATTTATACAACTAAAATGCATGTGCGGACATGGAAATAAAATACATTGGAAATCAACTCAATCCACACACACAATATGCAATTTACAGGCATAATTATCACATGAACACAAGTAAAAATAATTGCACATCAAATACATGAGAATACTTATCTTTTAAACAAAGAATATCCAATCAATTGATTGTGTAAGAGCTATTTTCCACCCAGCCATAGGCACTCTATCTAGCATATACTCTTTATAGTGAGAGACGACCCTCAAGCTGGGCTATGAGGCCACCAGGGCGAAGGAAACACCTACAAGTTTCTCTCTCTCAGCCCACAACCCACTCTGCTCACTATGCTTAGCCAAAAATCTCAACCAGAGCTCTACAGGGGTCTCACTAAGCCATCACAATCATGGAACTCCTTCCGATTTCCCCACACAACATAAGGAATGAATTTCCCTTCAGTGATCCACAGTTCCCTCATGAAATACAACCCTTACAGTGCTTACCAGTGTGTGTAGTAAGATTCCAATCTGTTATATGCTAATGGAGAACCTCTTGCAACATTAATCCATGGCTTCTCAAGCATCCAAAAGTAGCAGAACTCAATGGGTAAAGGTTCCTAGCTTTCCCAACCTCCATACTCACCTACAACCATCTATTTTCCCTTCCAAAAATGCATCTTTGTCTTCAAATTCGAATTTTTTGGGTTAAACATAGTCTGGTAATGGACATGAATTGCAATGGAAAACTATGTGTAGTGTATAAAACATGCATGAGAGAATGATCAAAAGAGTGTTGACTCCAAGGATATGAGGTAAACGTTAAAAGACAACTAACATAGCTTCTAGCCATAGAATAAATAGGACTACTAACAGCTGACATAACTGTCACAACCCACATGCTTCAATAACTACATGAAGTGACTTTTCCCACCAACCTCACATATGCATTCCATGATTGGATTTAATAGTCAAGGGAAGGTAATTGGCTCATTTAAGGCACATGGAAAATTTTGGATGAGTACTAAGGTTGACACATGGCGACATAGGATTTGGTTTCCCCATAGGCCCCCTTTCCTCTTCCCCTATGGTGAAATCATAGCCCCTCTAGTGCTCTTTACACATCCATCTTGGACCATTTTATTAATTTTCAACATAATATTTACATACAATTCGAATTGGCATAATAATCCAATCATATGGTCCAAATTAAAATATATACATAATACATGCCTAGCCGTTCACTAGTTGGGACTTGGCCTTTAGCCCCACACTAGGAATCCATACTATCATATTTACATCGTTTACATAATTTTGATTAAATACACTCCAAGTCAAAATTTGGGGTATTATAAGTAACCATAGCTACTAAGACTCGTAAAAAATGCATTAAATCACAATATGAAAAGAGTGTTTGTCCTCGGATCTTTTTAAAAGATGAATTAGTTTTGGTTTATGACCAAGATCATGATAAATTAGGGGTAGGTAAATACAAACCTATGTAGCATGACCCTTACATTGTGAGTTGTGTGATATGTAAAGGAGCATACGATTTGTTTGATTACAAAGGTTTCTCTTTAGATGAGACCCGGAATGGACTTTATTTGAAGAAATATTATGTGTGGGCACTTGTTCTTCATGGCTCATGAATAACATGTTGTAAATTAAAATTTGTATTTTACTTAGGTTTGTTTTCAAACCTTCGTTAGTATCAGTACATATCATTCCTTGTTCTTGTCTTTATAGATGATATACACTAGTCATCACACTCTGAACATCACTTCCACCACTTTGGTGATTTTTTCACCCAATAACCAACTTGAGAGATTAGATGGTATTTGTCTAAGTTTGGAAATCAACAATGTTCTTGAATATATTGTCATTATCCAACTTCATATAGAGGGTATAATTCTTAGCATCTGACACATTACTATCAATTTGGATTCCCATTTAGTAATGTCTCAGTTAAATGATGTTTATCAACTTTGTGATCCAATCCTTTTTAGGAAGTTTTTAAGTGTACTTATTCTTGAACAATGAATGGAAATTTGAGTTCATAACTTATTTTCATATTCCAAGAAGATTAAATGCATTGGTTGATCCTTCATATAATTACATAATTGATTGACATATTTTACATTAAGCTATTATCCAAACACATATATGTAGAATAAAACCATGATAACTAAATGGTCACATCATTTGACAATTATAAGTAAAAAACTCATAAAACCATGTATGTGTGTGTGTAAGATATTTGTATCATCATGTTCATACAAAAATTGGATATACACATTGGTATACATTATCAAGCTATCTAGCCTTACATAGATATAACTAGGAATAGATATATAACCCAAGAACCAAAAATAAGGAGCCAACATGAGATATAATCCTTGGGCTCATCAACTTGCACCCCATGATAGCATATAACTACAATGGCTACTCACCACAGAAATATAATTATCCAAGATGGAAATCCAACAACATGTCTCTTCAGATACTAAGGAACCTCTTCGATCCTCTTCATGGGGAATCCCATTGAGAGACCCTTTAAGTTTTTGCACAGGTTGTGCAAAGTCTCTCCAGCATCTTCATCTTTGGAGTCTATCCATGACTTCTCCTTGTCTCGAGCTTGGAACATGTTGGGGAGAATCCCTGCTGGACACTCTGGAGCCACATTTATGCCATTAAAACATGACACATTTAGTCACATTGAATATTAAAAAACCAAAAATTATTTCATTTTTACTTTTTTTACATAAAAAAAACTCTAAAAATTAAATAATTTTTCAAAAACCAAAAAACCTTTAGAAAACAAGTAAGAAGAGGAGATTCTTACCAATGGGGCCCCATTGGGCTCGTAAAGGTAGTGCTAGATCGATATCTTACCTAAATTTTGTACCATCATAATGTAAATTACCTATAATGATGATTTTCTCCCCCCACCAATCAAAACAATATGGACTAAATTTACTCATAGATAGCCCCTAAGGGGTTTCACTCAATGAACCTATGACATAGTATATGCATTCATGAGATATTGAAGAATGCCCCTAATTTTATTAAATATTGAGTAATACTTCTAAAAATGATTTTGTTGAACACCCCTATGATTACATCTTTCCTATTAAAACACCCTTGTTTTCACTAGATATCCTATATATCCATTTTTTCCCTGGCAGTTTTAAAACCCCATGTGGCATGACATGACCCTTATAATATTTGGAATATTATAGAGTGAAATGTGATTAGATATTGTGAGATGTGGAATGAACCCTTGAATGTAACTTGGCCTCACACAAAGTTGTTGCAATAGACTCCACACCACCTTCACACATAAAGAATCATATGTTCAAATAAAACTCTAACTGCACACAGTCAATTTCACACCATATTCACACCTATATATTACATATACAAACACAGTCAAACCACACCAACATCACATGCAAATTTACACCCATTCAAATCTCCTAATACCTAATACAACCCTTTGATACCTAATTATATCCCCTCAACATTTATACGTGTTTAATATATTAAAAATACCCCTACACACATATATACTAAGAAATGTATTACTTCCATGTTTTAGAATTTGAAACCTCCCAATATGAACTCATGTGATATGATATTGTCAACTTAGTGAACCCCCCATGGGTAGTATTCCACCTAGGTATACCTTTGATGAACCTTGGGCTCTCTTAGCCCAAGTTTTGGATTCAATATCCTTGAGTGCATAGATGGAACCCTCTCCATGAAGAACATGCATAAAATACAAGCATATCCAAATTGTGTTTGTTTCATCATCCTACGTAGTGTAAGCTTCTCGTGCATATTAACCATAATGGTTGAGCACCGATCAAAGACTGTAGGGTAGTGGCACTGTAGAGCAGAGTACATATGTGATAGAAAATCTAGGTGCTCCACGATCGAGCCTAAAACCCAATTAATTGTAAATAATAAAGTCTTTAAGATAAAATCTTGAATATTTCTTATCAACTCCTTATTGCTTCTCTTCTAAGTGACTCATTCACAATAAGTGATGTTGTATTCACTATTAGTCATAGTAGTAAGGCCTCTACCTCTCCCTTTAAAGATAATTGATTCCCCCCTGCAATATAATCCTATAAGAAAATAGATTTCCTCGGCATCTATATGTAAGATATCGTGGCCAAGCTGAAATATTTGCTCATCCAAGTCCAATACCTTACCAATATCTACAATAGGTCAACTTGTCTATGCATCTTAGCACTCTCAAATAAATTCATAAGCCCATGGTCCCTCAAGGCATATAAATTTAATCGATGCCTCATCACAGCAACATCAATCATGTTCTTTTTCCTTCCACTCACTCATGGTGGACAACCCTACAAAAAATTATAAACAAGTTGGGGTAAGTTTTCATTTCCGAAAAAAAAAAAAAAGCAATTTTATTGACTTTTAGGGGGGAGCCACAACTGTTACCATATCATGGTAATTCATAGTTTTCAAATACAACAACTACAAGCAAGTTTGTATTCTCGTGGATGTTTTATGCCAAAACTGTGGCCACAAAGTCATGGGCCAAATGAAGTTTGGCACTTATTGAAAATCATAAAAAAATGAAAAATTGAACCAATAAAATTGAATTTGGGGTTACGGTGATCTGCTTGGTGCTTTCAGATTGTAAAACCTCGATCAAATCCTTTGTGATCCAAGATTAAAGTTCTAGGGTAAAATAGTTTTATCCAAATTTACCAGATTACCATGGTGAAAATGACCAAATGAGCCCATTCTCGCCTATATTAAGTCATTTTGGGCCAAATTTCACATCTACAAACTTTATAAAATCCAATTGTTCACAATTTTGCAAAAAATGGCCACTATAATGTCATTTAAATTGCCTAGAGATGGTTTTCAATTGGCATGTTTTTTTCTACTGAACATTTTTTATCATGTGAGAGATATCGCAAATTTGTTTCTTCGCCTTATTTTCGACCTATTTTCAAGTAAAATGATCATTTGGGAATATAGTGATAGGATTTTGAATCACACAATGCACCTGTAACCCAAAATTTTGCATGCTCCCATCATTTTACATCAGATTACGCTATTTTATTTCTTGCACAATTGTGCATATTGCCTCATTGCCATTCATTATTCAATGCTTACTACTATTGTCATAATATTTTCCACTTGTTATTTTTCCTAAATAGCTTTTATATCTTGACCCATTATCCATAGAGCGTAAGAATTTATGAGTGTTCATAACTATCCCAGTACAATTTTTGCATTTGTTTTGCACAAGACTATCCCATTCGATTGGAATGTAGAAATATGCCCTTACAACACTGTTGATGTATATGTAACTTCGGAATGTATTTCACATATATGTATATTGTATTCCTATCGAGATGTTATTATTCCTCTATACGGAAGTGTCGTCATTTATATTGTAAGTGTCGTAACTTATACTTGATGGGTTATTAGACCACCTTGTTGGGGTCGGCCCTGTATAAGTCATGTGGGTCAAAGAGTTATTAGACCACCTTAGTGGGGGTCGGCCCAGTCAGCATTATGTTAAGTGGTTAAGTTGAGGCTGACCTAGTTGAGTAAAGGTCAAGTCAAGTTAGTGTATAAATAGAGAGTGTGTCTCTCTCATTTTACACATTCTATTCTCTCACTCACACTTGGGAGAGTGGCGCACTTGTGGAGGAGGAGGCTCTGCTGCTAGGAGAAGACTATGTCTTGTATTCTGGTTGTATCATTTCTCTATCTATCTCTGAGGAAATTATTGGGGTTTTTCACCTTTATGGTTTTCCCCAAGTAAACTCTGTGTCTCTTGTGTGCTTACATTATTGTCCATGGTTGATATGCTGTAGATTTTCTATACATGTTGTTCTCTTAGTTAAGATCCTAGATCAGATTGAAGTAAATTCTGAAAATTTAACATGGTATCAAAGCTAGCCTGAAAGAAGGCATGATATGGCATGTATGACACTTGTTGCACTTACGATGCTAGGGCTTGATATAGCAAAAACCAGTCATTGTAGCACTTTTGCTATAAATCCCTTTTGGCGAAGTTGTCAAATCTGAAAATTTTACAGGTCGAAGATAAGATCCCCATGCACTGTGTATCCAAAGGAAACCCTCTAAGGCGTTGTACTTTGTGATTTATGATCTGTACAATATAGGGTTTCTGCCTCTTCCAGATCTGAGTCAAAATCAGGTGACCTTAGGAAAAAGGTCATAACTTGGGCTAGGAAGCTCCAAATCAAATTTCGTAAAAAGTGACAGTTAGTACATAGACCGTGCTATCTCAGGAAAAATTTTCAGAGGCCGAAGTTGAACCAGTGACACGTGGAACGCCGTACAAGGTCGCTCTCCTGTATTATCCCATAAATAGGTCACGTTGCGACACTTGGCATAACTCTCTCTCAGAGACTCCAATTGAGGTCAGACCTATCGGGATGGAAAGATAACAGGTCGGGCTATCTCAAGAAAAACTTTCAGACCCTGTGGATCGAAAAGTTCATAGTTACACCAAAAACAATCAGGTACATATTTCTGTCAAGTCAGAATTATTTTTGAGCACCTTCATTCATGGCTTCCGGAATTTAGGGCTTCGGAGAAAGTTGGAATTTTTGTAATTAGAGACCACAACTGAATGCTACTCATCAAAATTGAAATTTAGAGACCAAGATCAAAATTTTTGGTTGGGCAGAATGCCGGTCTTGATCAGACCCTAGTTCGGGACTTTGATCAGAAAAGTGGAAAATTAGGGCTTCTACAAAAATGGGAATTTTTGAAAACTGTGACCACGGCTGGAAGCTCCTCATAAAAATAGAATATTAGAGCTTTGGATCAAACCTTTGATTGGGCAGAAGAGTGGGCTTCATCAAACCCTAGTTCAAGGTCACGTCCAGTGAATCCGAAAGTTTCAAAGGAAAAATTGAGGAGTGAAACTTTGCAGTTTTCAAATTCTGAATATACCAGCTTGATCAGCTCATCAAGGCACATATTTCTATCCTTTCGGAAGTTTGAAATTCAAAGTTTGAATTTTTGGGGTTTCTCTGACAAACCCTATTACAGCTCCAGATCCAGTTCTTGCAAATCAAGTGGATTGGTTTTGTTATCCCTAAAGTTGAACCTAGACTACGGGATTCAAGCTTAAGGAAATCTTTGTGTAAATCAAATGAAATCACAGTGAAAACACAAATTGGTATGAAATCAAAAGCTGTAAAAGCATCACACAATTTACAAGAAACCAAACTGGTTTATGTCACACATTGGTATGATACAAGAAAATCAAAGTATTGAAGATTTAGGCTGGTGTATCATGAAAACTGTATATGAAATCAAACCATCACTGTAAAGCTCAACTAGTATAAAATCAAATCTGTTTTGTACATATCAAACAATCCTCACTGTATTATATGGGTATATACAAGGCTTTACAAGCAAAACATAACACTGTTGAAAGGATAGGCTGGTGTGAAATCAGAGTTACAGGAAAGTCAAACAAATACTGCATAACATGGAGTATATCACAAAGTTCAATCTACAGGTTACTATGATCATAAATCATGAAGTGAAACTGTCAATGTTTATGAAAATAAAAAGATAACTGTCTTCTCATGATAAGAATTATTGCAATGGAATATAAATGACCATATACATAACAGAATTATCAGAAAGACAATTTATATAACACAAGGCCAAATCATCATCATGTTTATTCAAAAATAGAACCTGTTACTGAAGCTGCAAAATGCTCATGCTACACAGATGTGCTTACAATTGATCATGCATTACTCCCAAAACTGCCAACCCCACAGTCCCTTTAACGAGACCTCTGCTCCTTCATGAAAGGAAGAACTCCGTTCTCTTGAGCCCCTAGCTGGGACCTCACCTCCCTTTACATTAAACAATGCTAGACTTTATATCAATTACATCAACTAACTAGTTACAAGAAAATAAATAAAATATTATCATCAAGTTCAAAAATAGAATAAATCTCGATCTGCCACAAGAAATCTGGAACTGGTTCTTTGATAATTGTTTCTTTGCTGTCAGGTACTCTGCCACTTGTAATCCTCAGAAACTAAAACTCTCTGCCTCTATCACTGAACTAATCACTACAAATCTGGAGCGGTTTTTAACCTGCTGATCTTTTTCCTTGAAAACTGGATATGATTTTTAATTGATGTTGATCCAATCTACTTTGAAATTTTGTTGTTGACCCAAGATTTATCACAAACTCAATTTACTTGAGCACTTGATATTTCCCGAAAGCGTTCTTCTTAAAACTTGTGTGCTCGGCATTGGAAACCTGGAACTTGGACCAATTATTCCTTGCACAAGTGTTTTCGGTATTCATTAATCACCGTGATTAGTTACCTCCACTCGTGGTGGCAATTGTCCCTTAACATTTCTGATTTACTCGGATCTAGCTAAAGCTTCAGTATCTTTGTGGACGCTTCCTTAGCATTTCCCTATGGCATTAAAAACTTAAACATTTAACTATCCCCGTCACATTTCTGGATGTTTTGACATTTGAATGCTGCCATACAAATATCCATGAAGCTACAGGCTTGAATATTTGCTCTTGAAGATGTTTTTCGTTGAAATGACGGTCCTCTTCTTTAAAATTTGCGAGAATATCTGATTTAAGCAAGATTTTCTCAAGATAACTAATTGATACTGTTAAGTGGCTTTTATTCTTTGAAGTACTGTGATAACTAGTGGCTTGATATATTCAGATATGCTATTATTTTCACCATAATTTTATAAAAAATGTGTCTTAGAAGACAGTCATATGAAGATGCCAATTTATTTGGTTATTTTCAATGCTGGCATCTCGTAACCCTTCCATCGACACACTAAAACATTTATTAACTGATCCCACCTATATAACAATATTCAGCACCGAACGCAGCTTTTCATTCCATCTTTGCTATTTTCATTAGACCGGCACTAGAATGAAGTAAAGGAATCGAGACTTTCTGAATGACACTTTCGATAATGACAGCTTCCGGCAGATTGCAAGTACGTGACTGACAGAGAGGCAAGAGAATGCTTTTGAAGAAGGCCGGTGACTTATACAATGACTTTTTCAAGGCTTGGTATAATGCAAAATGAAGTCGCTTATTTTTATTGATGTCTTCCCTAAGTCGTGGAAGTAGGACAAGGATGCAGAAGCACTGGATCATCTTTGCATTTAGATTGGATACAAAAATGCTAGTAGACTTTACATTCAGGTTTGTCGGAATCCAAATTTGTGGGACAAATATGGAGATAACAGGGTTAATCCTAGAAGAGGATGGATTGGTCACCTACATAAGTGAAGAAGTTCCTGTTTCAGAGGGAGATGAGGCTAAGGCCTTCCATAAGAAGATTACAAGAAATCTTGACAGGTATGGCTTACAGGTATGTTTCGAATTCTGTTCATGGTTAAGTTTATGATATGTTTGTCTTCATATCATTACAGTACAATCTTGATTAATTACTAGACTTGTCGAATTACCTTAATAGAAGATATTCATTGATTAAGGTTTTGACACTTATGATTATACTAATGCATTATGATGTTGTATGAGGTTTATGTTGTTTGCTAACACAAAAGGTACACCAAGAAAGTCAAATCATGTTCTACTTCAAGAACATATGCTCATGGTGACATGAAGACAAATACTCATCCATTGTCATGGATCACATAGAATATCTACTTTCGAGGTATTTATAACTTGGTTCTACAATGGTTAACTTATGCGACATGCAGGTTACTAGCACAAGTCACTGAAGAGAACCAGAAGACATTATGCGGGTATGTTAGACATAACTAGCTAGCATGCTAATCCAGGTATGTTTTTCCTATATCAAGCTAGAATCCTACCTTGTGTTAGGATCTTATACTGTTGTGTTGTTGATAATGATTATTCATGAAGTCATAGGTTTGAATAATCATGGTTGTATGCATATTATGTTTCTTACCATAATTGATGATATGACTAACTAGAGGAACCATGAAGGTATAGGTTTGAATAATCACGGGTTTTATGCATATTATATCTCTTATCTTGATTGATGATTCAACTAACCAGAAGAGTCTTATGATCAAATAAGAATATGTATGAGTAAAAGAAGACTTCCCTGAAACCTTGAATACTAATGTTTATTATCTGTGAATGATCATGAATATACATGTTTAAGATTATTGTGTTTTGATAGTATTAAGATTATACTAATAAATGTGTGATTATGTATGAGACCTCAAGGATAACACAATGATGATACTAAAAAGCATGCATAGTGATTAAGGATGGATTTAAGTTCAAGGACAGGTAATCCAGGAAGCAAAGATCAAGAGGGAGCACACTTCAATTATTCCTGCAAGAAAGCAAAAGAGCACACTTCAGTAGTTTCTGCAAGGATGCAGATATTCAGAGGGAGTCCACCCAGCAACCAAACAAAGATAAGTATTTGAATTGTCATTTCTTACATAATGTTAGTCAATGATGTATATGCTTATGTTCCTAGAATTAGGTTGTGTATTATGCATATTAGAATAGTTGCATTGATGAACAATATACTACTAATATACATGGGTAAGTGGCCTATGGCATCGTACAACATTCCATTGCTACTTATCTAGAATGAAACCTCTTTGCTGACATGTTAGGAGTTGTGCACACTCTTAACAATGTTCTGGTAGAGATTGGAAGGCATCTAGAAAGTTACGGAATATGGATAAATGTTGTATTGAAGCATTGGCTAATATAATTGCATGACTGTATGATATATTTCTTTATGTGTAAGAATTTGTTCTAAAAACTATGAGATGTTTTCTAATCATGCAATTTAACTTGTTGTGTAGGAAAGATCGTATACCATCACCTACAAAAGAAGGACTACAACATTTGTTCAACAACAAAGTTATCTATTGAAAATATTGAAGATATTGAAGTTCCCAGGATCTGGGAAGAATGCCATGATCGAGGAGTACCAGTCGATCATGAAGATGTTTGGGATGAAGTCCCAAGACCTGAAGGGGAGTCTGTAGTGACTTCCAAGAGGAGCTACAAGATCAAGCATGCTGCAGGTGGTAGCATAGAAACTTTTTCTCCTGTAGCCAGATACACTTCCATTAGATCAATACTTGCTCTGGCTATAGTGATGAAGTGAAAGATACACCATATGGATTTCAAGACAGCCTTCTTGAATGGTGTAGTTGAAGAAGAAGTGTATGTGGATGACTTGTTTATAACAGGTGAGGATAGATTGACTCCCGACATGCAGCGGAATCTTGCTGCCGAGTTCGAGATGAAGAACTTGGGGATGATGCACTATTTTGTTTTGGAATGGAGGTGTGGCAAAGTGCAGATGGAATCTTCCTTGGACAAGGGAAGTATGCAGTAGAGATCTTGAAGAGGTTCGGGGTGATGGACTACAAGGCTATGGCCACACCTATGGCATCGAACCTGAAGCTTCTGTGTGATGCTTCATCTGAGCTGGTTGATATCACTATGTATCGTCAGATGATTGGGTCCTTGATGCACCTGACAAATAGGAGACCAGATATTTTCTTTGCGGTGAACACATTGAGCCAATTCCTGACGGATCCGAGAGATGTTCACCTGGTTGCTGTAAAGCATATTATGAGATTGGGTAGGCAGTGCTGCAGATAGGAAGAGCATTTCTGGGTGCTGCTTCAGTATGGGATCAGGTGTGATCTCTTAGTTCAGCAGGAAGAAGTCCTACATAGCACTGAGTACAACTGAGGCAGAGTATGTTGCAGCCTGTTCAGCTAGTTGTGAGGCAGTATGGCTACGGAAGCTACTATCTGAGTTATTTGATCTTCCGTTGGATGCTATTGGTATCTTTTGTGATAACCAGAGTTGTGTGAAGCTGTCCGAGAACCCAGTGTTTCATGACAGGTCGAAACACATAGAGATCAAATATCACTATATCAAGGATATGGTGCAGAGAGGAGCTGTGAAGCTCCTGTACATTGCGATGGACGAGTAGATTGCAGATGTGTTGACAAAGCCACTAGCCAGGGTGAAGTTCGAGTACTTCAGGGAGAGGCTTGGTGTTCTTCAGATTGATGACACTTCGAGGAAGAAGTGATGGACACATTTGCAGAAGCCATTCCAAGCATGTTGGAAGGAGGATCCTTCACATGGCTGTGGATATAAGTGTTGGATGATGAGCATCAGGATGATGCTCCAGTTATTTCTCTGTATATGCATCATGTTGGATGCTGGATATGATCAGTTGGATCACTTGTATGTATTTTTGTATATGCATCATGTTGGATGCTTGGACCATGTATCTGTATATGTATCAGGTGGATACATAGTATGATCAGGTGGATCATGTATGGTGATATGTATCATGTATTTGTATTTGTATCAGGTGGATCATGCATGATGATATGTATCAGGTAGATACTTGGTATGCATCAGGTAGATGCATTGTATGATCAGGATGATCATGGATGACGAGCTTCAGGATGTTTCTCCAAATGACATGCAGCAGGATGTTGCAGAGATGATGATCAGGATGATCATGTGTACATCAGGATGATGTATGGTGAGTATCAGGTTGATACTCTGTGGGCCGTGGAACAGGTTGTGCAGATAAGCATGTAATTTGTGCCCCGGGAGATTTGCAGATAGTCTTTCAAGGTTTTGCCTATGGTATGTAATTTGTACCCTGGGGTATCTGGCAAATGCTCTTTCGAGGTTTTGCTTGGGAGGACATATAATTTTTGCCCTGGGAGATCTGCAGATAGTCTTTTAGAGGTTTTTCCTATGGCATGTAATTTGTGACCTGGGATATCTAGCAGATGCTCTTTCGAGGTTTTGTCCTATGGTATGTAATTTGTGCCCTGAGAGATCCGATAGGTTGAACCGTGTGCTCGTAATTAGTCCTGGGATGCTCTTTCGAGGTTTTTCCATGACCACATGTAATTTGTGCCCTGGGAGATCCGATAGGTTGATCCTTGTGCTCGTAATCGGTCCTGGGATGCTCTTTCGAGGTTTTGTGGTGACCACATGTAATTTGTGCCCTGGGAGATCCGATAGGTTGAGCCTTGTGCTCGTAATCAGTCCTGGGATTCTCTTTCGAGGTTTTGTGGTGGGGTCACATGTAATAAGTCCTGGAGATCTGGACAGGATGAAAAAGTCCTCAGATGCTCTTTAGAGTTATTTCTAGTCAAGAGACTCTTTTAAGGTTTTGTGACGCACGTAATAAGTCCTGAGATTTCCACAGTATGGCCAGTGATGACGAAGACTTGTAGGTGGTGGGCCTACATCCAGTATGAAAAAGGACTGGCTCTGTAGAACTTCCTATGATGAGTAGATTCAAATATTGATTGAGATAGCAGCAGCAGTGATGATGATGATGACTCGATGATGATTATTCAATGATGATGATCCAGAGAAGATGACTTGTGCTAGAAGACCTTTGTTGAGAAATACCTTCCTAGTTAAGAGGGAGTGTTGATGTATATGTAACTTCGGAATGTATTTCACATATATGTATATTGTATTCCTATAGAGATGTTATTATTCCTCTATACGGAAGTGTCGTCATTTATATTGTAAGTGTCGTAACTTATACTTGATGGGTTATTAGACCACCTTGTTGGGGTCGGCCCTGTATAAGTCATGTGGGTCAAAGGGTTATTCTAGAATCACCTTAGCTTGCTTGTCTTGTTCTTCATACTTTGAAATTTGGTCATGCAAGAGTTTACTCTTACATTTTGACTTCTTCAATTCATCCAAGGCAATGACCAAGTAACCTTCCCATTCAACCTCTGTAGCTTCTTCTTCTTCACATTGACTGTCAGATTTAATTAATGGGATAGGCTTTGAAGATGTATTGAAGTATCCACTAAAGAAATACTTATCTAATGATCATGGTTTTCTTTGCGCAATTGGTGTATTCTTCTTGATTGACTGAACACTCTTCTTCTTTTCTTCACTACTTTCTTCTTCCAAAAAGGCCATGAATAGTACCTCTTTTGGCTTGTTGTCGCAATCACTTTCTTCGGATAAATTACTATCTTCCTCAATATACAGGCTCTTCCTTTGTTTTGTAACTTTCTTCATGTTATCAGGTTTGTCTTGAGTGTGTGTCATCCTTCATTCATGGGAGATAGCTTCTTCCTTGTTGTCACTATCTCCATATTCCTTGTATGGTAATTTCGAAGCAAAGTGGCCTATCCTTCCACATATAAACATTTGAATGGTAATTTATTCTTGTACTTACCACATCCTCTTTTCAGCTTTCTCACAAAATTGGATTCTTCCTCATCTGATTCATCACAAGAATCTTTGTCGTGCTCGTGCTTAGATTTTCCAGTAGCTTTAAAAGCAGCTTCTTTTCTGATGGGCCTTTCTTTCTCTATTCTCATCTCATACGCAGCCAAGATCCCTTGAAGCTCTTCCTTTGTCAAATTTTCAAGATTGGCTCTATATTCTAACATAGATACCTTTGTGTCAAATCTTGGAGGAAAATTTCTTAGTGTCTTCTGCACTACCGATTCTTCTTCTAGTGCAACTCCAAGGCTCTTAATAGCATTAACTAACTCATCAAATCACAAGAAGGAAGAAGCAAGATTTTCTTCATCTTTCATTTTCAAAGATTCATATAATCCAGAGTAAATCTGCAACTTTTCCTTCTTTACCTTCTCATCACCTTCATGGACATTTATGAGTTTATCCCATACATCCTTAGTTGATGTGTAATGCATGACATTAGTAAATCAGTGTATGTTAACCCACATAACATTGTGTTTATGGCTCTTGCATTGCATTCATATTGTCCCTTCTTAGTTGGATCAACTGGTGCGGTTGTCGAAACATTATAACCATCCAAAATGGAATGTCGAACATCAGCTCCAAGGGATTGCAAATCAACTTCCATATGGATCCTCCCGAAGGTGTATTTGGTACCATTAAACCTTGGTGCTTTGTTAGTGGAGAGACCTTCCTGCTTGTCCATATCTGTGCACAGATATATCTTCCAGATGTTAAGATGTTACTGAATACAACCACTCTGATACCAATTGTTGGAATCTTAATAATACTGGGGGGGGTGAATCAATATTAGTGCAGTTATGCACAATTTTTACTTCATATCAAATTTAACTTGAACTTAAATTATGCATTCACATAAACAACAACATTCATCCACATATGTGCATACACAGAACACACATATTTTTACATGGAAACCCAAACAGGATAAAACCATAGAATGCTCTCTTATAATATAAATATTACATTCCTAGAATCACCAACATCCGAAGTTCTCCAGCACCAACTGGAAGGAGGCACTGACCCCCTAGTTTTACAGGCACCGACACAAGGAAGCACCAACTCCATGATTTACCAGCTCCAACTGAAAGGAGGCACCGACCCCCTGCTCCTTGCCCCGTCTTGTTGCCCTTATATAAAAGAAGAAGATATTAATTTGGTGTTCTTCTGATCCACACACTCTTTAGATTAGTTGTTGTTCGTTATGTTGTGAAATCCTTCTGTATGTTATAATCTTATCCTCACTATACTGCATACTTCACTTGAATTCACACTTAACTTATCACATCTGAATTCACACTTTATAAACTGTGTGTTGCTTTATCATATTTTGCAGACTATGCTCTAATTCAATATGTTGTTCTGTTTTTTTGCATCTACAACTTCAACTGATACCGTGCATATTTTCACTTCACGCATCAGTATCAGATGGGTCTCCACACCTTCTATGATGTTTTTGTCATGTCTTGGTGCAATAGTATTTAGATAAGTGGTGACCTTCTGTGCATCATATGTGATTCATACTTTTAGTTCTTTGCACTTGTCTCAGATCATCCTTATCATAATGTGCATCCTTTACTGTGCAACAATTATATATTAGCACATTAGATAAACTTCTCATCTTTTCCCATCACTAGTTATACTTCAAGTATGTCTTCGTGCACTTATCTCAGATCATCTATGACATTCTATGTTTTGCTTACGATACTATCATTATGGTCTCACGTACTTGTGCATGCTCTGTATTTCTTCCTTTCTATCTTCGCGCAACTGTCACAAATAAACTACATCATCCTGCACACCATCAGCAATTTTATTTCTTTTGTGCACACTCGGCTCTCTACCAGATCATGCTATTATGGTTCCACAAGACCTTGAGTCCCCAAAATAAGAATATTTCTAAATATGTATATTCCAGTCTTGAGCTTACAATCTTACTTCAACTCTCCAACTTGGATTCTTATTTATTCTTGTTCTACGCGGATGGTGATGTCCACAAGTTGGTCGTTGCATCTATTTTTCCTTACTTCATGGTTCTGCTTACTTCATGCTTCCACCACTTGTCATGTTCTTTTCCACTAAGTGTCATCTCTTGTGGTTCTTGCGCATACTTGGTCCATGCCTTAGTGGAACTTGCACCCTTGCAATGTGGTCTTGCGCCCTTGATGTACCATCACTTGTGGGACTTGCGCACTTGACTTCTCCAACCACTACTTTCTTGTGGTGCTTTTGTGCACTTCAACAACTTGAATGCTTCTTCTAATTGGTGAGTCTTGCACACTTTCAGGACTTGGTTTCATGTTCAACCACTTATTTTTCTCGAGTCTCCTGCGCACTCCTGAACCTTTTCCAACCATCTCTTTGGATTTTCCTTGAAGTAACATGACTAGGTGGACTTGAGACCTGCACTTGTACCATATGTACTGAATGTATTCCTTATGTACTTCTTCAAACTAGATATACTTGATGTACTTTTGGATATACTTCTTATGTACTTCTTCAAATTGGATTGCATATATTTCTTCAAACTAGTACAGGAATACCGAAACATCTTTGACATCAGTTGACATCAATGAATACTGAAACCTCCTTAACTTCAATTGACATCAATGAAAACCAAATTTAAACAAATTCTAGCTGAGGTTCTTCTGCGTCATCAGGGAAATTGGAAAAATACCAAGGGGCTCGTGGTCTCCATCAGCAAAAGTCTAGATAATCTGAGTACGGGCTACAACATTTTCTACGATTTGCATGAATTGTGTTTATCCCATCAAGGGACTCTGCTAGAGGGTGACACCTCTCATCCTCCCCCTCCAGTCACAGGTGAGACCATACCTAAGCCCTCCAAAAATGTTTCAAACCCCTTTTCTATGTGGGGGGAAGAGGAATTTTTCGATAATGGAAAACATGCAAGGTAACGTTGGCTCTATGGGCCTTGGACTAATATATATGAAGCATACTCGTCGCAAGGATTAAAAAGGCCAACCTCCTTAGCTCAAGCAAGCTGGTATTATGCCTAAGGAAAGCAAAGTTGGTTCGACCAGTGAGGACTCAGGTGGCTTCCCAGTAATCGAGGAACACCCAAATGATAATGTTCCTAAACTTCTACAGAGTTAGGCTTAGTTTCTATGTTTTAATCATTTATAGCTATTTACGTCTTTATAGATTTCTAGCAATATGTAGTTTTACAATTGATAGTATCAATATTGCTACTCT
Organism: Larix kaempferi; assembly: GCA_027924585.1. Lineage (NCBI taxonomy): Eukaryota > Viridiplantae > Streptophyta > Pinopsida > Pinales > Pinaceae > Larix > Larix kaempferi. The sequence goes on from BSBM01001063.1 coordinate 7,065,202, forward strand.
AAACGCTCTTAACTAGTCTTTAATGGCCTGGTTTCCCTATCAAGGGAATTCCTTTTATTTTTCTAGTTGCTACAATTCTGATGGTCGAGTATGGTGGCTTCACCATCATTGGCCACCCTGAAACTCTCGTGACAAATCTATATGTATATTGTTTGTATATTAATAGAATTTAGCAGTAGAGGAACTTTACAAAAGAATCAATTATATGGAAAATAAAATAGAATGAAGTTAGATAATGAAAATATCATTTCATTTAATGCCATATTTCTAACCCAAATATTGAGTAATAATGATTATGAGCAATGTGTAGTTGTGATAACACTAAAAAATTATTGCTCTTAAACTAAATGAAAATGCAAAGATCAAGATAAATCATCATTTAGCATGGATTTTAAGATAAATCATCATTTGGAATGGATTTTAATATTATTGTTGTAATACATTTATATTCACCTTTATCATAGGAAAAGATGAATGTCATTAAAGATAATGGTTAAATATACAAAAGTAATGAAAGAGAAATATGATTATAGATGAAGAACATAATGAGCATTAAACAAACGAATAAAAAAGGACTCTAAATATTAGAAAGCTAATTAATTAGGGAAAATAATAAAAATATTGTATGTTCTATATTTATAATAAAATAAATAAATAAAGGTGTGGCAGACGCAGGGTATCATCCTCGATCCCGATGGAAAGGACGAATTTTACTTTGCATGGGGACTTGGAACGACAACAAATAACCAGGCGAAAGAAGCATCTCTATACCAAGGTATTCTACAAGATCGTTTGCTCAAATTGAATTGTCTCACGGTGATAGGGGACTCTAAGATAATGATCAATCTGGTGCAAAACACCTCTCCTCCCATGGACATTTTTCTTGCGCGATGGATAACCAAGATAACAAAATGAAAACAAAGCATTTCACAAAAATAAACTTCTTTCCTGCTCTTCATCAACACAACCAAAGGGCGGATACAATGGAAAATAATGATGCTAGGAGAAACAAGGGAATTCTCCAAAAGAAAGGGGCAACAACTATGAACCACATCCCCTAAGGTCACCAATGCATGACCTGTATAGGTGTCATCATTTAAATTCCATAACTCCCTCAAGTACAAACAGGAACATTTGTAGTGATCACGATCCCCTTCACACAAGCGTGAGCTCAGGGGGGATTTACTCTACCTCGATTCTTAAAATGTCTCCCCATAATTTGTAATGGGAATGTGGGATCTAGCCCCTATCTGTCAATGGTAAAGATTCATCTCTAGGAATGTAGCCATGCCTTCACAATTTGAGGGACTCCAAGCTTAACTCAAGTTCTTTTCAAAATATTTATCCCATTGCAAAGTTGTAGGAATCTCTAGTTAACACGAGGTTTCACTATAGTCGTAGGGTGGAAAGCTTCTGGTACTATAGTCTCAATGGTTTCCAAGGAGAAAATGATTTGAGGGTAAGCAATTTACCTTGTGCTTCCGGTTTCTCTAGTGCCTCTGGGTTCATTAGTTCCTCTTAGCTCATCATGAGCCATTTCAGCTGTTCTTTTGGGCCTCCTTTCGCTTTTTTTGTTTGTGGTTTGAAGTTATATTGGAAGGACCTCATCCCCGACCAGTTTGGAAAGCCATCGGCATTGTATACTCATGCTCGTACCGGAATCTAGAGGTCACGGGATACTGAAATGGAATATTTGGTAGGGAATTAGGCTAACACCTGTTGGGTTGTCCTTAATACAACAAAAATGGAGTTTCCAACCTACAGCAATGATATGCACAAAGAGATTATGGAATTGAAGAAGTATCAAAGAAGACATGAAGAACATATTAAAGGTAATAGTTCAAGATCCTTTCCATCTTCTCATAGTTGCAAAACATAGGAATTCAAAATTCCATGCAAAATACCTCCACTGCTAAAAGTTTGGATGCACATAAGAAACACATGACATGTAATACCCCGTGTGTTAACCCCATGGACATATGTTGTGATTATTATTTGTGTTGTAATGTGGCACTAGGTGCCTAGACTATGGACTATGGACATTATTATTATTATTATTAATTAAATAACTAGCTCAATGTGGACAACTAATGTGGTTGGGGGCCATGGATTCCACATGTGAGGGGGTTGGGGACTAGGAGTTGTGGCTCTCCCTAACAATACTCTTTCTTTCCTATTTTTGTTATTTTATCCTATGTTGGTATTATTGAGCCTAATTCATGATTTAGTGGGCCTTCCTTATTGCATGGATGGATTCCACTTGTTAAATGTGCCCCTTTGGTGGTTTTGTAACTTATTTTTGGAGGTTACACTTGGTTTTGTAACCCCCACTTGCACAAGTGCACCCTCACTAGCTATTTTTAGCCTTGACACCTCAAAAGTTGTGTAACTCTCTTCATGTTTTGTAACCTCATTTCACAAATTCTAGTTGGTATCTTTAGGTTGGAGTTAACCTCTTGTGGTTTGGGTAACCTCCATAGTGATTTGGAGTTAGACTCTTGGAGTGGATTCAAATTACTCTATATGAATTTGAATAGGTTCTCTCATGGGCTCTCTCTTGCTACTAGACTGAAGGTCCATTCTCTCATGGAGGAGAAGCATTGTATGGATAAATATTGAATTCTTGGGTGAGGGTGGTGATATCTGAAGGGTCGTGGTGAGCGCAAATAGTCACAACTCACCAGGTAATGAAGATTGAAGGCCTTGTAATGAGGTATGAAGACCATGTAATGGGGATTGAAGATTAATTGTGTAGAACACAACATGATTCCTTGTCCCATTGCTTGTCCATATACGAATATTTTCACGTGAAGCTCGACAATGGATGGTGATGTCCTAAGGGAACTATGCGGTGAAGGGAATCCCATTCCACCAGTTGGTGTAGATGGAAGGGAAATTTTACATGGAGAAAGGTGTAGTTGTGGTTTCTAACAATGTGGAAGGAGGAAACCATATGGTCTAGTACAACCATTTCTAAGAATTGTTGGGTTTTGAGACCTGTTCCATTGCGTCTCAAGTGGAATTTATAGTAAGGAAAACCTTTTATTTCACTGAAAATGGTTTCAGTATGACTAAATGATCTTGTCATTTTTGTGTGGCAGGGTTCTTGAGAATGGCGCAGCCACATCTTCTAGTTCAAATGTTTCTGAGAATTTATAGTTTGTGATACCTATTCCATTGCATCCGGAGCAACATTTCTAGTAAGGAATGCCTTTTTTTCATTGAAAAATATTTTTGTATGGCCGAGATATAGTCATTTTTGTGTGGCAGTGTTGAGAAAGAACACACCATGTTCATTGATTGCGAGTACCTCTGCTTATGGATCCATGGCCTCATCTCAGGGGTAACATGTTCAAGTATGGCTTGACTTGACTGTGTCTATGACTGGGTGGAAATTTGTCCAGTTGAATCTAGTTTCCCCTTAATAAAATACGTATTTTATTATATGTGTATTTACTGTATCCTTGGAATTATATGTGCTTATAGATTTGTTTTGCTTATGATTTGTATGGATGTAGGTGACAGCCATGAGATATGATTTCTATATGGTTGTATATGACATCTTTCATATATTAACCTTTTCATGTTTATATGGCTACGGTTGATAGTCGGTGATGAGTATTATGTTATGTGTTTATTTACTGCATGTTGATGTATGTGTGCTCTTGCATCCGGTTTTGCTTATGGTTTGTATGGTTGTAGGTGGTGGTCATGGGATCTTACGTATTTATCAATTATATGGCTATATATGGAAGCCATCATATATAATTTTGTTTATGTTAATATGGTTGTAAGTGGCAGTTAGTAGATTTGGTTTTCAACACTGTTAATACAGTTGATTGTGGCAGCTTGTAGATCTAATTATTTACCTTATTTATGGTAGCTTTGTGAAAGAATTTTAACCCCCCTTATGTTAATGGAAGATTTGGAAGCCTCATTTCAAAGATCAGTTTAGTTGTATCCTACCTTTTAATATCAGAAGTTAAGAGATTAAAGATCAATTTATTGTATGATTGGATTGGTTTTTGGAAGGATTAATTTTCATGCTTTCACACCTTTTTGTATGATTTGGGTGCATAGTTGAGTTATGAAATGCCTCAGAAATTTGGTGAGTCTAAATTTTCACTCTTACCTGGAAACTGGCATTTTGAAATTGAAACTTTTTTAAAATAAAATTTGGAAACTAGGAAAAGTTTGTCTTTAATTGTTTACGGAATGTGTATACCATATAAGTGTGTATGTATGTAATATAGTAAGAGTATAATATATATATTTGATTATATATATATTGATACAATATAGTATTGTATATGTTGTATAGTATTATGAAGTATATATTGATATAAATGTAGTATATGTGTATTATAATGTACTTAAATTTGATGATGTAAGTATATGCAATCATAGTAGTGAGTTGTATATATATGGTATATAAGGTTAGTGTAATTATATAGATATTATTATTATATCTATTATGTATATATATAATATATGCATATACATATAGGATAATAGGCAATAGTATTAGTTGTGATATGTGTAATTATGTATATATACATGATATGATATGATATGATGTAAGATGTATAAATGTGTATATATAATGACGTATATATAATAGTGTTCATATATATAATTAACGTATGGGATATAGGTAACATGTAACGTATATAAAATTTAAATAAACATGTTATATGAAGTATAATAGAATAATTACAAGTATAATTGTGAAGTAATTTATGTATATATTAGTCTATATATGTAAAGATGATGTAGTATCACTATTACTAATATGAATGTTATTAATGGACAATATACTCTCTATTGCTTTTGTTGCTTTTCTTGAGAGAATACTTTTATGTTTGGACATGCTTGCCACTTGAAAGGTAGTGGTTACCTCAGTGAGTAACTCCTTGTCTATTTTAGAAAATGGGACACTTGTCTAAATGGTGCTCTTCATTCTCTTTTTTATTTTATTTTATGCCAGTAGTATGTTTATTACTGCATTATTGATCATTTGTGCATGCATGTGCATGAGAAGCCAAGTGGCATTATCATTATCCTAACTTATCTAATTGATTGTTAGTGGAATTGCCACTTGGGAGGCAAGTATAGCTATGTCATATTCTTGTATTTTATTATTGATTGTTTAATTTATTTATTTTAGGGTTAGTGGTAGCATTATTATTATTTCCTAACTTATCTTACTAATTTATTTATTGAGTGGAGGGAGATGCCACTTGTGCTCCTTATTTATTTATTCTACCACTTGGATGACAGGTTACATGGAGATGTAACTCCTTGTCTATTTTTGGAGGAGATAAGCCACTTGTCTTTAATGGTTCATATTCCCTTTTAATATTATTTATTTTATTTTAGGTGTGTAGTATATATGATAATATAATTATATGTAATAATAGTGTATGATTATATATATAATAGTATTTATGTGATGTATAGTATAGATTTTGTTTGTATATGTGATATATGATGAGATATGTTAATGATGTATGTATAATATATATGAATGTATATAATGGGTATGTATGTGTATAAATAATATATATATATGATGATATGGATATAATGTATATATGATATGGTGAATATAAGTGATAATATAAGTATATTAATATATATAGTAAATATGAAAGATAAATATAAATATAAATATATAGTTGTATGATGTTAATATTTATATGAGTGCAGAGATAATATAATCATTATGATTATGCTATGATGGAGAATATATGTGATGTAATAATATGATAAAGATATTTATATATTATATGTAATAAATTGATATATGTATACTATATATGAGTTGGGAAATCAAGGGCATAGCCTTAATTTCTCTACAATAATTGATTTTCTGAAAGTGAATGTGTTAGATATGCATTGGTATGCATGAGATGCACAATGAGATTGCATAATGCTTGCATATTGTATGCATTAGAAGAGGAATGGGATTGCATGAGCAGATGCATATTGTATGCATGAGAATTGGATAGTAGGTGCACATTATTTGGAGATCATGTTTAACTTCTAGATGATATGGCTCTTTTTAGATCCTAGTTAGGATAGGACCCTTGCATATCTAATGATTTAGTAGATTATTTGGTCAATGCATGTTCACCTTGCATTGTCTTTTTATTGTTTAGCGATCTAATTGGTCGATGCATGTTTAATGTGCATTTCTTATTTTATTGTTTAGTGATTTGATTGGTCAATGCTTGTGCATTGTCTCTTTTATTGTTCAGTGATTTGATTGGTCGATGCTTTTTACTGTGCTTTTCCTCTTCTATTGTTCAATTACTTGATTGGTTGATTCTTGTTGGTTGTGCATTGCCTCTTTTACTGTTTATTGAATTAATTGGTAGATGCTTAATTATTGTGCATGGCATAATTACTTATTGGTAACTACATATTTGATTTGATGTTGCATTTTCTAATTTTGGATTGTTGTATATAAGCTTGATTGCCTATTGCTTTTAAGTGCATGAAGTTTTTCTCTAATCTTTATGCTCTTTGTTGGAAAATCTTCTTTATGATCCTTGTTAGAAAAGCTTCTTTATGACCTTTGTTACCATTGTTAGAAAAGTAACTTTGTGATACTTGTTACAAAAGTATCTTGATAGTATTCCATGTATTTATTGGTAAAGTAAGGCATGGGATTGATTGACTAGAACATGAATAAAAGATACTTTATGCGCTGCATGAGATTGGTTGAGATACTTGATGCACTACATGAGATTGGTTGAGACTTGATGCACTTCATGACCTTGGTTGGTGTACTTGATGCACTTCATGACATTGGTTGGAATACTTGAGATTGGTTAATGTACTTGGTGCATGACTGATTGGAAGGCATGTCTAATGCATTTCATAGAGTATACACCTTATGCAGTGTGTGTGGTTGACTTACTGGAAAATGTATTTAATGCATCTCATGTATCTTGATACAGTATGTACATAATGCAACTCATAAATCTTTCATGCATTTCAAGTAACTTAGAATATGTACCTAATGCATGACTGAAACTGAATTTGAAATTGGTAGAATGTGTTTCGGGTAGATACTTTTCAAGTGTTTTGATTGCATGTACTTTTGATGTATTTCATGTATCCTAGGATAAGTAGAGTGAATTGGAACAAAAATAAAAATAAAAAAGAATTTATTTCATGTTGTGATTTCATGGAATTTATTTCATGTATTTGAAATATTTCATGTGATAATTAGATCTTATTTCATGTATCTTATATTTTGGAGATGTATTATATGATATCTTGTTGAAAAATGTATATAGATATGTGTGTTTGATGCTAACCATGTGGTTGCTACAATGTGAAGAAAGTATCTTTGTAGAATAATATCATTATATCATATATTTGTATATACTTGATGTTAATCATATGAGTGGTTGAAATATGATTTTCAGGTGGATGTATCTTTGTTGAAGGTTTGAAGCCCTTGTAAAGAGGATTGAAGATCGACCCTTTCTTTCTTGAGTCCACTCTACTAGTCTCAGTTCTCCCATGAGCAGTGGAGATGGACAAGAAAGTAGGTGGTAGTAGGAAGTATTGTGGTTAGAAATGTGTTATCTTTCTGAGGCATGCATGGGCATGTCCGTGAGAGTTTGAAGGATGTTATATTTCCAAGGCATGTATGGGCATGTCTGTGAGAATTTGAAAAATGTTATCTTTCTCAGGCATGTATGGGCATGTATGTGAGATTTTGAAAGATGTTATCTTTCTAAGGCATGTATGGGCATACATGTTATCCTTTTGTAACGGCATGTACGTAATAATCATAGAGTACGATGCATTGTTAAGGGGAGGGGAGATGAAATACCCCGTGTGTTAAGCCCCTGGACATATGTCGTGATTATTATTTGTGTTGTAATGTGGCACTAGGTGCCTAGACTATGGACTATGGACATTATTATTATTTTTAATTAAATAACTAGCTCAGCATGGACAACTAATGTGGCTGGGGGGGCATGGATTCCACATGTGAGGGGGTTGGGGACTAGGAGTTGTGTCTCTCCCTAACAACACTCTTTCTTTCCTATTTTTGTTATTTTAGCCTATGTTGGTATTATTGAGCCTAATTCATGAATTAGTGGGCCTTCCTTGGTGCTTGGAAGGATTCCACTTGTTAAATTTGCCCCTTTGGTGGTTTTGTAACTCCTTTTTGGAGGTTACACTTGGTTTTGTAACCTCCACCTGCACAACTGCACCCTCACTGGCTATTTTTATCCTTGAAACCTCCAAAGTTGTGTAACTCCCCTCATGTTTTGTAACCTCCTCTCACTAATTGTTGTTGGCCTCTTTGGGTTGGAGTTAACCTCTTGTGGTTTGGGTAACCTCCATATTGAGTTGGATTTAAAATCTTGGAGTGGATTCAAATTTCTCTATATGAATTCGAATGGGCTCTCTCATGGGCTCTCTCTTGCTCCTGGACTAAAGGTGCATGCTCTCGTGGAGCAGAAGATTTGTATGGCTAAATATTGAAGTCCTAGGTGAGAGTGGTGATATCCGAAGGGTCGTGGTGAGCGCGGATAGTCACAAATAACCATTTAATGAAGAATGAAGGGCTTGTAATGAGGTATGAAGACCTTGTAATGCAAATTGAAGATTGACTGTGCAGAATAAAACATGAGTCCATGTCCCATTTCTTGTCCCTATCCGAATATATGCACGTGAATCCCAATGATGGATGGTGATGTACTAAGGGACCTATGTGGTGAAGGGAATCCCATTGCACCAGGTAGTGTAAATGGAAGAGAAATTTTAGATGGAGAAAGGTGTAGTTGTGGTTTCTGATAGTGTGGAAGGGCGCAACCATATGGTATGGTTAAACCATTTTTGAGAATTTATTGGTTGTGAGACCTATTCCATTACGTCTGGAGTGACGTTTCCAATAAGTAACACCTTTTATTTCACTGAAATGGTTTCAGTATGACTAAGATATGGTCATTTTTGTGTGGCAGGGTTCTTAAGAAGGGCACAGCCACATATTCTGGTCTAGATGTTTCTAAGAATTTTTGGGTTATGAGACATGTTCCATTGTGTCTGGAGCGATGTTTCAAATAAGGAATACCTTTTGTTTCATTGAAAAATATTTTTGTATGGCTGATATATAGTCATTTCTGCGTGGCAGTGTTGAGAAAGAACACACCCTATTCATTGATTGCAAAAGTCGATCAATCCATGGTATGCCCTAATCAACAACATTCCTTAATAAGGGTTATAGAATTCGATCATCCCTTTTTGTCCAGTATCAGTAAGTTTTCAACTATGAATTTCAATAAAATCAATACAGGTATGTGGACAAGTATGCTACTCACTTCACATGGCCAAGATATCTATTGTTTAACTTTATGCTTGAAATGTGAAGGTATAAATTATGTGGCTGATAATTTCAAAATTTTAAATATTATTAGGGATACTAACATGACTGTTACAAAGACAAGCAATATACTTGTGTATCCAAAGAAATTTTTAAGCAGGTGCAAGGATAGGTTGCTGCTAGCCTATGAAGATTTGCAAGGTACACCTTCATAAATGGTCTCCCAAGCTAAATTAGACCACCAGTTTCATGAAAAATAATTTCTCAATGCAATTGTATTATGGAGATATCCCATACATAATACCAGTAGAAGCCTGGATAAATGAATCTTGTGAAGGCACTCCTTCTCTGTGGCAGCAATGTCAAGGCTTCCAAGTTCCCACAATCATCTAGCTTTCCTTCCTCATCTTGATGAAGATCCTGGTATGTACTCATCTTATCATCAATGAGATCTTATCATGGATTGTCTCTAAATACAAAGGAAAAATATCAGGTATGAATGACCTACTCACTTGGTTACATTTGTGGCATGACTTCTCTTGACCACTAGTTATTGTGTTTAGTGTAGATAGGGTTAGTTTCATTTTCAATTCAGCATATATCGTTACCCTTGAATTGCATTAGTTGTTCTTTCATGTTCACTTATTTTCATTTCATGTCATTACACTGAGCAAGGCAAGACAAAATTGTTTTCCTCGTGATGTTGTTAATGCCCTTGGATATTTGATATGTGTGTAGGTCTACAGGTACCCAGAAGATTCACAAGTTCTCAAGCACTCCCGAGAAGAGCACTCATCCCAAATTTGGAGCCAATGCTACGTTGTACCAATACCAGCTCACTTTCAAATGTCTACCTAGGGAGAGGGGTCATGTTTTTCATCGGGACTAGAATGGGGTTGTTATATGCACCTGTTGAGGGATGGTTATGGTTGGACCCCTTGATTCTTCCTTTAGGAGTACTATGGCTTAGTGGTATTGTTGATTGTCTCATTTTAGGGCTTTTATCCCTAAGGTTGGTGTCTAGGGATCGTAGGGGCAGGTCATTGGGTCACATAACCCCCTGTTTGATCTCAACACCGGTGATAGAATTCTACTCAGAGGCACTTTCCTCCTCTTCCAGTCACCCCGAGCACCCCTCCTAGGCTCCTTTCAATGACAATGTCCTCTCTCTAGGATCCTATGCCATGGTGACATCATCCTTGCTTCCTAGGCCTTCAAGCTTGATTAAGGGGGGACGTTGAGGTTTTTTCAGCATATTTGGGGTTAGATGGGGCATGGCATACCCCCCTGCTCACTACATCCTTCAGAGTGGATTTGTTTGCTCGATTTTATCTATTTTCATCAGTTTTTTATAACTTTGGGGGAAAATACCCCAAGTTAACCATGTTTTAGATTATTTTATGTTATATTTTTACATTGAAATTTTAGTGGCTTGTCGACTTGGTTATTTGTAAAAAAGTGAGGATGTGATGCTATAAATAGGCCTTCCTCATTCATTTCTAAATCACAAGACTTGGGATCAAATATGATACTTCTTCTTTTTCTCTTGTTATATGGGCTCATGATGTGATGCGCACCTCTTGGTGAGTCTCTTATCTGGCTTGAGAAGTGAAATGTGGATGGATGCTATGTTTTTCTTTTACACATACATGTTGATGCTAGAATGGTTGGATGGAACTCATGCAAAAAGGTGATCTATGGTCTTTCTTTGTTCATATTTGTTGAATCTTGGTAAGAATGTCTATATCTCTGTTTAATGGTGTTATGCTAGTGCATTCTTTTTGTTTATTAGGGCTTAATTATCAATATTTTGTCAATTTTGTATGGTTAGAAGACGTTCTCTTGAAGAAGTCTTCTTTGTAAAAGGCCTTGGATCTCTACTTTGCTATTTGTTAGGCTCTCCCAATGAACCCTACAAGCCTAGAGGAACTCTTCTTATAGGGACATTAATCATCAATCCCTTATGCCTTGGGATTGAGACAAGAATCATATCCCTTCTCTTGTCACCTTTTTATTCGAAATTTCATGCATTTTCATATGTAAATGTGGCATTTCATAGTTAATTACAGCTAGTTTTAGGTATGTAGTTTATCTTTAAAAAACCCTAAAAATCATAAATTTTTGAAAATTCCTAAAAATCCAAAAAATTTGATTTTCCTAAAATTCCGGCCCTCCTATAATTTCGGCCTACTTAAATTTTGCCTCCCTACAATTTCGGCCTGCACTTTTATTTTTGAAAATCTTGGATATTTTTTAAAATTTTAAAACCAAAAAATAGTTTTTTTTTGGTAAATTTCAGACCTAGAAATGGCAGCGGCCTACTCCATATTGCATACATCCCAAAGGGCGTCTTGATCTGAGGTGAAACGAACCTTCAATATTCTCCTTTTTTGCAGTAGATACCCCTAAGATCTTCACCCTCCTTCAAGGAAGCTTCTCCTCACCACAGCGAACCCCTAAAGGTGTTTCCAAAACCCTAATGGCATATCTCCCACTGTTGCTCTATTTTCAGACCTGGATTTTTACAGTCACGGACCTTATTTCTATCGCCATTGTCATTTGTATGGTTCAATGTGCCTAAGGTTTATTTAATGTTGATTTTTATGTTGAAATTTGGTTGAGCTTTGATCTTTAATTATTTTAGATGTAGAGACTTTAAGCAATGAGACAATTCAATCCATGAAATTCATACAACCATAACACAAGATACACCCTGGGGAAAATCCTCAAAATTATGAGAACAAAAACCCCGACAATTCTTCTCAGTATAATATAATGGATAGCAGAGAATGCTTTCTTTTACAACATAGCATATTTCTTTCAGAAGATAACATATCACCAAACACTCTTGATGAAGATACGGAAGCAATAGAGAAGAGAGATCAATCGGATGTGTGCCCAGCACAATAATAACAAGCACGAACAATACCCTACACAAGGAGAAGCGCCTTGCCTTCAATGGAGAAGAGAATTCACTTCGTATTGGTTTCATCAATCTCATATAACATATTTATACATTCTTCTCTTCTATTTTTAAACTCTAACTTCAAGATAAACTCACCCTCAAACGGGATGTATTAATCTTGCATGCAGAGGTGCGCCCCACTTCTCATGAAGTGCTTTATCTCACTAAGTTGTCACTTAGGATGAACTCGCCTCTTAACTGAAATCTTTCCCACTTAGTTAGGTGGGTAGCTTAAGTGTCGACATGAAAGTGTCACAACTCACGTGTCATCTTTTAGTTTAACATAAGTGTCGTTATGCAATAATACTTAGTTAACTCGATCTTCTTTGTTGTCACTTAGTTAACTCTCTTTAACTGATTCTTTTTGAAGTGTCATCTTTTAGTTTAACTAAAGTGAAAACACTTTAGTTAACTAGTCCTTATTTAACACTTAGTTAACTGAAATCATGTTGATTGATTTACTTGAAGTGACCACTATGAATTCGTTATTTAACTGAGGCATATATTTAACTAATGCTTTAACTGAAGCATTATAGTTGCAGCTTTAACAATTCGAGTTCTCTTTAATTAGTTGAAGTGTCTGCATGGGAAATTTTGAATTCTCTTGATCTATATGCTTTATCTTTTACAACATGGTCAATATGTGCTAACTTTAATTTTCCATCACAATACATTATACTAAGAAGAATTATTGGATGATGTGATCATAGTATATTATTTTGAACCAAATGATCATATGATAAAGTAATTCACTTTAGAGGTTATCAATATCTAAAGGATACTTAATAGCAACTGGTGATCATGGTTAATAATGCATCACACAACATTAAATGCTTTTAACAAGTAAAGCATGACCTTTATATAGGAGGTCCATCTCAGGGACACCTTTATACGGAAGGCTCACATGATAATCATGACTTGACACACAAGTTCATATTCTTGTCCAATGAGACTTTACAACATCATTACTTTGATCAAGTACCTCTATACAGAAGGAATAACCTTTACATGGAAGGCAATCAAAGTGCTCACCTCTATACGGGAGGATCAATCTTGGTTGTACAAGATTGGTTTGGAGAATGTCTCCTGATGCTGTATATTTAACATTTTATATGTGGATAAGTAGTGTTGGATCATACCTTATAGTGTTGTTGAATGTCTAAACAAAGTGTTTCTGAATGCTACCACATTTATTCCTTCCATGCCATACAACTGGTGTCGATATAACATGGAGGTAGAGCTAAATTGTTTAGGTACAGTGATATCACATTGGATGGTTTAATGCAATAACTAACACAGGAATAATGTTGCTATACTTATGCTTGGTCACTACTACATCAAGGGTCTAATAACTTTGCAATGATTACTATGAAGCAATTGATGCATTGAATGTCATATTCATACAAGCGTCAATCCGCTATCCTTTTGAAGAGTTCCTAAATTGTTGGTGCTTCTATAACTTGGTAAACTTTACTAATGGTCTGTAAGCTAATAAGTGATAGAGGTTTGAGGTTTGATTTAGACCATTTGTGTTATGCTAATACACCGGTGATCTCCTAATTACAGTAGCACACTTCAACACACTGAAAATAATATTATTGATGGTGTATACAATTATGTATGTGATTTGAATGGTTGCAAATGATATTTGAATTACAATCTCAGGCTATATAATGAACCATTGTTGTTTCCCATAATTTATATGCCAATTTATAACTAAGCCAATCACATATTGACTTCATTAATTCCTATTTGACTCCACCCAAAGGCACCGATCTGGCCACCAAGGTCATTGGAAATAGTTGTGTATTCCTATAGGTATCTCAATATAAAGGGCTCTCCCCTTGGGGTGTTTATAATCCTGAAGAAGTGGAGAGGTTGAGATAAGGTGACTATGTCTCAAACTTCTCTTGTGCTTACCAGTAAGCCCTGCTAGTTTATCCGATAACACATAGTATGTGTATTGGGGAAAGATATGCATTGTAATCTTGCATCTCATTTTAAAGAGGCTGAAAGTTTTATTTTAATTGGCTTGTTGGAATGATGGCCTAACCTTAGATAACCTTATTCCACTGTGCATTTACATTGATTCATCCTTCCCTTGGGTTTCCTCATGACCTTATCCTTGGTTTCGAGGTCGGGTATGTTACATGACATCCCTAAAAGAAAAGGTAGTCATTTTTTGAAACTCCATCAACATATGGAACCAAAACTTCACTTCAACGGCCTCAAATTAGGGTAGTGAGATGGAGGTAGAACCTAGCCAATTTTGGGAGGATGAAACAATGTAATAGTCCTAAGAAAATATGGAGACTAATAAAGTCTCAGTGATCTGAACCCAACCAACAATCAAATTAACAAGTAATTAGTCTATGTTTTACAAATGTATTTTAGTTTTAGATCTCTTTTATAAGCTATATACCACTAAAACTTATAATTTATGCAAAACAAAGAATGACTATAATAATTTTGAATCTTTTTTAAGCTTCTCCTAGGATTGGCTTTTATTCGGTGAATGTAAAAAATCTAAAACTCTACCTTGTAACGAATTTTGTTAATACAAATATAGTATTTTTTATGAAAATATAAATAACTCTATTAAATAAGACACGAAATCTCAAACTGCTTAAAAACGATAAACCAAATAACTTTATTATTAAATTATTATTATTATAAAACTAACTCTTTGAAAAATATCAATGAATCTTACTAAATTTGAGATAGGTTTTACTAATTATTTTGAATTATTTTCGATATATTTTTGAACACATAAATAATTATTTTCGATATATTTTTAAAGAGATAACGTATTGATTGACCCTAATTTGTAGATAAATCTTACTAAATTTGAGATAGGTTTTACTAATTATTTTGAATTATTTTCGATATATTTTTGAAGACACAACGTATTGATTGACCCTAATTTGTAGGTACTCGAGTTTTTAGAAACTTTAGACTTTAATAAATTTTGGGAATTATTTTCAATAATTTTTTAGGACATAACGTATTGATTAACCCTAATTTGTAGGTACTCGAATTTTTAGAAACTTTAAATTTTAATAAATTTTGAGATAGGCTTTACTGATTATTTTAAATGATTTGAGGTAGCCTTTTATATATATATATATTAATGAGGATTATGCAATTTGATTAACCCTAATTTGTAGAAAGAAAAGTTTTTTGAAAATTTGTTCCTTTGAGTGGTCTAAATTTATAAGCATTGATATTGTATAAGAGTTTTTAATCATGGCAAAACAAATTATGGTTAAAAATGCCACTTTGATTATAAATCATAAAATCCTAAATTTATGGTTAACAATATGGGTGCATTACTAGCTAAATACCACTTTGTCATTGGTGCATTACTAACCAGATTAGATTGGATTATGATTGACTAGCCTAGATCCAAATCCTAGGCTCTATCAAGCGCCGAGAGGGATCAAATCTCCCAAGGTGCAAACCTCTCCTTGAATAGCTCCTTGAGTGCAATACCTAAGCCACCTAATCCTAAGCTCTAAACTCTCTAGTTTAAGTCTCATATTTACTTTTTACTTTGTATTATTCTTTTTTGTTTATGGGTGACATAATATTTATTACTTTTTACTTTGTATTATTATGTTTTGTTTACTTTGTATTATTTTGTTACTAGACAAACACTCTAAAGTCTCATATTTACTTTTTACTTTGTATTAAAAGTAAAAAGTAAAGTCTATAGTTTAAGTCTCATATTTACTTTTTACTTTGTATTATTTTTTTTTGTTTATGGTCGACATAATATTTACCACCTGATCCTAAACTCTAAAGTCTCTAGTTTAAGTCTCATATTTACTTTTTATTTTGTATTATTCTTTTTTTGTTTACTTTGTATTATTTTGTTACTCCACAAACACTCGACTAACAAGATCTCCCTCATACTGAGCTGTAGAGAGCCTCGGCGCAACCGAACATTACTAGCCAAATACCACTTATGTCATGGGTGGATGAGTAGCCAAATAAGAGAAAGGTAACCTTGGATTTATGGTTAACATTACCACTTCTGTAATGGCTGCAATACTAGTCAAATACCACTTATGTCATGGGTGCATTTAGTCAAATACCACTTATGTCATGGGTGCATTACTAGCCAAATGAGAGAAAGAAAGCTAACTTTGCTCACATTTACAAATGATTGCCTCAATTCTTAAGAAAACAAGATAAACATATAACACTACACCTATAAGATATAATTTATCTTTATACTGTACTTCTGTCATGGGTGCATTACTAACCAGATGAGAGAAAGGTAACTTTGCTCACATTTACAAATGATTGCCTCGCTTCTTAAGAAAAAAGAATAAACATATAACACTACACCTATAAGATCTAATCTATCCTTAAACACTAATTCCAGTTCCATTATTAATTGCAGTGATCAATTGGAGGTAATGAATGGCAGTCATGACATAGACGTTATGAAAGGCAAATGTTATACAACTATCTTACAACTCTCCAGAGAAATGTAACATTTTCGCAATCCAAGTATAGATTGTGTGATAATTTTTTAACCATCGTCATCAGTTTCAAATTGGGATAGAAAAAGAAGTATCTAGATTGGGCTAAGGCAGATGTGATCCTACGTTATACTCTTGCAATTGTTTTGTGATAACACTCGCCAAATATTCAAATGAAAGTAGCAATTCATGTTCTAACGCAGAGATTTTGTTTTGAAGCGATATGCATCTCCTCCCATAATTGTACAACCTACGTCATGATTTTGTGAGCAAAGTTATTTTGATACAGTGCACGTTAAAAATATATTAACTACGACGTATCAAGATATTGCAGATTACCATATAGATATTACTGTGTAGCCATCCATCTTGGATGACGTTCTTGCACAAAGTCCAATGGTAAATAGCTTGGAAACTGAACAAGGTACCATACTTTGGAGTTGTCTTTAACTTTAAGAAAGAAACACACGGATCTTCGTATCAAATCCTTGATTTCGGAGATCGGATTTAAGCAAAGTCCGTGATTTTGAAGATCGATGAATTGGGATGCACATGGGGATTTCACATTTATTAATGGAGAGAAGGGAATAATAACAATATAATTATGATGAACAATATCGAGGTTACATAGGGATTGAGTCGGAGTTATATTTCGAGTGGCAGTGTTTAGGGCGGAAGCTGCAGGAGCATGGCAGATTCGACTGATCTCGTCTGATTATGCAGGAACATAAGAGCCCACTTGAATCCAATCAGATGACATTTAATGCCTGCAAACAGCCACAGAGAATATAGGGAAATCCAGATACTTTGTTTCTGTGCTCGTGGTGATTGGATGAGAACAGAGGTAGATACTTTCCACCATTGAAATTTGAATTTGAACTTTTTCCTTTAATTGAAAGGAAGATATATGTCAGTAATAAAGAAGCAAACCAACAGAATCCAAAAATCACCAGTTTTAGATATGATCGCAGATTGATCGATCAGTCGGTCAGAATCAATCTCTTCTCGGCATATATATACTCAACTAGCTGAATGATCTCACTCCCTGATAAGTGTAGCGCCCATAGGTATTTAAACCCTCCAGTTGCACCATTCCGGATCGATCCGGGATGGTGCAACTATGTGGTGCAATGCACAGTACAAAGTTTGCGTGTTTACTTTACTTCGCAGCCTTCGCATTGCTTGGGGAACAGGAAAATCAGACTTCAATGGAAGAAATCATACACCGCAAACCCTAGTGGATATATGCAATGCAGGCTACATATATATAAATATATATATATAGGTATGTTTTACACGTATACTTTGTTTTAGTTGGTGAAGTTGGTTATGGTTTTTCACTATTGGTTATAAGTTCTTCTTGTGTGTTGTATTGATAAGGTGTTTTGTTTTGTTTTGTTTTTTAAAACAGGAAACTGGCTTCCTGCACACAGCTGAGTTAGAGCTGGAGTAGAGCACTGGGTGTGGGTGAGGTAATTGGAACGGTAAACCCTGAGTGGGGCCAGCCTGAATGTTGGATGTAAGAATGATCTATCCAGCAACAAGCTTAAAGGCGGCTACACTAATTAGCAGAAACAACAAACCCCTACAGGAAATGGAACCTGGTGTTTCTAAGCCTACCACAGAATAAGAGTGGAAAATAATATAAAGGCCTCTTGGTAACTCTGAGAATCCTGGTTCTTCTATGGAGTACAGATCATTATTGAAAGAAAGTCTATCATAATACTCCTGATTTGTATATGCTTCCATCACATTACCTGCAAAGTTATATTATTGATTCAGGATCGGCTTCTGATGGCAACTTTACAAGGAAAGGTCTGCAGGAAATGGAAATAAATGCAATTCTATCAGGTTCCGAATGTTTCAACCGGGAGCTCCCATTATCAATCCAAAGAAATATGTTATATTTTCAATATTATTGCGTTATCATATTGGATACTTCTGTATAATTCAAATGGTATTGTGTCTGTTGATATTAATGAATGATCCCCATCTCAGCTTCATGGTGTTGGCTTTTATTGTTCATGTCTACTATTATTTTTATATACATCTTGAATAACAATCAATGGTCATTGAGTAATGTGATGCAGATATTTTCAACATATGAAAGAAAAAAACGGCCTTTAATTCTCAGCTTGGGTGTAGAGGCATCATGCATATACAGGATCTAGCAGTTACATTCAAACAGATGCTTATATGTCAAAAACTGTTGATTCAATCTTGTCAAAGATTGCACTTCCTTGACACACCTTGAGAAATCTCCAAGCATGTGGGGATGTATATTATATAAATAGCATTTCGGGATGAAATTGTGTATGATCATGGTATTCTCACAATAATAGCAGCTAATTGTGTTGACTGTTGGATTAATTCTTTATTATTTTCATTTTTTCAGTGCACGGAACATGTAATGCATTCATCTAAATATAAACAACAAAACAAAACACGTTCAAGTTGTTAAGGCTTCTCACCTTTTAAATGAAAAGAGATGAATTTGTGATTCAGTTCAAGAGGAAGAAAGGGCTGAACTTTCTTCTTTCCCTAACAATTTGATTTGATTCAGATTAAACGTAAAGAAAAAGCATAGCAACCAAGTGTGTGTTAGAGAGGTATAAATGATACTATCAACTTATATTATATTTATTATTTAATATTTTTGGAAATAACGACATATTAAAATGAAATAATATTTATAAAAATATTAAAAAATGAAAAGTTAAAAATAAATAATCTAGTAGTATGTAATCATTTATAATACAATGGTTTCTTGAAAGTTTATTGCTGGGTGTTGGAAAGTTGGGAATGGGCAGGAAGTGGCAGGAAGTGGCTGTTGGTGTAGATTCTATTGTGGGTTTGAATGATGATTATAAAGTGTCTCATGAGGTTGTAATGTTATTAAGGAATGTTGGAGCTTGTAATGTTATTAAGGAATGCTGGAGTATTTACCTTGAATTCTATTGTAAAAGATAGTTTGCAGAGCTATTGGGTTGATGCCGTGGATTTACATCTTCCCCGGAATATTGTTTGTGAATGGGAAAGATTTGTGCTATCTTTAAATGATGCTGGCATCCGTATCTATTCTGAGGATGATTTAGTGGTTTGGGCTGGTAATGTGGCCACAGGTAGGGTTACTGCTAGTTCTGCATACAGCTATATTATTAAAAGGATATGTATTTTCCCCAATCATTGGTGGTATAAGCTTATGGTACTTGCATATACCGCTTAAACTTAAATGTTTCATTTGGTTTGTGCTTCTGGATAAACTAAAAACATGGGATAATCTTACTTTGATGGGATGGATTGGGCCAAACCAGTGCATGTTATGTAAGAATAGCGCGGAATCGTCATCTCACCTATTCTTAGAATGCTCTTTCACTAAAAATCTTTGGGAGAAGTTTTATCAGAATTTTGGTATTACAGTGATGTGGGGGGCAGCAGTGTTGAATCTGGCTTACATTTATGGATTAAGATCTGCAAGATACACTCTACTCTTCCCGTATTTATCTGCTGGGCTATTTGGTGGGAAATGAACAAAGCTATATTTGAGGTGTATTTGAGAACCATGTCCCAATTCTGGATAATACTTACAATTCTGTATTATGTCACTATTTAAAGTATCTGATTACTGAGGCGGAACCTGTTAGGCGTAATATTGGGCATTTTCATCTTTCTTTTAATGATCCTGCCCTTTTTTTTGATGTGGCAGCAAATCTAGGGAGTTGTGGTGCTAGGGGGTTATCTTTCTCAACTCGGAACACTACTTCAATCTTCGTCTGAAATGTGGAAAAGGGTCAAATATGAAGGTTGAGTTATTAGCCCTTTGGTGTGTTACTCGAGTGGCAAATCTCTTTGGGTTGGAAAAGGTAAAAATCTTTGGTGACACCAGAGTCACTATCAAATGGGCAAGGGGAGAATTTGATTTAAAGGTGCTGAATTTGGTCAATTGGTGTAATAGAATTAAATATGAATTGAGATCTTTCAGTACAGTATCTTTGGAGCATATATATAGAGAATTTAATTCCCAGGCTGATCAGCTATCTAGGCAAGCTTTGGAAGGAGAGGAGGGTTTCTTACACTGGGATGAATACTGTGAGAACATGCTGATTGACTCTAGCACTATGTACTTTCTACACTAGAAGACTTTTGGATCTCTATTTTGGGTTCTTGGAATTTGTAATTATTCTGTTTTTTGTGGATGATGAAAGAAGCGGATAGCTTTGATCATAAACTTTGAGAAGACAGCATCTTATATGTTGACATCATGTACTATTTGATTCAGTTTATAAATAACAATAGTTTTTTTTTTTTTCGTGGAAAAAAAGGCAAAGAAAACAACAATAAGCATATGATCAAACCAAACTCAAAGAAAAAAGCACTAAACATATGATCAAAATCAAAAATCAAATAATTCATTTAATAAATGTAAATAAATATTACAAATTCATATCTGTAATCATAATTATTAGGGTCATTTAAATCATTATGAACATATTAATTAATCATAACAATATTTATAATTATTCATTAAGTCATATTAATAAGTGATAATAAAATATAAAATATTTATATAAGTTACAATATGATATGTCGTTTTAATGTTATCTTTGAAATAGAGTTTTTTTTCTATTCCAATCTCTTAACATTTTATAATTTAACATTGCTTACTCATAATATATATTAGTGCTCGTAATATATATGATTAGTGCAATCTCTTCACATTTTATAATTTAATATTGTTTACTCATAATATATTAGTGTATTGGTTTAGATTTATTTTAACTCAAATTTATTAAGTATTAAAAAGGATCAAATTCTTTGAGGTTTAAAACATTTTTAAAATGTAAAAAATTAAGGAAATGATTAAACTTTGAGAAAGTTGATCCGTGTTGACACTTATAGATCTTGGTTAAAGTGGATCTAGGGTGGTTCTAATGGCATGTTGTTGAGATCCTCGCTAAATAGGACTTGAACGCACATAAAATCCCAAATCATCGGTCATCATATTTGACCCCCTCCCAAAGGAATAGATGAATTTTCAAGAAAAGCTTAAAACAAAGTTGAGCACCAATCCGTGTCATCTCATCACAATAAGGGTATAGTTTGCATGTCCCATCTCCTCTTGTAAGATAATAAAATGTGACCCTTGTAAATTTGTCTTATCCCTCACTAGTATATGAAGTGCAAAGTTTACCTTTTATGTAAATATGGTGAATGCTACATGGTGAGTGTAAGCAAATGATGGGTTATTTTCATATGTGAGATGTAGTTAAAATATGATAAACAAACATCACTTGATTTGTTTGGATATTTTGAGATACCTACTCATGAAATCAATATTTCGAATAAGAAGATGAAATATAAAAATTTGAATAACCTTTCTAAAATACAAATTTTTATAGCTATATCCATTTTAATTTTTTCTAACATTGACATTTCATTTTTTTTTTGGATTATAAGGTATATGTCCATGTTGGAGTAGCGTTTGACTACCTACATGATAGAATCAAGATATAAAAATTGATATACATGTAGAGGACAAGAATTACTAATGCAAGACTTTTTCCAGAAAAATAGGGCTCTGTGTGTGTGTGTTCCAAAGAAAAAAACATTGTATTTGATATTTTTGATAAGGAAATCAAAATATACAATGTTTTGTCTTGGACAAACTCTAAACCCATCTAGCTCACCATAGTTAAAGTTTTCATACATCTATAGCCTTAAACCTACATAATACAATCATTTACAAGTTGTTAGGGAGAAAATTTCCCGAATAGCTAGGGCCAAACTCTCATAGAGCAACTCAAAGATAGAGATCTACTTTCCAAAATAAATAAATCGCAATCAAAATAACTACCTAGGAGATTAGGGAAAAAAATTTATGCAAACAAGTATCCTTAAGATTTTCTTTATATACAAATCATAATGCAATCCTCACAAATCCAATAATAGTTATGTGATCTACACACAAGAAGAACAACCTTACTTAAATATTACGGTTATATTAATAACAAATCTGAAATGACTCAAGGGTGCCCGCAAAAACTTGGTACCCAATTCCATTGCAATAGCAAAGTGAGAGCACTAAAATTGTAAAAGTGTGCGCATGTTCACAAAAACACATGCGCATTCTTTTTTGTGGAGGTTTGGCAATTTCCAAACCTCCATGCAAGATGGATAGCGTGGACAAGAACGTGCATGCATTATAAAAATGTGTGCATTTTCTATAATTCATGCACGTTTTAAAAAATAACATGCACGTGTTATTTTTAATATAAAAAATGGTTCTACTATTTTGGCCATAACTTTCTGTCCAGTCATCAGTTTTTGGAGATCTTTAGCTCATTGGAAAGGTCTTGAAGAGATCTGCATCAATGTGCTATGATAATTTTATGTTTCTACATATATAATTTCTTATTTTCAAAATAATAAAAACTAAATGTTTGCAAGCCTCATTTTCCTCATTCTTCATCCATTGACGTCTTCATCCATTGTGGCAACGCGAGTGCATCTTGGTCATGAATGCAACCTCCCCATCGCCAATAGACTTTGTCTCCAAGAGAGAGGGGGTTAGGGAGGAAGAGAGAGAAATGGGGGGGGTGGTTAGTGGTAGGGAGAGGGGGATTAGGAGACATAGAGAGAGGGGGGTTAGGGGTAGGGGGAGTAGGGGAGAGAGAGGGAGAGAGGGGGGGTTAGTGGTAGGAGTATGAGAGAGATATAGAGGGGGGTTAGGGGTAGGGTGAGTAGGAGGGGGGTTAGAGAGAAGGAGAATGGGGGTTAGAGAGAGAGAGAGAGGGGGGGGGGGGGGGTTGTTAGGTGGTTTTTAGGTGGTTGGGTGAGAGAGATAGGGGTGGGGGTTAGGGGTAGGTGGAGGATTAGGGGAGGGAGAGAGAGAGTGAAATAGGGGGTTAGTAAGGGTTAGGAAGAGAGAGAGAGAGAGAGAGAGAGAGAGATGGGGAGGGGTGGGGAGGTGAGGGAGGGAGGGAGAGTCAATGGGGGTGATTAGGGGGAGGGGAAGCAGGGGGGTTGGGGGAGAAAAAGAGATAGAGATTAGGGGGTTAGGGGTTTGGGAATAAGGATGGAAATTAGAGAGGAGGGTAGAGAGAGAGAGAGATATGAGGGATGATTATGGGAACATTATGGGTAGGGGGGAGGGGATTTGGCGTAGAGAAGAGATAGAGATCAGGGGTTTAGGGGTTTGGGGAGGAGGAGGGAGTTTAGAGATAACGGGGGGTATATATATATAGGAGGGGGGTTGATTAGGGGTAGTGGGAAGGAGGGTTGTTGGGGGAGAGAAAGAGATAGAGATCGAGGGCTTAGGGGTTTGGGAAGGAGGAGGGAGTTTAGAGAGAAGGGGGGATATAGAGAGAGATCCAAGAGAGTTGAGGGGTGATTACGGGTAGGGGGAGGATGGGAGTTGGGGTAGAGAAAGAGATGGATATCGAGGGGTTTAGAGGTTTGGGGAGGAGGAGGGAAGTTAGAGATAAGAGGGGGTATAATGGGGGGGGGGGGGGAGAGAGAGAGAGAGAGAGAGAGAGAGGGCTAGGGGTGATTAGGGGTAGCGGGGACGATGGGGGTTGGGGCAGAGATAGAGATAGAGATCAGGGGGTGATGGGTTTGGGGAGGAGGAGGGTAGTTAGAGAGAAGGGGAGTATAGATATAGACAGAGATATGGGGGATGCTTAGTGGTAGGGGGAAAGGGGATTAGAAGAGATAGAGAGGGGGGTTATCATTAGTGGGAGTGGGGGAGAGAGAGAGAGGGATGGGGGTTAGGGGTTTAGGGGAAGTGAGAGGAAGGGTTAGTGGTCGGAGTAGGAGAGATAGAGGGGGGTTACGGGGAGAGGGAGGGGGGGATTAGGGGTAGGTGGAATAGGGGAGAGAGAGTGAGAGAGATGGTCAGTAACGGTTAGGGGGAAGAGGACAAAGAGAGAGGAGGGGTGTGGGGGGTTTAGTGGTAGGGGAGAAGTAGGGATGTGTGTGTGTGCATGCGTGCATGTGCGTGTGTGTGTGTGTGTGTGTGTGTGTGTGTGTGTGTGTGTGAGAGAGAGAGAGAGAGAGAGAGAGTCGACGGGGGTGATTAGGGGTAGGGGGAGGAGGGGTGTTGGGGGAGAGAAAGAGATAGAGATAGGGAGTCAGGGATTTGGGTAGGAGGAGGGAAGTTAGAGAGAAGGGGGGTAGAGAGAGAGAGAGAGAATTGGGGGGCTAATTAGGGGTAAGGGGAGGAGGGGGTTTGGGGCAGAGAAAGAGATAGAGATCGGGGGGTTAAGGGTTTGGGGAGGAGGAGGAAGTTGGAGATAAGAGGGGGTATAGAGAGAGATAGAGAAGGGGTGATTAAGGATAGTGGGGAGGAGGGGGGTTGGTGGGGAGAAAAAGATAGAGATCGGGGGTTAGGGGTTTGAGGAGGAGGAGTGAAGTTAGAGATAAGGGGGTAGAGAGAGAAAGAGAGAGTTAGGGGGTGATTAGGGGTAGGGGAAGAAAGCAGGGTGGGGCAGAGAAAGAGATAGAGATCAGGGGGTTATGGGTTTATCGAGGAGGAGAGCAGTTAAAGATAAGAGGGGGGGTTATTAGGGTTTATTAGGGGTAGTGGGGTAGAGGGGGGTCGGGGGAGAGAAATAAATAGAGATCAAGGGGGTTAGTGGTTTGGGTGTCACGTTCCCTTCCATCAACCCGGTGCAAGGAAGGAAACATGACCAAACATACCGAGCTTATTTGGTAAACTCAGCCCCATACATTACTCAGCAACTCATAATAAATAAAAACTTATGTGTATACAAATTCATACTCAATATAAACACAGTGGAATTAATCATATTTGCACACACACAAACAGTAATGCATTATCATATCTATCACAAGTAGATGATGATTCTACATGCAGAGAATCATTCCCATTCTCATCCTATGCACATACTTCATATCAATTCCATTAACATGAATAATTATCATTCTGAATTAACACATTGCGAAACACAGAATGCATATAATTTAAAACACATAGTACACTTATCTTCGAGATGAAGTTGTCCAAACAACTGGCTATGTGAGAGCAACGTTCCACCCAACCATAGATCTCTGTCCATCTTGTATTCTTTCAGCTGGGAGATCACCCCCAAGCTGAGTTGTGTATCCACTAAGGAGGAACTAGATGGGCTCACTCACAGCCATGGTTTCACTCAACATCTATGCTAGGCCAACACACAGTTGGGCTTATCAAGCATATAAAAGGAAAAGGAGGGAAAATCTAAGCCAGTGAGCTCAACCATAGAGCTACAAGCATCTCAAATGAATTCAACAGTATGGCACCCACAATACCTACCTCACCCAACACAAGGAAGGTCCCCTTCTCTGCTACACAGTCCCTCAAACGTCCCTTCCCTCCAATGCTATTCAGGGTGGGTATAGAAAGGTCCAGCTGCTAATTCCTTGAGATTTCAGCCTTCACTGGGTTTATCAAGCAAACCCAACCTCTGTTCAATCATTCACACTTGGATTTCTCAAACTTCTGTCATCAAATAACTCAATCTCGTCACTAGATTTCTAAGTTGTAAAAACTGAGTTTTCCAATGGATTTTGGGGTATCCAATACTCTCAATTTCGCCCCAAGGTTCATATATATGGATCTCCCATTGGATTTTATTGTCAAATACCAAATCTGGGCGTTTATGGCTCTTCAAAACGTGGGTTCTTACAAAGTTGCGATTTCTGGTTTTTCTCACTGTTGGGAAATCGTAATGGATGCAAACTTATGCTAGGTTCTTCCACAATGGAATGGGAATGAGGGAAAAAAAAAAACCATTCCCATGAGGTAGGGTGACTTGTGGGTCAAGAAAACAGATCCCATAGTCTGCCATATGAATTTCTGGGTTTCCCATGCTCCATTGAAGCCATGGACTGAATTCTTCAACAACTTCCTTACAACAGAAATAAATGTCAGCAAGGAAAGTCAAATGGGTTCTCACAATGACATTTGGCATCATATGGTTCACCCACTCACCACTCCCTAGTGAATACACATGACCCCTTCTCATTAGTTGCTTCCATAGCCAGTTTTGGTATTTTATTGCATGATGTTTATTTATATCATTTTTACAATGTTCCATGGCTAAATAGCACATGGGTAACATAATATCTAATACTTTCCTTTTAAATAAAATTTGAGCTTCCACTAGCGGGGCCTTGGCCTTGAGCTCCACGCTAGGAAAACATACATCACATGTATACATTGTTTACATTAAAAGCTACTATATCCTAAGGGTCAAAATGAGGTATTACAATCCCCTCCCCCTTAGAATAACACCGCCCTCGGTGTTCCAAGACTTAGGAATACATATACAATTTACACGTACAAAATTTCAAAAACAATTGCAGATATGCCCTACATTCTATCATTTACCTTGAAATTTCAAGACCAATTCCTTTGGCTTCCACAACTTCTCCTGTTGTTTCTGACCTTCCAGCTCATCCACAAGTCTGAAAGCTTTATGGATGCTACCCTCTTGATGTTCCTTTGTTGAGCAGTTGCGGAGGCAATGATTCCCTCCACATTTCCAACATTTTACTGGTTGCTTTATCTTTTCCTACTCAATTTCCTTTGAGTCTTCCCACCTAGAACGTTTCTTAGTGGACCGATTGGATGAATGTCTCCTCATTGATCCATTTCCCTTTCCTCGGTTGATTGTTTTCAGAATTATTTTCACTTGTCTTTGCAGACAAACAAAATCCTGCAAAACCTTATGGTTCATCTCATTCTGTTGCTTTTGTATCTTGAGCAGTTCTCCTAGATTCTCTTGGGTCTTGGCAATTGTTTGAAGAAGAGTTTCAGCCAAATCCATTAGGCTTTGGTTTGTTTCCATGGCCAATGTACACAACAACCCACTCTTTACTTGCTAGTACCACTATTTTTGTAACAGTTGCAATCAATTAAATTTCACTTCTCACCTATGGAATACATCATGGCAATTTCTGTTAGGCCAAGCATAATACAAACATTAAAATCAGTCAATTATTTGCCCAATTGACATGGGTAGTCCATGCTTTATCCATGAGACTTTCATACCTTTCATACTTTATCAATAGGCACATGAACTCATTCATGTCCATTCTTTCACGGGGAATTAACTACTTCAGCATTCACAATTTATTTCAAGCAGATAGACACACTCTACTTTCATCCATACATGCATTCAACAATTTACTGTTTTTATAAATGCATCAATAAAAAAAGGAAAGAGAGAGCAATAAGAGTCTTCTCCTCTTAGTCTTGTTCCATTCTAGAACCCACACTACCACTGTGGTTTTCATGCTCCTAGCCTCTTTCACCTCAACGTGAATGCTTGACCTGCCCTTCTTGGCTATGACACTTAGTGTCTATGGTCTATTCCAAACCTCTCAACCATGGAGTCCCTCCACATGGTTTGTCTACAACTCTTGGCTTCTAGGACCCACATAGTCCCACTAGCACCATCTTTCGTTACTACTCATGTTGAGCTCTTTAGGACGATCACATGTCCACATGCATCCCTAGGATGCTTTCATAGTCCTTGCTTCCAACAATACCTACACTCAAACATTGAATCAATTCACATGTTTAGTTTATTTTCATAGGTTCTATCTCTAAACAAGAGTTTAGGAAATCATAACCCAAATCATATACACATGTATATTCGTATTAAATAAGCAAGAAGTTGTAAGATAACAAAATACTTATCTACATTAGATGTCTTCACTTTATTCCATAGGATCCTTCTTTGCTTTACAAGCCTTGAATTTCCTATGGATACAATAACGAATGTTGAGATAGTATGTAGGCTACTCTTCAACCATTCCTATAGGCAATGCTAAGTCAGTACGCCGACTGGTTTTATTAGACATCATTTAGCAATATGCTAAGCCAGTACTCCGACTGGATATTATCAAGTATTTGAGGAATGTTTGGCAACACGTCGGCTGCTCTATAACATTCAAGTAGTTAGTTCCCAACCAGTACACCTTCACGCCAACTGGGTTTACCAAGCATTTGTTGCGCCCAACCAGTTACTCTTTGGGTTTACCAAGCACTTATAGTTCTTTCAGGGTCCTTTCTTCCTGCACTGACCAAGGTTTCCAATAAAGAAACAATAGTGCATCAACTTAGTTGTTAGAGGACTTATACTTGAAACCTTCGTTATTCCCAATAAGAAATGAATGAAATTGAATACTTATCTGTATTGTGTGTTTTCTCTCTGGTCCATAGGGTCCTGCTTTGCTTTTCAAGCCTTGGGATCGCCTATGGAATTGGATGTTTGGCCAGCATGCAGGCTTCTCCACAACATCAAATAATTAATTTCCAACCAGTACACCTTCACACCGACTTGGAAGGAAACTTCACCATGACCATTTCTAGGTCAAGGCTCTACTATGGAGCCATAGGCATATAACAGCCCTTTCATCATCACCTTCATGACCCTTCATCAAAATCCCCACAACATCCTTTCATGCACATCAACCCGTCCACCACAACCCCTCACAACAACCTTTTACTTTGTTTCATTAGTGTGCAACACCAAATTGCATCTGTTTAAGGTGACAACACAAGTAGTATAGGCAAACTTGTTAGCGTTGTTACTCTAAAATTGTAATTATAATTCATAGCATTCACTATCAAGTAATGAAACACCAGCAATGCATCCACTCCCTAGGGTGTAGTCAATATTGAAAACCCTATCATGACCCGACATCGGGGAAGTGTGCACCTCTTTCCGATGTGAGCCATGTAGGCCATATTCATACTCAAGCAATCTACCATAATGGAAATAAAATCAAAACATGCTCTTCATATTGACTCTAACAATTAGACATGCATATTCTTAGCTAGGGTCACAAAACACTTATCCATTTGGAAATGTAGTCTTTCTTCAATAATGAGGAATGGGGGCTCCTTCTCTATGTTGACAGTCCCTCGGTTTGCCATCCCAACTTCTTTTGATATTACATAACTCTCATATGTCTTATTGACATAATCTTTACCATCTCACTCATATTGTTTACCAATCATGCAGTGCATATGGGACATTATCAAAATATCCAATGGCATTTCACCCGAAACCCATTTCCAAGATATGGGAGCCTTCCCGTGAAGTTTGGATTCTGCAGGCCCTCTCTCATGGTCTTCTTGTAATGTGTCTTCCTGGCACACTTATTAAATAGCCAAATAGTCGGCAACATTTAACAACAAAATTCACATCTGATTGTTCCATAACCAATCAATGGCATTAATAATTAAATTCAATATGAATTTGCAACTCTGTCTACTACAGAAATTGATTTTCTTAGCCATGAGGTTATCCTCATATCGCTTGGCTCTTGTAAGTGGTATCACTTCTCCCATTATGGTCTTATGTCTACTACCATACATGAACATCCACTTACAACATGTCCTCCTGACACAATTCATATAATCCAAATAGTCATTAGTCATTCATTAGCAAAATTCCAAATCCAATATTTACAAATCTGAGATTTAGAAGTCTGCGATTTACAATCCTTCTTTCTAACAGAACTTAGAGCTCTCAACCATGAGATTCCTTCTCATAAGTTCCAAATCAATTTTTTTTTTTCAAATTTGTTCCCTACATAAATTAGATTTGCAACCATGATATTATTTTCATAAACTTAAAACAAAATATTTTCAGATTTGTTTCATGCATAACTTAAATTTCACAACCATGAGAACCTTCTCATAACCTTTGGCTTTTGCACATGGTAGAGTTCGTTCTTTACTATGGTCTTATCCTCATTGTCATACGCAAGACATTTCTACTTGGAATCTAAAACTTTCAATCAGCCAAACATTTTGTGAGTCTTTATGCATATAATATTTCATTGCCGCAACAATCACTAAAGCATTTTCAGAATTATAACACTCCAGAATTCAAACACTTCCAGCTGTTAACATATCCATATCACCAAAACCCATTTACTTCACGTGAATCATTATCATACTAAAATTGCAAGGTACCGTCACATCATTTATGCAATTTAATGAAACTTTAGATACTCATTATTTCACAATCATATCATTTATACAACTCTGCCCTTCCACAGAGCATTCCAGCATCCCATCGATCATGACTACCCTCTTCATGCACTTACTATTCTGCATTCATAACAGCCCATGAAATGATCCTAGAATTATCATCAATTCATCATCTCATTCATTATTTAGTTTGCAATAACACACGCACCATCCCTATGTATTCATGCAATGCATCACAACATGTGCACCCACACTTATGCATGCACATTTACAACATTTACTCAAACTTTTCATCTGCATTCACTCAATGCATAACTAGAATTTTTATAAAATCTATTAATGCATATCCACTCAATGCTACCTTGTATTGATTCATGAATACTATGCATTCAAACATATTATGGCCTAACCATGACTACCTCATATAGGATGCATTACCATAATCCATACCACCAGTCCTCACTTGTTTTGGTTATTAAGCTCATAACCAAAATACACATGGCATGATATATTTTTATATGAATGTAGTCTAAATTTATAAACAGTCACATGGTATGAGGCCTCTTGCTTTCACCACTCCCTGCTCCACCACACTATGGCAGTATGGCATTCACATGAATGCTTTTCAACCTTAAATGCATACCATTTTATGATTACTAAATATGGTTCAATGGATTCTTACCCAATCCCCTTCAATACATATGCAATCATCATAATTAAACCATTACCTGCATGGATCCCATTTACACCTTTGATGTTACCTGATCAGTTGGTCTCTTATAGAGGATTACAAAATCCTTCCACCAATCCCTTGATCATGGATTTGCTACCCTAGCCTTTTCTTTGTAAGGTTGTTGGCCATATGCAACAACATCATCAACACATTTAGCCATGCTTGTATTGTCTTTGGTCCTACAACCAATACCAACACCAATAGTGATTATCAACCACAATATTTGCCATTAGTGGTTCATTGCATATGTAGAACCTTACTACTTTTACCAATATGTAATATCCTATGTGTGCACAAGCATCTGCTCATGCATTGTGCAATGTTTATTAATATGCCATCCAATGCATATTCATGCCATCCTTCTGATCTCTGGCATTTTCAACATTCTCATGCCATAATTTTCTACACATCAAGCTCATAAAATATAAATACAGTAGCAAAACAGGGTTAATGGATTCTCCCTTTCCAATCCTTCATCGTCGCATGGGATTCCTCTTCCACATCATATCTGGTATGATTTCATGGCCTCTAGAAAACACACAAGGAATCATTAGATATGATTTAATCACCAAGCATAAATTCAATACATATACTCATGCATAATATTCTAACTTGCTACTTTCCAGGCATGCAATTCTAGAAATTGCCCATATTGACAACAATTTGTCAAAACAGCCAGTGGCACTTTTCTGCTCTACATAACTATGAGGTATGATGACCTCATTCAAATTCTAGTCATGCACCATTGTTCCTTGCTGGATAATCTTTCCAATTCATATCCACATGCTCCATTCCGACTTCGGGTGTGGAAATTTCATTACTTCAAAATTGACAATTTTTACCAAAATTTCTGCACTTTTGCACAGTTACAAAATATCCTGAACTGCCAACTTCAGCCATCTGTAGAAGAAAATATATGAAGAATCATGAAAAATTTGCTATCAGGCGAAGTTAGCCTATATAACAAGGAATACTCAGCAACTCGTAGATCTCTGTTCCAATACGCCGTTCATCTGCTATAAAATTCTGGTTTTGACTACTTTTTACTTTTCACATTTTTCCAAAATTTCAATTTTTGGGCCAAAAATAGCTATCTCCCAAACTGAGCATTTCTGGAAAATCTTTGTCTAACATGAATTGTCTATTTTAATGAAAATACAAAATGTTGAGTTCAGTAGATTTCTTGAATCCTTCATCTAAGGTCTCATTCATCCACTGCAAGCTTTTCAAAATCTCTAAAAAGTGGCCCAGAATAGTGCTTTTTGGCCTTCGCACTCACCCCGACTCCACATCCTTTGGGGTTTAGCTCCAAAATTCCAAACTTAACACTGCACCTGCTCCATGACCGCTCCATATCAGTTTCAGCTCAATCTGACCTTATGTCAAGCGTCAGGACACTGATTTGTAAAAGCCATTAATTCCAATTTTGTGCCAAATTAGAGCATAATGGGCTCGAGATCCTCACTGGTTCATTCATGGCCTTCGTTAATGGCCTCAGAACGCCACTGATGTCACCCAATTCTGATTATGCAAGCTCTTGTTCTCCAAAAATCAATTTTCGAGCTCTATACTTTTTTTTCTTTTTTTTTGCCACCCCACAACCCGAAATTGCGGGTGCGGAAAGTCAAGTCGTAGTCACGGAAATGTAACCATCCCGCAACCCGCAACCCGAAACCTGAAATTGCAGGTTCGGAAATTCAAGTCGCAGTCACGGAATGTAACCATCCCGCAACCCGAAACCCGAAATTGCGGGTTCGGAAAGTCAAGTCGCAGTCACGGAATGTAACCATCCCACAACCCGCAACCCGAAACCCGAAACCGAAATTGTGGGTTCGGAATTGCGGAAATCCAAAATGCAAGTTTTGGAATTCCATGTTCCCGCAACCTGAAACCCGAAATTGCGGGTTCGGGATTGCAGAAACCGAAATGCACTTTTTTTTCAAAACTTTGCGTTCCTGAAATCTGAAATCCGCAACCCTGGAACACCTCCGGCCCTACAACTTCCGGGGTTCACAACTCCTTCGTCCCTTGGCCAAATGAGGCGAGTCTGGTACCATTGGAAAGATGTTAGAGATCTCTCTCCAATGGTGTGATCATCTGCCACATCTGAGAACTTTGATCATGCCAATTTTCCATATCAAAATGACATCCCAAACTTCTCCAATACTATGTTAAAACATTATGTTATCTTCCTATAACTCAGAATTTGGCACAAGCAGTCCCAGTGCTGCAACATAGGCTCTTATACCACTATGTCACGTCCCCTTCCATCAATCCATTGCAAGGAAGGAAACATGACCAAACATACCGGGCTTATTTGGTAAACTCATCCCCATACATTACTCAGCAACTCATAATAAATAAAAACTTCTGTGTATACAAATTCATACTCAATATAAACATAGCGGAATTAATCATATTTGCACACACACAAACAGTAATGCATTAGCATATCTATCACAAGTAGATGATGATTCGACATGCAGAGAATCATTCCCATTCTCATGCTATGCACATACTTCATATCAATTCCATTAACATGAATAATTATTATTCTGAATTAACACGTTGCGAAACACAGAATGCATATAATTTAAAACATAGAGTACACTTATCTTCAAGATGAAGCTGTCCAAACAACTGGCTATGTGAGAGCAACGTTCCACCCAACCGTAGATCTCTGTCCAGCTTGTATTCTTTCAGTTGAGATATCACGCCCGAGCTGATTTGTGTATCCAATAAGGAGGAACTAGATGGGCTCACTCGTAGTCATGGTTTCACTCAACAGCTATGCTAAGCCAACACACAGTTGGGTTTATCAAGCATATAAAAGGAAAAGGAGGGAAAATCTAAGCCATTGAGCTCAACCACAGAGCTACAGGCATCTCAAATGAATTCAACGGTATGGTACCCACAATACCTACCTCACCCAACACAATGAAGGTCCCCTTCTCTGCTACACAATCCCTCAGGAATCCCTTCCCTCCAATGCTATTCAAGGTGGGAATAGAAAGGTTCAGCTGCTAATTCCTTGAGATTTCAACCTTCACTGGGTTTATCAAGCAAACCCAACCTCTGTTCAATCATTCACACTCGGATTTCTCAAACTTCTGTCATCAACTAACCCAATCCCGTCACTGGATTTCTGGGTATCCAATACTCTCAATTTCGCCCCAAGGTTCATATCTATGGATCCCCCATTGGATTTTACTGTCAAATACCAAATCTGGGCGTTTATGGCTCTTCAAAATGTGGGTTCTTACAAAGTTGCAATTTCTGGTTTTTCTCATTGCTGGGAAATCGTAATGGATGCAAACTGATGCTGAGTTCTTCCACAATGGAATAGGAATGAGGAAGAAAAAAACCCATTCCCATGAGGTAGGGTGACTTGTGGGTCAAGAAAACAGAGCCCATACTCCGCCATACGAATTTTTGGGTTGCCCATGCTCCATTGAAGCCATGGACTGAATTCTTCAACAACTTCCTTACAACAGAAATAAATGTCAGCAAGGAAAGGCAAATGGGTTCTCACAATGACATTTGGCAGCATATGGTTCACCCCCACAAACCCCTCACCACTCCCTAATGGATACACATGGCCCCTTCTCATTAGTTGCTTCCATAGCCAGTTTTGGTATTTTATTGCATGATATTTATTTACATCATTTTTACAATGTTCCATGGCTAAATAGCACATGGGTAACATAATATCTAATACTTGCATTTTAAATAAAATTCGAGCTTCCACTAGCAGGGCTTGGCCTTAAGCTCCACGCTATGAAAACATACATCACATGTATACATTGTTTACATTAAAAGCTATTATATCCTAAGGGTCAAAATGGGGTATTACATTGGGGAGGGGGCAGGAAGTTAGAGAGAAGGGGGGGTATAGGGGGAGAGAGAGAGAGAGATGGGGGAGTGATTAGCGCTAGGGGGTCAGGGGATTGGGAGAGATAGAGTTAGAGGGGGGTAAGGGTTAAGGGGGGTAGGAGAGAGACAGGGGGGTAAGGGGTTTAGGGGGGAGAGGGGGGGTGGTTAGTGGCAGGAGTAGGCGATATAAGGGGGAGTTAGGGATAGATAGAGGGAGGGATAGAGGAAGGTGTTAGTGGGTTGGGGGAGAGAGAGGGGGGTGGGGATTAGTGGTAGGTGGAGGAGTAGGGGAGAGAGAGGGGGGAGTTAGTAAGGGTTATGAGGAGGAGGGGAGAGAGATAGGGTGGGGAGGGGGTGTTAATGGTAAGGGGAGGAATAGGGTGTGTGTGTGTGTGTGTGTGAGAGAGAGAGAGAGAGAGAGAGAGAGTCGGGGGTGTGTTAGGGGGTTGGGGGAGAGAGAAGGGGATGGGGTTTAGGGGTAGGTGGATGATTAAGGGGTGAGAGAGTGATAGAGGGGGTTAGTAATGGTTAGGGATAGGAGTAGGGAGTAAAAGAGAGAGAGAGAGGGTGGGGGGTGGGGGGTGTTAGGTGTTTTGGGGAGAGAGAGGGATGGGGGTTAGGGGTAGGTATGGGGGTAGGAGAGAGAGTGAGAGAGAGGGTTAGGGGGAGAAGGGGAGAGAGAGAGAGAGAGAGAGAGAGGAATGGGTTTAGTGGTAGAGGGAGGAGTAGGATGTCGAGAGAGAGAGAGAGATTCCAGGGGGTGATTAGGGTTAGGGGGAGGAGGGGGGTTGGGGGAGAGAAAGAGATAGAGATCGAGGGGTTTAGGGGTTTGGGTAGGTAGGTCGGTTATAAAGAAGGAGGTGCATAGGTAAGAGTGGAGAGGTTGTGGTTTGAGAGAGAGAGAGAGAGAGAGAGATGTGGGGGTGGTAAGTGGTAGGGGAAGCGAGATTAGGTGAGACAAAGATAGAGGGGGTATTAGAGAGAGGGGGGGGTTAGGGGTAGAAGTGTAGGAGAGAGAGAGGGGGGGTTAGGGGTAGTGGTGTAGGAGAGAGAGAGGGGGGTTTAGTTTAGAGAGAGAGAGAGGTTAGGGGTAGTGGGAATAGGGTAGAGAGGGGGGGTAGAGGTAGGGTGGTGAGGAGTGGGGAGGTTGGGGGTAGAGAGAGAGAGAGAGAGAGAGGTTAAGGGTAGGTGGAGTAGGGGAGAGAGCGGGGGTAGGGGTAGGGCGATGAGGAGTGGGGGTTTGGGGGTAAGGGGAGAGAGAGAGAGAGAGAGAGAGAGTGATGGGGGGTGGTTCATGGTAGGGGAAGGGGGGTTAGGAGAGATAGAGAAAGAGAGCGAGAGAGAGGGGGGGGTGGGTGTAGTGGAGAAAGAGAGAGCTAGGGTTTAGTGGTGGGGAGGGGGGAGAGGTAGAGGGGACAAGTTTAGGGGGAGAGGGAGGAGGTGAGAGAGATATAGGAGGGGAGGTTTGTGTTGGGCAGAGGAGGAGAGGGGTTAGAGAGAGTGAGAGAGGGAGAGATATCGGGAGGGATAGAGAGGAGGGAGGTTATAAACAAAGGGAGAGAGGTGTTTTTAGAGAGAGGGGGGGGCATTAGAGAGGTGGGGTGTTAGGGACAAATGGATAGAAAGGGGGGATTACATAGAAATAGATGTGGGCAGGGAGAGAGGGGAGGCAGCGTGGGAGGGATAGATTGGGAGAGGGAGAGATATAATGAGTAGGGTGGGAGGGAGGGATATGGAGATTGTGGGAGGTACATACTAGGAAAGAGTGAGAGGGAGAGAGATGGATAGGGTTAATGTTAAGAGAATTGGACTAGTCATCAAATCAGCCAATCCCAAAAACCTGAATTGGATTGGGACCAGAAAAAAATAGGGAAGAAACCGGACAAAAAAAACCAGTCGATGAAAAAATATATAAAATATTCTAAGTTTGAAGAAAAATATATAAATTCATGTGCATCCATAAGAATCAAAACCATTATACACAAATATGCAAAGTTTCTCAAGTACATAGAAAGTATGGGTGAATATAACTAAAATTGCAATGAGTGCAATCCATATGTGACCCAAAATATATAACAAAAGAGGCTCTAAATGGACACTAGAGTCCAAAAAACTTCATGCTACAACAAATAACTACATATCATAAAAACTATTGAATATATTGGGATCCTCTTCATTAATAGCACCCTATGGCCCCCACCTCTAGGCTCTAGCCCTTGCCTTTGTCTCAAATCTCAAGGTTGATCCTCCAAGGACATTAGTTAACACCCTAAACTTTTGATGAAACCTCCTAATCCAAGCATTAATTAAAAAAAAAAAAAAAAAAGTGCATTTTTACTAAGGTCATGACAAAGGAGCTAAACAATCAGCACCAACAACATTGAGGCACATAGAGGGGTTGATGTGCTTGATTAAATGTCAATCCCATACCTTCATACATGATAGAATATGGTGGAAACTTTGCAATCTTGAAACCTTGAACACTGTTAAGTCTATTGAATGTTGAATGGGATCTAAAATTCTACCTTTTGCATATGAAGTCCGATGAGGTTGAAATCACTCTCAAACATCCTGAAACAATTAATGGTAATATTAAAAATTTAAGTAAAGGGATAGAAAATGAAAGATAAGGAGAATGGCACTTTTACTTTAAGAATTTGATATTGTCATTTAATGTTACTGGGGTTTACTATGGTTTACCTTCATTCTAGTAAAGCATGTGCATTATTAAAATAAGAACATGTGTGCAGGTTTTCAATTTCAAAAACAATTGGCGAGATTCACTTTTTCCATCTACATGGTGGATGATTTTTATGCTTTGGTTTTAGGTTCAGATTGTCAAACAAGTAAGTTCGATCTACAAATAAAAAAATACATCCATTTTTTCATTTCCCTATTTTTCAACCTCGAATCTACATATGCTCTATCTATTTATTGCTAATTAAATTGCACACACTTATAGAGCTTTATATGCATATTCCAAATATATATATATATATATATATATATATATATATATATATATATATATTAGGAAGACTATATTGTTTTAGATTTTTATTTATTTTTAATTGGTCATATTTTTATTTATTTTTAATCGGCCATATGTCAATTTTTAAAATAAAGCATAGGTTTCTTATTTTCTTTGTAACTTGTGATTGGTTCGCCTATTTTGAAAATGAAAAAAAACCCGCACAAGTAAAGATTAAGACCTACACACTAAAAAAAATATCATTTATTGTTTTAAGACCCTCATAGTGGGGCCTAACACTCCACCTTCTCATTCCAAGGCTTCACTAAATTTCATAATTTTAAAATATATAAAATTAACCTTAAAAATTATGGAAAAATAGCGCCACACAAGAACCACTTGTTATCTATAACTCTACAATTTTTTTTCAACAAAAATCATTGTTTACATACTCAACCTAGGGCCTAACGCAAACGTATGTATTATGTTTTAGAAAAAAATTAACATACCAATATTAGGAAAACACCATTTTCTTATATTTATACTAATTTTCCATAAATAAAATTTATATAATCTCGGAGGTAACTTAGTTTTCTAAGTTTGACCTGTTTACACCATGTTCTAAAAAGTTGTGTAGGTACCTCTAATATTTATTTTTAGTGATCATATTTCTATTTTTCGAGGTTTCCATTGCAACTAATGTGTTATAATTGGGTAACATTACCTTGCACCGGACTCAAGTTAGTCACTAGCCGATTTTAATCAATTTTATTAGGAAAAATGATTCCACCATCCAATATTCAAAATAAAATAAACTATTAACAATCATATTTGGGGGGGGAGAGGGGTCAAAGAAGAGAGATCTCCATATGATTCATAATGCCAAACAACAATTACAATTATACTTGATTATCTTGTTTTCCACACCTTTCGTAACTGAAATATGGGATCCTCTATCATGGTCACTTAAGACAACTTCTCATCTGCAAACTCTTTGATTTTCAATAGGTGAGAAGACCAATTAAGTCATGGGACTCATATCTAGGAAAATAAGTTGTAATTCTAAAAAAACAGTTTTTTATGGAAGGGAATAACATAAAAACTCAAGGCTTATTCCACAAATCCCTACTCCAACATAAGGGTGCTCTCAAGATTAGTTCCCTTTTGCCAACAAATGACCCAATTTATACTTTCGGAAGTTAGTTTAGGGAGTTCATTATAGGAATTAGTTTCATAACTGCATATGGACACATAATTCCCAATGAGAAACATGTAATTAATTTGCAATTAATATTTTTTACACATTTTCCAAGGTATGTGCACCTTTCATTAAGGGAAAGAACATATATGCATGCCTTTCCTTGAGGGAAAGCATGTATGTGTTTCGAAATATTGAATTTTATCAACTTTCTGACGGGCAGTGATTGCAAATGATTGGTATTAACAAATTAAGGTCATATCTACACTTGTTAGGGTCCTACCATATTAACCCCCTTAATAGATTGGTTGTTATGTATTGAGGCCATCTCTATTAAATAAGGCCAATAAAGTAGATATATTGTGAAAGCATTATTTGTAAGAAGACTTACTAGAAGGTTCTACCAACTAGAAAAATTCTTCACTAAGAAGGCTTACTAGAAGGTTCTACCAACTAGAAAAATTCTTCACTAAGAAGCCTTACTAGAAGGTTATGCCCACTAGAAATTTCCTTCACTAGAAACTATATATAGGAGTAGAAGCAATAAAACAAGATATCTTATGAAGTATTTTCTAATTGTAACTTGGCTTCATTTAGAGGTTTCCCCCACGAAGAGTCAAGTGAACATTGTTTTCATCAATAAAGGTATTGCTATTGTGATATTTTGTTATCTACCGTTATCTATTATTATGGCAATTTTGTCTTTTCATACTAAAATATTGCTTTATTTTGTTATTTATGCTTTAAATTTCCAATTATGCTATTAAGCTACATAAAATATAATACCAGATCACTTTCCTGAGTTGAAAACTTGAGAATTTTTTTAGGCTATGGATGTGTTATGTCGTCTATAAATAACATAGTGATCTATCATTCAATGGGTAAACCTGTAGTTGGGGAAGCATACATGCAAAGAATACAATTGGTACTTAGTCACAGTTTTTTACACAATTTTTACCCCTGCTGGTACCCCTTTGATCAGTAGTACCACATCAAACATGATATGTATATGGAATTTCACTTCCACGTACTCTTGGGTATATTGGAAGTCCACTAAGAATCTTAAAACTAGATTTAGATAATCTGATCAATGGTCTTTCTTCTATAGTGGCATAGAGCACAACACTCAGGAACATTACTCTCTAGTACGAGGGTAGTCGAGTAGTATGGCTAAGGGCATGGTCAAGCCTCCTTAGTTAATGCCCTAGTAGATTGTTTCAAGTACTACTATTGGAACTTGAAATTTTATCAGAGAGTTATAGCACATGAAACTGCCTTACCTTTAGGACCCTAGAATCCCAATTAAAAATTAGAGAGAGAGAGAGAGTAGTTTAGGTTTTTCCTACACCCTTTTTTCACCACAATCCTTACATTGTGCTTATCACCATGGTACTACTCTTCCATACTCCTTTTTATGGACCCATTTCCTTCAATGGTAATTAACACTTGAGGAGGTGAAATTTCCCACCTAGAAACACTATATAATGAGTTGAAACACAAGTTAAGCCACC
Organism: Larix kaempferi; assembly: GCA_027924585.1. Classification (NCBI taxonomy): domain Eukaryota; kingdom Viridiplantae; phylum Streptophyta; class Pinopsida; order Pinales; family Pinaceae; genus Larix; species Larix kaempferi. Next base: position 7,106,306 of record BSBM01001063.1, read on the forward strand.
ACCACTCTTATACTCAGAAAAACCTTGATGACATCATTGGAAAGCTTACCAAATTGCAGTCACTTTCTAACTAGATAACCCATTTAATTACACCCTTTGCTTCATCATATTTAGGATACCTAGAGACAAAACAACCTTCCCATAAGGAAGGAGTTCATTCATCCAATCCCCATGGGCCTCACTCCATTCCACTTATTTGTGATCTAATGGCTCACATGTGGCATAGACTTCATAAAGTTGATCTCACCAATTCGATGGGTCAAACCCCATTGGATGGGTCACTCAGATGGAACATTATTTTTCTTTGCATGGAATCATAGATGATATGATGAAACACTACAAGAAAAAAAGGTCATTGGTGAGGGTCATGCCTGTGACGGACCTTTAAGGGTTGTCACCAATGTCGTATATGATGACGGTCCTTAAAACATCGTCATTATAAGTTCCTTTTGAGATGGTCCTTTAAGGTTCGTCACCAAATCCCTTTTCAGGGATAGTTTTGGTGAGGGTTGTTAAAGGACCGTTATTGATTCTCTCTTTGGTGACACTTCTGGTGACAATATTTTAGTATCCCTCACTAATACATGTTTATTTTACTTTTGGTGAGTGTAGTAAATGTTTGTCACCAATTATAATCATAATTGGTTTTTGGCGACACTATGTGAGCGTTGCTATATTTTTCGACAAAAGAATATAATGGTTTAAGACAGCTAGTATTGTTATGGATTCTTTGTAATTAATATGTTTCCAAGGTCATACTAGTCACAATACCCACTCATAAGGTCTATAAGAAATCTCTAGTGGTTTTCCATAAGAAACCACTAGCAATTTATAAGTACCATTCCAAAATGTATCCATAAGCAATCTGATCTTTTGGGTATTCGACATCAACAAAATTGATTCATATATCCTGTTAGATTGTACTTCCAAGCTTTCAAAGCCACTGGCATTAATGGAGGGATGTCTACTCATCCATGTTCTACTCCAACACCTTAATTCACATGGTTTGGATTGCATCACGAATGGTTTGGTTGAAGAATTTGCATTTCAGCATGTTTTAGTAGACAATTATAGGCTTGACTCAAGCCTGTAGAATCTCCAGTTTCTGTGTTTTTTAAATATTTCAGTAAAATACTGAAGATGAAAATATTGTTGGTAAAATGGAATGTCTCGTGTATGGGGAAGGGAATCCTGAAAATGAACAGAACCTTGATACTCTCTTGGATTCATCCCTCCCAGTACAAGCAAACTTTCAGTTCTATTTGGAATTATTCTTTTCAAGTTGCAGATATAATGATTTCTTCCAACAGAGTTATATCTTTAAAATCCATGGAGGATCTGTATTTGCATGATTGGAAGGATTGGATCTCGGTTTTATCCCCTGCCTATGTGGTATGCTATTCAAAGTCTTCTCTTAATTTCGGACAAGTATTGTTCCTGTAGGGTTAAATTCAATATATTTTTCCTAATAATGTGTATAAATTCTAGCATATAAGAATGATTTTTATACATTTCAATTAGATTTTCAAGGTCATTTCATGGCTTATTATATATCGTGACATGTCAGACCAAGTATTTTTGTTCAAATAATTTTCATAAATGGAGTGACCGTTAACTCATTGCTTTTTGGACGAATGGGTATATGCTGATTTGACCCCATCAATTGTCATAATTAGCTCTATCCTTTTGTCCCTGCATGTATGAACAATTATATGTACACCCGATTTGAAAGTTGGATTTCTTTGTTATGCATAAGTCAAGCCTGTAAATACCAATTTGGGTTAAAGGATACCGGTTTGATCACCTAACTTCCTTTCAGCGGAGAAAGTTTCAGTTGACATGGCTAGTGTTGCACGTAGGGAGGAGCCATATTCCATTGAACTGTTGGATGAAGATCCCTCTAGTAAGAGGATTTTTCAACAAATTGGATTGTATGCGTTTTTTAGTAAATTTAGAGGGCACAACGAAGATGTGACCAAGGAATTTGCTCTCAATTTCGATGGAGCTTGTTCTAACATTCGAGGGTTTATGCTTCCAGTTTCATAAACGTCCATTGCTCTCGCTGTAGGCTTACCAAAAACAGGGGAAAGATGGTTTAAAGCTGGTCGTTTGAAAAACCCTGACTCTTGGAAACAATTTGTGAAGGTGGCTAATTCTAGTATTCATTGGAAGAAGGGAGTGGAACGCAACTATTTCACTGCTGAATGGGGTAATGTCATTTTCTTTTTGCATAAATATTTGACTTGTGAAGGACGATATAGCCTTGTCTTTCTCTATCATATTCGGCTTCTCCTTCACATTAAAGGAGAAGAATTGATGAACATTCCATACTTTTTGTGGAAGAGCCTGTCTAAAATGGCTTCAGCTGCCCAAAAGCGGCTTGATCAGCGACTTGGTAATAGCTTGTATCATCATAGATTAATTAAGTTGTTGATCGTGGAGGAATTACAAAAGAGCAACCTAACGTGGAAACAATTTTTAGTGGAAAAAGGTTTTCAGGAGCAAGTTAATGATGATCAACAAGATTCTGTATCGCCCCCTCCAATAGTTCATACAGAATTTGATCCAGCACCAACATTTTCTGAACCAATTCAATCCCAACCATCTCCAAAGAGGCATAGAGATGATGAAGAGGTTAATAAAATTTCAGTTACGGTGAGAAGAAGATCTGCAAGGCTAGAAGGCATTTCTGAAGAAGTTATTGAAAAAGTTAGAACATCTGAAGATATGTTTTCGATAATACCCAAACGTACAAGAACCCGTTATACACAGAGTCAGAATTTAGAGTCAACACCCCTGCCAGAATTGGAAGCTACTCAGTTTCAAGACCAAGCTCAAAGGGAAGAAGACGAATCTAATCAAGTGGTAAGGCCTGATTCTCCTGGTTTAATTTCAAGTAAGTTACAGAAGAGGATTAAGAAACTTCAGAAGCAAGTTCGTGAATTTCAAGTTTTGGATAGACATGTTAAAAGTAAAAATGAAAAGTTAAAACAGAGGAGTAGACAATTACAGAGAAAGAACGGTGTTCTTAAAAAAAGACTGAAATTTTGAGAAATAAGGCTCACCGATGGAGTTTGCAAAACAAAAGGTTGAGGAAACAAAATAAATTCCTTAGAGATAAATCAGTACCACTGGCTTAGGATAATACAAGTTTGGAATTATTGGCTACAGCAGCTGCAGAAAACATTCTTCCTAGTACCTCTAAAAGTTCTGAAGATAAAGAAAAAGTCACAGATGTTCTCTATGAATTTTTTAATCAAATTCTTGATGATGTTTGGAGTAATACCCTGGCTTTAGCATCAGCTGAAGTAAATATTGTTAAATGGACTGGAAGAAATGATGAATTATATGACTTGGGCCTTATTTATCAACAACGATATAAATTTGAAGTGCAACATATGCAAGAAACTTGGTTTTCTACTTACTTGGTTCAAGAACAAAAGTGGAAGTCCAAGATACAGTCTTTACAGCAGCAATTAATGATTAAAGAAGAAGAAAAGAGGCAAATGTTTAAATTTGCTGGGCAAGCCATTTCTTGTAGAAGTCCTACTAGAGTTTATTCAATGTACCTGCATGAACAATGGGTAGGCCTTTAGATGATTAGATTGAATAATAACAAAAAGTTCATGATGGGAAATGTTGATGACTTTGTGGATATCTATAATGACTCATCTACAAGGGAAAAGGATTTGTTGTGTGAACTTTATCAGTTTAAATTCTTTCTAGAACATTAATTGGAATGGAATCCCAATCCTGTAGTAGGAGATATTCAGTTACGAGCCTTTTCATCTTTTATTCAGAATCAAATTAAGTGGGAAATAGGGATGAAATTATTTTATAAGTTGGAATTCCAGTCTAAACTTCACGTCAAAGGAGAGCATCCAGATGCTGAAGTGGCCTTTTCTGGTCACAGTCAATTCCTTAGGGATCCTATGAGGGTGAAACAATTTAGAATGAATCAGAGATCAGCGTTACAAAGTTTTGGAAGAACTTATATCTTGTGGGACTTTGGCCTCTTTGCAGGCCTCAAAGACCCGTTGGAATTTGCTTCCTCCAGTACTCCAACAACGGGACCCCATGGGATACCCATTTTTCCAGGTTGCCTTTTCAAGAACAAGTTTGTATGTGCATTCTCTACGAAGAAATGGTACTCAATGGCTTGGGTTAAGGTTCCATTTCCTTTTGCTCTGGTGCAGCAAAACTGAGTACAGTGTGGTTGTGCAGTGGTATGATTTTGCAGAGAACTCTTCATGGATGGAAGTGGATCGTCATTTAGGCTTTTGAGAAAAAAATGGAGTAAGTCACCCATCTTACAGTTGGACCGAGCTACATCATAATTTACTACGGGGGGAATAAGTTGCATAGGGACATGCAACAAACTTCCTTCTAGGGCAGATGCTTGGTGCTTGAATTGTTACCTGTTAGGATATTTAGACACTTAGGAGTTAGTTAAGATCAACTTGTGTAATATATCCGTTAGGGATAGTGTGTTTCTTTAGTATGCATTAGTATGCATTTGTATATACTTAATCCGACGATCACGATATGTTTCCGACATAGAGTGATCTGACGGCTCAACTTCTCTTAGATCAAACCTAACATTGATCCGTGGCTTAACACCCGATTGGTCCATGATCTCTATTTAAAGAGCATGGAGGGTCATTGTTTAGTTGATCGATTATGAGAAGCTCATTTGTAACTCTCTTTCTTTGCATAATAAATTGTCCCGTAGAAGCTATTTGGCCGGCGCCGTGGAGTGTTTCCCTCAAGAGGGTTTAAACCACGTCAAAACATCGGTGTGTTGATCTGTGATCTGTTTATGTGAAGTGGTTGCTGTTGGTGTTCGGTCCTTTGGTAGTACCCTGTGTACCCGAACATGGTATCAGAGCTTTTATGAAGTGCCGCTTCCGGTTATGATCTAGATCTTGAACTGTTGTTGCCGAAACTCGAAAGGGTTTCTAGTTCTGGTATTTTTGAGCATTTTTGGGCTGTGGGAGGTGTTCCATTGTGTCTGGAGCGTCGTTTCCATTGGGAAAGAGTTTTCGTTTGATCTAAAACGGTTCTCGGTTGCTCCAGAAACGCATATTTTATCAGATCTGAAGGTATAATGTTACAGTGACGCATTTTTTTATTTCGTTTTTTTAATCTCATATTTCATTTTTTTTTACTGTTAGATTTTTTTTTGGTTCGGATTGTTGCTTTCCCGTCTGCGTATGCTCTTTTCCGTGCAGCTTGAGCGATCTCGGCAAATCAGAAACAGAAAGGGAAAGGGTTTTTCTCGGCTGCGTATGCTCTTTGCCGTGCACCTTGCGCGATCTCGGCAAATTAGAAACAGAGAGAAAACATAGACTTTCCGTGCAAGCTAACAAGATCTAACTCCACAAGTGTGGAAAAGTTTTTTTGTTTCGATTTGTGGTTTGTTTTTGCAGGAAAAAGGGCAAGCACGCAAACCGAGCAAGAAGAGTAAAAAAAAAAAAACATATTTTACATACCTTTTAATCTAGCTCACTTGGTTCAAAGTTGCTTTATTCCTTAATAGGTCTTGAGTTCAAGTCTTCGGAAGTTACTTTTAAAAGAAAAAGTGCATGCAACTTCTAATTTCAAGTTACTTTATTGTAAAAGTGCATCTCACTTAAATAATAAAAAATAAAAATACAAGTGAGTCACTTAAGTTTTTTTATTGTTGCACTATTTAAAAGTAATGTCATTGTAAAAGTGAAATCACTTATTTTACAAAAGTGGTTCACTTAAAGCAACTCTCTTGTAAAGTGATTGTCAAAAGGTTTATCCTGGGAAGAGGGGGGTTCTTTTTTTTGCTGGACATTCTCTAGCTGCCACGTCACTATTTGGGACATCTTCAACAGTTTCTTTGTTCAAGCATAACTTCATCATACAGAGTCCGTTTTCAGTACAGCTTTTTTTGAAACCACCTATTTTTTTGAGCTCTTCACATCCAGACTATTGGTTTCTACTTTTACATCCATTAATTTACAAATATGGCCGCCCTTTGTGATATTCTACTTAACAGTTCCAACTATTTCTCATGGAAATCTCGTATGGAGGATGTTCTACGAAGTAGGGGACTTTTCAGAATTACAACAGGGAAAGAAAAAGAACCCACTGATGATGATAAGAAAATAAAATGGGCAAATAGATGTGATGAAGCTCGTGGATTGATTGGGATGTCAATCTCTACTGATTTGCGATTCCACATATCTGGAATTGATGAACCTAATGCTGCTTGGGACAAGTTGGAATCTGTGTTTGGTAAACACAATGAAATTCGGGGTCACCAACTCGAAAATGAGTTGATTTCTTTAAATCCAAGTGACTTTTCATGCATTCAAGATTATTTATCTAAGTACAAAACTCTCAAGCTCTTATGTGTCGAATGTAAGATTGAGAGGGAAGACAAACAATGCATTTATCATATTCTTTCCAAACTTGGACCTGCATATTCTGTTTTTGTATCTACATTTTACTCCATGAAAGCGTCATTGAATGCAGCTAGCTATCAAGAGTCTAGTCTTGAATCCTTTTGTGATTCCTTGATTAGAGAATAAGATAAACTCATTCATCTTGGAATAATCAACAATGCAGATACATCTGGGAAAGCCTTATTGTCCCAACAGAAAGAAAAGTCCAAGCCTCCCAAGAAACAAAATTTTCGCAATAATAAGTCAAACAAGGGTCCAAAACCCTCTCAGTCAACTCCTTCTTTAAAAAATGACAAAGGATCCAAGCCAAAAGGTAAGAAGACTGAGCGTCATTGCAACTATTGCGGGAAAGATAATCATGATGAATCTAAGTGTTTCAAGAAGATGGCAGCCTTGGAAGCAGCAATGAAGAAGCACCACATCAGCCTAGATTCGCCTTCAGAATCTGCCTCTCATGGACATGCACTTTGTGCTTCTGGTTATTCTTATAATGCATCTTCTTCTTCTACTTCAAATGAATGGCTCATTGATTCTGGAGCATCTTATCATATGGCTAAGGATCAAGCCATCTTTTCTACTATGCATGAATGTAACACCAAACAAATATTTGTTGGTGATGATAGATCTCTAAGTGTTGTAGGAGCTGGAACAGTTCCAGTAGATAATGGTCATTTTAGTGATGTACTATGTGTTCCAAGAATTTCCTGCAATTTGTTATCAGTATATCAGATCACTCATTCTGGTGCAGGTAAAATTGTGACCTTTACACCTCACCAAGTTGTAATCAAGGATTTTAAAGATCCTCAACAGGTCTTAGCTACCGGAATTGTTGATGATATTACCAGGTTGTACAAGTTTAACAACTTTGGGTCATCACCTTTCCCTTCAGTTTTTGTTGCTCATAGTGATAACTTGAGCAAACTTTGGCATGAGCGATTTGGTCACTTAAATTATCGCTCATTGCAACAACTATGTAAAGAAAATATGGTGACAGGTCTTCCGATGGTATCTTGCAAGGATGGTGTTTGCTCCGGTTGTGTACTCGGAAAACATCATCGGGACAGTTTTGACAAACGTGCCTCTTGGCACGCCTCGGTTCCCTTGGAGCTTGTGCATAGTGACTTGTGTGGTCCTCTTCCATCTGCTTCCTTTTCTGGTTTCAAATATTTCTTAACTTTCATTGATGATTACACCAGACGCACTTGGGTTTATTTCCTAAAACTTAAGAGCGAAGTATTTAACATGTTCTTGGCCTACAAGGCCCTTGTTGAAAAACAATCTGGTCATCAAATTATCAAGTTAAGATCTGACAATGGAGGAGAATATGTTAACAAACAGTTCACTACTTTCTGCACTGAACAAGGCATCCAACAACAGCACACTATTCCATATACACCACAACAAAATGGTGTAGCTGAGCGGAAGAACCGCACTTTAAAAGAAATGGCTAATTGTATGATCCAATCTAAGGGACTAAGTCTTCAATTTTGGGCTGAAGCCATAAACTGTGCAAATTACATAGTTAATCGCACCCCCACAAAAGCATTACAAGGTATAACACCGGAAGAAGCATGGAGTAAAATTAAACCTGATGTAAGTCACTTTCGTGTGTTTGGTAGTGAAGCATGGGCTCACATTCCGGATGAAAAACGGAAAGCATTGCATCCTAAAAGTGAAAAGTGCATATTTGTTGGATATTCTGAAGATGTAAAAGGTTATAGACTTCTTCAACCACCTTCTCATGCTATAATCATTAGAAGAGATGTTAAATTTGATGAAAATATCTTGGCCTGCGAGCCTAACTCGACGAGTGTGCCATCTTTGGCCTGCGAGCCTGATTCGTCGTTTGTGCCTTCTTATTCTTCTTCCAACTTCTTTGACAGGTTTCCAACTCCAGTTTCTGATGATGACAGTGAGGATGAAAATCCACCTCCGCCTGCTCATGTTCCTCCAGTTGCACCAGCACAAGTGCTTCCTCGATGGGTCCGTTCAACATGTGAAGCAGCTGGTGATCTTGCCGGTGATCCTAGAGATCAACGTCGAACACGTTCTCAGTTTCAGCGAGCCTCTTCTCTTTTGGCTCAAGTTTTCGAGAATCATGATCCAAAAACTTTTGCAGAAACTTCAGGGAATCCAGATTGGGATGCAGCCATGGATGAAGAATATCGTTCCTTAATGGCGAACGATACTTGGGATCTTGTACCTCTTCCAAAAGGAAGAAAACTTGTCAGATGTAAATGGGTCTACAGAACTAAGTATGCATCAGATGGAAGTGTTGAAAGACTTAAGGCAAGGTTAGTTGCCAAAGGTTTTTCCCAAGTTGAAGGGATTGACTACAATGAAACCTTTGCTCCCGTCGCCAAAATGAACTCCATCCGCCTTGTTCTTTCCCTTGCAGCCTTACACAACTGGGAATTCCATCAAATGGATGTCAAGTCTGCCTTCTTACATGGTGATTTACAGGAGGAAATTTACATGGAACAACCTCCTGGCTATGTTCAGAATAACTCTATCCTTGTCTGCCGCCTTAAGAAATCCTTATATGGCCTTAAGCAAGCTCCTAGAGCTTGGTATGCCAAAATGGATAACTTTCTCCTTGACACTGGTTTTTCTAGATGCCATTCTGACCCCAATGTCTATACCAAGAAAGCAGGAAACCATCTCATCATACTTGTTCTATATGTTGATGACCTTATTCTTACTGGTAGTGACCCTAAGCTTATAACCCATGTGAAATCCAGTCTTAAACAAACTTTTGAAATGTCAGACTTAGGACATTTGCATTATTTTCTTGGTCTCCAAGTTTTGCAAACCAAAGAAGGAATCTTTCTTTCTCAGTCTAAGTATGCTTGTGACCTTCTTCGTCGCTTTCACATGGAAGATTGTACACCAGCCCCTTCTCCCTTCCAGTCTGGAGTCAAACTTTCTGCCACTTGTACTTCACCTGAAGTAGAGGCCACCTTGTATCGTCAGCTTGTTGGTAGTCTTTTATACTTGACTCATTCCCGTCCTGACCTTTCCTTTGTCATTGGTCGAGTTGCCCGTTATATGCAGACACCTCATGAAAGTCACTGGAAAGCAGCTAAAAGAATACTTCGATATATTCGAGGTACAGTTCAGTTTGGGATTCATTACAGTACAGGGGGGAAACCTTTGTTGGTTGGTTTCACTGATTCAGATTGGGCCGGCGATCCTGATGATCGAAAGTCTACTGCAGGTTATGTTTTCAGTCTGGGATCTGGACCTATTACTTGGGCTTGTAAGAAACAACAAGCTCTTGCTCTTTCTTCAGCAGAGGCAGAATATCAAGCAGTAGTTAATGCCAGTCAGGAAGCTTTATGGCTTCGACAGATCCTTTCAGAGTTTGGATTCGAGCAGCAGCAGCCTACTCCACTTTGGTGCGACAATCAAAGTGCCATCAAGCTTGCCAAAGATCCAGTTCTACATCAACGCAGCAAACACATTGAGCTACATATGCACTTCATCAGAAATCTTGTTCATGATCGTGTTCTCGAAGTGCTCTTTTGCCCTACAGATGATCAAGTTTCAGACATCTTCACCAAGTCTCTTATAGAAGCGAAGTTTTCTAAACTTCGATCTATGTTAGGAGTTCAGGAACTTGTCATTAAGGGGGGATAGGCTCTAATGCCTCCTTCCTTCTCCTAATAGTGTCACTTTTGTAAATCCTTCAATCCTATCCCAAGTTGTTCTTAAGGGGGGATGTTAGGATATTTAGACACTTAGGAGTTAGTTAAGATCAACTTGTGTAATATATCCGTTAGGGATAGTGTGTTTCTTTAGTATGCATTAGTATGCATTTGTATATACTTAATCCGACGGTCACGATATGTTTCTGACATAGAGTGATCCGACGGCTCAACTTCTCTTAGATCAAACCTAACCTTGATCCATGGCTTAACACCCGATTGGTCCATGATCTCTATTTAAAGAGCATGGAGGGTCATTGTTTAGTTGATCGATTATGAGAAGCTCATTTGTAACTCTCTTTCTTTGCATAATAAATTGTCTCGTAGAAGCTATTTGGCCGGGGCCGTGGAGTGTTTCCCTCAAGAGGGTTTAAACCACGTCAAAACATCGGTGTGTTGATCTGTGATCTGTTTATGTGAAGTGGTTGCTCTTGGTGTTCGGTCCTTTGGTAGTACCATGTGTACCCGAACATTACCCAAAGGGTAGGTTTTCACTTGGATCTCCATCATGTTGTCACTTGATAATATACCAGAGGATGTTAAAAACCTGTAATTGTTTTGTCAGGATTTCAGGTTTATTCAATGCACAATAGTGGAAATATCCATTTTGTTTATCTAGACTCTAAAGTATGATATTTCAAATCTAATGATTCACCCTGCTATGTCTTTTTATGTTTATGTGAATTTGAAATTGTTCAAAAGAAGTGTATAAATTTTTCCTTGGAAACTTACTAAATCCCATAGTCTGATATTTTATAGTGATTTTAGGAAAAACTTCGACCTTTTATTTCATGTAAATGAACCAACTGAACTATACTTGTTTTATTACAAGTAGTTATAGAAGGGCCATGTTCACATGAAACTATTAGCATTGATTGTGAGGTAATCAGTCCTGCAACCTCTTACAGATCCATTTTTTTTCCATAAACTTGAAATAATGCTGAAAATGTTATAGTTGTAGTCACTGCCCTTTTTAATTTCGATATGATTGGCAGACAATTAGTATGATTATCCTTTTGATCAATGTGTTGCATCTTCCTCTTGCCTCCTAGGCAATTGTACAATGTATTTAAGGCATAGCCATATTCATTATCATGTGGACTATCTTGTAGCCATCTCTGGAGGTGTTTTCACATCTAGGAATTTTGTTTGTGTATTTTGACTACATTTCATGTTAGTCTGGTTCTCTTTGGTGTTTAGGGATGTATCCACACCATGGTTCCATACCCTATTGTATTCCATGGCTTTATCTCTGATATTTCTATGTCCCTATGGAAAATATAATGATTGCAGGGACACAACTATATGTTTGTTCAAGATTTCTCTTAAGGCACACCCAATGTTCGACATTAGAAATAAAATTTTGGTTTTTTTCCATTATTTAAATAATTATTTTTTCGTGTTTTCATTGGCTTTACACTGATGATTTATTCAATAAATATAAGCTCAGGGGACTCTTATGATAGGTGTCCAAGTAGACATCAGTGACAATTGAATTCTAATGCACTAATAACCACCGCCACCCAGAGATCCGTAACTTTCATTGATCTTAGATTTTATGGGTTTTGGGAACCCTCATTTGGTTTCATTTCACATTTTTTCTAAGGCATGATAGGTTTCATCACTACATCTGTATTGCCATGAATATGGCTTGGTTTAAACACAGGTAACAATAGAAAAAATCAGTAAGTTACATTTTGTTTCGTTGATTTAGTTCATCGAATCATGTTTTAAGCAGAATCTATACATGTTTGTGGATATCATGATTGTTTTTAATTGCTTTCCCATGGGATCTGATGACTGTCTTGTTTAGTGTTTTTAGACAGTTTAATAACGTATATCTACAGGCTTGGCCTAAGCCTGTAAGTTGAGTTGTTGTTTATAATTACATATGCACAAATGGAAATCAGGCACATGGGTCTTATTTGGAATCGTGTCACCTAGCCCATCCTCCTGTTGGTTGCTCCAAGTTCATTCTGATGTAGATTTTCCTTGAGCAAGCTTGAACTCAAGCAACCTATTGTCAATACTTTTGTATATGCACATGCAGCTAATTCTTCACTGTTTATGGAATTACTAGAACATTCCCAATTAGCTTCAAAGCCTTCAAACCTGCCTTTGAACAGTTCTCAAATGCATTCACAAATTATTGTGCCAAAAAAAATGCTTCAGACAATTCTTCAATTCTACTCTTAGGTTTGTAGAGTTCCTATAGATATCATCCTCTTGTTCTCATAACTCTCTAGACTGCTTACTTTCATCAGCTGTAGTTTATGTGTTTATCTAGGACCCTGCCTAGTCTTTCTTAGACCCAGCCAAGAAAATTGGATACAAGACCCTGCTTGTATTATATGTACATATGCATATCTTATCAAATTTCATCATCTCTGTCATGTCACACTTTATCAACCTGTCACAACCATGTCTTCAGTCTGTCCTTAGTAATATCATCAGTCTAACAGTTCAGTCATATTAATAAAGTTTTCTCATCAACTAAATGTGCTCATATCTTCAAGGTCTTCCCATATCTTCAAGGTCTGCTTATGTCTTCAACTTCTGCTTATCATCATTTCCTCAACCAACCAATTGCTACTCATCATGTTGTTATTGTCATCATTGTCATGTTAATTATTATACCGAACTGTCACATCATCCACAATGATGTCCAATATTGTTACTGTTAAGCCAAGGCTTGCATTGCTATATAAGGCTGTCATGTCAAATTAGTCCATATACTGCTCATACTCAATGGTCAAGCTGGTCATGTATGTCACAGTCACTGCTGCTCATACCAGGTCATTGTGCATGTATATCACTGAGATATCATCATATTAATACACCATTACCAATATATACATCACTGTATCTATTGTGTAATTCTATGCATCATCATTATCAACATCCATGTAGGCAACATAAACATCAAGTGTTCATCAAATCATGGCATGGGAGATCATCATCAAGGCCTGTATACATCAAGGTTTGAACATGCATATTGCATCATCTCATTGCTATTCAACTGTGTGTACATCACTGTTCATACTTCACCTATCTCCATACTGTAGTATGCAGCATCATCATAAGGTAGCGCACATCCTGGGCTTTCATCATTCAGATTGTTGAAGGTGTGAACAAGGTCAACAGACTTGTTAGGGCATCATTCTGCTGCTGTAAACAAATTATGGACAGTTCCAAAAGCTCTCAGAAGTTATATACCCGAAATCAGAAATAATAGACAAGAAAATTAGACTCCTATCATGCTCCTGCGATTTTCCACTTGTCCACCCTTTGCTGCTGCTATATATCAGTCTGAAATTCCTCAGTCACACCAAAAATCAGAGTTAAAAAAAAATTGTTTACTGTAGCTGTTATCATCAAGTGGTATACTAGACCAAATTCACAATTAAGAACTTCATCCATCAAATTTTAAGAGCTTCATATCATCTAGCTATGACATGTCATCATCCAAGTGCCATCATGCCACCATATATGTGGGTGCCAAACCTTTACATGCACCATGATCATCTTCAAGGGTTTCATGACCCCATCAACCCACAAATGAACACAGAATGGGTCATTTGCCCACTTTGGTGTTCCAAAGTCCAATCACGCCATGTCATTAATATTTATCACTTCTTTGTCATGTCATGGTTTGTTTTCCCAAGCTATCATGTCCACGTATGTCATCCAATTCCCATATTCCTTTTGCCATATCATTCATGCTTATCATGCATGCTTGTCAATGTTATCTAGCTTGCTTATCTTCATGCCATGTACACCTTTATCATTAATGTTCTCATCAATGAAAATCATAGACAACCATATTCATCAGTGCCTAAGGTCTTTTAGAGACCTTAAATGCAAGGGGCTTCAAATGCCCACATTGGATGGTGTACTGTATCCTATTAGTATCAACTAGGCAAGAGCTAGGTACAAGAGACATCCATAGTGCCATTCTCTTAGTCTCTTAGACCACAATATCATAGTGTTTGGGGGAACAAACAGGTCTAATAAGATAAATGATCTTCACACTTTAGACTTGTAGACTAATGAATGGAGGCATGCTTGCATTAGAGGAACTCCACCATCCCCACGAGAGAGGGGGAGGAAATTACTTGATTGATGTTCATATTCTGGACCTGAAGCCAATGAAATGGATTTCCCTTGATGTGAATGGGATCTTATTGTTCCCAGAGATAGCCACACTACAATTGCTATTGAAAACATGCTTGTGGTATAAGGTGGATATTCTAGATACCATTGCTTAGGAGAAGTTGATGTTTTGGATCTTGAAACCTTAACTTGGTCTAGAGTACAAATCTTGAAACCTTAACATCTTGCAATTTTTTTCCCAATCTCTTGAAATTAAATTCACCCACCCTAGTACAAATCTAGGTTGAATAACACCCTGCTATGGAATATCATCTTGTGGTGTTTTTTTCTGTTCCTCAAAGGGTAGGTTTTCTCTTGGATCTCCATTGTGTTGTTACTTGAAAATATACCAGAGGATGTTAAAAAAATGTAATTGGTTTGTCAGGATTTCAGGTTTATTCAATGCACAATAGTGGAAATATGCATTTTGTTTATCTAGACTCAAAAGTATGATATTTCAATTATAATGATTTTCCCAAATATGTCTTTTTTTTGTTTATGTGAATTTGAACTTGTAATTAACGTATATCTATAGGCTTGGCCTAAGCCTCTAAGTTGAGTTGTTGTTTATAATTACATATGCACAAATGGAAATCGGACACATGGGTCTTATTTGGAATCGTGTCACCTAGCCCATCCTCCTATTGGTTGCTCCGAGTTCATTCTGATGTATATTGTCCTTGAGCAAGCTTGAACTCAAGCAGCCTATTGTTAATACTTTTGTATATCCACATGCTTAATATGCCTGCAAGAGGGCTAAGGAGAATGCCCATAGATCTATTTGGGTGTTGTTGCAAGTGTGTTATGTGTCTTGGGGATGACCAAATAGATGAAAAGCTACAGCAACTAATTGTCTATGGGCCTACCTTTCACTTGGAGTACATTGGTAGGTTCCTTGCAAACAATACCACATGTCCACTTTGTCTCATTACTTCTATTCCCTTGAACACGGAAAATTATCTCATTGCGAGTAACATGGAACTAACTCCTACATTTATGGAACTAACTCCTAACTCCTAAAGTTCTTAAGTAGCATGGATGCACAACATAGTGGACTTCCTTCTATTTAGGTTCCTGGTCTAGGTCTTGTACTTATCCTTACGCCTTTGAAAGTAATGGCATACAAGTAGGGAATACCAACATGAGAAGGGAACCCATGATTTAACCTTGCATCCACCTCACTATTACAGTGAACCAACTGGATAAGAAAACTATGTATTGAAGAAATATAGTGAACCATGGCTTTATCTCTGATATTTTTATGTCCCTATGGGAAATATAGCGATTGTAGGGACACAATTATATGTTTGTTCAAGATTTCTGGTAAGGCACACCCAATGTTCGACATTAGAAATAAAATTTTGGATTTTTTCCATTGTTTTCATTGGCTTTGCACTGATGATGTATTCAATAAATATAATCTCAGGGGACTCTTCTGATAGGTGTCCAAGTAGACATCAGTGGCCATTGAATTCTAATGCACTGATATCCACCGCCACCCAGATATCCACCACTTTCATTGATCTTAGATTTTATGGGTTTTGGGAACCCTCATTTTGTTTCATTTCACATTTTTTCTAAGGCGTGATAGGGTTCATCACTACATCTGTATTGCCATGAATATGGCTTGGTTTAAACACAGGTAACAATAGAAAAAATTAGTAAGTTACATTGTGTTTCGTTGATTTAGTTCATTGAATCATGTTTTAAGCAGAATATATACATGTTTGTGGATATCATGATTGTTTTTAGTTGCTTTCCCATGGGATCTGATTACTGTCTTGTTTAGTGTTTTTAGACCAACATTTATATGTAAATGGATAAGCCCAAGAGATATTTTGATGCATATAGGATTTCGTATGTGGGATGTGGGTATCTTCATGATAAGTTTTCAATTTTTTTTGCTTGGTTTTGAAGGTGTATTCGTTGGGATAAAAATTACAAATGTGTGAATGCAATTTTGATGTTTTCATATTTGGGTTTTAAATTTATTTATAATTTTTAGATATTATTATGGGTTTAACAAGATGACCATCTAGTTGTGGGGATTATAGGGGTGTTGTGGAGGATTTTTATGGTGATTTTAGGAAAAACTTCAACCTTTTATTTCATGTAAATGCACGAACTGAATTATACTTGTTTTGTTACAACTAGCTATAGAAGGGTCATGTTCACTAGGACTATGTGCTGGACATGAAACTATTAGCATTGATTGCAAGGTAATTAGTCCTGTAACCTCTTACAGATCCATTTTTTTCCATAAACCTAAAATAATGCTGAAAAGGTTATAGTTGCAGTCACTGCCCTTTTTAATCTATCTCTGTGAAGATAGTTATTTGTATCAGACACGACTTTTGCGAGAGGGAGATATACCAGTACTTGTGGAATTATCAGAATCAGACACTGCTTGGGCTTCTCCAAAAGTGAATTCTCTGTCATCAATCCTCCATGTCACCTTTGCCATGTCTTTGTACTCCATCTTGCTTTCCATGCTTGTCCATGCTTGTCTACAGGCTTGGCCTAAGCCTATAAGTTGAGTTGTTGTTTATAATTACATATGCACAAATGGAAATCGGACACATGGGTCTTATTTGGAATCCTGTCACCTAGCCCATCCTCCTGTTGTTTACTCCGAGTTCACATGCTTCTCAATCTTTGATCAATTCAATGTCATTGCTTTTCCAAGGTATAAAACTGTTAATTGCATCCGCTAAATACTTGCATTGATTACTTCTATGCTTAAGCTTGATTTCATAATCAGGATCAACCAGAATTGATTGTGGGCACAGAAGATAATATCCATCACCTAATTTTTCCCCATTAGGCATGACAAAGTTTGGTTCAATTCTTTTGATGTAACCCTTTGCAACCTTCAATTGACCATTAAAATATGTCAGTAAACATTTTTTTTCCATTCAATCCCGCATCTGAAGATGGTAAACACAGTTGAACCTGTCAATAAACAAATTCCTATGAGATTCCTTGGAATAAGAATGGAATATTAAACATAGAAATAAAGAGGCTTAGAACTTACCTGTTGTATTGATTTTCCAATTGGGTCACGATTATGTTCTCCCGAAGTCAAAGGAGTTTGTTTTGGAAAAGCATGATGAGGACTCAGAGAAGCCTGTTAGTAAATAAATACTTGTAAGATATAGTGAAATAACGATTATAACATTGCAGTAATTATTAAATAGTTTCAAAACTCACCATCGACTTTGGAGTATGAAATGTATTAGACTTTGGAGTATCAAATGTATTAGATGGTCTAGGAGCCATTGTATTTTTTTCCAATGAACCTTGACTAGGATTATTCTGGAGACTCTCCTAAAAAATAAATACTTGTGAGCGATTTTCAAAAAATGGAAAAAATAAGAGTTGGTTTAAAAAACTACATGGATTGGGGTGACTGGATTAAGAGGTGACAGTTGCGGAGGTCGTCGATTTGATTCAACATCTGACATGGAAATATTACTCTGCCAATATAATAGTTTGCATTAGATATCATGAAATCAGAAGATAAAGGGTTAGGATGCAAAAACAATAATTCATATATTACACACCCTACAACAATACGATCATGTTCATGTTAGCTTTATGATTTTGAAATCCCCAACTTTGAAGATCGCCTACATAAAAAATTAAAGTCTACACATGCAATCCTTACATTGTTGTTTTGGAACAACTCTGCCACTTTCTTTCCCCACCTCCATGGCAACTTTCCATTCCATTAATTCTTCAACAGCTTTTTTCAATCTTCCGAGTTCCTTGTAATTTTCTCTTAATTTCTCTTTAGTATTATGAAATTCCTTCTTGTAGGAACGCTCTTTTCCAAATAATCTTGTTGGAGTTACTCCGAATCCAACCCCACGTACACGACCCCTCCTCTCAGGCCCCAAAACTATAGCAAGGGCATCTTGCTTTGTAGTATATGCAGGAGACACTGACTCATTTTGTGCCGATTCAATTTGATTCTAGCAATGTCAACATCTCAACAAACTGATAGAAGAAACATCATAAACTCTAAAAAAAACATAAATGATACAAGAATAGGTTCGGAACTTACTATTTTCTCCGCAATGAATGATGACATTGGAGTGCCATCCTTCTTTTTATGGCATTTCATCCACACATCAGCCCTAGTTATAGGCTTATTACTTGGACCACGAGATTGATTCTAGTATCAACAAATACAACAATCTAGTTAACTATATTTAAAGTTGTTAATTATGAACAAATAATAGAATTTGTTGCAACTTAAGGTGTCATCTTCAACCCTAAAGTAACCTCTACGGCCAGAAGTGTGGGTCTCTTGTTCTAATGCCCTATTTTCCTTATTTGTTCTTGACCTCTCCTGCAACTCAATAAAAAAATAGATGCTAAGATTATAGTTGATTGTATGAGAGGATTCAAAATCAAAGATGATAACATTCAAATCTATCTTTCATTTTTACCTTGAATTTAGGGCCAAATCGTAATCTAACAAATTCAATCCAATCAGTTTCATTTACTCCAATAGGAATGTTTGCAATCCTCTCCTCATCTGTTTCGTATTTCAAATAGTATTTCTTATACAAATTATATCTATAGGTTCTCAAGCGTTGAGATATTTCTTTATGACACCATTGCTCTGCTGAAGGATCTATTTGGTAGGTACGCTACAATAGATTAAAAAAAATCCATTATTAGATACAAGCGTTATTTGAAACTAAACCTATCACACACAAGCTCAATATGCATCAATATATAAAGTTTAGAATAAGTTGATGCTCACATTGATTACACTCCACGTGTCTTTCTTTTGCACTTCAGACACTTTTTCCATTCCATGTGCTTGATGCCTAGAATTTCCCTTGCAAGAACACCTAAAAATGAGGATAATTTCCCTGAATGTGGACCAATAGGGTGGCCCCTCTCATTAAATTGAATTTCAGGCAATGCAATGCCCTCTATAGTGGTTCCAAAGAGACATTTTGTTGGTCCTCTACTCCTTCTTTTCACATTTATTGCAGTACTAGCTTAGGTAGATGCATTTGTGTAATATCCTATGGACTGTCTACCAAGAATATTAACTCACTTCCACAATCCTTTAGACTCAACTAGTCAATTTTCTGCTTAAATCTCCAAATGGTGCAGGATGTAAGTGAGGTGTACTAGATGTAGGACTGAGGATGGTGGGGTGAAGTTCAATTCTGGAATTTGTATGGGGTTTGGTGCAGCAGCAGTTCAAGGTGCAGATCTGAGGTGTCCTATGCACAAGGTACCAGTATCTTTCACTTTTCAGCAAAGGAATTAATCCCTTACCTACTTCGAGGCTACCTAGGTAGCTGGCATATGCATACTAGACAGGTATGGGTTCATGGAGTTTGCAGCAGTGTAAATATCAGTCAATTAATGGCTGAATATGTTCAAGAAGATTTTGGAGCATATTGGACAAAGTTTGGAAAGATTGGGATGACAGATGCTTAACTGGGATTGTCGGGCTAGTAATTTTGCTGGCTTTCCAAACACAAGGAAGAAGCTTCCAAATTTCGAATTTAGGGGCTGATATGGTTAATACATTAAGTTATTAACCTACTGTAACTGACGAGAAGTGAAATGGATTAACATATTTTCTTTTATGACCAAAATAGTAAAACTAGTCAAATTAAACAACCCAACGAGCTAGTCTCCAAATCTGACTTAATAACTGACATCCATTGATTGATTTTTCTGATATAAATGTATGTGTGGCTCTGATACAGTAATAATAACATAAATAAATTTGAAACAGATGTGACATAACCCTCCTTTTCTTATTCAATAACTCCTTCTCAAAATGGTGCCTCACAGGCTATGATTTTACAATACAATGGTGAAGAATATGAAGAGAGAGAGAGGATTTTTACTGTGGAGATTTCCCTGAAGGAGAGGAGTTTTATCAAACATGTTGAGGCACAACACAACACCCACCCAAGAAAACATGTCGAGGCACATCACCCAAGCAAACATGTCGAGTCACATCACCCAAGCAAACATGTCGAGGCACAACACTCAACTGCAGAGGCTTAGAGCTCTCAGAATAAAATTCTAAATGACAAAATTTCTTTCCTGAAGTGAGAATCATGCTTAAATAGATGAGATGGCTTGCTTGGAAATCTATACCACACATGTGGGTGAGGTAGGGCGCATCCCTTCTGAGTTTGGCAAGTTTTTGTGCTTTCTCACTTTCTTTCCTCATCTCCCATCAATCTGAAATGGCAAGTGCGCCCTAGCTGCTTTTCTGGATTGGCAAGTGCGCCCAAGATGCCTTTCTGGATGTTGCTAAATATCTGCTGAGATTTTCCTGCTCCTTTCCATTCCACTTACTTTCTACTTTTCTGCCTTTGCCAACTTTTTCCAGCTTTTCCTGATTCTTTCCATTTCTTTTCCACTTTCCTGCTTTTGCCAACTTTGCTCCAGCTTTTGCCAGTTTCTAATTCCATTCTGACTTTCTTTCCATTCTGGATTATTCTCCACTTGGCAAAGTCATCCACTTGACCACAATTTCGACCTCCTAGCCTTATTATCCAACTTGGCAATATTTATTAGCATTTAATAAATAAAAATACTAAAATACTTCTCACAATTTATTTCCAGCTTCATAATAAATTAAATAACTCCACAATTAATTATTCCTTAAGGTGTACTTGCCTCAAAATATCCCTATGAATTAAATACTTAATTAATGAATGCACTTAGACCCCTAGGGAAGGAAGATCCAAGTTGTGACCAAGGTCACTAGGGGGGGGACATGACAATTTGCATCTTCTAAACCATGCTCTTGTTGTGGTGGATCTTGATCCAAAACATGCTCTTGTTGTCGTGGATCCTCCTCCAAAACATGATCTTGTTGTGGTGGTTCCTGTTGAAAATTTTCTAGAAAAACAAACCAGTACCCCTCTTGAGACAATGACAATATGAAATTGTTAATATGAAATCTTGAAATACTTGTATAGGACAAAAAAATGTTTAGAAATGATCATACCTTCCAGTGGTTCTTTCACATCTTTCTCAAGAGTATGTGCATTAGAATTTTTGTCGACACTATAGCAATTAGATTCACTTTGTAATGGGACAGTGGATCCCGATGCTATATTTTGTTGGAATTTGTTTCCCATCTTTGAGCTTATGGTCAAGTATATTATGAATTTTTTTAATATAATTGTTTATTTAT
Source organism: Larix kaempferi (assembly GCA_027924585.1). Lineage (NCBI taxonomy): Eukaryota > Viridiplantae > Streptophyta > Pinopsida > Pinales > Pinaceae > Larix > Larix kaempferi. The sequence continues at coordinate 7,127,797 of BSBM01001063.1, forward strand.
TAAAAAATAAATAATAAGTTACCATCATGTTTAAAATATTTACCTGAAGTTGTGCCACATATAACATTGTCATTTCTTTTGGTAATGCGGCCTGACTTTGTTAAAAGTGATGTATTGCAACGTCTTAATTTAATCCTATTAGCTCCCTACAAATATGGATTGCAACTCGTGCTCAAAGAAAGTTAGACAATTTTTAAGGTATAAAAGAAAGGACAATAATTGTTAAAAAAATATTGAAGTTATTGAAATCCCAAACAAAAAAAAATAATGTCTTACTTTGATATGGACATCCGCAAATAAACTGCATAACAAAAAAAATCATTTTTAATAACACATCGTTGAAACAAGCCAACTAACACAATCCTGAAAATTAAATAGTATTTATGAACATTATACAGATACATTTAATTCATTCATAACAAAATGTCTAACAATGTATACTAAAATATAGAGGGTTCTTTTTGGGAATACTCTGTGGTCAAAAGTTTTACAGGCAAAATATATGAAATCTAATGTTATTCATTGGTTCAAGATGCTACTGCATCTTGGACTGCTCAGGATGCTACTGCAACTTATGACTCCAAGACACACTCTTTTCTTCTATTTAGATTTTTCGAGTATTCTTTGATGTGTAATCTTCACATGTTTCATCAAATCTTCTATTATTAAACCTTTTAATTCATATTTTTGTCTTTTGCAGATTTTGATTATTTAACCAATTAAAATCTCAATGGACATCTTCCAGGTTTGCGGGCTTCACGCCCTTTCAAATCTCTATTTTAATGAACTAATTAATTAATTAACTAGTCAATTAATTCATAAATTAACTTCAAGCCTGTAGGATTCATTTCCTTCAAAACTGCATGCTTGGGATTTCTACGGGCTTCCTTTCTCCCGAAACTTGGGCATGATCTTTTTTAATCTTCTGGATTCTTCTTATTAAGATCTCCATCTTTATAAGATCTGCAGTGACGGTGGAGAAAAACTTGTCACAGAAAAACAGAGCAACTGTCTTGCCCACAAGATTGGATACCGGGACCTGGTCACCTCTATTGTTTGATCACAAAGTTACGCTCATCAGAAACCAAGAGTGACTCCAGGGTTTGCGATTCTGAGGACATAACTGCCATATTTCCAACAGGGGCATCTCAAGACATGGGAAAATATTTAAAAAAAGGCTGGATTGGTCCCAGCAGATGTTGTCTATGTATGCAGAATGCTGAAACCACAAAACATCTTCTTGTGGACTACTAATTCATGAAGAGTGTTTGGAAATTATGCTGCACAACTCTAAATACTGAGCAGATGTGAGGTGGGGTTCTGAGAATTTTGATATAAATTTGCTTAACTGGTTTAGAATCTATAAATCTTACCATTTACTCCCGGTTTAGATTCCAATATTTTTCCTTGAAGAAATTCTGCGATTTTTGCTAACTAGATGTTGGAGAGACTAACTCAGGCATTTATAAGACCTCTGTAACTTTTAGAAAGAGCGAAACTGCATTTTTTGTTTGGATTTGTGAGTAAGTGGATTTCCAGCAATGATACATCTGGAAAATTCTAGTAACCCTATTCTAATACTACGAGATTAGGGAACGGAGCAAGTCTGCCCATCTCCTGCATCAACAAGGGTGGAAACGACCGGTGGCACCACATATTGGCCAACTTATTTCAAATCCACAGTATGATGATGTAATGTATTTTAATATCTAGTTCATGAATGGACAAAAACAACTGACAAGATAACAAAAAATGTCTTTGCAAAAGGCCAATTATCCACGGTAAATGTCATTTGCAAATATGGGTTTTAAAATACTATTAAATTTTGAAATACTCATCATAATTCATCTGGACCGAAAGGGACAATAAGGACAAAACAATAGTATGAGCAATATAGTACAAACAATAGTACAAGGCAATGGTACCTCTTTTTGTTTCCATGGGTTAAGATTGCCTATTGTAAGAGAGTTTGCTTCTCATTTCCTCTAGTCTTCATAGCTTTCTAACTTCAACGCCAAGCAAAAAATGTTTTCAATTAAAATATTGTTGAATGCATATGAGCTTTGTTCCTATTTATATTACAAAATGAAAAAAAAAATTGGAGGGAAATATAAATACTAAAAACAATGGAGGGAAATACAAATCCAAACATTCTTTTCTTGATAATAGATGTTCCTATTTCCATTTACAGATGTTACTATTTTCTCCAAATTATTATATAAAGTACATAAAATACTTCGGTTGAAAAAAAAAGTACATAAAATACTTATAAATTAGAAAAAAAAACTTAAAAAGTTATCACCAAATATTTTATAGTTAGAATTTAAGAATTGATTGGATTTGCCAAGACTTATACAATTTTAAGTATGGATCCTTAAAATTTTAAGAGGTAGTCATGATTATAGAAGATACACAATCCACTAAAAAATGCACAACTAGAAGGAAAGCATATGGATTTGAAAAAACATAAAGTTAACATCTTCACATGTACAAGAGTAAAATCATTATAAGTCAAACAATATAATTTCTCAATCAAACTAATGGTGTGAAAAAAAAGTTTGTAATGGTGAGTGTAATGCATTGGTTTTCTATTAATGTTAACCCTTCTCCTACAAAAACTAATGCAACAATTAAATAAAGTTGAAATGGACCTACTTAAACTTCATTGCCTACAACACATTCTCACACCATAAAAGAGGTGCCAAGACCTAGTGTATTATCTAAGCAAAGACATTTAAAAACATATATGTGAACCTCAATGGTGAGGTATGCCTTCAAATATGCAAAAGTTCCTCTAAATGTGGAAATTTTCGGTTAGTAATGCGAAAGGTCTATTGAGTAAATTCTCACCCTCATCCATGCTAGTGATTTGCTTCCTTGATCAAACATCATGAGTGATGCCTAAGATAAGATCAAACCAAAATGTGTGATCCAAGGTTCTTCTCATGGATTGCAATTATCACTATTCTAAAACAACCCTATCCATTAATATGACTTCACGTTGAGGAATTAACACCTTTACAAATACCAAAAAAAATCATGCATTTTAACCTTGGTGTTTTCACCTACTATTAGACTATTGTAACCACATAGATGGCTTGAATCAAATGAACCATAAGATGGATGCATTCCTCAAACTCATTATTTTTTATGTTTGCAGGATCGGTGATACAACATTCTCCATGGACCTCTATAATATATATGAGAGAGTCATGTTCTCATCATGTTCTATCAACTTGGTCTTCCTCTTGTGTTTATGATTGGGGTTCGTTATTCTCTAGCTAACTATCCTTCTGTAGTAGAGCAGTTATACTCGGGTTTCTTTGATGTGTAACGCATGGTCTCCAACCAGGTATGCCTTCGCCTAGGGTTTTCTCCAGTGGGGAGTAACTGGGTTTTCTCCCCCATGAGGGCTTCCCATGATACATGTTGTGTAGTTGTGCATTTTCTATAAACATGTGATCCTATAATTTGCTTACTGTTTCTATAGCTACCATCAAATCTAGGGATGAATTTGGAACGTTAGCATGTTGTTTTGCATTAATATAGCTTTGAAAGAACCACCTATATTATAATGTTGTTTTTCATTATAGCCGAATACACATGCACAGGAGGGTGTGGCCCACCCATCGCAAGGTTTTCATGAAACGGAGAGTGCATCTGCGTTTTAATACTAGAAACAAAAGTGAGAGGACTAGTCAAAGAGACGGTAGCATTTCCCAACGCCACTGAGCCAGGGGATGGATCCCTCATCAAATAGTTGGCCCTCACCGTTTTTATCCCTTAATGGTGGTAGTAGTACTTAATGATGGTGGACTCAGTTGGTTTCCTTGATAGGTGTTCCATGTGTCATAGGTATAGAGAAGTCCTTATGCGGTTGCAAGCCCCTGATCACCTAACGTTGGAGTATTGGTCATGATGTGTGACCCCTAACTTAACTCGTTGGTTAAGTCGGTCTTGTGTGGGATCATATACTTATTGGAGGCTTTATACCCCTTGACCTCTATAATATATATGAGAGAGTCATGTTCTCATCATGTTATATCAACTTGGTCTTCCTCTTGTGTGTATGATTGGGGTTTGTTATTCTATAGCTCACTATCCTTCTGTAGTAGAGCAATTATACTCGGGTATTCTTTGATGTGTGACGCATGGTCTCCCACCAGGTATGCTTTCGCCTAGGGTTTATGGCAAGCTGAGACATTGTGAAGTCATGCATGACTCTTGATTTTGCGGATTCTATCACAATGAAAGGTTGTAATTTGGGTTTTCTCCCCCATGAGGGCTTCCCATGATACATCATGTTGTGCATTTTCTATAAACATGTGATCCTATAATTTGCTTACTATTTCTATAGCTACCATCAAATATAGGGATGAAGTTGGAACGTAAGCATGTTGTTTTGCATTAATATAGCTTTGAAAGAACCACCTATATTATAATGTTGTTTGTCATTATAGCCGAATACACATTCACAGGAGGGTGTGGACCACCCATCGCAGGTTTGTCATGAAACTGAGAGTGCATATGCATTTTAATACTAGAAACAAAATTGAGAGGACTAGTCAGAGAGACGGTAGCATTTCCCAACGCCACTGAGCCAGGGGATGGATCCCTCATCAAATAGTTGGCCCTCACCATTTTTATCCCTTGATGGTGGTAGAAGTACTTAATGATGGTGGACTGAGTTGGTTTCCTTGATGGGTGTTCCATGTGTCATAGGTATAGAGAAGTCCTTATGCGGTTGCAAGCCCCTGATCACCTAACGTTGGAGTATTGGTCATGATGTCTAACCCCTAACTTAACTCATTGGTTAAGTCGGTCTTGTGTGGGATCATATACTTATTGGAGGCTTTATACCCCTGGACCTCTATAATATATATGAGAGAGTCATGTTCTCATCATGTTATATCAACTTGGTCTTCCTCTTGTGTGTATGATTGGGGTTCGTTATTCTATAGATCATTATCCTTCTGTATTAGAGAAATTATACTCGGGTATTCTTTGATGTGTGATGCATGGTCTCCCACCAGGTATGCTTTCGCCTAGGTTTTATGGCAAGATGAGACATTTTGAAGTCATGCAGGACTCTTGATTTTGCGGATTCTATCACAGTGAAAGGTTGTAATTTGGGTTTTCTCCCCCATGAGGGCTTCCCATGATACATCATGTTGTGCATTTTCTATAAACATGTGATCCTATAATTTGCTTACTGTTTCTATAGCTACCATCAAATCTAGGGATGAAGTTGGAACGTAAGCATGTTGTTTTGCATTAATATATTTTTGAAAGAACCACCTATATTATAATGTTGTTTGTCATTATAGCCGAATACACATTCACAGGAGGGTGTGGACCACCCATCACAGGTTTGACATGAAACTGAGAGTGCATATGCATTTTAATACTAGAAACAAAAGTGAGAGGACTAGTCAGAGAGACGGTAGCATTTCCCAATGCCACTGAGCCAGGGGATGGATCCCTCATCAAATAGTTGGCCCTCACCGTTTTTATCCCTTGATGGTGGTAGCAGTACTTAATGATGGTGGACTGAGTTGGTTTCCTTGATGGGTGTTCCATGTGTCATAGGTATAGAGAAGTCCTTATGTGGTTGCAAGCCCTTGATCACATGACGTTGGAGTATTGGTCATGATGCCTGACCCCTAACTTAACTCATTGGTTAAGTCGGTCTTGTGTGGGATCATATACTTATTGGAGGATTTATACCCCTGGACCTCTATAATATATATGAGAGAGTCATGTTCTCATCATATTATATCAACTTGGTCTTCCTCTTGTGTGTATGATTGGGGTTCGTTATTCTATAGATCATTATCCTTCTGTATTAGAGCAATTATACTCAGGTATTCTTTGATGTGTGACACATGGTCTCCCACCAGGTATGCTTTCTCCTAGGGTTTATGGCAAGCTGAGACATTGTGAAGTCATGCATGACTCTTGATTTTGCGGATTCTATCACAGTGAAAGGTTGTAATTTGGGTTTTCTCCTCCATGAGGGATTCCCATGATACATGTTGTGTAGTTGTGCATTTTCTATAAACATGTGATCCTATAATTTGCTTACTGTTTCTATAGCTACCATCAAATCTAGGGATGAAGTTGGAACGTAAGCATGTTGTTTTGCATTAATATAGCTTTGAAAGAACCACCTATATTATAATGTTGTTTGTCATTATAGCCGAATACACATTCACATGAGGGTGTGGACCACCCATTGCAGGTTTGTCATGAAACTGAGAGTGCATATGCGTTTTAATACTAGAAACAAAATTGAGAGGACTAGTCAGAGAGACGGTAGCATTTCCCAATGCCACTGAGCCAGGGGATGGATCCCTCAGCAAATAGTTGGCCCTCACCATTTTTATCCCTTGATGGTGGTAGCAGTACTTAATGATGGTGGACTGAGTTGGTTTCCTTGATGGGTGTTCCATGTGTCATAGGTATAGAGAAGTCCTTATGCGGTTGCAAGCCCCTAATCACCTAACGTTGGAGTATTGGTCATGATGTGTGACCCCTAACTTAACTCGTTGGTTAAGTCGGTCTTGTGTGGGATCATATACTTATTGGAGGATTTATACCCCTAGACCTCTGTAATATATATGAGAGAGTCATGTTCTCATCATGTTATATCAACTTGGTCTTCCTCTTGTGTGTATGATTGGGGTTCGTTATTCTATAGCTCACTATCCTTCTGTAGTAGAGAAATTATACTCGGGTATTCTTTGATGTGTGACACATGGTCTCCCACCAGGTATGCCTTTGCCTGGTGTTTATGGCAACCTGAGACATTGTGAAGTCATGCATGACTCTTGATTTTGCGGATAATAATATTTAAATAATAAACTGCAATAATGGTAACACTTTGTCACTTTGTATATCGTAAATTAAATTACATCAAGAAACGATGCCTGCATTTTCTAAGATTCGAAAGGTTCAATTTTATACCATTTGTAAAGATTAAAAAGATTCAATTTTATACCTTTTTCAAAGATTCAAAAGATACCATTTTCAAAGACTAAAAAATTCAATTTTTGAATTTTGGTGCAGATGAAATTAGGGTGGGAATGATTTGCTCTGGCTTAAACCACACGCATAGAGGGATAGACAAAAAATCACAATGAAATGTTGTTGGGTTGAACTGCGAATGGAGAGATAGACATAGGTGCCGATCGGAAGGAAAGGGAGTGTGATGAACTGCGGAAATAAGGTTCCAACGCTATCCATGCAGCTCTTCTTTTTATTTTTGATGTAGGAACCACCTGCAATTTCAACAAAAAATGCTTCCCCAAATTCTTGAACTCTTACCTTGAGTATAAATTCAATTTCTTTGTTTAGAAATGGTGTTTTCCCTTTAATAATATGATTACAATTGGGCCATGATCTACTGTTGCTCGTACACAAATGGAATCTAAAATGGAGTTTGATTCCCAAACAGAGTATACCTGGGTATTCAAATGTGTGCACAATGACAATTTGCCACGATTTTTCCTCCAGGCCAGCGTTCATTTCTTCAGTGTTTGTTTCAACATTTGAGAAACTTAGTTTTTCATGAACAAGTGGAAAAAAATAACTACTACCCTTCAACACACTTCCAAATATTCAAACCCTAACCCTGAAATATGGAACCTGGCTATCAATTTCGTAACTCGATCTCTTTATAAAAATGTTAAACAAATGCTAAAATCTCCAATATTTTACCTTCAGCGACAGTAGATTCTCACCCAATACATTTATTTATTCTGTTAAATTTTGGTTAGGGTTAGGGTTTTATGTAGAATGTACTTTAAACAATCTAATTGAAGTAACTTGATGTTCCAATTTCAATCGCTTCACTTCCTTCCGATTTGCATAACCTGAGATCTCATAACATAAGGACACTCAAGTGATAAACAATCACATCGAGTCAGTTTTTAGAAGGGTCTTCCAACTCCAAATACTTCGTAGAAATCGCATATTCCTGTAGTTGCTTACTGTCAGGAAGTCATCCAATTAACAAATCCTATGTACTCATTTTTCGCTGCAGGAATTGCATACAAATTCCGGAGTAAATGACTTTATGTTTTCAGCAGGACGCCATTCACATTCAACAGAGACAATGAAATTCATAAAAATACATAGAAAGAGATATTCACAAGTCCATATGCATTTAAAATGCTTTCATTAATCAAATTCAATTACTCAGAATTTCATGACCTAATTACACAATATGGGAGTATTCTACCTTGGTCCCCTCCTCTCTATTTTCCTATCCTCTCTGCCTCTACCTCACCTCCGCTCCACCTCTGTTGTGGCCCGTAGGCTTACAATCGTATATATGAAGAATCAATTTAACGGTTTAACCCTAACGACCTTTCTATATTTCTGTAACTGCCTCCCTAAATAGGAGTTCGGCTCTATCCTAAAGGATGATGCATCATTGACACCTCATCACACTTGGAAACTTCTAGTTTAACCTTGCTAACTATTGAACATTTAAAAAATTTCCTTTAGGCTCAGGGAGGATCTGTCAAGATTCAAAGAATCGACAGATCCTCTAATCTAGGCAGAAAAAGTGATTCATTTATTCTGTGACCAGTATGCAATAAATCCACTCCTTGGGTAACATCAGAATGAACTTGGAGGAACCAACAAGAGGATGGGCTATGTGACACGATTCCAAATAAGACCCATGTGTCCGATTTCCATTTCTGCATATGTAAGTATAAACAACAACTCAACTTACAGGCTTAGGTCAAGCCTGTAGATATACGTTATTAAACAGTCTTAAGGATGAAAATCAATTTATTTTAACATAATAGTGACAATTACAATTACAAGAACTTTAAAAAAACTTTAGGAGTTAGTTCCATAAATGTATGAGGTTTGTTATTTAGCTACAAGTTATGTTTCCAAGTATATCTTGTATGCCTGCGAGCATTAGAGGTTAGAGAGAGAGGCTTGAAAAATGATGGTTAGGAGGGTTAGCTATACAATGTAAGAATCAAGGCAAGAAAAACAGAGGATAGGTCAGAGTTTGTTTATTAGCCTGCAAATTTCCAAGTAATAAATGGAAAAGGATTATTTGCCATGATGTTGTGTGTTGATTTCATATATGTCTGTGTGATTGATGAACTGTGGTGAATATACAAGCTAACCAGGAAATGAATTAGTTAATTTTGTTACTCTCTGTTGGGCTACATTTTAATTTTAAGGTTGAATTAAGATCTAAGGTTGAGTGTTGACTACATTGGAATTACGCTCAGTATGAAGAGGTGTGATGTTGAACACTCTGCATTGAAGGGTTGCTTGGAATGAATTAGTTTTGAGTCTGGGTAGAATCTTTATGGGTTCTACTTTCTTAGAAGTTAGATGCCATATTGGTTCGAATTTCAATAGTTCTACAAATTGACATCTAAAGAGACAATTACAATAATGCATTAAGCTACAAAGATTATTTCCAAAAGATCTAAGTCAAATATTTGAACAGTTTAGGGAGTTTTTTTATATTAGAATACCTCTTAATAAGAAATGTGTGTTTATGCAGTTGTTTGACCACAAGTTGTTAGTGCAAAGTTGTGTGTTTTCAATATATATGAGGTTTAATATCAACTAACTTTTTTAGTTCATTGTAGACATAATTTCAAAGGAGCTTGGAGCATATTATCAAATGGACAAAAGAAACTGGATGAACTTGAAAAATAGGTATAGTTTCTATATTTGGTTATTCATGGTGATATACCAAAAAAATGTATCAGTGCTAACTTGTTCTCAATTAAATTTATGTGACTTAATGGAAATTGGTTATGTGTAGGACACTACAAGAATATAGAGATGGGGCGGAGGAATTCTTAAAGTTTGCCGAGGCGCATTCAAGGAATAAGATGTCCATAAAATGTCCATGTAATAAATGTGGCATAGTCAAAGTACAAACATTTGATAAAATACGCGAGCACTTGATTTGTGATGGAATAATAGAACAATATAAAATTTGGTATTTTCATGGAGAGAGCATTTATAGTCAGGTATCTTGAAATAAATGAATTGATCTAGTTTCAAACTTACTTGTATTACAATAAAGATATAAATTATATTTATATGTGTTGTGTTACAATAAAGATATAAATTATATTTATATGTGCTTGATTATGTTTTCCTCTCACCTTTAGATTCCATCCGTTATTGATGAGGCTAGGAAACGCTCTGAAAATGAGCCACATGAAGTTATAGAGCATATATCATCTCAACTGGTAAGCTAATTTGCATTGGTAAAGGCCCCTATTTGACCAATATCTATTCATTCTAATTTTCATAAAAACCATAAAATCACTGACATGAATTTTAATTTTCTTATTAATAGGGTTATGGACATGAAGAATGCCATTACGATAATCAGGTTGATGAGCTTGGAACATCATTTTAGAATGGTAATGATCAACTCGAAAAGGATGATGATACAACCATTATTGGTGATCAAGTGCTTCATATGGTGAATGATGCTTATCCATGTCTTGATCAAAACCTAAACGAAGGTTGTGATAATGTGGGTTTGGCATCAACAAATGTACTAAATGAAGTTAATGAATATAGGAAGTTAATCGAAGATGCAAAGATGCCATTGTACCCTGGTTGTGTTGATTTCACAAAACTATCAACAACCGTAGAATATTACAATCTCAAAGTGAATAGTGGATGGTCTAATAGAAGTTTTGGCCAAATGTTAAAATTGCATAAAAATACACTTCCTAGAGATAACACACTTCCAGATTATGCATATGCTGCAAAAAAGTTGATAAAATCATTGGGATTAAACTATGATATGATACATGCATGTCCCAATGATTTTATATCGAGGAAGTAACGAAAGTAAAGACGAATTCCCAACATGTGGAAAATCTCGATGGAAGGTGGATGCTCAATCTCAAAAGGTGCGTCAAGGTGTTCCTGCAAAGGTGTTAATATATTTCCCCATAGCACCGAGGCTAAGGAGAATGTATAGGTGTGATTTTCAACACCATAATTGTATTCAAGTTTTCACCTTCTTGTATTATCTTTACCATTTTTCATAGTGTTATTATATGATAATATTATATATAAATGAAATATTTTCTTTGTTTTTCTAGCTCTGTGGACATGTTACAAAAAATGAGGTGGCATCATGAGAATGCAAGCAATGATGGTCATATGCGCCACCCTGTTGATAGCCGAGCCTGGAAAACTATTGATGAAAGATGGCCTGGTTTTTCAGGTGAACCCCGCAATGTACGACTTGCAATGGCAGCAGATGGATTTAATCCATTTGGAGACTTGAGCAGTACATACAGTGTTTGGCCTGTAGTGTTGGTTACATACAACCTCCCACCATGGTTGTGCACAAAAAGGAATTTTTGTATGTTAACATTGTTAATACCTGGTCCCAAGCAACCAGGTAATGACATTGATGTGTATTTGGAACCCTTGGTAGATGAACTAAAGGAATTATGGGACCAAGGAGTATGGACATATGATGCTTACAATAACACATGCTTTAACATGAAGGCGATTCTTATGTGGGTGATTCATGACTTTCCAACTTATGGGAATATGGTTGGTTGCACAACAAAAGGCTATAATGCATGCCCCATATGTGGAAAGAACACAAAATCAGAGTACCTCAATTGTAGCAAGAAATGTGTGTACATGGGACATAGGAGATTTCTTCCTCAAAATCATAAGTTTCACTCACAGAAGGGACCATTTAATGGGAAGGAGGAGATTCGTTATGCCCCTCCAGTTGTAAGAGTGTCAGATATTTTTAAGGAAACAAAGGGAAACGAGACAGTTTGGGGGAAGAGTGAATCAAAGAAAAGGAAAATAAATAAGGAAAAAGGTGAAAAAACTAATGTTGTGGTGTGGAAGAAACAATCAATCCTATTCAATCTGCCATATTGGGCGGTATGTAGAGACATCAACCATTCCTAATTATTATACATTGCATGCTTATATGACGTCATTGTGCTTGGATGTCTTCATTGAATTCATTGTTTATGATTTCCTCCATATTAAATAATTTTCCAATATTCTCATTGTGTTGGAATGCAGAAACACCTACAACATCACAATTTAGATGTAATGCATGTGGAGAAGAATGTGTGTGAAAGCATTTTTGGAACTCTCTTGATATAAAAGGGAAGTCCAAAGATGGAAAGAAATCACGAGATGACTTGCAAAAAATGGGTTTGAGAAAATCACTATGGCTAGAAGTTAAAGGAAAAAAAATATTCCTTCCACCTGCACCACATACTCTTTCAAAGAAAGAGAAAGAGACCCTATGTCACGTTCTTTTCACATTAAAAGTGCCAGATGGTTATAGCTCTAATCCAAAAAATCATATATCTATGGAAGAGCTTAAGTTCCATGGAATGAAAGCACATGATTGCCATGTTCTAATGCAACAACTTCTCCCAGTAGCTCTACGCCATGTGCTACCAATTGTTGTTCGAAAGATGCTTTGTAAGATCTGTTACTTTTATAGGAAAATTTGTGCAAAATCGGTTTCAATAGAGAGCCTTGACAAGTTGGAAAATGATATCGTGGAGACAATGTGCTCGCTTGAAAACTACTTCCCTCCTTCATTTTTCAATATAATGATGCATTTGAATGTGCATTTGATACGTGAGCTTCGATATTGTGGCCCGGTTTCATATAGATGGATGTACCCCTTTGAGAGGTACATGGAACTTTACTTGCTATCAAGAACCACAAGAAGAATAATTTATTCAAAGCTTTTGACATTACTTAAAAAATATGCTCTTTTTGTAGGTGTATGAAAGTATACAAGAGTTATGTTAAGAACAAAAATAGGGTTGAAGGATGCATCGCTGAAAGCTACAATGTGGAGGAATCAATAAAGTTTTGTGGAGGATACTTGAAAGGTATGGAAGCTATTGGAACCACACATGGTCGAAATGAAGTGTGGGATGATGAAGTTGAAGAAGTAATTATTGATGGAAAGCCATTATTTGCTTCAATTCCATCAGAAATGGATAACATTAGTTGGAAACAAGCCCATAGGTGGGTTCTATTTCACACAAATGAAGTTGATCCATGGATAGAGTAAGTAACATGTTTGACCTTCAAAATTTTGTTTGTTTGTGGTTTAACAAAACACAGATCCATGGATAGAATAATGTATTTGACATTTCAAATTATTTTTATTCATATTTTATCAAAACACATTAACAACCAATTTAATGTCAATAATTGTCAAATTAGGATGCACAAAATGGAGATTCTAAACTCATTTACCCAAACCAAAAAAGATGAAGCTCTATTGCAGAGACTCCACACCCAACAGTTTTCTAGTTGGCTAAAAAAACAAGTCACTTTATACTATTTATATTATAAGTACTTACAAATCATTACATGTTGAATATTGTCATGTACAAATTTAAATATTTTATCATAGGTTGGATGTATATGTTCTAACTACATTAAAAAAACTGAAAAGTTGTAGGTGGAAGGAGACGAAAATGTGTCTGATACACTTAGCGCGGGGCCCAAGGAAATTTGTGAATAAGTACAAGGGATACCTAACCAATGGTTATAGATTCCATACAAAAAGAATGGATAATGAGAGAACCACACAAAATAGTGGTGTGTGTTTGGAAGCCGAAACAATAATGAGGTCAAGTTCCAAAGATCCAAACCTTGTACTTCAGAAAACAACATTTTATGGAGTAATAGAAGAAATAATTACATTGGATTATTTTTGTATGGAGTACACGTTGTTCAAATGTAATTGGGTCGATGTATACAATAAGAGAAGGATTAAAACTGATGATTTGGGTTTTACAATGGTGAATATGAAGAAATGCTTAAGTCAGAATCATTGGCAAGATGATCCATTTATTCTTGCATCGCAAGCTAAACAGGTATTCTATGTACAAGATCTAGTTGAGACTGACTGGTATGTAGTGTTAACATGTCCTCCAAAAGGATTGAGAAATAGTACATCATATGAACCCGAGTATGTAGATTTGTCAGGGGTTACAGACTTTCAAGAAGAAAAATGTGTAAATGAAGAAGATATAGTCAATGTCGATGTTGACGTGAACGTGGATTATGTATGTTCATATTGTGAAGGAATATGGTTGAATATTAAACAATAAAACATTTCAATTCTTCTATATTCACCTTTACATGGTTTATACATTTGCAGACTTTGCATATTGGGTCACTAATGGTTTGGATTTACATTGAATGAATGATGTTCTTGATAAATGCTAGTTTTGATCTTTTGTCTTGGACTGAATTAAGATGTTCTTGGACTATCCAATGGATTATTTACAGCTCGTCCTTTATGTTTGATTATGCTCTTGGAAAGTAAGTGGACTGCTATGTGGTTGTAATTGCTTCATATTGACTTTCTAGATGTGTTAACTTGGGTATGGAATTATATCATTTTATAGTGGTGTATTTTTGGTTGTGTTTTGCATTTGTTTTTTTATTTTTAAATCATTAACTTGGAGTTATTCCACAATAGATTTCTTTAAGGAAAAAATTAGTGTGTTCTGTGTTGGTTTTGCATGCTTGGAATTGTATAAACAGTCTTTAAACATATGGGGCACAATATGCTAGCTGACCTGTTCTCTTGATGATGGTAAGTAACAACAATCCTTTGTGGATTTATACTGATCTTGTATGGTGCTTATATATTTATAGTACTTACCTATTTCATTTTTTAGGAAATTCCTTCCAGGGAAAACAGTCACATTTTCAGTGTTGGCAATCCTAATAATGAGGTCACTGTCAAGCAACTAGCAGAAATAATGATTGAGGTATGGTTCGTGCTTTTCGCTGGAGTTCAAAAAAGTTGTTTGAATATCTTTCTGAATAATATCTTTTGCTTTTGTTGTTGTCAATAGTGTTGATTTATAGTGCTTGTTTAGTTTCCATTGACCTTCATTAACATTTCATCGTAACGAAAGCATAAACTATGCTTCCTTTGTTCTGTGACCAGTCTGCAATAAATCCGCTCCTCAGTTAACATTAGAACGAACTTGGAGGAACAAATAGGAGGATGAGTTGGGTGACATGATTCCAAAGAAGGTCCATGTCCAATTTCCATTTGTGCATCTGTAAGTGTAAAAAACAACTCAACTGAGATAACTTCCCGACCTCTTTGTTACTTGATGACTTGATTCATGATTAGAGAAAGTAATGTCATCCCCAGATTTTAATTTCACAGATTGTGTGAGACATCCTGAATTAGAACTGTCAATCTTGAGTTTACCAAGCCCTGCTTTAACCTCAGCTATAAACTGTTGTTTCAATGGTGGACTACCACTCATATATTCTGAGGCACGACATTCAGTCCATGCATTTTTTCTTTCTTCTAATTGATCTCTAGTTGCATACGCATAAGGAAGTAACTCCAGATCTTCACCCCCCTCAGACTGTACCTTGTCAGTCCAACTAGTAAGCTCAAGTGCTGCCTTGCTTGCAGATAACTTTGGATCATATGTCAAAGTAAACCTTGAAAAGGCATTACACTAACCATCTATACTATGAGGAAAAGCACCCAAATAATGTTGATTCTTCTCAAAAGGAATGACAAATGTTTTTTCCCGAGTTAGAAGTATGAAGTCAATGTGTTCCCAAACATCATACTACTTTACATTGTGAATGCAAATAGTATGAAGATCCTTACACGAGATCATAACATAGCAGAGGGGACACTTCTTCCAGTTGTCACCTTTGTGATAAACTTCTCCCATCATCAAATACTGCAGAATACAAGGAAAACAAAAGATGTGACCATAAGTGAGAGAGGAACATGTAATGGAGATTATGAGAAGGTAAGATGCAGCACCCAGTGTGAGAATGAAACTGAATGTCAGCAGACTGAGGTTCTGTCTAGTTTAAATGATATAGACAGTGGTCAACCATCCAACCAGGGGAACCATCAAATGAGAATGGGATCTGCAGGGAAAGACAGTGTCCCTGTGAGTGTTTCTTATGATGTAATAATAAATGATCCTTCTGCTCAAGGGGCTCCATGCAATCAAGCAGATGGTTATTCTAAAAAAATGTTTTAGGGATTTGTGCGGCTGAATACAGTCCAGAAATTGATGGGATGAATCTAGGTGAAGGGCCTGCTTCCACAAGCTCAGTGGCAGAGGGTGATGGGAGTTCAGCAAATTTGGGAGAATGTGATTTCAACCCCCCAAATTTAGGTCAACTAGGAAAAGACATAATAGACTGGAGAAAAGAAAATCAAAGAAAAAAGAACCTGAAGTGAATGGCATAATACAGGAAGCAACTAAACAATATCTCATAAGCAAGGCACCACTTGTTCCTTTTCATTTATAAAGAGAGTATTTCTGACCAAATTCCAAAACATCCACCCTGAATTCTTTTTGTTTGATAATATTGTCTAGCCCATTAAATTGTAGGGATTGCAAATTTGGATAATGATAGAAAGAGTCTAGATGCTTTTGCTTGCATGAATCAATTATCATATACTTGTATTCCATCTAAACTTTTGTGCAAGCAGAGATTGAATAGTATGCCAGACAACCCAAAACACCTTTTGTGATTCTTCAAATCTAGAACAAGTTAACAAAAAAGGGGACATAATATAATCCCTATGCTTATAGTTGCGGTGTTGTGGGATACCAATTATGAGGACACCTTCCTCTCATCAATCTAAGCTTGAGATTGGAAGACAATCCTATCACAAGCCACAATTTCCTCTTCAATCTCTTATTTTCATGATGAGACCTCCCACTCATCTCACAACCGCTATCCACTATCCTTTGATGTACATGTTTAGTAGCCAAAGCTTTGAAAAACACCTTGGATAGTCTATCTCTAGATTTTAACCGATGTAGTTGGGCTCAAAGTTGAGTTCCATGTGGTTTGTTGAATCCTGAAATTCCTCTGCATATTATATTGTGGCATATTGGATTTGAATTATATCGTGCAAGTTTCAGAACCACACTTAAAAAAATTATGAGGTCAAGTATTCTTTTAAATAAGACTTTTGAGAATGATATCCAATGTTAATGTTATTGTTGCACAGAGCAGGACTTTTGAGGACCATAAAAATTTGATGATCCAGTATGAAGCAAAAGAGAGAAATAATGAGAAATAATGACTTTTGAGGACCATAATGTTATTTGTTGCACAGTGCTTATATATTTATAGTACTTACCTATTTCATTTTTCAGGAAATTCCTTCCAGGGAAAACAGTCACATTTTCAATGTTGGCAATCCTAATAATGAGGTCACTGTCAAGCAGCTAGCAGAAATAATGACTGAGGTATGGTTCATGTTTTTCGCTGGAGTTCAAAAAAGTTGTTTGAATAGATTTTTGAATAGTTTCTTGTGCTTATGTTGTTGTCAATGGTGTTGATTTATAGTGCTTGTTTAGTTTCCATTAACCTTCATAGC
Source organism: Larix kaempferi (assembly GCA_027924585.1). Lineage (NCBI taxonomy): Eukaryota > Viridiplantae > Streptophyta > Pinopsida > Pinales > Pinaceae > Larix > Larix kaempferi. The sequence continues at coordinate 7,145,231 of BSBM01001063.1, forward strand.
ATTTCATCACAACGGAAGCATAAACTATGCTTCCTTTGTTCTATGACCAGTCTGCAATAAATCCACTCCTGGGTTAACATTAGAACAAACTTGGAGGAACAAACAGGAGGATGAGCTGGGTGACATGATTCCAAAGAAGGCCCATATGTCTAATTTCCATTTGTGCATCTGAAAGTGTAAAAAACAACTCATCTTACAGGCTTGGGCCAAGCCTGTAGATATACGTTATTAAACTGTTGTTACAACATTTTATATCATCTTTTGGTATCTTGTTTCCACATGCTTAAAAAATCTTATATATCTATTTTAGTTATCGTGTCAACATGTTAGTGAATCATTTCTATTTACTTTACTTATAACAATGTGATATTTTTGTTTTTTTCAGATTAGTAAAATGTTTTAATAATAATAACCAAATGTTCAATTTATTCCAGCAGGCTATTGATCATCCAGCAGGCTATTGGTCATCACTATCTACTAGGGTTACATTCTGCTTGTGACAATTTATAATTATAATTATTTTTTTTACAATTTTAATTGAAATGGCAACGATCCTTTATGTTGCGTCATTAAAATATTTTCAAAATGAAAAGTGGTGACAATCTCATAGCCGTTGTCACCATTGATATGTTAATGGAAATATCCTCAATAGTGAGGGTCATTGCAAGGCCCTCATCATTTGTCATTGGCGACGTTCAGTTTTTTTGGTGATGGAGGCCCTTAGGTCCATCACCAAAACTTCATATAAATTGGTGAGGGTCACTATTTGTCACTAATAATCCTTATTAGTGTCGAACATTGAATGTCACCACACCACCTCTACTTTTGGGGACACAGCCATTGGTGACATTCACATTTTGGTGATGCCCTCCTTTTTCACCATCACTGATGCGATTATGGTGACATGTCTCAACCCTCACCAATGATCGGTCATTGGCCGTCACCATATATGCATCAAATGGTGAGGGTCAAAGCAGGTCTGTCACCAACACTTCATAACGATTGGTGACGGTCACAACCTGTAATAATCATAATTATTGGCGGCGGGCCTTGAATGTCACCACATACCCCCACTTAAGGTGATGGTACCTTTGGCGACGCTCAGGTTTTGGTGACGGGACCCCTCTTGACCATCACCAAATGAGCTTATGGTGACATTTTTGGACCCTCACCAATGACCTTTTTTCTTGTAGTGAAACTTAGAGTGGGTGTCTTATATTTAGATCATGAATGTTAACTATGACACAAGAAATCCTATAAGGGTTATATTACTTGGACACAAATTGTCTTTGATCTCTATGAACGTTTTGAAATAAACACTCATTATTTGGGGCAACTAACCAAGCTCAAACAATCTGGCATGGTTGAAGATTTCATCTCATATGTTGAGCATCTATCCATCCACACTAAATTCATATCCAACATTTTTTACAAGGAATGTTTCATGAGCTATTGAAATAAGAGATAGGTGCATAGGTCTTAATGGCTTGTCCTACTACTTGGTTATATACCACTCAAAGAGTTATAGAATCCCAAAATATGACGATTGCTCAAATAAAAAATGCACCATTTATTTCCAGTCCTTGTCCATGAACCTTCCCTTCCATTAATCCTCCCTCATCCTCTCCACCTATCAAGATCCAAAATTTAACCCGACCTGAAATGGTGAAGCACCAACTCAAAGTTCTTTACTACAACTGTGATGAGAAATATTCCCCTAGATAGAAACGTAAGGAGTAAAAACTCTTTATGGCCATTCCAAAGAACATTTATAATGAGGACATTGATGTTATCATACATGAAGTCCCCCATACACCTGTGGAAGAAATTCCTGGGACTAATCTACAAGGGGATGAACTTGAGATCTCTTTGCATGCCTTTACTGGTATTTCTTCCCCAAAACCCTCAAATTAATTAGCTACCTCAAACATCACAAGGTCATCATCTTAATTGACAGTGGTGGCACACATAGCTTTATGCATCGTGTAGTCACCCAAGAAACACGTTGTTGTATCCATGTTGTGAACAACTTCCAAATCATGATTGAAAATGGAAGACTTATGAAATGTTGAGGTCATTGTGAAAATGTGCAGCTTCAAATGGGTTATTTTTCCCTCAAAAACCACATGTTTGATATTGGCATGTATGGTTTTGATATTGTCTCGGGTGTTGAATGGTTATGAACATTAAGCCCTATGACCATGGATTACAGTTCCTTATACATGAGTTTCCAATATGTGTAACATAACTACACACTCAAAGGAATTATA